>JARHVA010000574.1:3285000-4005000 GCA_037957365.1 Torreya grandis | reverse complement strand
AGGCATGCCAATCAACATTAATTAATTACATGAGCATATGGACATCATGATTCACTCTCATCTAGCTGATCATTTGAGTATTTTGGTACCACATTGAGGGGTTCAAGGTCTTATTGGAAAAAAATCCATGTAAAATTAAGTGACATGTTGCATCAAATTGGAACACCAATAATTTTATTCATATTGAGTGCAGTTGATATATATTAGCCTGATATGCATGTACTAATGCTAGGAAAACCACTAACCAATCCCAAAGAATCACAAAAATAACATTGATAAAATATTATTGACCATCCTCATATAGTGGCATACTACATGTACTTATGACATACAAATTTTTAAAAGGAGATACTACAAAAAATAATGAAAGGGAAAGATCATTAGTCTAGATATGAATGGAAACATAGAGGTTCACCATATGTACACGGGTTCATATGGTTGGAGGGAGAACCAAACATGGAGAACCTTGATTGGAAAAATAATCATGATCTACAAAATTCTAAAAACTACTTTGATTTGATTGTCCATGCATAGAATCTGCATGGAGATCCACATCAATGAAACATACAAGCATGTTATCAATATTTTTCATAACTAATTTTTAAATAATAATTAATTTATCTCATATTTATAGATAAAATTTTATATATGATTCAATATAAGTATTACAAAATTTTATGCAACATCTATGTCTTAGAGATACACATCAACTGGCACAGGTGGATCTTAACCATGACTATGAAGAGCTGCATAATTGTGTAGAGAATCGTACGTGTAGAGAGGGTGCCTACCTACATAAGAAAATATTAAATATGGTTTATAGGTAAGATATTAATATGTTCACACACACACACACACACACACACACACACACACACACACACACACACACACACACACACACACACACACACACACACACACACACATATATATATATATATATATATATCATAATGTGCTTACAGAAACTATTTTTTTATTTTTATAGGTACAATGCACCATGGATTTTGAATTTGAATGGATCAACATTATTTTAAGACCCAAAAATATGAGCACACATGAAATGATGATCGTGTAAATACACATAATTAAAACATACTATAATTGTGGAGAGAAAATGTAGATTGGAAACTTATGATTTCAAAACATGCTATAAACATCCAATTCCTAACACCATTTGTCTTGAAATTTTCAATCTTACTCAAATTGCACTCAAATGAAAATTTTAAGTCAAAATCCATAAAACATGCTAAATGATTTGGACTTGTCATTTACAAGTGCTAATTTAGGTCAAAGTATCCTTAAATGGGGTAATGCAATTTATGGGCTAGCTAACTTTGGTCAATTCATTTAAAGTCAAAATGATGATTTTGACTTTTTGTGCTCTGGATCACTCTTTTCTTCTAATTCATTGATATATGTCATGTTCCTTTTTTATTTTATGTTGTAAACATCCTAAATGGGAATACGGATCCAATGCATGTAATGACACCTTCCAATTCTTCCTGAATCAAATTATGACTCAAAAATATGATATTCTGACCATTTTGATTAATTGAGGGCCAAGTTCCAAATAATTACACAAATGTTGATTAACCTTGTTTAAGGCTAATTAATCTAAATCAAGATCTTAATTATATTTTCTATGAGATTTGTTGAATATTTATTTTTGGAAATTGATTTATATTATCTACATCATCAGGGGATGTCATCTATGGGGTGGCATCCATCAAGCCATAAGTGAATAAAATATCAAGATTATGGATCTCCCATGCCTTTTTATTACCTCCCATGTCTCATTAATTTCCCTTATTCCAAATTCATGATGAGGATAATTGTGGATTTTAATTACATAATTCAATTAATCCATGACCACACATCTCAATCTTGAGATGGACGGTCATGGTTGATTTTGGTCATTCTTGAAAATCTATACCATGGACATCATTTTTAAGCTTAATTTGTGAAAAGTTATTATATTTAATTGTCTCCACAATCATTTGCATTTGACCATTGATTTTAGTTTCAAGCTTCATTAATATGCTAATTTAGTGATTTGGTTCACATAATTAGAATATTTGGTTCACATGTAGTAATCAATTACATTACCAAATATGTATCAAAAGTTGAAACAAGTTTTGAAACTTATCATCAAATGTTAATGTGACTTGAAAACATTGAAAACCTTTATGAATTATTAGCTAGAGCATATATAAGATTCCTAATAGAAACCCTTTTTGAAAGATACATTGGGGTACAAGAGACATTTCATGTTTTGTTGGAGCTTCCATTGTTAGAATGCAGAAGAGTGTTTGTCACTTTTAATGTTTCACATGAGTTGTTCAAATTAGAGACACATACTATAGAACTAGAAAATGATAAACATTTAAGATATTTCATTGATGGATACATGAACAAACCTTATGAAATGGAATTTTTTTCACTTACAAAGATATCTAGATCATGGTCATATAATCCCAAGTGAAGGTGAGATAATAAATGGGAGGCTAGGAGTGTGGTAGTTATTATGAGATTATTACCAAGGTTTATTACAGTACCAGTGTAGGAATAAAAAATATGGGTTCATTTATATTGGTTAGAGTTATTGATTTATAAGTCCTGTTGTTATATAGAAAGAGATATTATACTTGATAATGATATAATAACATCAAATTAAGATTCATTTAATTATAATCCTTGGCATGTGGAGGGGAGTAATATTCCTAATGACCATGAAAATAAAAGTGATGATGTTAAATATTTTCATCAAAATACAATGGGACATGAATGGGAAATCATATAAAGGCTACATTATGGGAAAATTATGGAAGTATCATAATTAGATATGTTGGGTAGAAGAGATCTTGATAGACAAGCACCATGGAATCATGAATATGAAGGAGAAGAGTACATAGCTTCAACTATAAAATTCATAAGCATAATGAAAGATAATGGGTTAATCATACTGAATGATATAACAAGTAATATTTCATATGGAACCTTAGGTGATAAACAAAAAAAGGCACTTGATATAATCATGATAAATTTTATTCAGACTCATAATGTCACACCACTATGCATGGTAACTCAAGGGAATAAGAAAATCAAATCTAATTGGTTCCATTCACGAATATTTTCAAAATGAATCATCAACTATGTAGCATTGTCTACTTATGTTACTTGAACCAACTAGAGTTACAATATTTAATATTGGTGATTTGACAATCCACTCAACACTGCAAATCCTAATTGCAAACTTTACTGAATTAGAAGGAACAAGACTCACAAGGTTTAAAGAATAAATGTGACATATAAGATACATATTAATTTATGAAATTATTTTCATTAGAGAAAAAATGTTGGAAAACATAGATACACAACTTCATCAAGCATTTTTTGAAAATATAAACATGAGTTTTGGAGGTATATCTATAATTTTAGTAGGAGATTTGGGCTAGTTATCTCTTAGGAGTGATAAACCAATGTATAATAGTAACAAACATGGAAAAATATTATGGTAAGAATTCAAAATAGTTGTTACTCTAGATAAGGTATATAGACAAGAAGGAGAAAGTGAGGACTGGAAAAGGTTTTAACAACTACTCATAAATATTTGAGATGCACATTTGACTATTGATGATTGGAAATTATTGATGTCAAGAACAAATAGTAGGTTACATACAAGCATCAGGGAATATTTAGACAATGTTATTCATTTATTTTTAATAAATGATAATGTTAAAAACCATAACAAAATGAAATTAAAATCATTAAAATGACTTATTACACAGAGCATTGCAACCTGAATAAGTATTACCAATCCATCAAGAGGTTAGAATGATGAATTATATGTGGAGTTATTAATTTCTAAATATGCAAGGGTGAATAACCTCCTACCTATGGATATAATTAGGACTTATAAATACATATCTAGGATATATTCAAAGTTTAATATAAAAACTTGGAATTTCCCCAATAGATCCACATACATATGTTATGGTGGAATTTGATAGTTAATTAGTAATTCCATTTTCAGATGTAGCTCTACATATAATTCTAATTACACCAATACAAAGGGCATGGACACAACAACTACCCTTAAGACTAGCTTGGGGATTATCCATACACAAATCACAAGGATTGCCTTTTTCTAAAGAAATAATTGATATAGGGCATACAAAAAGACTAGGGTTAATGTTTGTGGTAATATTACATGTAAAATATTTGGAAGGACTCAGAATTTGGCCTCCATTTTCATATGAAAGATATGAAAATTTGAAAATAGGAAAACAACTTGATATGAAATTATTTTCCTTAATTATCATTGAATGTGATATATATTTATTTTTTGGATGAACATGAAATATTACATTAATTTACATTTATTAATAATTATACATGCCACACTTGCAGGTTCTATTATCATAGATATCTTTAAAATATATGTCTAAAAGATGCTAAGAGATATCAATCTCGAGGCACCTATCTAACCTACATCACAATTTAAGTACCTCGATATTGATATCTCTTGATGTCTTTTAGATAGATGTATTTAAGATATCTATGCTAGTAAGATAAAAATTTGAAATTAAGTGATCCAATAATTATGCAATGCTATGTACTGAAGTAGGAACAAATAGGGATAGTCATAAAATGATAAAACCTATGTAAAAGGATGCCCCTAGTGAACTTGTTATGATAAATATAAGTTATATAAGGCCTTTGAGTGGTTTAAATCTAAAACAATAGAGCCTATGTTCAATGGTAAAAGTCCATTGGAATCAAACAAGAGTGTGGTATATTACTATTTGGGTTAGAATAATTTTGTCTATGTGAAATTTATGGCCCTGAGATAGTATCGCCAATTGTAATTGTAGTTGGAAATGAAAACATGTATGTTCTATAACACACTTATGTACACTAATGAAGAATATTTTGTATTAAACTAGATATAGATAAATACTACATATATTGATAATAAATCAACTAATGTAAAATAACTAAACATAATATGCTCAGGGCCTAGCTTCTGGAATATTTTAGAATCTTCTATTTTTTTGTATTTATTAAATATATATGATAATCTTAAAAACCAATTAGCGCATCCAATGGATAATAAAATAGTAGATCTAATGGAATATTTTTGAGCTCTATATATTGAATCTTATCAAATCCCCATAGATTATCATCATTGTAATCATCATACCACTCATGCTCTATAATTACAACTTATCCTTTGCATTATTCTAAATTTTGTGTATATGTGTATAACATGTTGCTTGGTTATGTAGGAAGCCTCGTGTTGTTTTAGGAAAAATTAAGTTTAACCTTAGATTATCATTCATGAATTTATAATTATCATCAACACCATCATAGAGAATACAAATTTTGTTATCTTAAAATTTGAATGTAAGGAAAAAAATTTAAGTTATTAAATGTAGCATCCATTTCATGTAACCATAATTGACCCAATGTAGTGTTTATCTAATTTCTTATGTGCATAAAAAAATAATGTGTCCACCACTTTGGGACCACATGCAAAATTTACTATAATATGTCCTATTAAATATTGAAAATATATATCCTTTTGAAATTCATCTCGATTATGGCCTATGTGCTGAAGGAATGCTAGTGTATTTTAGACAATATTTTTGGATTATATAGTACACTAGTATTGTACACTTGGAAAATACATATCAAGAATGTACCTTTAGCTTCTAGACATTTACTACTACTAAAAGGATCGTATATACTATTTATCTATGACTAATTAATTATTTTTAATCCAACCTATGTTATTCTAATGAATCAAACCTACTACTTGGCCCAGAATGTTATAAACCTAAATATCTTCCATATTTTCAAGTTCTAGACCTACACCTATTTTATAAATGCTTAGACACTTTCTAACCAATCATATGCCTACAATGATGTAAGTATCCAGTGCCCTAAAGTCATCTATATTACAAATGAAATGTATCATAAAGGTTAGCCTGAGTGTTTTAATGTGAGATATTATCTAAAGGAGTTGGTATAAAGACAACATCAACCCTCATTCATTCCTCACTTAGAAAAGACCTAACATAAACCTAAAAAATATCAAGTCAATTTACCAAAATCACTCAATCAAAAACTCAAGTGAGTCAAGCTTCCCTATTTTTTCACATTTTCATATCAGTGATAGGGACAACATATCTACAAGTCTAAATTATTTAAGGATAACTCCATGAACCATATTTTATAATTTATAAACTAGGACACTATTGTAATTTTTTATTACACATCACATGATTCACACACAAGTCAACACATAGGGGAGAACTACATAAGTCTGAGGCCCTTTTCAGAGTATTGGCTATGTAGGCAATGTTCATTGACAGAGGGATCTTTGGGGTATCTCAATAATGTGCCAACTAACCTATTTTTCCTATAGATAATATGAAGATGAAAAACTAGGGTTTTTCTATTTGAAAAAAGTGATAATACCCAACATAAAAGTGGTAAAAACCCCAAAATAATCTAGGTGGTTAGATCTAGTTTTAATAGGTATTTTATATTGGACACCTGTGTCCAAGTCAGATAGTAGTTTTGATGTAACTATCCTAGATCTATGCAAGCATCTACAATTATAAAGAAAATTTATAAAATTAGGTGACTATTCCAAAATCTAGATCTAGTCTACTTTCTACCTATTCTAGATCCAGATCTATATTAGCATTATAATGAGCTAAGTATTTTGTTTTCATTTTTATTATAATATCTAGCATAGTTGTAATTTCTATCTTTAAAATCTTATTATAATAAATTTAGTATATGTTTTATCTAAATTTCACAAAAAATTGACTTATTTTAGATATAGTATACGATCCTTGTGACATATGCTATCTCTTACCCCTTTAACCCTAGGTTTCCTAATATCTAGATTTTTAGTTTAGACATTTGGTGAATCCAATATTTGAACATCATTATTTCCTAAACATACCATATAGGATGTTTTTTACATGTTTTATCCTAATATTTGTGTTTTTTATCTCGCTTGTCATGGTATAGACACCATTTTATGATTATATAACACCTAAGTCTTGTACACTAGGCAAACTCAAACTTTGGTTGTTCTTATCAATTCTATACTTTATTGATTCCAAAAGTCCCACATCTAATCTATCTTATTCCCATCATCCTATATCTCTTAGTTTGACCAGTCTTATTTTGATGACCCATGTATTCTATCTTACTCAAAATTCTTAAAATGTATTTATCTTTCATCTCTGTAAGTTCTAATCTTGTACCTACTTTCCTACTCCCTAGATACTAATGTCTGAGATAAACACTAGCATTAACATTAGTGTTTTATCTCGATACAAGTGTCTAGTACCCCAAAGTCATCCAATTTAAAAATGAAAGGTATCCTAATGGTTAGGTTAAGTGCTTTAATGTGAGTTATTAATCCAAAGGGATTGATATAAATACAAGATCAACCCTCATTCATTCCTCACCCTCATACACTTAGTAAAATACTAAAGAGACCAAGGTAACTTATCAAAATCACTCTATTAAGAATTGAATTAAATAAATCTTCCCTATTTTTATAGTATTCATAGGTACAATACATATATAGGTCTAAAGTAATAAAGGATCAGCCCAAGAGATTGATTTTCCAAGTTACAAGCTTGGTCATTGTTATACTTGATTTGCACATATTTTATGATTCACACACAAGATAACACATAGGGGAGAACTACATGAGTCTAATTCCCTCTTTTATGTTGGAAAATTTAATGTTATGTGTGTTAGGTTGTGGAGCTAAAAGCTTCACTGATGCAGACATGGAGGAGGTTGCAGAAGAGTTGCGGAGTGTCACAGACACTGGCATCAGTTAAGAAAACTGACGATGGCAGGAAGGAGATAGAAGGAAACCGACGTCGGTCATGGATCGGCTGGCATTGGCACCCCCAGGAAGTTAGGGATCGGCGTCGGTCATCTATGGTTTGAGCTACGAGTACAATATGGGCAGTTGGTTGACGAACCAAGTGTTTGCATGTTTAGAGCTAATTTTAGACTGAGAGCTATGGATTTAATTATTGTACTATTGTCTAATTATTTTTTGGATGAGATATATATAATAGACTCATGATTGTATTGTAAAAGTGTGCTATAAAGCCATAGAGATTTTAGAGAGAGCTAGTGTAGCTCCTCCTAGTTCCAAAGGGGTGCTGAGTGTGTATGATCAGGGAGAGTTACAAGGTCTACAAGGTCAAGGAGCTGATCCACCAGGGTACTGGTTGAAGAATCATAAGGACTTGGTGAGGCAAGGACAAGGGTTCTTCAGGGGTGTAGAGATATCTACATGGTGAGTAAGGTCTAGTGATTTGCAGGTAGCAGCAGAGAGCAGGAGATCTACTTGGAGTACGGTTGTGTACTTGGTGAACTGGCAGCATTTTACTGACTGGTTGGAGAGGTGAACATCAATTCTATATTGGAGTTGATTTTTGGGACCGAGAGAGAGAGGGAAGAAGGTCTTGAGGTGTGGCGAACCTTTGAGGTGGAGGAAGAAGTGGCATATTCCTTATTTTATATTCTTCTGAGTGATTATTAATACAATTGTGTATTGTCTCTCATATTCCTGTGTTGTTTCATATTTCTAGTTACTTATTGATTCTGGTATAATTTCGTGTTTAGTTGCTAATACAAGAAGTAATCACATGTGCTCTATTGGTAGAGCAAGATCCTGACTAAGTAGGGATCAGAGCATGTTTATTGTTCTTGGTTCCCCTGACAATGTGGGTACCATTATTAGGCCCTTAACATTTGGTAAAATAATTTATTATTATTATATTTTAATACAGGTTAAAACCTCATGTAAATACAATAATAAAACATATTATTTAATTATCAACTTGGTTCCTTAGGGAAAGGTTGGAACCATTGGTAACAATGGCCACATTCCCCCATTCCTATTATAAATAGGCTTTTACCCCTTTGGTAAAATACAATAATACAAAATATTATTTTGTGAATTATGTGATATATATGTAAGAATTGAGAAAATTTTTGTGAAGACTTTGTCTAAGAAGAAGTGAGAGGAAGAGGAATTGTGTATTTGGGTATTTTTTAATTATATGAATAATCAATGTGGTTTTTCACCTCTTTGAGGTTCTCCACATTAAACATTATGTTCATTGATCTAGTTATTTTGTCATGCTTTACTATTCATTTACACTTCTATATCCCATGTGTAAATCATACATTCATGTATTTAATATCTTTTCATGGTAATAGATCATAAGTGAGTTTGAATGATTGGCAAGACTATTCATATATTGGAATATCCTTCTTCAAGCAACCTATATTCAAATTGATGAAGTTTTTATCAATTTTATTTAATCTTTTATGTTATTCGGAGGCTATTTTTGACATGTGTGAAATAGAAAATAATAAAATATCATTTTTTGTTAAATAAAACTCAATTATAGTTATGTCAAAAGCTTAGTTTTTCTATTTTAAGGTAGCTTAGAGCTTTGCATGGCCTAAGTTGGCCTCTTGTAGCCTATGGAAGCTTCACTGCTATTTTTTTAGTATCATTATTCTACTTGGATGACCCTATGGCACTATAAAAAAATTAAAAATTAATATTTTGGCATGAAAATTTAGTTTTGAAGGTTCTATCTGCTTAGTTTTGAGGATTAAAGGCTCTTTGGAAAGTTTCAGGGCTTGAGAAACCCATTCCAAGCCTTTGTGAATTTGATTGAGTCTCTTAGAGTACACCTATATGGCATGGAAGAGTGAAAATTTTAAATTATTCATCAAAAAATTAATTTTGGAGATCAATTTACTTTGTGGCAAGATTTCAAGGAGTTTGGAAAATTCTTATGGTATTTGGTTGATCTATATAAATTGCTATGGTTCTCCAAACTTCTCCATGAGCATAATTATTTAATTTGTATATTTATTTATTAATACATTTTGAAAATTTATTTAACAAATACATTATTTTTTAATCCTCAAATTTCCATGCAACCGGGCCCCACCATTGTTTAATTATTTTTTGATAAAAAGATAAATAACTCTACATTTTTTTTAAATTATATATATATATATATATATATATATATATATATATATTCAATAAAAAATAAGGATTTAAATACTACTTAGTGTATGTAAATATTCAATTAAGCTTCTAGATGAGTTGGTGAATCATTTTTTACTAAAACCTACAACTAAGAAGATCTCAAGTTCAAAACCCCTAAAAACTTTCTTTTTTATTTTATTGATTGTTTTGGTAAATTAATTACAAATCAAATTAATTTTAATTTCATTTTTTGGTTTGTGCACCAAGTTTCATGCGTTCAAAACTCTAGTTAACCTATCAACCTTGTTTTGACATTTGTCCTAGTCAAAACCTAGATAAGCATAGTCATGTAATTAGTCAATCCTTATGTTTTAACACCTTTTGAATTCATATACATGGCCAATTTTATGTTTTAAAGCATTGTGTTATAGTTTTTATAGTTTTTTTAATAAGAGCATCTAGGTGGTCATTCTGAGTGCAACTCTTTTGACACCCAATTTAGTACAATTCTAAATCAATTTTTTCCATTGTTTAGCATCTAAATTGTGTAATAAAGTATATTTGTATGTGTGATTCACTTTATTTTAGAAAATAATGTGAAAAAATATATTAAAAAGGTCAATTTAATAGATTGTTCTTGCATTAGTATATTTTTGTGGCACTTGTGACACCATTTTTTTATGCAATATTTTTTAATTGTTTACTTTTTAACATTAAATTGAACAATTATTATGTTTTTACACTTTAAATTTATTTTACTATCAAATTAAGTTAAAATTCACACTAAAAGGTTTCATTTTAAGCATTTATTTTATGTCTTATTTAAAGGGAAGCTATGGTTTCGCCTCATTTTTATTTAGATAAATCTCAAATAATTAAGAAAAATAAGTATAATATATTAAAATTTCATTTTAAAGACAAATTTATGGCCTAAAAGTTGTATAATATTATCATTGGGACTAAAAAATTCCCTTCTATATGACATGTGACCCCTAAGCTTACCAATGCATTTCAATAGAAATTACATAAAGCTATATCCATTATCTTGTAAAGTGTTATGGATGAATTCTTCTCCACATTGGTTATCAAGAGTCTCTTAGTGATTCTTAGAAACTCTTTAAATCCATACATGAGGGAACTCACCTCTCAAAGATTATCAAGTTAATCTTTTAATTGTTGATACACCTATAAAAGGTGATGAGAAAGTTATGAATTTTCTTATTAAAGTTAAGAAAATTAAAGCTCAGTTAGATGGATGTAATTGTAATTTGATTCAAGATAAATTGCTTTATTTTATCATTCAATTAAATATTCTTGAAAAGTTTATAAATTTTTTTTCAATTTTGAATTCTAAGTATCAAATTGAGTAAGATATTCATGACCTTATCACTTTGTATGATCTCTTGATTCAAGAAGAGAAAGTTATGACCAATTTTGATCCTAGAGAGAATGTCACTCAGACACTTATCACTTTAAATAATGTTTATGATAAAAATAAAAATCATAAATCTATCCCTAATTTTTCTAAAGACAAAAATGAGAACAATAAATATGGTAATAAGAATCATAAACCTAAGTTCAATAGAAATTACAATATATGTGGTAAATTTTGTCATAGAAGGGAAACTTGTTATAAAAATAAAGATAAAGTTAAAAATCAATCTTATAAAAATAACAAATGGAATAAATTTAATCAAAACAAATAGAAGAATCAAAAACCTAATCAGAATCATAATGTTATTACTTTATAAACTTCTTTATTTACTTCAATTGAAAATGAGTTAATTTTAGATTGTGGTGCATCACACCATATGAATTGCCTATCTAATATTTTGTGTGATTATAGAGGTATCTCTAAAAATATCTACTTAAGAGATAATTCTTTCTTAGAAATAACCAAACAGAGAAAAGATAAATTTTCAAATGTTGTTATAAATGATGTTTTCTATGTACCTAAGTTTAAAAAAGAAATTGTTATCTTATTTACAAATTACTAATGATACTTTAATTTTAACATTTCTTAAATATAGTTGGTCCATTAAAACCAATCTGGGTCTCTAATTATTGAAGGGGTTCAAAAGAATGGTTTATATTTTTTTCTCCTTATTCTACATGTTTTATTTTATCGTATAATAAGAATTCATCTCAATTATGACATGAAAGATTATGTCATGTTAATTTTATAAATTTACATAATATACCTACTCAAAATCTTGTTGTTGGGTTTCCTTCTATACCTTCCTATCATGAAACTTAAGAGGGTTGCTTACATGGTAACATACTAACCCCTTTCATAAGAATCATGATAAAAATTCCTCACATCCTTTAGAATTGATTCACAGTGATGTTGTAGGACCTCTTAAAATTTTATCTCTTAATATTTATTTGTATTCTATTGTTTTTATTGATGATTACACTAGAATGATTTGGTCATTTTTCATTAAAAATAAATTTAATGTATTATTTAAATTCAAAGAATTTAAAGCTAATGTAGAAAATACATATGATTTTTATATTAAGAGATTAAAAAGTAATAATGGTGGTGAATATGTTAGTAAAGAATTTAATTTTCCTACATTAATTATGGTATTGAAATAGAATTAACAACTCCCTATTCCCTTCAATAAAATGGTATTGTTGAAAAGAAAAACCATGCCATTATTGTGATGGACAGAACAACATTGTATTTTTCAAATGTTCCTCCTATTTCTTATACGTTTAAGTCATGAATGTTATTTTTCATATTCTAAATAGAATCCCTACTTAATCTTTGCATTTTTCTACATAAAAAATAGATGTATGTTAATAGAATTCCATTTTCTTTGATAAAACTATTTATTACTTTAGAGATACTAACTATATTAATAATGTCTCATATGCATTGTATTTGATAGTAAAATGATTTTGATTCCTATAAAAAGTTTATTATAATTATATTGTAATAGATATATTTATCTTAGATGATAAAGCAAAGAAAATATATAGATATTATGTTTATTTTAAATTCTTATGAGTTAGCATGAAAATACATTATATGCATAGCATCATTCTTAAATTGAAAAAATGATCATGTTTAGTTATTGTATTTGGTAAATATATCATGCTCAGTAAGTTTGGATCTTTTGTGTTTTCATGCTTTCATTTGATTATTGAGGCAATTTCATGCTAATATGCTTAGATAATCTCATTTGATTGTTTATGCTAATATTTTTATACACTTCATTTGATAATAAAATATGTTATGAAATGTGAAGTGTAAATAGATTTTATATTATTGACTCTTCATCATTTACATTACTAAACATTATATCCATACATCTCTAGACTTATTTGTTTCAATCTCATATTTATTTGATTGGATGATGGCATTTCATGTTAAAATTCTCCATATTTGATGAATGAGAGGATATGTTGGATAATTTTAAATGATGTTATGGAGTTGTCCTAGTGAGTGGATGAGTTGCCTTGATATTATAAGTGACAATGACAAAGTGTGGAATGTCTTTGTCCTAGTATGATTGAAGGAGGCTTAGTTGATATTTAGTTTTGACATGGATAGAGATGTTAATTGATGAGTATGGAGTTTTGAGCATGTGAAAGGGGTCCTATAATATGTTTTATATACTTTAATTGATTTTTTATATGAGAATTTTTTATTTGGTTGATCATTGTTTTCATCTAGATATTTTGGGTCTAGTGGGAGAAATTTTGAGTAGGTAGTTTTCTAATGTCACCATTGCCATGTGTAAATGAGTTAAGGGGAGTTGGTCATATGGTTGTGATCACATTAGTCCCTATTTTTTATACATAAAGTTTAAAATCTTTAAATGAAGAAAAACCAAAGATATAAAAGTACAAAGTTGGGCTCTTAGGAAGTTTGACTATGTTTTTCTATACTTGCCAAATTTGCATGAGGCAAGAAAGAGCCAAGTAAGTAGTTTGATGATGGCATATCTTAGACATGTAGATGTTGAAAGAAAAGTTGAAAATATGGGTTTGTTAATTTTTTTGCCTAGTTTATATTTACTATTTTTTAGATTAGATGATGAAATGCATCAAAAGATATTCATTTGCAAAGTTGTCCTTCTAGACAAGTTCTTGACATAGTTGGCTTTATAAGAGAAAAAAATTGAGTAAGCATTTTAATGTTATTATATTTCATACATATGAGGGTTCCAAGATAATATTGAAACATGGTTGGATTATCCCATGTGAGGATATCATATGGTCCAAATTTCATAAAATGTGCTTGAGCTAAGAAAAATATATGGAGGTGCAAAATTGACCTTATAGACAGATTGCAATGGTCCTCATACTTAGTCTATTTTACACAATGTTAAAGACCAAGACCAAATGGAGATCAAATGGCTCATGGTAAATTTTATAGTGAATATATATAGTGTGCATAAATTCAAATATGTAAAATTTTTTTTTGGTTAATAGATTTAAAGACAAGACCAAATGAATATTGAATGGTGCATGGACGATCATAAAAGATTGATCTAATGGTGCATGTTGAGTGAGATGGTAAGAAGTGCATGATGTTTAATAGTATTAGTGATAAAAAAAAAATCAAAGGTATAAAATCTCATGATCATGGGGGTTATAATTAAGATCAAATGGTGAGTGCTATAAGATAAAGACCTGGATGATCCATAGAGATTGACGGTGCATGTTGAGTCAATATTGCAAGATTACATGAGATGAGTTCAACTGTTCGAGGTTTAAAATTTAGTAGTGGTGAAATATGAGTTAAAGTTTGATATTTATTCAATAATATAAATGGTTTGCGATTAATCTAAATAAGTGAGGACATGATATGCGATCATAGTGTTTGATGTTTAACTATGATCATTTGAATTCAAATATTTGAATTTAACAAAGGAAAGACTAGTTCCTAGTTTTTGAGCCATAATTTTTAATATATTTCATATTTAACCATGAAGTAAAAATATATTTTGTATATTAATCCAAATAACATTTATAAATATAAATTTTAAGATCTAAAAGTGTGTACAGTCAAAAATATTAAGGTTTAAAGTTGACTATGTGTTTGTGCATATTCTACAAGTACCTAAGAAGGAATTTGAGCTTGTTCTGATGATATTTTTATGTCTCTTGATGAATTAGCTATTGTTTAGTTTTTTTGACACCATTAGGATGATGTGTGCTCATTATTAAGGTTTTAATAATCCTATATAGTATCAACAAAGGTTTAGAAGGTGATTGTGTGTTTTTTCATGGTGAATGTGTGCACATAATGTTATTTTTGCAAATTATGCCTTAGTAAAAGAATGTTTGGAAATTGTGATAATTTTAAGATGTCAAAGGAGTCATTTGGAATGGTTATATGAATTTTTAAAGTGTTTTTGTGTTCTTAATTTGCTTGAATAAGTGTTAAAAAGGTGAATGGGTCATCATAAGACCTAAAAGGTGACATAGGCCTATTTGAAAGAGAGTTATGCTTAAGTGTGACCCATGTAATATGCCTTAAGGATTAAGGTGTTCATAATGTCTAATTATTATGTTGATAATTCATTAATTATATATAAATGATGAAACCAAATGTGTTGGTTTCTAGATTTTTTTGAATACTAGTGCAAGGTGTGCATGCGAGAGTTATGGAGTGAAGGAGAAGTAGATGTGCCTAGTGGATGGGTTGATAATTATATCATATTTTTGAATATTTTTATGACCTATAGGTCATATTTATGATGTTATAATAGTTATATTGTATTTTTATGATATGTGAAAAGTTATGAGTATGCATATGAGGATAGTTTGAGTGAAGGTGAGCGATTTTGGCATGCCTATGTGAGAGGCCTATATTAGATAAAAAAAAGTTTGTGTAGAGGTTATAGATCCATAATCAAGTGTTGAAGACATCATTTATAATATGGAGGTGTTAACTTAAAATGATGTTCTAAATGATTTGATCTTCCTTAGGGACATTTTCTCCTTGTGAAATACATGTTTCACTAAAAGCCTTTAGTCAAGAGGATTTGATCAAGGTTTTCTGATCTAAAGGAGTTGACCAATCTCTTGTTTTTAATTTATTATAGGATAATTATTCCATGTGTTTCAAGATTTAGAGTGGATTTTATTCCCTATGAGGGTTTCCCATAGGAACTTTGTGTTGTGTGTTTGATCTTGTATATGCATTAAATTAATGAGCACTCTTGTTTAAGTTACTTGATCAAGTTGATATATTTTAATTTCTTAATAGTTTGAAAGGATTAGAATTTTAATTTAATTATCTAGGCTCACTAATTCACCCCACCAATAATTGTACCTGTAAAAATTTATACCTCAATATTTTATTGAAGAATATTAAACTTGAAAAGTTTTTTGATAAAAATCAAATTATAAAATGATTTATTGTTAATAAGATATCTAATGTTTGGATAAACTTAGTGTCATATTAATAGAAAATTATTGTGTGTGCATCACATGACAGTTGGATATGTTCATCTCTTCAATATTGGAGATGTCCAATAATGAATTGCATACAATAATTTATTTATTTTCACTAACTTTTTAATCAAAGTAGTGAACTTATTTGGCTTAAATATGCCTTTATTGTTTTAAAATTTGTTTTAACATATAAAAACATATGTCATATTTTTATGTATGTGGCTATTTTGATGTTAAACATATCATTAATCTATTTTTGGATATGTATTTAAGTTTTGTGTAGGTGTACAACACCAACAATTTAAGCATATTAAAGTTCATGTGAATTTTGTTTGAGATAAAATCCTCAAGGATGATATTGATCTTTAGTTTTGTTGTAAAAATGGATAAGTGGTAGATATATTCACAAAACTACTTGGTGATACCAAATTATGGTAGTTTCATGAAATGTTGGGCCTATCAGAGTTACCATTAAGGGGGAGAATGCATGACAATTCTGCTTCCTAATGGACTTACATTTATTCTTATTTTATATACTTATTCTCATTATAAAGAATAGTAAACTTCATGTGAAATTTATGTAACTTGAGTGAACTTCATGTGGAATTTTTACTTTTATACCCCAATACATTAAAAAACATACTTTGTAATGGATGTCCTTATGTTATGAAAGGCTTCAAATATGCTTAGTGATTATTCATAAAAAAATGTGAGATGTCATATCATGATCATTCTAGCCTAAAATTAATTTTGAGTAGTTTATGGATTATAATTATTATTTTTTTT
The DNA here is from genome assembly GCA_037957365.1 of Torreya grandis. Classification (NCBI taxonomy): domain Eukaryota; kingdom Viridiplantae; phylum Streptophyta; class Pinopsida; order Cupressales; family Taxaceae; genus Torreya; species Torreya grandis. The sequence goes on along the minus strand of JARHVA010000574.1, from coordinate 3,987,725 downwards.
TTCAAAAGGTGAGTTTTGGCATGATGAAGTTTTATAAATCCTTCACTTTTTTCCACATAGTATAATTTTTTTAAGGTGACTATGGTTTTTATCCTTACTTAACATTAAAGGGGAGTGTTGGAATATTTAATGTTATGTTGGTACTATTATTAGACCCTTAACATTTGGTAAAATAATAAATGTTTAACTATTATATTTAACATAGGTTAAAAATTCATGTAAATATAATAATAAAATATATTATTTAATTACTAACTTGGTTCTTTGGGGAAAGGTTAGAACCATTGGTAATAATTATCACCTCCCCCCATTCCTATTATAGATAGATTTTTACCCCTTTCATAAAACACAATAATACACAATATTATTTATTGAACTATGTGAGATTTATGCAAGTATTGTGAAGAATTTTTTGAAGAATTTATTTGAGAAGAAGTGAAAGGAAGAGGAATTATGTATTGGGGTGTTTGGAGTCATCTTGAGATCATGTAAACACTAACCCATTTTTCGTTAGGGTCACCATCAAGATGGAGAACTAAGGTTTTGATATTTTTTAAGGAGTAATAGTCCATGGGGTAGATCCGAATGCACTAAAGCGAAGGCAAAGAAAAACCCAAAATCATCTGGGTGGTGGCATCCTTTTATAATATATTACATACATGATAATTTTGTTGAACTCAAATATTAGGATTGATGTAACCATCTTACGCTGACATTAGTGTCAAAAGGATAAAAATGTTAGATTTAAAATCTCTGTCTAGCCTACTTTTTACATGTTTTCAATCTATAATTACATCACTTCTTTCTCATTTACATGTATATCATAGTTGTAATTTCCATATTTAAACTACTCAACATAATAAATTCAATATGTGCTTGTATCTAAGTTTAACATCTAATGGCCTACTATATATTTGATTATTACCCTTGTGTCATTTCATTTCTATATACCCCTTTAATAAAATATAGGGTTAATGATAAGATCACCTTAGATTCATATTTTAAGGTTAAACATTTGGTGAAACTAACTCATTTTAATGTAAGTTTTTTATTCCTAAGATTTTAAACTAGTGAGGGTTTCAAAATGTTGTACTTTTTCATTTCCTAGTTCTATTATTTTGCATGCAACTTTTTTAGCCCTAAAATGAAATATAAGTTGTTTTATTTATCCTTAAATTTATATTTAAATGGTATATATAAATGAAATGAAATAAGAGTGATAATTAGATCTATAGCAGGCTAATTAGATGCTAAAAATTATTACGATAAAATAGTCTAAATATGGAAAGTACAAGTATGCTAGATATAGAAATGACAAAGAAGTGAAGTAATTAAATTTTTTTATGCTATTATAGTTATATATCCATAACAAACTAAAATTAGATGGGAATTATATTCTAGAATAATTATTAGATTTTAGATCTGATGCCTATAACTCTTTAGACAATAACATCATCTTGGGATGGTTGCATTGACACTATTACCTAGGTTAGATGCTAGTATCCTATACAGAAAATCTATTTAAATAGGATGTGACCACCTAGATGCTTCTAGGTTTTTCTTTCCCTTCTCTCTGGTGCATTTAGATCTAGGTCATGGATAGTTGTTGAATATGAAATGGCAAAACCATAGATCATCTTCAATGTGACCTTGGAGAAAAATGTGTTAGTGGGAACACATAGTCGAGCTAACCCTAATGACACCATTATCAAATGATTTTTCCTACATAACCAATACTCTTAATATGGCCTTATATTGATTTAGTTATCCCCTATGTGTTGGATTATGTGTGAACAATGTGTGTAAAATAATTACAATAATGACTTATCTTGTAACTTAAAAAATTAGGATATTTGGTTGATCTTTTATTACTTCATACCTATATATGTGGATTCACTATGACTAGTTTGGAAATAATAATAAATAGGGAATATTTGTTTAATTGAATGCTTGATAGAGTAATTTTGATAAATGTCTTGGTCTCTTTCATCTTTTTATAGGTGATAAATGAATGCGGGTTAATCTTACATTTATATCAAATACCTTTGGAGTAATAAATGACATTAAATCACTTAGTATAACATGTTTCATTTATAAATTGGATGACTATAGGGAACTAGACACTTATATCAAGATAAGAAAACAATGTTGATGCTACTATCTAACCTAAATGTTAGTGTCCATGGAGAAGGAGAAAATGCATATGTTTAAAACTTATAGAGATAGAAGATAAGTACATTTAAATTTTTTTAGGAAAGATAAAACACTTGGGTCATCAATATATGGATAGTAAAAATAAGAGATATAGGTTAAGGGGAATAAAAATAGAGCAGATGTGAGATTTGAAAAAGTGATAAAGGTAGAGAACTAAGAGTAATATCCAAGGTCTAAGTTTGCCAAGTGTACAAGACTGAGGTGATATATAATCACAAAATATCATCTACATTTTACCCCCTTTAATTTAGTAATTAAATTATTAATTTAAAGGAAAAGAATGTGTACCTAGGTGTATATGCACACCTTATATTTGCATATGCCCAACTTGACTGATTTGATGGTGATTGACCTACAACCAAGATTATGTTATAGTATAAAATTAATCCATATAATATGGGCTGAAATTACTTGAGATATATTGATATTAAAAGAATAATGTTTAGGAGTATATTTTTGTGTCGATGTAACTACCTTGCCTATTATCAAATTAATTTTAAAAATATGTATCATTGTAAAGATATAAAACTAAAATTAGGATAAATATAGATAAACATTTAAAGTGCCTATATATAATGAGAGAGATATATATTATAAGGTTTATTCAATCAAAAGTTAAGTTGATCTACAAATCAATCCTAACTCAGAGAAAATAAATTAGCTAACTATACTACTAACAATACTTAGATAATCAGGGTCATGATCAATATGGATCCACTAAACCTACTTTAGGGATATATTATCATATAATATGGATAGAGAGGGTTCCAAATCATATATTCAAGCAATACCACACAATAACCCTATTTATTTCTTGATAATTAATTCAATAATAAAATAAAGTAAAAATGTATTCTAGTTCTCACTAAAGCTTGTGGCACAAATGGGGGATAAATAAAAATAGTAAAAATGTAAAGAAAAACTCTACTCAAGTCAATGTAGAGGTAATCCTAAACATTGAGAGACAATAAATTCATTATCCATTATACATGTAAATCTATCTACTAAAATAGAAGAGTAAGAGTTAAGAATACTTACCTTGAAGATGAACCCATCAAGCCTCAACATATCCCTTGGTCAATGGTATTTTATAAACGTATTATGTATTTTTGAAGAAACTAAGGATAGACAATGGATTATAGTCTAACCAAACACCTCTTAGTGAATATCAAACCATCATAAGGCAAAGGTAATCCTCTAAGAAGCATGAAACCCTAAATAAGGACTCCTTAAGTAGAATGGTAAAAAACAAATAACGAAACACAAATGAATGATTCTCTCTATTGGAAATGGGGTGAAGGATGTTTATATATAGATTGATTTGACCCTAAGCCTTTATAAAATTTTATCCTATGTAGTCAGGCCAATTAACCTAGTTAGTTAGGAAATAGAGCCATTAGGTCCCCAACTAAGTTAGCTTAAGTTGACTTAGTTTCATAATGTGCACTATTTATATAACTAGGTTGACCCATTTGACTGTGTTTGGTAAATGGTACAAAGAGGTTTTGGCTTAGATAGGGGCTATTTGAGGTATTGAATATTTTGGAGAAGTGTGTAAGGGAGGTTTTAAAGCTTAAGAAAACATATAGGAGGGGTTTGTATTGGTTTTAGGTGGAGGTATAGGGAATAATAATCTTGTGAAGCACTAAAGGCTTGCCTACCCCTTTACTGATACACTCTTTAGCATGCACTTAGAGAAGTTGAGACCTGATCGTTTCCTATAAGAGAAAAAACATCAGTAATTGATAAAATTTAAAAATGTTGTGTGTATACATATGCCCCACTCAAATCTCATCACGTGTCAGATAGTTATAACATGGGATGGTGCTTAAGGAAAAGACATAACAGAAAATAAATGCTAAGCTAAATGAATTAGAGTATAGAGTGAATAAGATAATTAATAGGAAAGAATTTAAAAATACATACATTTGCTTACCTTAGGGTTATAAATTAAAAGTGATGTGAGAGATATGGAGAGGTTTCCATGAGTTGATCCTATAAAAGAAGGTAAAATTCATTTTTTTTTTGCAAAAATACATATGGTATGTAGAAAAATTCTCTAACATCATGATTTCATAACATATTATGGTTTGTAAAAATAACTAGTATGAAAAAAATTCAAAATCTAGTGGTGAATAATTTATAGTTAAATAATTTTAAATGGTAAATATAAATAGGGTAAAAATCAATTCATTTGTAATTTTTCTATTTTGAGAAAATAAAGCTCTAAAAGGCCTAGAAGAAACTAGAGAGTGATGATGATGAGGAGATGACAAGTGCAAAGTAGAGGATGCCTAGTGGTGATAGTGAGTGTAGCTTAGGTAAGTGATGAATTAAATTGAATTTTTTAATAATTTTTACTAAAAATTAAGCTAGATATGAAAAAATAGACATTCAGAGAAAACCATGTAGCAAAATTGGCCCTAATAATTTTTTAGGTATAGTAGGAATAAAATGGGTCAATGGGTAGAAAGTGATAGGAGAAATAAATACCTAAGTAATTTATGTTAAATATTAGAAAATTCATCATCTTTTTTGAACTAAGTCATTGTAGCCAACTTAGTTGAAAAGGAGGAAGGTGGTGAAAGGGATCAATTGCATAGCGGAGGGTTGACTTAATATAACTCGGTATGGATAAATACATAAAAATGACATGGTCAAATTAATTAAAAATTTGAAGTGGCAAACTTAGTACATCTTGGCTAATTTAGTAATTCAATAAGGTGGCCAACATAGTTTTTTAAAAAATGGACTGACTTCATATGAGAGGGCTGACATAGTTTTCAAAAATAGGTAATAAGACTGAATTAGTATAATAGTGGCCAACTATGTAAAATGGCATGGTCAACTTAGTATAAAGTGGCCAAATGTGTAGGATGATGGGGCAATTTAGTATAAAGTGGATAACTACATAGGAAAATGGGGAATATAATAAGAATAGGTTGAAAAAGTAGTTACTTTTTAAAATTTAGTAATTTAAGAATGTATTTTTATGTTTTTTTATCGAAATCTATTACATTCTATGTTTTTTGGATTTTTGTAGATACAACAGAGATTTTGGTGCCTAGTCGATGTAGCATGGTTTCTAGAATTATTAGAGAGACTATCGGATGATTATTTTGCATGGCTATATTCCCTATGATTTAGAGGTATTATGGAGATGTGTCAGACCCCCTTGACTGTTGACTTAGTCATCATGTTACTTAGAGCATGGGAGTGACTAACCAACACTTTCTAGTGAGAGGTGAATAAGGATACTATAGAGGTGGGGATCACATTAGAGGATATCCATGATCTAATTTTATTACCCATCGTAGGTACTCCTACAATCTATAGTTTCCCAAAGTCTAAGGCTGAGAGGAGATCCTTAACTTTATGGGAAACAAGTTTAGAGAGACATTTTTTTGGGCTATAAGTGTACTTGTTTGATGTTTATATATCGACCATTAAAAACATTTGGAAGGTCATGATAGGGCTTGTGACATTATGTGTGATTTGTCATAAGTCATATGGGAAGGTGTCATTGTATGTGGTGGCCTTATGTCAGTATATTTTAGAGTAGGGCACATTGTATGACTTAGGATTAGTTATTTGGGTATAACTAGTGAATGATACATATGCAATGTTGTTTAGATGGTAAAATAATATGGTACCTATGATTTTGTTGATTAATTATATATATGAGAGTTTCTTGATGTACCGGCTAGTTGGCTTGTCCCAAATTATACATGATAGGCTTGTTTGTGTGATTAAGTGGCTATAGGACAATGTGGAACATGTTGTGTTGCATACCACACCACTGTAGATAATTCCACATAGGGAGGTTATATGGTAGTCATATATATATATATATATATATATATATATATATATATATATATATATAAACTACTTAGCCATATTGGTCTATTATTATTATCTTAAGTCACATTTACATTATTGGGCATTATATGTGGTGGTTATAATAACATGTTATTACTCATATTCATGGATATTTTGGCCTACCACATCCATTGGATCCTATAATAGTGCTCAATTTTGGGGCATAACATGTTAGGGAACTAAGGGGTAGAGGTGGTTTAGTAGCACCAATGGAGATACCTATGATTCAATAACATTGAGCAAGACCTTAGACATGTCAAGCTAAGTAGTAGAGGGTATCTCAACTAGAGGCTAAGAAGGTAGTTGTGGTAGCTATGGAGATGATTGGTTATAAGGGTGAGGATGTGGCTACTACTAAGCCACAACATGCATTATAAGTTCACCCATGAGCACATATGTGATAAAGATGTCATCAGGTGGTAAAAGGAAAAAATGAGGTAGTAGTTACACAACAAGACCCTACAACATAGGCTACAAAAATATGGGCTATAGAGAGATAGATTCAGAGAGGACCCCAACATGAATGGGTTATTTCTCTATATTTTATAGTTATTCAAAGTTAAACTACAATAGAGTTTATATGTGGTTGTACTAACAAGGAGACCGTGATTGGTGACACTAGTGTTGGTAAGTAATGGTTTTTATTTTTTGATTATTTTATATATCACTAGATTTATAGTTGTATATTTTCTTTGTGTGTGTGTGTGTGTGTGTGTGTGTGTGTGTGTGTGTGTGTGTGTGTGTGTGTGTGTGTGTGTGTGTGTGTGTGTGTGTGTGTGTGTGTGTGTGTGTGTGTGTGTGTGTGTGTGTGTGTGTGTGTGTGTGTGTGTGTGTGTGTGTGTGTGTGTGTGTGTGTGTACCATGATATTTTAGATGGGGTGTTGTTACATTATGATACTAATATCATGGAGGATCCGATTGTACCATCTTTTCCAAAGTATGCTAGTAGGTGTTGATTTGTTGGAGAGGTGACATAAGACCTACAAGTATTAGGGGATGGTTTACATATACCCCTTGGAGTTGGATATGGAGAGGCACAATCTTAGAAGGCATTGGCCCAAGAGAAAGCTACTCATATGGCCACTACTATAAATCTTTGACATTTGTAGGCCCAAGTGGCCAATATATAGGGACAGGTTGATGGTCTTAGACCCTAAACTACCTCATTACCAAAAACTATTTAGAGGGGTCAGTCATAGGCATCTATGGGTAATGTGGATTGACCACCAGATAAGCATGATAGAACACAACCTTAGAGCTATTTGATATTGTACTTGTACTTTGTATTATGTTTTTTTATTTCAAAATATTGATATATATGGATAGGGACATTTTTTGGCTTATGAGTTTTAGTTGGATCATGTATGTATATGTTTATTTTCATTCTAGCATGTGTTTTAGTTTTGATGTATATGTTATGGGAAAATATATGATGTGTGATGTCTTTTCTAGTATTATGTGAGACACGTGCATGGTTAAAAAGAAAACATAGGTTTTGAAAAGGTAGGTAAATAATCATAAAATGTAATACACACTAAGTCATAATGGGAAATGTGTAAAAAAATATGAAAATATAGTAAACATAGAAAATGTTTGTAATAGTGTAAAAATGAGATTAAAACATACCAAATTAAAACAAGATTAATCATACTAAGTCAAGATGGGAAGTATGAAAAAATTGTAATAAAATGGAAAACATGTTGTATCAAGTATTTGAAAAGTAATCACACTAATTCAAATCAAGCTAAATCATACTGAATCAAAATGGGAAGTATGAAAAAACTGTAATAAAATGGAGGTCATGTGAAATTAAAAATGAACTTAACAAGCAAAATTTGATAGTTATTTGTGTGATTAATGGTATATAAGTTTTTAGGGATATTTTGTGAGGAATTATTGGTCATGTCCATGGTATTAAATTAAAAATCATAAAGGGAACACCACTAAGGTTAAATGAGGAATATGATTATTGGGGAGTAAGGATAAATCTATGAGGAATGTCTTGTCCTATCTAAGGTCTTATATTATAACTCACAAGTGGAATAACTCAAGGAGTATGATCAATTAACAAATCATATTAATAAAGGAGGAATATTGGGATTATTATATTGAATTAAGGGAATGGAATAAGCATGACATATGCATTTATAATGAAACCTTAGTAGACTAGAGGTGTACTAAGAATATAAGAATGCACTGATAGTTTAGGGACCCTCAAATGAAAAATATATTTATTCATAATAAACACAATTTTTTTTTGGAAAATAAGTGGAGTACTAAGATTAAGTCATAAATTTATATATATAATAAAATTAAAATGGACCTAACTTACCATAGCATGTTCCCCATTCCTCAGGACCTCTTACAGATTTGTCTATCTACTGCAAAGATTAGGTACTGGTGTGAGAAAGTAGGTAGCACTATAGACAATTTTGAATTCTACTATCTCAATTTATTGACTTACAATACCCCAATGGACCTCAGCTCTATTATGAGGCTAGCTATGGAGTTTTATTGTTGATTAGGAATAGCAAATGTATTATAAATCATGTCTTTTAGTGTGATGTTGACATTTTTATTTTTATTTTTGCCTTTTGATCATTGATTTTTATTTAAAGTGATTTGGATTTTAACTTTTATGGATTTTGCAGATAACCAAACATGAATGGAAAAAGTCACACACATAGATAAGCTTTAGGTTTTGGTTATACGAAACAAGATATCTAGAGAGATGAGTGACTAAATAGTTTGGCTTTCCTATAAGCTATCATGTGATCTCAAATCTCAACCATGTGTGTGATTAATATGAGGATGGATAAAAATGGAATAATGGAGATCAAAATAAATTTGTGTATAATGATATAATGAGAATTATGCTTGTTAATTTATCCTTTGGGAAAGATATGATATTATGGGATAGAATCTCTGCATTTTATCATTAACAAATATAATTATGTATGGGTCATCTAGAGAATATATATCATCATAATCATGTGTATATAAGTCAATAGTAAATGAGTCAACTATTTTATTAGACAAAGGAGTATGGTGAATAGAATGTGTAGTTTTAGTTAGGATAACCAATAAGTCATCTGAAGGTTTTTGATGGGAATGAGGTTGGATAGGAGGTAATTGAGCATGAAATTGGGAGAGAGATATTTTTTGTAACTTTAAGCTTATCTCATATGGTTCATCATCATAGGAGTCTAGAAGCTTAGGAGGATTGTTTCTTATTAATTTAAGATGACCATGATAACCACGAGTAGAGTTGACTAGATATTTAAAATGTTGTGATTCAAAAAAAATAATGTTGGGTAAAGATTCAAGGTTAGGTATTGTTAAGACTCCAAACTACACCCTAAGAGGAGGTTGTTCAGACCTCTCCATGTTTGGTTAACATGGGATTGGTCCAAAGGTTGTGGGTGACCTATAGGAAGGACCAAACCTCTAGTTTATTGGGCTAGCTCCCTTGGTGCATCAATTTGATCTCACTTCCTAATACTTGTTGATTTTTTGGGGTGAAGAGAGATAGAGGAATGCCTCCACACTAATTGATCTTCAATGAACACTTTATGAATCAAGTATAGATTTATGACTAAAATAAGCTTCCTGATGAAATCCCATGCATGATTATTTCATGTGAAGGATATGATATATGATTTTAACTTGAATTTAATGGACAAGAGGTCTTCTTAAGGAACTATCAACCAATTTACTCTTCAACACATCTACCAACACATTAGCACATCACATGACCTACATAGAATGACATTCTTTAAACTAGGTGGAGAGGACCTAAAAAGAGAATGGGACTTCACACATTTACAAATCAATAAAAATATACACACTAATTCCAATAAAAAAAACCTAAAAATAGTCTTTTTTTATTGATTCAAAAAGGTTTGTAAGATATAATTTTGGTAATGTCTTATCATACCCAGCTGAGGGATCCATACAATATCATATGAACCTAAATTTATATTACATGAGAAAATAAAGATTGAAATATAGCATGGAAAAGTGGCATGTATAGGTCATGAATGACCATATTCCAGTCAAACAATAGTTACAACCCCCATAACTTCCTCCATGTGTGACCTTCATGGTTAGTGACCTTCAATAACCCCTTTGAGCATTGGATAGAGTGGTGGAAGCTAATTTGGTCTTAATTGACCTCATCCAAGGCATGAGAACTCAAATATGGCCAATTATATCTTCCATTTTATAGTTACAAAAGTGAATTATGCCCCAATTAGCCTTTATGAGTCATTAAGCAACCCACCCTTCTCCTTGCATGTTGACTAGACTTAGAAATTACCCTCTCCTCCATGATGAATATGAGAAGTGTGTCTGTCTAACATGATGATGTAGTTAAAAACATGTAATGACCCTATCTTGAGTCCTTCAATGGCCCTCTTATGATAATATGTATCTTCTTTAGTTGGCTATGTAGGCCTACTAGGCAATTAGGCTTAGTCACTTAGTACTTATTATTTAGGTGGCCATGAAACTTGAATCAAACCTTTAGAATGACTAAGTGATCCTATTTCAAGATTTAATAAACATATAATTCCATGATTTATACTTTCCAAACATCTCACACTTGCAAAACTACCTCACTTAGGTGACTAGTTCACCTCCCTTTAGCACATCTAGACTTTTTGTTTGGCATAGACTTGCATGAGTATTTATAAGAAGAGTTTTGAGAATTTTATGATCTAGAAAGATATAATACATCTCATACTACCTTCCCCATTGATCTACAACTTTTCATCAACTTTATACCTTAAAAATATCATAAATCCTTTAAAAAAAGAGTTTTTAGGAGGGTTCATATAAACAAGTACCATGTATGGGATCTCCTATAAGTGTACTATGTGTTTCAAGGGTTATCAGGTCCATTTCAATGAATCTAGTTGAAAATATTTTTTGAGCATGGTCATTGATGTTAGGTTGTCATTAATGTCAAATAGTTCATGAAATACTAATGCATTAATGATGAAGAGGTTGTGTTTGATAGTTTGGAGAATATATAACACATATGCAGGTTTATAAGGACAAATAAGAAGTTTTGCGGCATCTATAAATGTTTTGGTGAAGCTCTGGTGTGTCACTTGATCATTTGAAAAGAGAAACATGCATCTCTTAACTTAAGAGAATCCAAACCATCACAACACATCATGTAGATATGAATGAACTAGCAAGTTTGTAAATTTATTTTAGGTACTAAAAAATTCAAAAGAGGTCAAAATATTTCATGGAGATGTTGTATATAGTGCCAAGAAGGTAACTTAAATATTTTGACTCTTGAAGTTTTCTCTATCTCAAGTTATAAATCTTCAAAGTTGCTCTTATAGACTATGATGGCTCAAAGAACATCAAGTTTAACTATGTTGAAGTCTGAGGTCACTCGTTAGTAGATCTAGAAATGAGCATTCATCATCTAGATCTTGATCCAATGGTGTGTGTGAAGTCAAATTGTCAAAGGTTCATAAGATTAAATGAACTTTTGACATGTGTCTCAATCTTCTTGAGTTGATAAAATATCAGTGGTCACAGGTGTTTATATAGATAAATATCAATGGTGTGGGTTGATTTAAAGAGTCAAATGTGCAGAAGGCAAGTAGACATGCCAACTGGCACAATTATGGTACCTTTGATCTAAGTTTAGTGGTAAGTATTACAAGATAAATTCTAGGCTACTCTAAACAATATCGATGGTGTGTATTTGTCTAAAGTTGTTAGGGAGCATGAGATGAGGTTAAAGTGCTTGATGTTTAGTGTCTAAATAATGAATATTGGAATTTGAATATTAAAATTAATGAGGGAAAACCAATCTATAGTTTTTTATCTATATATTTTTATCCAAGACAAATTTCTTGATGTATAAAAAAGTAAAGTTGTAAAAGACTTCAAGGTGCATCCAAAGAATCTGGTTAGAATGTTGAATGTTTGTAAAGTCAAAGTTATAAAGTTTCAAAGTTAACTATTTATTTTTTCATGGTGTTACTATGTATAGAATTCTATTTCAGAAAATTATGCTTTAGTAAAAGAGTGTTTTTGTGGATGTATTCACATGAATATGTCATAAGGGTCATATGGAGTGGACCCATGTATTTAAAATTGAACCTATGTTCTTAATTTTCTTGATGAAGTGTTAAATGGGCTAATAGGTCTCCATGAGACCTATAAGGGATAATAATGCCTAATTGAAAGGCATATCTTATTAAGTGTGACCCATGGATGCTATGGCCAATCTATGAGGATGGTATTGAGCTTTGTGTTTACATTATAGTTGTCTTAATGGTTAAGGAAAGTATTATGGCTGACCTCAAAGTTGATATTCATGAAGACTTTATAAATAGTGGAAATTAAGGTAGTGATTTCTAGACTTGTATGTGAAAGTGTTTAGAGATCAGAAGATAGAGATGAAGGAAATAAATTAGGATTGTGCTCATTGGATGGAATAAAGTATACAATAGATTGGGGATGAGTGTAAAAGACTAGACATATTTAAAATGGTGTTTGGACTCATTTATTTTATAAGAAAGTTTGAGTGTGTGTGTGTGAAGAGTTTGAAAGAAAGGTGGTATACATTATTTCTCCAATTAGATTGGAATGTAATCAAAATTCTAGATTTTTTGATTTCATAGGTGTTTTGTAGGTGCTCAAAATCTAGAATAAGTAGGTGCTTTTTCATACTTAGGGGTGGGTGTTCCTTGTGAAGTGGGTGTTTCACTAAAAGGTATCATGTTTTTAATCTTCTTATAAGACAATTAGTCCATGTGTTTGTAGGATTTAGAGTGGGTTTTATTCCCTAATAGGTTTTCCCACATAGATCTTGTGTTAAGTGTGTGATTTTACATCAACTTTCTTATTCATTTTTATGAAAATATTTTATTCTTTATGAATGCATGTGGTCATTGATTAAAAGTTTGAAAGGATTAAAATTTAATTTGTAAATATCTTACATCACTTATTCACCCCCTCTCAATGATTGTACCTCCAATAATTGGTATCATAGCAAGACCTTCTATGTAATTTTAACCACTTGAAGGTGATCCAAGGTAAAATATGGTAAGTCAATATATGTAGGGTTTATCTTCAAATAAATAACCATTGTTTAATAAGTCATATTATGCTTTTTATAGTACATGGATGAGGACATACATTATATCTCTAGGGTTTGATATTTGGCAATCTATCATGGATTGTTATACTACACTAGCTACTCCTCTAATGAGTTCTATTGATAAGAAGTTGAGTGAGAATAATTATAAATTTATGAATGCTATCATTTATGGTCTATTCAAGGTTGAGTTTACAAAAGTGATCTATTGAAAGTCTACCAAGGATATTTGGGACAAATTACAAACTATCTATGAAGGAGACTCAAAGGTAATATTAGATAAATTATAGACCTATTGAAGGCAATTTAAAAGTATTAAACTGAAGGAAGAAGATAATGTGGCATCATATCTTCTAAGGATTGATGAGGTAGTAAACATGATCAGAAGTTTTGGAGAGGTGATTGATGAAGCTACTATAGTATAGAAGGTATTGAGGACTCTTACACTCAAGTTTGATTCAAAAGTTTTTGTTTTAAAAGAAAGTCATGATCTCAATCAGTTGATTATGGATGAGATACATGGCATCCTTAATGCCTATGAGATGAGAGTTGATGAGGATATACCTCTTAATAAGGAACCACCCTTAAAAGTGATCAAGGAGACAAAAGACAAAAATAAAAAGTTAAGTCTTAAAGATTTTGATCTTAGTGGAGATAAACTTGAAGCAATGATTGCAAGAAAATTTAATGTAGGATCAAGTAAGTATGAATAAAAAATTCAATTCAAATATTTTTCATATGGTAAAGTTGGCCATTTTGTAGTTAGATGTCTAGGTATAGACAAGTTTGAACACAAAGAAGATTATAAGGAATCTCATGAGGATGAACACAAGAAATCTAAGGGTCCTAGAAAGTACAAAAAATTCTTCAATAAGAAAAATGGAAAGAAGGAATCATACAAAGGTAGTAAGAGCCTTTACCATGAAGAATATAGTAACTCATTTGGAGAAAAAGAAGTAAACACATCTGACAATGATGATTATTTTTATAATGAGGACATGGAGACATTGTTCATGGATTTTAATGATGATGAAGGTGAATGTTCTTTAAGTAGATATTTCCTTGGTGGAGATAGCTTAGAGGAAGAAGGTGAGAAAGTCACTCTTGAAGATAAATATCTAGATACTATGGAAGAAATGAAGATACTTAATACAAAAAATAGAAAAAAAATATTCTTTGATCAAATATTATGAAGAGCAAATTGGAATTTTTGAAGTAAGGCTAAGTAATGAAGTCAAGGAGCATGATGAGATCAAACAATAGATTGAAACTCAGGTTTTTAATCTTAATGAATAAGTAAAGAGTAAGGATTAAGAGTCTATCATGTATCAATTAGAGCTAGAGTCTTTGTAGATGAAACTAGATATTGTTATTAACAAATATACAGCTAATGATTTATATTATAAGGATGAATTGATGACTTCTCTTGAAGATCTAAAGATTGAGACAAATAATAACAAGAAGATGATGTCATAAATCAAGGAATATGAAGATTAATTCAATACATTTGATGCAAGAATGAATGATGACACTAGGGAACATGAAGATATTGTCAAGCATCTCAATAATCAATTAGAAACTATGTATACAAGCCTAAAATCCAAATAAGATGAGTGCTTAAGGTATGTGATTAAAATTGAGTCATTAAATTTTGTGTTAGACAATAAATCTTGTAAGGTGAAGTCATTTTTTAAGTTTAAGAAGAGATCAAATGATCTTGACAACATTCTGAGTAGTCAAAATCAAACAAGTGATAGAAATGGTCTTAGATATAAGAAGAACAAAATCATGTAATTCCAGACAAGATAAAGTAAGTCTAATATGAATAAGGATAATTAGACTTTGAATATAAATCATCAATCAAGGAATGAAGTTGTTGGAATAATGAAGACAAATTAGATTAGACAACCAAATGCTATGAGGTATGCAAAATGCAATGGTCATTGTTATTCTTGCAACCAGTTTGGTCATATGTTAAAAGATTGTAAAAGATCTTCAAGGAATGAATTTTCATAGAATTATGAGAAAGACAATGTCAAGAATTAATAACATCATCACTCAAGATAGTTAATAGGTTCACAAGGAAAAAATGACATCTTTTGCTACAAGTGTCAAATGTTTGGTCATATTACAAAGTTTTATAATATCTTTATCAGATGACTAAATGATCAGGTACATAGTCATGAAACTTCAAGATCATAAGGTATGTACAATCTTAAAAACCTCATTTGTTTCAAATTTTATGAGAAAGGTCACATATCATGGTTCTATAAGAATGATCAGTATTCTAATTTAAAGATTATCCATCCTAACATGAAGAGATGAAGCCATAGTAAATGGAGGCCTAAGTAGTTAAATGAAAAACTTGCTCAAAATGGATTATTTTCCATGACAAGATAGGGAACAAGTTAAAGTATCAAATACAAAGACTTATCTACCCAAATGGACAAGGAAATCAAGCAAGATATTGAGATAAAAGAAAATAATAAGGTCAAAAACTCATTCAAAGTCAATTTGAAGATGAGGAAGGACTGAAAGTCAAGTGAGAGATTGGAGATATGGGAGTCTCATAAGTTTTGGGATCTTTAGTCCCTCTATGACAAGTGCATGTATCTACCTATTATTCTTAGGAAACATCTTTCTTGTGTGTAATAAAGTGTGTGTGGTCTAGGTAATGATCAAAATACCAATTAGTTTAAAGGTATGTTCTTTTCAATTTGATAATATGTAAGATGTGTTTGGCTAAGGGGGAGCATATGTAAATATGTTTCTATCATGATATAAGTGTGAAGATTTTTGTTATAGTTATGAATTCAATAAGATTGACATGATGACTTGATAAAAACAAGTCATGTGTTGTGAAAAGGTGTTGAATCTTCATGCATAAGAAAAGAGAGCTTATGAGTTCTATATGTAGATAGGTCCAAAGATCAGAAAAAGCTTGAGTTTGGATTAGTGTATGTCAAAGAAAAAATGGCATAATATGGATCATGATGTTTAGGGGAGATTTTTAAGCTTTTTGAGCAGTCTATTAGGTCCATGGATGAGAGAAGTTCAAATTCAGATTGGTCCATGTCAAAGGGGGAGCAATTGATTCATATGCTTGAAAGTATGTAAATATCCTGAGTATCTTATTAGTAATTTAATGCATACATAATGTTGAGGAAGAGACCCTTTATCATTAATGTCAAAGGGGGAGAAAGATCAGAATGAAAGAGTTCAATTTCAAATAAGTAAGAAGTTATTCTGAGGGTGTTTTGAAATCAATGACAAAGGGGGATATTTTTTAGCATGGTAATTGATATTAGGTGGTTATTGATGTCAAAGAGTTCATGAGATACTAATGTATTAATGATGAATAAGTTATGTTTGATATATTGGAAAATATATAACACATTAATGATAAAAATAAGTTATGATGCATCCATATATATCTTGGTGATGCTCTGGTGTGTCACTTGATCATTTGGAAAGAGAAACATGCATCTTCTAGCTTAAGCGAAGCTAAACCATCACTACACATCATGCAAATATGAATGAACCAACAAGTTTGTGCATTTATTTTAGGTCCTCAAAAAATTAACTGAAGTCAAAGGATTTCATGGAGATGTTATCTATAGTTACAATAAGGTACCCTAAATATTTGGACTCTTTGAGTGTTTTCTAGCTCAAGTTATAAACCTTCAAAGTTTCTCTTGCAGACTATGATGAGCCGAAGACTACCAAGTTTAACTACATTGAAGTCTAAGGTCACTAGTTAGTAAATATAATGGTGAGAGTTCATCTAGATCTTAATCTAACATGCGCATGAAGTCAAATTATCAAAGGTTACTAAGATTGAACATTATTGTGACATGTGTTTTAATCTCTTTGAGTTGTTATAAGATCAATGGTTTGTGGGTGTTCATACAGATAGAGATCGATGGTATGGGTCAAGTCAAAGAGTCAAATGTGCTGAAGGCACACATAGCTACCAAGTGGCATAATCATGGGAGCTTTGATCTAAGATAAATGGTGAACATTTCTAGATAAAGTCTAGGCTAATATAGAGGAGATCAATGTTGTGTCTTTGTCCAAAGTTACCAGGGAGCACAAGATGAGGTTAAAGTGCTTGATGTTTAGTTTCTAAAAAAGTGACCATTTAAATTTGAATATTTAAATTAAAAAGGGAAAAATAATCTATACTTTTTTATCTATATATTTTTATTTAGGATAAATTTATAGATGTAGAAAAAAAATTGTAAAGGACTTCATGGTGCATCTAGAGAATCTGGTTAGAATGTATGAATTTTTTTACTGTCAAATTTATAGATATTTAAATTTGACTATTTCTTTGTTCATGTTGTTAATGTGTACATAATTCTATTTGAGGAAATTTTGTTTTATCAAAAGATTCTATGTACCTAGGGATATGATATATTAATTTATATGGGTTGATGGAGATGCCGACATGTGGCACACATCCCCTTAGTTAGTTATATGTGTACAATACATTAGGATAATGGAGTAACTTGTGGAATTAGTATATTGGGTAATAGTTAGCCTACATTGGGATTAGGGGCTTACCCATCCATGGGTTAGATAGATGTATATATATAGGAGATGATTATCATGGTAAAGATATCAAGTAAGTATTGAGTTTTCTATTGTAAGAGGATATTGGAGGTTTTCCCCTCGAAGAGACATTGTCGATTTATTCCTTCCTAAAGTAGTATTATATGGTGTTACCCTATCTTAAGGGTATTTCTACGTATATTGAATATTTGAAACATATCAATATCATATCGGCATATAACATATATTGTACCCATATAACTAACTAAGGGGATGTGTGTCACATGTTGGCATCTCCATCAACACATATACATTAATATATCATATCCCTAGGTACATAGTAGAAGAGTGTTTTGGTGGATGTATTCACATGAAGATGTCATAAGGGTCATATGGAGTGGACCCGTATATTTAAAAATGATCTTAACTTCTTAATTTTATTGATGATGTGATAAATGGGTGAATAGGTCTCCATGAGACCTATAAGGGCTACTAAGGCCTAATTGAAAAGCTTATATACTTAAGTGTGACCCATGGATGCTATGGTTGACCTATGAGGATGGTATTGAGATTTTTGTTAGCATGATAGTTATCTTAAGGGTTAAGACAAGTATTATGGCTGACCTAAAAGTTGATATTCATAAAGATTCTATAAATAGTGGAGATCAAGGCAATTATTTCTAGACTTGTATGTGAAAGTGTTGAGAGAGTAGAAGATAAAATTGAAGGAAAGAGATCAGAGGGAGTGTGGTTAGTGGATGAATTAAAGTGTAAAATAAATTGAGGATGAGCGAACAAGATTAGAAAGATCTAAAAGGGGTGTTTGGATGCATTGCTTGAATGAGCAAGTTTGAGTGTCTGTGAAGATTTTTAATGAGAGTTTTTATACATTGTTCTCCAATAAAATTGGAATGAAATCAGATTTTTGGATTTGTTTATTTTATATGTGTTATGTGGGTGCTCAACATCTAGAATAAATGGGTTCTTGTTGATACTTAGGGGTGGGTTCTCCTTATGAAGTGGGTGATTCACTAAAAGGTCTCATGTTTTTAATCATCTTATAGGATAAGTAGTCCATGTGTTTTTAGTCTTGAGAGTGGGTTTCATTCCCCAAGAGGGTTTCCCACATAGATTTTATGTTATGTGTGTGATCCATCATCATTCTTATTCATTGTTATGAATATCTTATATGCTTTATGAATGCATATGATCATTGATTACGAGTTTGGAAGGATTACAAATAAAGTTTTAAATATCTTGCATCACTAATTCACCACCCCACTCTCAGTGATTATACCTCCAACAAATATCTCATGATCTTCTCCATCATGTCACTATTAGGGTTTACAGAGGGTTTTGGAGGTTTACTATCTTAATGATGGTCTATAAAGTACAGGCCTTCAATCCAATACATTTTTCCATGGATCTCTATCCCATAAACCCCATCAAAACTCTTGAAGAGTTCTTGGTCTCATTCAAATTGTATGGTGAGATGTGAGTGAAAGCTGGTGAAATTTGAGTTCCTTGCTAGGTATTATAGGTAGGTTATAGTGTTAGTGATTGTTCATAGAGATACTATCCCTAATGAAACTCTTTCCTCCATTGATGATGAGTACCTAGATGTCCCCAACTCTCCTTAAGAACATTGGCCTTGAGTCCTTGTGCTTAGTGAGATATGAGTGTTTAAATTAGTAGCTCAAGGTAGTAGACTAGGGTGTTATAGCTCAAGAGAGGTCTTGAGACTATATTGGACACTTTGATACTTTCCTTTACCTAGAAAATTCTCATTAGGGTATGTATTATCATCCTAAACCTTATCATGGCCTTAGGCATAACATAGTATCTTGAATCATCATTAGGTAGAGATGGGGTCTTAAAGGCCTAAAGAAGGGCTTTAAGCCTTACAAGCTTAGTCTGAGCTTTATGACTCTGAGTCTATTATAAGTGGTAATTTATGGATTCAATGTCACCATAGTGTCCTTTTTTAATTTATTTTCAACTTTTTTTTTCTTACCTTCAACTATTTTGACCATCATTCCTACTTCTTTCCTCTTATAGGTATACCTAAGTATTACCCAACCTCAGTGTTTGACCTGCTAGGTTAGAGACCTAAGTGGTCTCTTTAAGATCCTTAAAGTGATGATGGAATTTAAATCTTTGTATAGTATGCTCTTAGTATTTTTAAACACTCCTTAGATTAGAAACCCTTGTTGAACATAGTCATTGATGTTTTGTTATCATTAATGTCAAAGAGAGCATATGGTTTTAATGAATGAATGATGAAGAATTTGTGCTTGATATCTTGGGGATATATGGCACATTTGTAGGTTTATAAGTACAAAGAATAAGTTCTAAGGCATGCATAGATTTCTTGGTGAACTTCTGTTATGTCACTTATTCATTTGGAAAAAGAAACATGCATCTTATAGCTTAAGAGAAGTCATGCCATCACTACATGTCATGCAGATATGAATGAACCAAGAAGTTTGTGCATTTTATGTAAGTACTCAAAAATTCAATGGAGGTCAAAGGATTTCATGGAGATGTTGTCAATAGTGCTAATAAGGTACCCTAAATATTTGGAATCTTTAAGTGTTTTCTATCTAAGTTATAAACCTTTAAAGTTACTCTGACAAATTGTGATAGACCAAAGATCATAAAGTTTAACTAAGTTGAAGTCTGAGGTCACTAGTTAGTAGATCTAATGATGAGAATTCATCATCTAGATTATGATATAATGGTACACATAAAGTCAATTATCAAAGGTTCTTAAGATTAAATTCACTTGTGACATGTGTCTCAATCTTGTTGAGCTGATAGAAGATCAATGGTATGTGGATGTTTTTATAAATAGAGATTGTTGGTGTGGGTTGAGTCAAAGAGTCAAATGTATAGAAGGCACATAGAGCTACCAAGTAGAACAATCATAGGAGCTCATATCTAAGATCAATGATGAACATTCAAGATAAATTCTAGGATACTCCTAAGGAGATTAACAGTGTGTATTTGTTTAAATTTATTAGGGAACATGAGATGAGTTCAAAGTGTCTGATGTTTAACATTTATACAGTGACCATTATAATTTAAATATTCAAGTCTATGATGGAAAACTAGTCTATATTTTTTAAGCTATATCTTTTGATCCAAAGTGAATTTCTTGATGTAGTAAAACTCAAAGTTGTAAATGATGTCAAGGTGCATCTAGAGAATCTAGTTATAAGGTTTAAATGTTCATACAGTCAAAGTTATTAATCCTCAAATTTGAATACTTGTTCACTGATGATTTTATTTTGTACAGAATTTTGTTTAAGTAATTTGTGCTTTAGCAAAAGAGTGTTTTAGCTAGAATAATCATTTTAAGATGTCTTAGAGGTCACATAGAGTGGGCCCATGTATTTTAAATTGATATTATGTTCTTTATTTGCTTGATGGAGTGCTAAATGGTTGAATAGGTCTCTATGAGACTTATAATGGCTACTAATATATAATTAAAAGGTGTAGATACTTAAGTGTGACCCATGAATGTTATGGCTGACTTGTGAAGATGGTCTTGAGATATGTGTTAGCATGTTAAATGTCTTAAGGGTTAATTCAAGTAATATGGCCAACCTAGAAGTTGATATTCATGAAGAATTTATAAAAAGTAAAAACCAACGTAATAGTTTCTAGACTTGATGTAGATGTGTTGAGAGAGTATATGGTAGAGATGAAGGAAAGAGATCAGAGGGAGTGTGCTCAATGGATGGACAAAAGTACAAATCAGATTGAGGATGAGAAAAAAACACTAGAGAAATCTAAAAGATGTGTTTGGATGAATTGATTATATGAGAAAGTTTGAGTGTGTGAAGAGTTGAAAGAGAGGTGTTATACATTATTTCTCCAATTAGATTGAAATGCAATCAGAGTTCTAGATTTTTTGATTTCATGGGTGTTGTGTGGGTACTCAACATCTAAAAATAGTGGGTGATTATTAATACTTAGGTTTGGGTGCTCCTTGTCAAGTGGGTGCTTCACTAAAAGGTATCATGTTTGTGATCATTTTATAGGAAAAGTAGTCTATGTGTTTTCAGGATTGAGAGTGGGTTTTATCCCAAAAGAAGGTTTCCCATGTAGATTTGGTGTTATCTATGTGATCTTGAATCATCTTTCTTATTCATTATTATGAACATCTTGTATGCTTTATGAATGCTTATGATCATTGATTAAGATTTTGAAAGGATTAAAATTAAATTTTGAAATATCTTGCATTATTAATTCACCCCTCCTCTCAATGATTGTACCTCCAATAATTGGTATCAGATTTGGGATTTCATTACAAGTTTAAACACTTGAAGGTGATCCAAGGTACAAAATGACAAGTCAATAGATGCAGATTTTCTATACAAAGAAATCACCATTGTTTAATGGGTTAAATTATGCTTTCTAGAGTACAATTATGGGGACATACATCATGTATTTATGGTTTGATATTTGGTAATCTATCATGGATGGTTATAGTACACCAAATAATCCTCCAACTAGTGTTGTTAATAAGAAGTTGAGTGAGAATAATTCTAAATATATGAATGCTATCATTTATGGTTTATCTAAGGTTGAGTTCACTAAAGTGATTCATTTAAAGTCTAACAAGTAAATTTGGGACAAATTATAGACTATTTATGAAGGAGACTCAAAGGTAAAACTAGATAAATTACAAACCTACCAAAGGTAATTTCAAGGTCTCAAAATGAAGGAAGAGGATATTGTGGCATCCTATCTTTTAAGGGTTGATGAGGTAGTAAACATGATCAGAGGTATTGAGAGGTGATTGATGAAGATAATATATTAAATAAGGTATTGAGAACTGTTACACTCAATTTTGATTAAAAAGTCTTTATTGTAAAAGAAATTCATGATCTCACTAAGTTGAATATGGATTAACTTCATGGCATACTTACTACCTATGAGATGAGAGTTGATGAGGATAGACCTCCTAAGAAGGAAGCAATCTTCAAGGTGATCAAGGAAGCTAAGAAGGACAAGTTAAGTCTTGAATAATTTGATCCTAATGAAGTTCAACTTAAATCCATGATTTTAAGAAGATTGAACATAGGATTAGGTAAGTATGAAGGAAAACTTCATTTTAAATGTTTTTCATGTGGTAAAGTTTGTCATTTTGAAACTAAATGTCCATATAACTTTAAACTCAAAGAAGCTCATAAATAATATCATGATGATGAACACAAGAAATATAAGGTTCCTAACAAGTACAAAAATTTCTTTAGTAATAAAAATGTAAAGAAGGAATCATACAAAGGCAATAATAGCCTTTACCATGAAGAAGATAGTAACTCATCTATAGAAGAATAAGTAAACACATTTGATAGTGATGATTCTTTTCATAATGAGGACATGGAGACATTATTCATGGCTTCTAGTGATGATGAAGGTGAATGTTCTTTAAGAAGATATTTCTTTGGTGGAGATAACTCAAAGGAAAAAGATGAGAAATTCACTCTTTAATATAAATATCTAGATATAGTTGATGAAATAAATATTCTACAAAGAAATGATAGAAAATACAATTCCTTGATCAAATACTATGAGGAGAAAATTGGAATTTTTGAAGGAAGGCTAAGTAATGAATTCAAGGATCATGATGAGATCACACAACTTAAAACTTAGGTTTTTACTCTTAATGAATAAATATAGAGTAAGGATGAATAATGTATCATGCATCAATCAGAGATGGAGTCTTTGTAGATGAAAATAAATCAAGATCTGAGCAATCAAATCTAAAAGATATGATCTCATGATAAACAAAGATACAACTAATGATTTAGATAATAAGGATGAATTGATAAATACTCTTAAAGATCTAAAGATTGAGAAGAAAAAACAAGAAGATGATGTCACAAATCAAGGACTATGAAGAGAAATTTAGTGTGTTTAAAGCAAGAATTAATGATGATACCAGGGAATATGGAGATACTATCAATCTCCTCAATATTCAATTATAAACTATGTATACAATCCTTAAAGCCAAATAAAATGATTGTTTAAGGTATGTGATTAAAATTGAGTCATTAAAAGCTGAGTTAGACAAGACATCTTGTAATGTGAAGTCCTTTGTGAAGTTTGAACAAAGATCAAATGATCTTGACAATATTTTGAGTATTTAAAAACATAAAAGTGATATAATTGGTCTTGGATACAAATAAGAACAAAATAATGTAAATCAAGACAATTAAAATTTAAAAATCAATCATCAGTCAAGAAATGAAGGTATTGGCATAATCAAGATAAATCAGATTAGACGACCAAATGCTATGAGTTATAAAAATTTCAATTATCATTGTTAATCTTGTAATAAGTTTGGTCATAGGTAAAAATATTTTAAAATATCTTCAAGGAATAAATTTTCATGGAATTATGAGAAATACAGTGACAAGCATGAATAACAACATCACTAAAGATAGTCAACATGTTCACATGAAAAGAATGGCATCTTTTGCTACAAGTGTCAAGGTTTTAGTCATATTACAAAGTTTTTTAATATCTTCATCAAGAAACCAAATGATTGGATACATGAATGAATTCATGAAACTTCAAAGAGTCATCATGTATCTAAATCACAAGGTATGTACAATCTGATAAACCTCATTTGTTTCAAATGTCATGAGAGAGGTCACATAACAAGGTTCTGTGTCATGTCCCCTTTTTTGTGGACATTGACAGATTTGATGATTGGCCTATTATGCGACCTTCGTAGGCTAATAAGATGGATAGAGGGTCATAATGGAGCTTGGATTGACTTTGATTCACAGGATTTCTACATTTGATTTTCATTCAGGTTATTTCAGACATATTTGGCCAGGGTTCCTACTTTTTAGGGATATTTGATATGCAGCGGAGCACCTTTATTTGGGTATGGTCATGTGCGAAATCACTCCCTGATTCACCTGCTTCGATCGGTTTGAGAAGCCGACGTATATTGAGGGAGATATTAATATTTGATTGATTTAATCAAATATTAATTAATTGGTCTCATTAATAATTAATTATTAATTATTAATTATTTGGTCTAATTTTAAATTAGAAACCCTAATGCTAATTTAAGAAAACCCTAATTAGGGCAAGCATATCTTTTGAGGGTATAAGGGTTTCACATGGAGGCCATTGTTGATTATGCTATTGATTATTGATTATTGAAAATTGAAGAAATTCTTCTGTGAAGACTGAGCCAAGGGTTCCAGGATTCCATTTGCAGTGGAGAACGTTCCCTCTTCATTGTGTGTGATTTAGAGGCTGTGAAAGATCAGCTGATTTATCGCCAAATTGAGAGATAGCTTCATTCAGAAGTTATCACAGAGTTCCAGGTTTGAGAGATAACTTCACACAGAAGTTATCACAGAGCTTTCCAGGTATTTCTTGATTTAGTTCATGCTTTTTGTTTCAATAAATTATACAGAGAGAGATCTGCTGTATTAGATACCATAGATTTCCAGATCAGGGATCAACAGACAGGTTGTGCTGAGTTGGCGGCCGTACTAAGTCCGTACAGGTCCGTACAGATCCGATCAGGCACTGACATCGGCAGACAGAGGGCTTATAGAGACCGACATCGGTCGACTGAGGACCGACGTCGGCAGAAATCTGACCGACAGAGACCGACGTCGGCGAGATATCGACCGACGACGGTATCTGTGTGTCGACACAGAAAGGCCGAGACCCTTCCAGATTCAGAGTTCACTCCCAGATTTGCAAAACACAGGGTTTTAAGACCAGATTTTTATATTCCTTATTTGTATAACAGAGACTCATCTTTTGTAATCATCCAGAAGAATAAGTAATAAGATGTTGATTTGCTATGGACGGATTATACTGTGATTTGCTTATGCTTATTTGAATATATTCTGCAAGTTTATATTGTGATCAGAGTTTTTAGAGTTTATATATTCCCTGTTTGAAAGGGGACATCACATTCTGCAAGAATGATCAATATTCTACTCCAAATATTATCAATCCTATAATGAAGAAAAGGAGTAATAGTTAATGGAGGACTATGAAGATAAATGAAAAACAAGTTCAAAGTGGATTATTTGCCATAATAGAATAGGAAACAAGTTCAAGTATCAAGGAACAAGCTTTATCTGCCCAGATGGACAAGGAAATCATGTAGGATCCTAAGATAAAAGAAAATAATAAGGTTGAGAACTCATTCAAAGACAATATGAAGATGAGGAAGGATTGTAACTCAAGTGAGAGCATGGAGATATGGAAATATCCCTAGTTTTGGGATCTTTAGTTCCTCTATGAAAAGTGGGTGTCTCTACCTATGATTCTTAGGAGACATCTTTCTTATGTGGAAGAAAGTGTGTGTGCTCTAGGTAATAATCAAAATTCCAATTAGCACAAAGGTATGTTCTCTTCAATTTTATTATAAGAAAGGTATGTTTAGCTAATGGGGAGCTAATTCAGTTAGCTTGAGTGGCTTGAAGAAGATGTGCATGATGTAATGGGGAACATATGTGAAGATGCTTCGGTCATGATAGAAGTGTGAAGATGTTTGATACAAGTTGTGAATTAAAGAAGATTAACATGATGACTTGATCAACCAAGTCATGTATATTGACAAAGTATTAAATATTCATGTATGATCAAAGAGATAATGTGAGTTTTGTATGTAGATAGGTCCAAAGATTAGAAAATCCCAAGTTTAGATTGGTGTATGTCAAAACATAGATGACATAAGATGGAGCATGATGTTAGGGGGAGTTTTCTAAGCTATATGAGTAGTTTTTAGGTCTAAGGATCAGCTAAGTTTGAGTTCATATTGGTGCATATCAAAGGGGGAGTAATTGATTCATATGCTTAAAAATTTATAAGTATTCTAAACATCTTAAATACTAATTGAATGTATACATATTGTTGAGGAATGATTGTTATCATGTTGAGGAAGATACCCTTTGCCATTAATGTCAAAGGAGGAGAAATATTAGAATGAAGAATTTCAAAATGATTAAGACGTAATTTTGAG
Organism: Torreya grandis; assembly: GCA_037957365.1. Classification (NCBI taxonomy): domain Eukaryota; kingdom Viridiplantae; phylum Streptophyta; class Pinopsida; order Cupressales; family Taxaceae; genus Torreya; species Torreya grandis. The sequence continues at coordinate 3,960,927 of JARHVA010000574.1, read as the reverse complement.
GGTGTTTTGACATAAATGGAAAAGGGGGAGATTGTTGAGCATAGTTATTGATGTTTGGTTGCCATTGATGTTAAAGAGATCATATGGTTCTATTGCATAAATGACAAAGAATTTATGTTTAATAACTTGGAGAGATATGACACATTTTTATGTCTATAAAGACAAATAATAAGATTTAAGGCATCCATAGATGTCTTGGTGAAGCTTTGGTGTGTCACTTGTTTATTTGGAAAAAGTAACATGTATCTTCTAGATTAAGAGAATCTAAACAGTTACTGCACATCATGCAGATATGAATGAACTAGTAAGTTTGTGCATTTAATGCAAGGACTCAAAAATTAAATTGAGGTCAAATGATTTCATGGAGATCTTATTTATAGTGCCAAAAAGGTACCCTAAATATTTGGACTCTTGAAGTGTTTTCTAGCTCAAGTTATAAACCTTCAAAGTTGCTCTTGTATACTATGATGGGCCAAAGACCATCAAGTTTAACTACATTGAAGTTTGAGGTCACTAGTCAGTAGATATAATGATGAGCATTAATTTTATATATTATGATCCAATGGTGCATGTGAAATCAAATTATTAAAGTTTCTTAAGATTAAATGCAATTATGACATGTGTCTCAATCTCATTGAGTTGATAGAAGATCGATGGTATGTGGGTATTCATATAGATAGAGATTAATGATGCAAGTCAAGTCAAAGAGTCAAATGCGTAGAAAGAACATAGAGATACCAAGTGGCATAATCATGGGAACATAGATGTAAGATCAATGGTGACCATTTAAAGATAATGTCTAGGTTAATCCTAAGGAGATTAATGGTGCATATTTTTTAAAAGTTGTCAGGGAGCATGAGTTAAGATCAATGTTTCCGATGTTTAACATTTACACAATGACCATTGGAATTTAAATATTCAAATATATAATGGAAAACTAGTCTATAGCTTTTGAGCTATATCTTTTAATCCTGGGTGAATTTCTTAATTTAGTAAAAATCAAAGTTGCAAAGGATGACAAGGTGCATCTAGAGAATCTAGTTATAAGGTTTGAATGTTTGTATAGTCAAAGTTATTAAGCCTCAAATTTGACTACTTATTTATTCATGATGTTACTATGTATATAATTTTTTTTAATCAATTTTTACTTTAGTAGAAGAGTTTTTTTACTAGAGTAATCATTTAAAGATGTCTTAGAGGTCATATGGGGTGGACCCAAGTATTTGAAAGTGATCTTGTGTTCTTGATTTTCTTGATGGAGTGATAAATGGGTAAATAGGTATCCATGAGACATATAAGGGCTAATAAAGCCTAATTTAAAGGCATAATTACTTAAGTGTGACCCATGGATGTTATGTCCAACTTGCAAGGATGGTATTGAGCTATGTGTTAGCATGTTAGATGTCTTAAGGGTTAAGGCAAGTATTATGGTTAACCTAAAATTTGATATTCGTGAAGACTCTATAAAAATGAGAGACCAAGGTAATGGTTTATAGAATTTATGTGGATGTGTTAAGAGAGAAAAAGATAGATACAAAGGAAAGATATCAAAGGGAGTGTGCTCAGTGGATGGACTGAAGTACAAAGCAAATTGAGGATGAGAAAAGAAAACTAGAGAGATCCAAAAGAGGTGTTTAGATGCATTAATTGTATGATTACATTTGAGTTTGTGTGAAGAGTTGAAAGAGAGGTGTTATACATTATTTCTCCAACTAGATTTAAATTCAATCATAGTTCTAGATCTATTGATTTTATAGGTGTTGTGTGGGTGCTCAACATCTAGAACAACTAGGTGCTTATTCATACTTAGGGGTGGGTGCTTCTTATGAAGTGGATGCTTCACTAAAAGGTCTCATGTTTGTGATCATCTTATAAGACAATTAGTCCATGTATTTTTTTGCTTAAGATTGGGTTTTATCCCAAAAGAGGGTTTCCCATGTAGATTTGGTGTTATGTTTGTGATCTTGCATCATATTTATTATTCATTGTTATGAACATATTTTATGCTTTATAAATGCTTATGGAAATTAATTAAGAGTTTGAAAGGATTAAAATTTAAGTTTGAAATATATTTCATAAATAATTCACCCCCATTATCAATTATTTTTCCTCCAACAATCCTTTAACTCTACTCTCTTAGGCTCCATCTATAATCAGGGCTAGTGTTTATGGATAACCAAGCTTGTGTAGCCCTAATGGCTTAGTCTGGAACTTATTTCCTCAAATTAATACCTTTATCATCATAGAAACAAATATTATGTCTTTATAAATACCTTATATAAAGGTTTGAACCCTCAAACAACATCCAAATCATGCAAATATCTTCAATTTATATGATTAGGCTTAACTATCCTTTTAGGCCTAATAAGCCTAATTAGGCCATTAGGCTCTCTTTATCAAGATGTTTAAAGTGTTCAGATTTAAAACATTATGATATTTTAGGTAAAATATCAAGACACTCCATTTACCTCCTTTCACTTCACTTCTTTGAATGGCTCTTTGTGTTCTCACTCCTTATTAAGGACTCTGCCTATATGTGTTAATCTTGTATGATTGACCGTGTGTAAGGAGTGAGTCTCCTCATATTTGATGATACTAATTTTTTATCACCATGACAACCTATTTCATGGTTTCACACATATTTACTAAATCTCAACATCCCTATTTTTATGAAATATGCATCTCTTTTTTGTTTCACTTATGGGTCTATAGGTGACCAGTTGAGTCCCTTGACTTTATTGTTAGGTGAGAGGTAAGATTACTTAATTCATGTAAAATCTCCCAACTTCCCAATATTTATCATCCTCTCTATTGGTTTGTTAATATTTCATCACCTCATACATTCAAGACACCCTAAAATAGCTTTTTTGCTTAATCTACCTTGTTTCAATAGTTAAGCTTGTAGGTGGTGGTTTTAGGCCCTTTTTTATTGTGGTTGATTCATTTGAGGCATGACTTGATGTTTAATTGAATCCTTGGGTTCCGTAATAATGTTTTTTACCCTCCATTTTTCATTTCATCATTTTTAACTTCTTTGTTATTATCTCACCATCAATATTTCTCTAAGCCTGTAGCTATAGTCTTATTTGTGCTCAAAGGGAGTCTTGACTAAGTTTATCATCTTAGTTGGGTTGAAGGTGTTGGTCCATATTAAATTCATCCCCATTATTTTTATTATTTACTTATGACTCGCAAATTATTTTCAATGTGCTCAATAACCTATCCCAATAGTTATTTATTTTCTTGGTCTGCCTAATAGGCCACTATGGTCAGGACTATGAGGGCTTGTCTTCTTAGGGTTGAGGATGAGAGTGGTTATGAGTGTATGTAAGTGAGGAGAATGAGGTAAAAATAAATAAATTTACTCAAATATATGAAACTTATTAATTATCTATCATGACTTTATTATTCTCCATAGCCATTAAAATCACTCTATTTACCTTTTTAAGGAGATTACACAATGCATATGGTAATCACACTAGAAATGAGATTTAAAGGAGTTGCTTGATTAATTGATGGCTCAATTGTGATTGAGGGAAATGAAGAATTTTATGGAATATAATAAACCATAAATCAAATTGATACCATAATTCACTTCCATTTTCATACCTTGAAGACTTTGCAACATGAGGAAACATTGTCTTCAACCTGTACATATGACAACTTAAAGGTTTACTTTCTTTTTAAGGCTCACACATGTGAACAATTAGGGGGGAATATTGGAGATGGGATATGAGGTCCCATTTAATACACATACAAGCATTTATTTTCAAAACCACTTCAAAGATACACCAAAACCATTGTAATTTTAACCCCTGCATAGATGAAGAAGGAAACTCTAAATGCTTAAGTTATTAATGTTTATTCATAAAGCACAAGCCATGAATTTGGAAAAAAATGCCTAGGATTTGAAGTAAATGATACCCCATTTAGATATCCAAATTCCTAGATCCTCACCTTCTCTCTCCTATACAGACTAAGTAAAAACCTAAAGTGTTATCCATGGCTAACAAAGAGCTTGGTGGAAGAAATGGACTAGTTTTTGGTTTATTTTGCATCTTCTAGATGTGAAGCTTATCTTATATACTTTAAATTAAACCTAATGAAATGTATAACCTCCCCATATATGGGATTGATCTTACATATCTATAAAAGCATACAAAACACCTTAAAACACCTTATTTTCCAATATTTTTTCAAGTTTGAATCCTTGAGAAGCCATTGGTGGGCATAAGGATGGAAAATAGAGGTCAAATATCATTTCAAAACAAGTAGTATGGATTGGGAAGCTAAAAGGTCACACTTTTCATGTGTGGTTCCCATTTGAGTGAATGAAAAATGTATTTAATTTCTAAAATGGACACTTTATGCATATCAAAATTTCTCAAAATGACTTTATGATTAAAATGAGACCTTTTTAGGACTTGTTGTAACATAGAATTACACCCTTGTGAGAGGTTTATTTATGCCCTCTCACTCTTTTATTAAAAATTGGATAAACCCTAGGATGTGGATATATTTTGATGGGGTTAAGCCTCTAGACAAGGCCAGTTCCTCTTGGTAGATCACCTAAACTACTAGTTTCTGCTTGGAAAAGGGATATAAGGGTTGCAAAGGATGATTGAAAAAAAAAATAATGTTATGCACCAAAATTAAATACAATCCAATTTGTATGAAACTAATACTAAGGTAGATCAAAGATAACCCTCACTCACACAATCTCTTAAATTGGTCATTTTGCATCAATATTTCTAAAACTAGGCCCACTAGACAAGAGATGAAGCATGGAGGAGTATCAAACTCAAACTATACCTTCATAAATGACCAAAATAAATAAAAATTTTGGACCTAAAATAATGGTGGAATACCTAAAAAATGAAAGAAATAAGGATAATTACCATGGAAGAACACCTCTCCATAAAGCAATCATGTACAAACTGACTAGAGCATTAGATGCAAGCAAGAGATAGGCAAAATAAGATGTATTATTACTTTAAAAGGATATTTTTACAAGTTTTATAGGGTTTTTCCTTGTCAAATTATATTATATATTTTAAAATGAATAAGAAAAGGGATATATAGGAGAAAAAGGAAGGGAAATGAGAAGAAATGCAAAACTAGTCAAAAATGGGCTCTTTGATAGCTTACAACAGTTTTAGGCCTCTCTATGGTGCTTGAAATATTGAATGATAATATTTTATACTAAGGAATATTTTTTATGGGACTAAAATTCCTTTGAGACAATTCTTAGCATGTGATTCACTTAGAAACTATTTAAATTATCTTGGGAAGGTCTGTAACCTTCTAGGCTTAGGTAGGTCTAGGGGGTCTCTTTGATAATTTGAGCTAATTGGAGTATTTATTTCATTTTAGAACTCACTAAAAACATTATTAGGTGTATTATAAAAACTCATAATAAATTTTCCATACATTAATCAATCTTTTGACCTCTGCTAAAGGTTCCTTTAGACCTAGTTTTGAACACACACTCCATTAATGGAGATATGAAAACTTGGTTTTTTTCTTGAAGTATAAGTAGCGGCATGAGAAAACTTGTAAGACTTCAAGGGAAAAAAAAAAGACCTCCATGTCAAATTTAAATTAATTTCATCTAGTATAACTCAAAAAATGCATCTTTTGGGGTTGCCTCAACTTTTCTTGTCAAATTTTTAAGTGTGTGTAACTCTGAGTTTTATCATTTTATTGGGTTTTATGATGTCCCTATTGAGATCAACATACCCCCATTTTTGAAAAAATAAGGACACTTATTTCAAATCTTGAAAATTTGTACTAAATATTTAATATTCCCCTTGATTAGATTGCCATTAGCATGTTAACATTATTTCTCTTAATTTTTGCTCATTTCTTAATTTTAGAAGAAGATAAGAAACTAGTAATAAAAATGTATTAGAAATACCTAATTGGTGATGCATGAATAATCTATATGATGCTTTGGATAGGAATTAATAACCTATAAATAATAACACACTAATAAAAGGGGGTTGTTAGCAAGATAGTTGAGTGGATTGCCTAGTATGAGCTAGATCAAAGAAGCATACACTTGTTAGGAGGTTGTCAATCCACTATTGATACCAATCAAGCTGAAAATTATATATTAAGGTAATTTCATAAATTATATGTAATATAGTACAATAAGTATAAGGATAATTAAATAAAATGACTAAATCTAGCAAAATCTAGCTAATACTCATGCTAAAATAGGTGGAATCTACTTTAGAAAATAAGAAAAGGGTATGTGAACAAGTACTAATGTAGAGAGTAAGGTTTGGTATGGGGTAAGGGGATGAAAATAACTTTTTTTTGTTCTCTACCATAGTGACTATTTGTGGTTGGGTGAACTATCAATAGTCAAGTTGACCATCGATAGTTGGGTAACCACCAGTAGTTGGGGTGACCATCTATGGTTTTGCTAACCATTAGTTATTTCTTATGAGTTTTTGAAATTATTTCTAAAAGAGTTTTAGACTAAGAAAATGATTAGGAAAGTGATTTCTTATGAGTCAAGTAAGAAATAAGAGGTTGGGAGATAGGTTTTATTAGGTCAAGGGAATTAGAAGTTTAAAATAATAAAGAACAAGTAGAATATACATGTAGCTTGCTAGATGATTGATAATTGAAGGATAAAGAAATTTTTATAGAGTAATAGTACTTTAGCCTTGAAATAAAATTTGATAGAGGTTTGGGTCTCTTTTGCTAATGTTGAGTTTTTGAAGGAAGACTAGATGTTGGAATACTTGAATACTCATGTAAGAAGATTTAATAGCTTGAACATGGATCCTTTTCACCTCCCACTCCCCTCCTTTTATAGGAAAATATAGATGGAGGATATAAGCTTCCATAGAGGGTGACATTGTTAATCACAATGCTTTAAATTTTTTTATCACTGCATAAGGTGAATATATTAAATGGTGCCTCATTATCTTGCACATAACTAGTGATGTGTTAAGAAGTTGAGAAGGTGAGGAGATCTAACCATCGATGTTTAGGATGGGCATCAATGGTCAAGTTTCTAAGGGTAAAGGGGTCAATGAAAGGGGATAATTTTTTTGGTTAAATGTTAAGTTATTAATTTGATGAGTTAGCTAACTAGGTGGTTAACTAAACTCAGGGCCCAATAAGGGTCTTAAGGCATTTTGATAACTATAACTATCATGTGTAGTTTTTTAGTGTCTACATTTTTCCCCTTTTTATTATGAATCTTTGAATTACCAAGTTGAAAAACAAAAATGGATTATTGTTCAAGGTCGGATTGCCCTAAATATGAGAGGAGGTGTTCCCCCTCAAACTAGGAGTCGATGAGGTAAAATTGAAATTGAGTCAAGGTTTGATAAGTGATATATGGTGAGTCATGAAGTGATGAAGAAAATGTGGTTGGGAATTCAAAATGAAAATATGCACATAAAATGAGATTAAGTATGATATTCAAGATTATGAAAATATTAAAGGTGTCAATGTTGGTAAAAATAAGGTTATTTTTAGAAGAAGAAGTGATAGGGTAACTAGTCCACAACATTGGTTATATATGATTAAGTGACTCTATAAGTCTTCTAGATAGGGCTAGTGATTTCATAGGTATCTTAGGTAGGAAGTGATCCCTTGAAAAACACAAATGGCTAGGTTATGCACTAGGTGGTACAAAATTAAAATGGTCAACATGGGAAAAATGGTTAATATGGTCAAAAGGACCAATGCAAAGTCATCACAAAATATGTGAATAATTAGGTCAAAATGGCCAAAATCAAGGTGGATGTGGTCTAATGTCTATTTGGAGAAGGGTGATCTCCAAAAATTCAAGTTTGGGTTTAAGTGAGATTAGGTGATCTCTAAAGTTTAGCACTTAGGTGGGGTTCTTAAAAAATTTTAAAGTGGGGGACCCTGACCATCAATGGTCAGGGGTTTTTAGGGTCAACCATCGATGGTCACCCTAACCATTGATAGTTAGGGGGAACCCTAAAAATTCAAAATATAAAAAGTGAAAATGAAAAATCATTTTCACTTTTGACTATTTGACCTCTGCATTTTCCATGCATTGGTAATTTGTCATTTGGTGTTTTATGGTGAGTTGACTGAGTGTGCTAAGGTATAGGTTAGATATTGGTTGAGTTGGTGTTTGAAGTGATTAATCATTCACTAAGATGGAGGTTGGACATGGGTGTGGTTGAGTGACTGGATGTGGGCTCTAACCTTGATAATGATCAAGGAATAAGGTAGGGGGAGTTCTAGAATTGATAGTTAGTTGATTTGATGTGTTGAAGTTGGATTTGAGTAGGTTTAAATCAGTTTTATAAGGTTTTGTGATTTTTTTGGGTAGGGTTATGCCCTAGTTTGGTTTTTGGATGGAATCAATAAAATTAATGGGTAATTTTAAAAATTGAATGATGTTTTGTGTTGGGGTGGGTTGTAGGATATACATATGTAGTTTACATTATTGTTTTTATTATTTTGGTTTTTGTTTTGAGGTAGGGAAGTTTTAAGGTTTTGCCACTAGTAGTCACACATAGTCACCATCGATGATTCAACCCAACAATCAATGATCATCTTAATCATCCGTGGTTGAACACTAAGGTGAAATACTTCACTAGACCATTAATGGTTAGATGAACTATCGGTGGTTGAGTGCTTTATGGAAGGTTGATTTAAAAGGTTGTTAAAAGTTATTTTTATAAATTGAAGTGATAATTGTGTTTTTAAGGCAGGTGGTGTGTTAAATGATAGGTTAGTAGTCTTGGTAAAAAAGTGTCAAGGAGGAATGATTTGTTGGATAACATTAGGTATTTGTTTGATAGGTTAAGTTAGGCTAATTGTTAAGTAAGTTAGATGGTATAAGTTTGGATGGTAGAGTGGTGATCAATTTATAGGTAAGGATAGATGTTTGTGATACAAATGTTTAGGTTTTCTTATGATGTTGAAATTTGTGAAAATAAAGGTAGATTTTTATCTGATTACTAGAGGTAATAGGTTTAAAAATACTTGAGTGTAGGTTGATAAATGATCCTAATTTGGCTATGAGTAATGGTGACATGTGCTAATTGTGGTTTTATAGGCCTATGACCAAATCTAGATGTGAGATCTAGTCCCTAAGATCTTTACATAGGTCCATGATGGCATTACTAATGATGAGTGGAGGCATATGGAGGAGTTTAGCATAGGGGCCATGAGATACTACTAGTATCTACTATGGGATGTGTCTATGATCATGTCTCTCATTGAGAGATGGGACCTGACCATGAGCATATTTTTGTTTCTAACTAGGAGATGACCATCCTCCTAGAGGATGCTTATAGGATTACATGACTACCCATTTGAGGGGAGCCTATTTATCACATTGAGAGTAAGGAGAGGGATGACCTCATGGATCTCGTATATGGATCAGATCAGGTCCATGCTAGGTATCACATAGGTGGTTTTAACTATGGGCCACTATACTAGAAGACTCTAAGGGACTGATGTTTGATGTTGATGATGATGGTGGTAGTATCCTATTTTACTTTGCCTAATTTGAGTAACAATCAATTTCCATATCTACTACTAGGAGTGTTGGTAGAGATGCTTCTAAGGAAGACTATGTTCAAGTGGGCACCAGTGTTATTGGTCTAGATATACAGGGAAATATAGGCCTTTCAAGAACATAGGTGATATGGGATCAATGTTAGGTTTTTACTCCATTTCTAGGTGTATGAGCACATTTGAGTGTTGAGACCTTTGGAGCTACCATGGGATGGCTATGCTCCAATAGATTATAGAGTGGGTTTCTTAAGATGGAGGGGATATTAGGTGTTGATATGGGAAAGTGGTGATGCCAAAGACATTTATTGGTTATTAGATGCTTTAGAGGGTCTGGTTATGGGTGATGTCATTTGGAGTCCATATGTGGGTTGGCCTAGGTGGGCCCAGTACAGTTATCACACTTTATCACTACAGAGATGGAGATGGATATATGGGAGGTAGGATGGTGAGATTGAGCTTGTCCCATTTGATCAAGTTTAGAGGTAGTTTGGCCTCATGTAATGGATTATGCTAGTTTTACCAATATATAGGAGGGAGGATTCCAAGTTATTACTTCCAAAGCCACAACTGTAGGATGTAGTTTTGGATCATGAGGAGTTGCTGACTAAAATAATGATAGATGATGTTGGTGTGGTGGATGGATATGTAGCATGGTATCAAGCCCCATATGTAATGACCAATTTTGGATGAGGAGATTGGGGTCAGCAACCCATGGATGTAGATCTAATGGGGGTACTGGTATAGGGTGGTGGAAAGGATGGATAGGCACAAACAACACTAGTAGCTACCCAAGCATAGATCATAGGGTTACAAGGATAGGTGGCCACTCTGCAAGGCTAAATTATCATCTTAAAATATCAGTTTTTCACCTTGGTAGGATAGTAGATCAGGCAAGGATCTCTCTTGATTTAGTGGCCCAAGAGAGAGATATCTTAAGATAGAGGGCAAAAATAGTAGCAACACCAATAAGAGGACCTGATATGATTCCTATGACACAATACTTGGATATTATGGAGGAGTTGAGGTATTATGAGGCTATAGTAATAGCATGATGTCCATTGGAGCCCTGATATAGAGAGTACAAGGCAAACTTAGTAGGTGGTCCAGCTATAACTACTCTGGGATAGTGGGCCTCTATAGTGGGTCAGGTAGGTAGATTAGGGACATCAACACTATATGGTATTGCATGTGGAGGAGTAGGAGGGGCCAATGGTAGTGGTATCTTAGGGGCCTAATTATATGATGTATATGTTTTTGATTTTGGTACTAGCCTACATGATGATGATGCGAGATGTATATGAGAGAGATTTCATACATTGTTAAATGTATTTTTTGTGATGACATGATGTATATGATGATGTTTTGATGTGATTTTTATGATTATATTTTGATGTCATATGATATTGTGATAATGGTGATTTTGTTTATGGTTATGTAGATGTGGTTTTATGATTTTATGTTATAAGATGAATTGTTGTAATGTTATGGTAAATGGATAAGATAGTACATAGATAGATGGATGATGCATGATGTGATTCATGATGTTTTAATCATTAATTTTGTTTATGGATATGATGATGAATTATTAAATTAGGATTATTTAGGATATGATGTAGGTTTATATGATGTTTTGATGATAGATGGATAGGATGATATTATAAATAGAGAGATGATGTAGGATGTGATTCATGATGTTTTGTTTATACATAGGGTATGGTTTATGGTAAATGATAAATGGTTATTTTTATTATGATAGAGAGGTTTTGATGTGATTATTATGATCATGGATTTGTGAAATGGTTATGGATGTAATGAAAATACATAAACTAGGTTAGATAACCAACTAAATGTAGGAAAAATAGTTGATAATCATGAGACACATGTCTACATGAACCAATGATAAGATAAAAAAGAAACTTGATTCTTTTTCTTTGGTAAGGACAAGATAAAACCAAAAGTTGGATTGGCTCAAGAAAACTAATCCTTTCGAATTCCTTGCATTAGAATACTTAGGTTGATAAATAGGTGTCTCAATCACAATCGTGTCAAGTAAACTCAAAATCCCTTGATTAAAAGATGGTATAAAGAGAGGATAGGTGGTAGGTGAAAATTAAATGGGTGGATAGGTAAGGTAACCTTATGTGGGTTAGTTTTCCCCTTCTATAGGTGACCTAAGAACCATAGTATATAAGTCCATGTCTTAATGCTAGGTGTAGACTAATCGATATAGGAAGTCTACTAATGCTAGATATGAAAGTTGATTGTAGCTTCCCTGGGATAAATGATTTTGATATAGGGTCTTTTATTTAATTCTTTTGTTTTTTTATAGTTTTTTAAGTTGATCAATTCATAAAGCTTCAAATTATTTCTTTTGACCCATTTGACTTAGCCATATTTCTAGGGAGTGGTCTAAGTTTAGGTTTGTATGTTTGATTGTTGTCCTTTAAGAGAGCAATCTATCTTTTAAGTAATTTAGTTTTGTACAGATATCCTTCAAGGGATTAGTCTACCATGTTATAAATATGTGAACCAAAATGATATTTGTTTAGGATTTCAAGGTTTTTAGACATGGACAAGTCTAATTAGGCTTATAGGTTTACCTTTATAAGGGAAATACTTTTAGGACAAGGAAGGTTAATGGTGGGTGAAAGGAATGGTTCGAGATACAATGACCATGGGATTACATCTCATTAGAGATGAAAAGTATCCATGAGAACCATGCTAAAGGTAGATCCATGGTACCCATTTTAGGATTAGGGTATAAATATGATGGTTAATCACATGGTTCTATGTTGTAATCAGTTGTCCTCAAAGGGAGAGGGATAGGTGAAGGTGAAAATATCATAAATCAAAGGACAATCTTAAGTTAGATAAAAAAGTGAGTTTTATCCCTCTTTAATAAAATAAAAGATGTAGATGTGAAGAATTGAGAGGCTCATGTTCTGGTTTACCGTTAAGAGAGGACAAATGGTAAGCTCTTGATCCATACTTATGGGTGATGATGTAGGGTCCAAGCCAATTGAAAGAAAATTTACCTTTTTTCTCCATACTAGTTACATGTTAGTTTTCCTTAAGGATGAGGTCTCTGATATTGAGTTCCTATTTAATTAAGTGTTTTTTGTAGGCATGCTTGATTCGTTCTTGGTGGACATGAAGATGGTTAAGCAATGTGAGGTGATGTTCATCAAGTAGCTCAAGTCATGCTAGACATTCTTGAAAATAGTCATTCTCAAAAATGATCTCTTACAAAGATATGAAAAGAGAGGGAATCTTTACTTCAATAAGGCAAAACTATGTCTACTCCAAAGACTAGAGAGAAAGGGGTAACACCCGTAGAGATTTGAATGCTAGTGTGATAGGCCCATAAAGCAAAAATGATGTACAAGTGTCAATCTCAACCCAAAGCACCAATTAATTTGGTTAAAATTTGTTTAAGGATTTTGTTAAAGGATTTTGCCTATCCATTTACTTATGGATGGTAAGGCAAGGAAAAGCTTAACTTATTGCCAAATCATAAACACCTTGGACTTTCTTATTCTTAAAATATTTACCATTATCGATGATGATCTTATGAGGAACACTAAAAAAATAAATGATTTTATGATTGATGAAGTTGATTTTTTTTTGGATTTGGTAGAGATGAGAGGAATGGATTCCACCCACTTGGTGAAATACTCAGTGGTGATAATGATGAATTGATGATATTGTGATGAATGAGGATCGATTTCCCTAATAAGATCAAGGACCCATTGTGAGAATGGCTAAGTATTTGGATACTTTAAGGCCATGGGAAAGTGCATGGTATAAATTAACATGTTGAAATTTGACACACTTCTTTACATAATCATAATAGTCTTGGTTAATGGTAGGCCATTAGTAACCAAGGCAAAGGATGTGTTTAGCGATAGCTAAACAACTAAAATGTCCCCCATAAATTCTATCATGCATTTATTTGATGACATGGGAAGCCTCATGACTATGAAGGAAATGGATAAGGAGCCCATCAAAGCCACTTTTGTAAAATATTCCCCTTATTATGGTATAACAAGAGGTATTCTGAATAAAGGCTCTTCAGGCATTTTGAGATGGGTTAGAAGGAACAATACCAAGGCTGAGGTAATCAAAAGTTTGTTTATACTAGATGTTTGATGGAGAGATGTCTATATTAAAAATATTAGGAAGGTTATAATGGATATAATATGGGGTGACAAATATTTTAGAGTTAGAAGTTTGAGATGAGATTTGAGAAGCAAGAGAATTCATTGTATCTGTGAACTTTTTGGTATATTATGGAATTAATTGGATAAGGTAATGATTAAATGATGTTAAGAGTACATCTATGAGTTTTTTTTACTTTATTAATACATCATTATTATATTGGTAAGATCCATTGACCTAGTTTCCAACAAGTTGGGAATAACCAAAGACATTGATTGTCTTGACTCCCAAGGCTAGAGAGGTTTGGAGACCTATGAATAGGGATTAATACTTAGCCATGTTGTTGGTTCATTCAAAGTCAAGTTTGAAGGAGAGGGGAAGAGTATCACCATAAAAGGAAATGAGAATAACTCTGGAACCCCACCATATTGGCATTTGGATCCATTGAAGAACATGGTGATTTGGTAGGTGGGGTCCTCTTGAGAAAGAGTCATGATGTACTCATTGGGAAATGTAAGAGGATGAAGTTGATTGTCGGGTAGATGAGATTAAACCAATTGGTTAGAAATCACTTTCCCTTTAATTAATTTATACTAAATTAACTCAAAGTTAAACTCAACTAAAAGCATGAGCCACTTAGCCATACGCTAGTTTTTCTATGGTTTGGAGTGTATGTACTTGAGTGGATCAGTGTTAGTGATGACATAAGTTTTATGATTAAGAAGGTATGCCAAATTTTGGAAGACATAAAGATGAGGGAAAGGTAGAGTTTCTTGGGATGGGAATATCAAGTCTCATACTTTATAAGCATTTGGCTTATGTAGTAGATGGTTTGATCTTTGTTCTATTCATCATGGTAAGTGAGCATTTCCCCTAAGGAATGGTTAGTGGTGGAGATGTAAAGGTAGAAGGGTTGATCTTATTTAGGTGGGGTCAAGATAGGCAGAGAAAAAAGGTATTATTTAAGTGAATCAAAGGCTTGTTGGTAGTATTTATTCCACTTAATAGATGTGTCCTTCTTAAGGAGATGGTGAAAGGGTTGACATCTATTTGATAATTGAAAGATGAATTGCTAGATTGATTGGAACTTCCCTTACAAGCTACAATGTTGATTAAGGTGGGTCAAATTTGGAATTTTGAGGATTTATCTTACTTTGGTTGGGTATACTTTGATTCATTAAAGGGAGAAAATGAAGCCAAGAATATTTTTTGAAAGGACCCTAAAAATACATTTCTTTGGGTTAAGGTAGATGTGGAAATGGATAAGGCATTCAAAGATGATTTTGAGGACATCTAGATGATCCTTGAAATATTTGTATTTTCCAAGGAGATCATCCACATAGTCCTCTATGATTTTATAGATGAGGTCATGAAAGATATAGATCATGGGACATTGGTAGGTTGCACCAGTGTTATTTAAACTGAAGGGCATGACTTTGTAGTAGAAGGTTCCCCATGGGGTGATGAAAGAAGTTTTATGTTGATCTTTGGGAGCAATTAAGATTTGATTGTATCTTGAGAAATCATCCATAAGAGATAACATCTTGTGGCCATCTATAAGATCAACAAGCTGGTCAATGTTAGGCAAATGGAAGTCATCCTTTGGAGAATCAAGGTTAAGGTCATGAAATTTGATACAAAGGTGAAGTCCCCATATGTTTTTGGTAATGGGAATGATGTTGAAAACCCACTGAGAATAGTTAATTGGTTGGATTAAATTTATAGATAGGAGGTATTGAAGCTCCTCTTTTACAAGGAGGATGATGCAAGGGTGCATCATGCAAATCTTTTATCTGACAAGTTTAACATCAAAATATGAGATGATGTTGTGGAGAGAAATTAAAGGGTCAATCCTAGGCATATAGTAATAAGACCAAGTAAATTATATGGTTTGATAATGAAGGAAGGCTAATCTATTTATTCTATGGGGTTTAAATATTATCTATTCTTGATGATGTAAGGATTATCTTGAGTACCCAAGTTGACATCAATATTAGAATCATTCAACATGGTTTGGTTCTCAGGAAGAAGAGATTTATGGATAGAAGAATCCCCTACATTGAGTTAGGTGAGAATGGAATCATCATCTTGATGTTGGATGGTGTTGATGTTAGGAGAATCATTTTCTACCATTTCAAGATGGATGAGAGGAAGAATTTTAGTTTGTCCATTCTTTTGATAGGTTAGGTGGACCAAATTAATGGTATTGATTAAAAAAAAGTTAGATGGGATGATAAAAATCCTTTAATTTTAAGGGAGATGGGGTTGGTAGGATGGGACATCCTCATAAATGGTGGCAATGGGTTTTGGCAAGGTGGGTTTTTATGGTGGTATGAACCCAAAGCCAAATAACTCACTAGGTTTTTGAGTTTTGATTATGGGTAGCTCATGAGGTCCCTATTTGTAAAGGCCAAGGAAAAACCCATTTGAGGCACACCTATAAAGGTAATATTTAGTAAAGGATGGTTTATTGAGATAGGAGAAGTTAGAGATGACTGGTTAGATATGAAGGGTGGTGGTGGAAGCAACGAGTGGATGATCGAGTCCCCCATTGATAAAGTTGGTTTGATGATTGGGTGGCCCAAAAGGGATTCTCATTCTAATTTTAAAGTCATAACTAAGATCATGGGTGAATTTCCCATACTCTTGAGGAGTAGGAAAAGCATCTAAGGCTAGGAGATGGTATTCCCCCAATAAGAGATGTTGGAATGTGGGTTCTAATGGGTCTTCTATTGGGATCTGTGAAGAAGGGATGTATGGGCTTGTTGAAGCTTCATCAAATTTAGGGGTGGATTTGTTGGTAGTTGATGGTGAGGTGGAGGGTTGAGGAATAAGAACATCATTAGGCCTATACATCATATTATAGGTTACAAAGGGGCTAGGGTCAATTGGTATAGTGATGACATGATGTTCATGCTCAAATTTGATGCAGAGTGGGAAGGACAAAACTCATG
Organism: Torreya grandis; assembly: GCA_037957365.1. NCBI lineage: Eukaryota > Viridiplantae > Streptophyta > Pinopsida > Cupressales > Taxaceae > Torreya > Torreya grandis. Next base: position 3,944,287 of record JARHVA010000574.1, on the reverse strand, counting down.
GCATGGATCCAAGGGTGTCCAAGTAAAGTGTTGTATTAAAAATTGCCTTATCTAATGTAAAATAGTTTTGGAAAGGTGTGAGGTCCTAAGTGAATATGGAAAAAATTATCCTCAAAGTAATGGCCATGGTGTCATTGAAAGAGTGAAGAACCACTATAGTTTTTGACTTGATGTTCTTGGGAAAGTTTAGTTGGTCATAGGCATGGGAGGAGATAATGTTGATATTATCCCCTCCATCAATAATCTCCCTCTTGATATGGGTTTGGTTGATGTATGCTATGATAAATAGAGGAGGAGAAAGATCCTTAGGATGCACAAAAGGTATTTCTGAATCTTTAAAGGTGACTAGGGTATAAAGTTAAAGGGCTTTGACAAAGGCCACTAGAAGTTGAGGATATTTAGTTTGAACCTATATGGATTGTAGAATCTCTATCAATGTTTTAAAGTGAGGATTTGAGGTGTTTATTAATTCATACAAGTTCATTTTCACTAGAGTTTGGTGAAGTTGTTTCAACACTACACGTTAAATGGATTTGGAAGGGTTGGAAGTGAATGCCCCCAAGATGGTTACTTTGGGTTTAGGTAATGGTGAAGTGTTTGGGTTTTGTTAGAAGTTTGAGGCGTTGAAGAGTATCTCCATGGTATGGACACTTTATCTTTTCCCTTATCTCTCTATTGGGTCCAAGATCAGGTAACCATATGAATGGTGTGGATAAGAGGAAATGGTGGTTTGAATTGTTGCTTTGATCCCTTATCACTTTTAGGTGAGAGTGGGGGAGTAGGTAAGTGATAGGTAGGTTGGATTGGTATTTTGGTAGGTTGAAGGATCAAAGGAGGTTTAACCAATAATAGATCATCCTCATCTAAAAGGTTATGGACTAGTGTTTGGAGAGCTTTACAATTTTTTGTATCATGTCTTGGCATCCTATGGTATAGGAAAATCAAATTGTCATTGAACCATGCTGGTTTAAGACATGAAGTTTCAAAAGGTTTAATGGGTGGTAAGGTTATAGAAGAGGTTTGCAATAACATTTTTAGGAGGGATGAAAATAATTTGACCAAGGGTGTTGGATTTTTTATTTTAGGAGTGGGAGCCTTCTTGGGAGTAGGCTTTACCATGAAAGTTGTGGGTTTTGGAATGGTTTTGGTGCATTGGTTAGGTTGGTATTTTTTGGTTATGGGTGGTTTGGAGGATTTATAGGTGGAAGGTGAAGGTTTGGTGATAGGTGGGAAGGTAGAGGTAACTAGGTTAGTCAATAATGATGGGGATTTTGTTGTCTTGGTTGAGGTAGGTGTAGGTAGAATAAAAGGAGAAGGTTTACTAGATGAGTAATAGGTAATGGGGATAGTAGATGTATGAGGTACTAAAATTGAAGGTAAAAGAGAAGGGGGTGGTATGTGTTTATTTATAGATGGTTTGGGTGGTTCCACCTTTTTGATAAGTTTAGTTAAATGTTTATTTGATGGAATTGATAGGGTTAAGTCTAACTTCAAAGATGGATGAGCTAAGCTAGGGGTAGGAAGTATTCCTAGATTCTTGATGAGTTTGGTCAAAGAGGTGCAGGGTGATTTAACAATTTTAGATTGAGGTGGGTTGGATGGTTCCCCTATGGTTTTGGAAGAATAAGTTTTTAAAGATGGGGTTGAGGTAATGAGGGGCTTGAGGGTAGATGTAAGTGAGGTTAAAAGTTATTGTTTTTTTTGGTAAGGTAGCCCAAGATGGTGCCAAAAAGGTAGCCCTATCTAAATTGGGTTGAGAAGAAAACTCTAGATTTTGGACTAATATAGAAAAAGGTTTATATATGGGTTTTATTCCTTGGTTATTGGCTTCAAATATTAAACCCATAGGTTGAGGTGAGGGAATAGTTTCTTCACCTTTGGCTTGGATAGAAGGTTTGATTGTTGAATAAGGTGGTGTCTCTAGGGAAACAATAGAGGAGATGATCTCTTGTTTTGGAGTGGTTTCCCATGAAGGAGTGATTGGTTCTATGATAGGTAAAGAGGGTGTGGTATGTTCAGATGTAAAAAGGGGGGTGGTTACTTCCCTTGTTTAGATGTCCAAAGGAAAGAGTAGTGATTCCACCACTTCCATAATTGGATTAGAGGAAGAAGTGGTTGATGTAATGGTTGCCTCTTTTGGTATTTCTATCAAAGGAGACGTGGTTGGGTCAATGGTTTCTTCAATTGAAAGAGATGAGGTTTATTCCTTTATTTGGTTGTTCAAAGGAATAGAAGAAGATTACACCACTTCAATAAGTGAGGTGGAAGAAGAGGTAGTTGAGGTGATGGTTTCCTCAACAATAGGTTCAATGGTAACAACATCAACTATGTGTACCTCATGAGCATGAGATGATTTCAATTGGTTGTTATCATGATTAGTGGAAGGTACATGGTTAGGAAAAGGTTTCCATAACATGTCTAATGATTGGTTTAAAGGTGCATTAGGATTATATAATTCAAGTTCACCTTTGTCAATCATGTTTTGGATAATATATTTAAAGGTATTTTACCTACTCACATCATGTCCAATGATGTAATGGAAGGCACATAGATCATTTTTATTATAACATCTAGGTGTAGGGTGAGAAGCATTAAATTGTTGGGGTAGTTTGATAGGTGGAAGTTGGATGATGTTATCTTCAATTATTTTATCCAAAGCCAAAGCATATGATTCCCCTATGGGATTATATTTCCTTGGAGTGGTTTGGCTTTGGTTATGAGTTTATTGGTTTGATAGGTTTGAAAAATTGATTTGATTTGGTTGGTTGATAATTGGAGGCAGATTGTATTTTAAAACAATTATTTTTGCAGTTTCATCTATCTTGGTGTTGGGATTGTTGGTTTTGGTTGAAGAAGGGTCATTAGATTTAAAGATAGAATTGTTGTTTCTTAGTTTCAATTTCCCTTCATCAATGGCTCTAATTTTAAGTTTACGTGCCATGGTAAATGCCTCATCAAAGGTTCTAAACATTTGAACCTAAAGAGTTGGAATAATGTGTTTAGCACAACCTTGAGAGAAGAGTTAAATCAGTTGAAGTTGGGGTATTGAAAAAGAGAATTGGTTAATGAAACCTCTCCATATAGCTATGAAATCGACAATCGATTCATCATAAAATTGCCTAATGGAGTAAAGGTCAGTAATGGAAACCTTTTTAGATATATTAATTAAAAAGTGATCTAAAAAGATTTGAGCTAGTTGAGAAAAGGAAAAGATAGAGTGCTTGGTAAGGGAACTATACCAATCCAAAGCTGGTCTAGATAGGGACATGGGGAAGGTAAGAAGAAGAAAAACATCATTATATGCGATCAAACAACAAGAATGGTGGAATACTCTCAAATATTGGTGGGGTCCTCCTTGCCTTGGAACTTTGAAAACTTAGGTAGTTCTCATTAAGGAGGATAAGTTTGTATTGGGATGGATGGATGAATGTGTTCATTGTATAATTGGTCATAAGATAGAAGGTTATGAGCCCAAAAAATAAATGATTCAAGATTAGACATTTTATCCATTAAAATCTTAACTAAATCTATTTGAGGTTGAGGATCACCATAGTTGGGTAGTAGGTTTGATTGAATTTGGGTGGATGAAATGTGTGGATAAGAGGTGGGAGGTTGAGAAGGTTCCACATATTGGTATGTGGTTATATAAGGTTGGGATGATGCCCAATATTGGTATGTGGGCATAAAAGGTTGGGTAGACGATGGTATGTATCCTTATAGATTAGGAACATATTGGTAGGATGTCATTGGTATTTATTTAGATATGGACAAAGGTTGGTCTAGAGGTGTGTTTGAAGGGGTATGTTGAGGTTGAGTGGTGACTCTATTGTTCATGGGTGGAAGGGTAGGAGGTATGGATAATACCAAATTTTGAAGAGGGGTAGAAATTAGTAGATTGGTGGTGATAAGAAGAATGGTGGAAATAAGGGGAGAAGACATCCCCATAGTAGGTGGGGTATATGTAACAAGATGTAAGGTTCCCCCTATAGTGGACGTGTTGGTTGGAGTAGGTGGGGTTTAGTTATAGGTTAGGATGTTGGCTTGGGTTTTGGTGGTGGTATTGGAAGGGATATTGGTAGAAGAAGAGGCTTGGGTAATCAAATGTTGGTTTGAGGTAACACCAACTATAAGAGGAGGATACATACCAAAAGGTGGATCCATAGGAGGAATCAAAACAACATGGGTGTGATGAGATAAGGTATTAAGGTAGTGTAAAAGGACTACGAGGTTATTATCAAAGAATGTGGAAAAATGTGCATCACCCTCAACAACTATCCATAACATGGTAGTAGGAGGAGAATGAGGAGGAGAAACCTCAAAATCGGAAGTATACTCCATTGAGGAGGAAAAGGATGAGGAAGGGGGTCCTTGGTTGGTTTGATTTCTCAATTTATATCTAGTAAAGACCATGTGAGAAAAATAAGAAAGAAATGATGAAAAATCACACCTCAAACAAAAATCAAGTAAAATAAAAAAAATCAAGTCAATCCAAACATACACAAAAAGTGCATTTAAAATTAGGATTCTTTTTAGATCACTTTTGGCTTATGCCTTAGAAAGTGTGAAGAAGAAAGTTGGCTTGTAGATTAGGTACTAAAGAGGAAATCTAAGGTTGCTTTCAAGTTGTGTTTAGGTACACAAAAGAGAAATCTATATTGGTCTTCATTACATGGCTTGGTATTGGGCCCTAACCCCTCACTTCATACACCATAGTGATAAGGGTATCAGGTGCTTATCTAATATATACTAAATTTTAAAGTTTATACTTAACCAAAGAGTTGAGTTGGTTCTCCACTTGGTAATGACCTCCAAGTAAGATTATTTGGAAAGGATAAGGTTGATCATTAGGTGATGAAATCCTAATTAGGCCTTGTCTCAAGTTTGTTTTGATGTGTTGTTTGATTATGTGGTTTGGATAAATGTGTGATAACAAGAGTGAAACTATGATTAATTACTTTGCCTTTAAGTTACTAGATGAACTAAAGCAAGAAAGCAATCAATGTAATACAATGGGTTTATTTTATGTCAAAAGAGATTTTAGATTTCATTTGATGAGCATAGAATAAAGGAATAAAGAAGGGGCACCTAGATGGTGATAGGGTCCCAACGGGCATGCCAAATTATTTCTCTTAATTTTTGATCATTTATTAATTTTGGAAAAAGATAAGAAACTAGTAGTAAAGGTGTGGTATAAATACCTAATTGGTGATGCATGTGGAATCTAGATTATGATGGAGAACTCTTCTTTGGCTAGAAAGGAATAACCTAAAAATAAGAACACACTAACAAAGTGAGGTTATTATAAATATAGTTGAGTGGACTTCCTAGCGTGAGCTAGATCCAAGAAGCATATGCTTGCTAAGAGGATGTCAATCCACTGTTGATAACAATCAAGTTGAAAATGATAAATTAAGGTACTTTCATAAAGTAAATGAAATGCAATACAAGAATAAAGTAGAAGGCTTGTTAAAGAAAGTGACTAAATCTAGATAAATCCAATCAATACTCATGCTAAAGTGGGTGGAATCTAGTTCAAAAAATTAGAAAAGGGTCTATAAAAAAGTAGAAATAAAGAGAGTTAGGTTTAGCTAGGGGTAGGGGACTAAAAATAACTTGCTATTATTCTCTGCCATAGTGACCATCATCAATTGGGTGAACCATTGGTGGTTAAGTTGACTGTCAGTGGTTAGGTAACCATCAACGGTTGGGGTGATCATCAGTGGTTGTGTTAACCATCAACAGTTGCCTATGGATTTTAGGAAGTATTACCAAAAGAGTTATAGACTGATAAAATGATCAGGTAGGTGATTGGTTATGGGTCAGGTCAAAAATAGGAGGTTGGGAGATAGGTATAATCAGGTCAAGGGAATTATAAGTTCAAAATAATAAAAAACAAGTACAATATACCTATAGCTTGATAGATGGTTGATAGTTGAAGGCTAAAGTAAGTTCACCAGAGTAATAGTAATTTGGCCTCAAAATCAAATTTGATGAAATTTTGGGTCTCTTTTGTTGATGTTGAATTTTTGAAGGAAGACTAGATGTTAGAATACTTGGATACCTATGTGCAAGAAGATTTGATAACTTGAACATGGATCCTTTTCACCTCCCACTCCCCTCCTTTTATAGGTAAAGATAGATGGAGGATGGAAGGTTCCCTAAAGGGTAAGGTTTTTGATCATAATGCTTAGAATTTAATTATCACCACATAAGGAGAATATATTAAATTGTGCCTCATTATCTTGCACATAACTAGTGATGTGTTAAGAAGTTGAGGAGGTAAGCAGACCTAACCATCAATGGTTAGGATAACCATCTACAGTTAGGTTGACCATCAACGGTCAAGTGTCTAAGGGTAAAGGGATCAATGAAAGGGGTTAAAATGTTTAGTTAAATGTTAAGTTAGTAAGTTGATGAGTTATCTAACTAGGTGGTCAACTAAACTCAGGGCCTGATAGGGGCCATAAGTCATTTTGAAAAATAGAACTATCATGTGTAGTTTTCTAGTGTCTATAAACACATTATCTTTATTTGAAGATCATCCACACTAGTGGTTTGTTTTACATGTTTACACATGATCCTTTTCCTATCCTAATTAATGTTTCTAATGGTTGCCTCTTATGTTTCCACGCTACGAGTTCAATGAAGTCCCAATTGTGTGAATGTTGTTCAAGGTTTTATACTTTAATGTTAACTTGGCCATAGTTATTAAACCTTGGTCTTTAAATCGATTAATTGAATTCATATTTGAATATCCAAGTTTAGCCTAAGCCCTTTTGAATTAGATTCAAATTTATGTGAGACTTAATTTGCATGAGAATATTTAATTATTTCATAGACTTAGTCTAAAGTTTTGTCCTAAGGTTCTAATCATGTTTATTAAAACAACCAAAAACTTAGGCTAAATGTTTTTATGCTAAGTTTTCTATACTTCCCAAAATCCCCTAGTCTAATTTATTATTCAAATAAATGAAAGATCTATTTATTATATTTTAAAACTTAACTTAAAGGTTTTATCCTAAATTTTTAATTATATTTATTAATACAATTAAAACCTTAGTCTAAAACATTATCCCAAGTTCCTCATCATACCCAAGCCCTAACTTAATTATTTTTCATTACTCACAGGATTAATGCAAAGATGACACATGGTGAGATCTTGGAGATCAAGTAAAATATCTACAATGCATGGGCATTTGGCCAAGTCAAATTGTCAAATCTCAGAGATGGAACATAGTGGTGACAAGTGTCATAACCATAGTAGATGGAATAGAGTCAAGTGGATCAAGATCAATGAAACACATTGATCTTGGTAATGAATATCTATTGGCGTGGGGTAAATTCAAATTTTCAAAGGTTCTATAAAGGAATATAGAGCTACCAAGTGGCATGATCATGGCACTTATCTCAAAGGTCAATGGTCCACAATCAACCTAACAAGACCAAACAGATCACAATCAATGATGCATGTTGATTTGTAGAAATAAAATCCAACACAAAATGAATCTAACTTTTTAAAGATCCCTTAATGAATGTGGTAATGACTTGTGTCATAACCATGGTGAATCAAATATAAATTGACCAATGGCATTTAATCTTTCAAATCATGATCAATAACAAGCAAAGAGTTGATAATTTAATGAACCTAGATGTAATAAGAGGATGCCACATGGCATAAAGGTGTTAAATGATGGAATGTATTTACAAGTCATGTAGAAGGCCCATAGAGCTGCCAAATGGGATTATCTTAGATGCTTGTACTAAAGATCAAAAGTCTAAAATATGTCAAAGGTAGAGGACCCTATAATAGATCAGCATAGCATATTCAATCAAGCTCCAAGATTGTGTGAGGTGTTGTCACATGTCCCAAAAATTAAAAATGGTCACATTTAAAAATTAAGGAATAACTTGACATGGTAGATCCACATAAGCAAGACAATTTAGATTAAAAGATTTAATGAACCCACAGACATATAATGCATACATAAGCAATCCAAGAAAATTCTAAAGCATGAAGCTCATAGGTTTAAACTCAATCACCTCCATTGAAGCTTTTCATAAACCTTTAAGAAATCCTTAAGTGTACAAAATTCCTAGTTTGTCCCTGTTGTCATTGTAATTGAGCCAAGGATAATTGAATCATCATTTACATAGAAGGAATTCAATCAAGAACTGAATTGCAGTACACTAGTGAGGAATTTGATAAAATTTATAGCAATGGTGGCTCAAAAGAGTGTTTTAAAGTAATATTTCAAACTATACTTGACAATAGATTTTGAAGGACATGTTTTCAAAGACACCAAGTTTGATGCTTTTGCCTTGAACATAAATTATTTTAGAAAATCAAGAATCAACTGACCATCACTTGAGAAGAGGATAAAATTATCTTAGCCAAAATACTGTATGATGATATAGTTTCAATTCAAATGATCATCCTTCATCATGTGGCAACAAGGCCTGAGGTAATCCACTACATTGACATTCCATCTCTTATTTTCAAAGAAACTAAAATAGATAAGGGCATGATAATTAATGAACATAATCTGATAAAGGTTGTTTATATTTATATTATTGCACTTGATTTATATTATAAGTTTCCCAAATGCAAAATTAACTTAGCCTCACTAAATTCCTAGGCCAAGGAACATAATTTGAAGGACAACCTAGCCATATGGTTGTATTATATAAACTAGGTCTTTTCAGACTTTTAAAATAACATTCCTATTAGCCAATTTAGACATGGGGTTAGGATGATAATGACTATGTTGAATATATTATGAGGGTATGCAACCACAACTTATGTCAATCTAGTTTGGGTGCCCATAGTGTACTTCATGGTTGAAAAGGAAACTATCCCCCCTCTAAGTGAAATAATAAGCATATCATTGAGTAGGCATATCTTTGAAATTGGAGAAAAAAAGAAAACTAAGTTTTTCATGATGTCATATCTTTTATATGCTTTATGTGCAACTACAAAAATTAAAAACCAAAGGGAATGGTCACCAAATGGAACACAAATAGTCTCACAATATTACTCTAAGCTTCACATCTACAAATATAGGTATTACATTCAATTTATATGTGACTGCATCTACCCTACCCTAAGTAAAGCCATAACTAGAATTCTAATGTCAAGAATTATCCCACTAATTACAAAATATATTGAATATATGGGTGATATATGGTTATATCTAGACTGTACGATCATAATAATTGAAGGGACACAAAATTCTCCTCTCAGGCTACCTATTCATGTCCCAAATAACTTAGATGAGGAAGATATTGCATATCAATTATTCCATGGCATAGATGGTCTATGCAAGACCAAAATAAAGGAATTAATCCACAACTTCCCAATGATAATTGGAAAGATTATATTCAAATAGTGGGACAATATTTAAGCTACATCCAAACATAGATAATCTTTCAACTTGTAAAGTGATAAACTTAAACAGTGGGAACCCTATGGGAAAGTGAATGAACATTTGAAAAAGAAAGGAATTTAAAATGTGACCTATGATCATGATCTTGGTGTATTTGACCCTATTTACACTAAGGCATCACCCTACTTTGAAGTGACCAAGATATTGAAGGAACACAACCTAAAGCTTGAGTCAAGATTAGAAATAAATTATAAAATGGATGACATATGGCAACTTAGACCTAGACAATATCATTTGATTGATGGTGAATCTTCTAGACCTCCATCAATTAATGCACAAGTAGAAGTTCAAGTGAAACACATGCCTAAGGAGAAAAATCCACATCAGATATCTTCTAGCTCATCATCTTATGAACTCCCTAAGGTAATAGAATAGGAAGAACATCAATAAGAAGTGCATATGATATCCATAGATGCTTAAGATTTTGTTGAGGATATATTCAAGATGTTATATATGATATACATAGATTCAGATAAGGAAGAGAGGATAAGTGTTGAGGAAACTAAGGATGACAAAGCAAAATATTTTGACTTAGTAGCTATTGACACCCCCAAGAGGAAAGTAGAGACTAAGATAGCCATTGTTCCCAAAACAAAGAGAACCAAAGTGACTTTCACTACTCCTCTGAGTGAGGTCAACTTATTCAGTGAATAAAACCTTTTGTATGGTCCACCAATTCTATAATGGTTCTTGTATGAACATATATTGTAGAAAGTGCCCACTATGCATCATCCTTGGGCTATGATGAAATACATTAGCATTTTTGTACATCAAGAAATCAATCCCTAAATCATAGAATTAAAATAAGAAAAGCAAAACTATTAGCTACACCAAGTAATTAAGTAACTTCATCTCAAATGGAGATCCCTATTTTTACAACTGACACAATCTTTAGTGGGAGTGAGGTTTGACCCTAAGACTAATGGTTTACAAAGGGTAACTAAGAATAATATCATTTAAGGAGGAGATGAGATCACTTATAAAAAAGTGGAAACATTGACCAATCTGACTCAAGTGGGAAGATAGAAGCCTAAAGAAGATCTAATCTTTGAATAGGATACCTTGGAGTTAGCCCAATCATAGAAAAAGTAGCTACAAGCATCCATCAAGGGTATGAAAGCACAAAATAAGAACTTGGAGGAGAAGGCTATCTTATCTATCCCATAAGGTATGATTAATAAATTTGAAGCTAATTTATATGACATGTTCAAATCCTTAAAATATGTGATGTTTAGATAGATGTAGTGATCAAATAGGATATTGTGGCTAAGAACCAAGTAGCTCAATGGCATAATTCATATATCAAGGTGAAGTAATTGGTCACTATTTTGACAAAAAATCAAATCCCTAATTTCAATATAATTAGTCTATCCCACTTGAACAGGCCTATGGTTGTATTAACAAAAAAGATCAAGAGCTTAAGTAAATGGACCAAGAGCCTAGAAGGACTCTTTTAGGATGGCAAATAGTTAGAGACCAGAATGAGGAATATATTTGGGATCATGATCATAGACCCAACTACACTCAACCCTATTAGCTTAATAATTTATGAAGAAATCAAGCTCAGGGATACTCAAGTTAGATAGGAAGTAAAGAATCAAAGTTGAGGAATAACATAGGCTAACAACAATAGGATCTTGGACATGATCCTAAATGCAAAATAAAATATTGGTGAAGCCAAGAGCATTAAATAAGTAATAGACAAAGATGACAATGACTTTAGAGACCTATAAAATCAAGAGGATGATTTGTTCATGGAATCTATCATCAACCTCTAGTTGATTGATGGACAACATAACAAGGCAATGAAGATCCTATATGATAAATAGAAGGCTACAACAATAGGGGATCCCCAAAGCCAAATTAGTTGACTTAAGTATATTATTTTGTAAATTGACATGTATACCATTTTTAAAAGAGAATATTCTTTTGTAAAGGCATTTGTAACTTGTAAAGCATATCGCCTATAGGTTAGTCCATTAAGAGATGTCATAGTTCTAGAACAATGTAGAAAGGACACCTATCTATGACACTTATACAATTTAAATTTGGTAAGACTGACCAACATACCTCCTTAGTTTTATATTTAAGGGGTACTATCCATTGTAAATGAGGAGGGTGTTTTGAGCAAGAAACTTTGTTCAAATTTGAGAAATCAATGCAAGTAAATAATTCTAAAGAGTTTGTCTCATTTATTTATGTGATTGTTATTATGGTTGCCCTCTCACTTGTCTAGTCTAATATTTAGACTTGAATGGTCCTTATGAATTTTGGATGTGCACTTTTAAATGCAGAGCTATCAATTTATGCTAATGCTAGATTGATTGAAAGTTCTTATGTTCATTTCATTTTCTTTGCTCTTCTTGTAAATGTGCTTATGCTATTTGCTTGCAGGGGTAAATATTTAAAGTGGATATAGTTATTATTTGAATTATTTCTATATTCCTTAGATATTTTCTTGATGTGTGGTAGGATTTGATTTTAAGCTATTTCATGTCATACATTGGTTTTAAGTGCATGTTTGGATGAAATTGTAACTTTGTCATAATGTTTGTAATGAAGATCAGCAATACATTTCTTCTCTGCCCTACCCTTCTTTTTTTCTTATTTTTAATCTATTCACTTTAGATTAGTTTCCACTATAAATATACATATTAGTTTATATTTTGATCATAATTAACTTCACTTAGTATAGGTTACTTTCATTCTCATAGGTTAAATATTAGGCCATAGTTGCTCCCAACAACCAAACACTATAAATTTTGTGAAATAATTCATTTGTTCTATCATTATTTCACCAAATATATCAAGAATATCATAACCTACAACTCATGTATTATATTATTTAAATCCAAAAATGATTAGTATTTCTTAAACGCTCTAGACCACCTATGATACACTTTTATGCATCAATAGGAATGGGTTTTGTTGGCACTAAAAAGAGGGAATTTAGTTGATTATTTGTGAATTTATAGTGTCTTTACTAATTTTAGTGAATTTTGTTCAAAGATCAGTGAATTATATGCATATTTATGTTATTCTTATCTCAAATTTGTAAATATCATTGATATTCATGGTTTGAGACCAATCTTTAGGCTCATTTAGTTGAAGATTGCCATTCTTTGAAGGTTCTTAATAAATCCTTGCAAATGTAGCTTAAGCTTTGTAAATTTTCCACATTCAAGGTTAGTAATATCAATTTTGTTCAAATATTGACTAATTATATGCAAATTTGAGTTTATTTTAACTTAGAAATGTAAAGATAATTCATATTCATTAGTTTAGACATATCTTTGAGATAATTTGGTTAAAGATAGTTGTTATTAATTTACATTTGCTTAATGTACAAATCTAATCATTGTTATTTATAAAGATAAGGTTTACACATTATATTTTGAATAGGACTTAAGGTTTACAAGTTGGAACTACCTAGAATCAGGACTAGGTCAAGGTTAGAATCAAGATTACCTCTACTCTCACTAGAAGTTCATAGGAAAGCTAGAGAAAATAAAGGTAAGTGAAGGGTTTATAAATCATAGCTTACTTCTCTTATTCGTGGTGATCCTATGTTCAAACCTTATCAAGGTATGGCTTGGTTAGGTGGATATTCCATTAATGTGTTTGGACCAGTACATGACTTAACTAGGAATCTTGATAAATTTTTACCATCTTTTAGTCCTAATGGTGTTATCATAGATGAATAACATATTGAGTCTTTCAAAGCTACTTTAATATTGTTGAATGTAGTTCATGAATATGTAAATTTAGATTGTTTCCATTTACTTCCAAAGATGTTACATATGAGTGGTTCTCAACCTTCTAGAGAATGATTTTAATAGAATATTTATTAATAAATTTAGTAATATCATTATTCACTGCATTTTTTATCAACAATTTACCACTATAAAGAGATTCAAGTGAGACCATTAAAGCCTTGAATGCTAGATTCTAGAAGATGTTCAGTATAACCATAGATCATTATAGATGTGATGAGGCCTTATCTTTATAAATCTATAAGAATACTTTGGACCCCATGACTTCCATGTTTTTAAAAAATTATACTAGAGTTATAAACACCTTATCCTTAGCTTATGTTGAAGCTATCATAATCAATGATCAAATGCAACCTCAAGGTCAACTTGCATATGATATCCCTATTGTCAATCCTAATTTCCTTGAACTAAATGCCATTATTAATGCCAATCAAAATGTGCCTTATCTAAATCATACATGAGGCTTGAACCAATTACCCTTGACTCATGCCCATCCTAACCAAAACCTAATATTCTTGAATAGCACTACAAATGGATTTCATCCACAAGATCAGAGATCCTTGGTGCCAACAACTATAAATAGTACTCAAGTTCATAATTTAGAGGCACCAAATAATTAGAGTGAATCCATACTTAAAATGGTTCAAAAGTTAAGTACTGACTTCCTTGAATTACAAAAACAATTAGGCAATACTGGGGAAATCTCTAACAAAAATTATGCCTATCAAAATTTCAATAGGCCTAACAACTAGTTTCATAATGGTAATAATAAAAATAACAAATCATCAAGTAATAATAACCCTAAAATTAATATTTGTCATGTAGCTCTAATTGAATATTGTAGGCTTCAAAATACTTCAAAGCATGGTGAGTTAGATTGTATTGATTTTTGTAATTCTTTTTAGTTGTTTCAGGATGAGTTAAACACATCTAAAGGTACATTTGGATCCTCAAAGTCATATAAATCTACTGATACAACCCTGATGGTGGAGATATTTGATTTCCCATTCCAAGAGGAGAATTATCCTAAAGATACTCTTAAAGAGGTGCATGCCTTTTAGTAGTACCTAAAGAAGACTTATCCTCTAAAGAATAGGGAGAAGAAGCAACTTTTGATCACTTAAACTCCACCAAATAACTTTCACACTCCATATCCTACAATTGACAACAATCCTAAGCCTCCAAAGGGAATTACCTCTAAACACAATGTTGATTCATCTAGTACTTCTACTAGGGGTGGATATAATATAGTTGAGGACATGAAAAAGATTAAGGCTAACATCATATTACATAAGTTGACTAAAATCACTGAGCAAAGGGATTTGTTACTTGAATATATATCTAAGAAGCCCAGTAAGTCACCCAATGGCTACAAATGCTAATGTTTCTATGTACAAGAATAAGGTAGATGTTCCACCTTTCTTCCTAATAATAAAAAAATTCGTAAGAATTTGCATAATTATTTGTTAGATTTAGGTGCTTCAACTAACATCATGCCTAAAGGTCTTTATGAATAACTTGTTTTAACTCTAATTAAATTTGATAAAGTTGTTACTCAATTAGATAAATCTAGGGTTAAAGTAATTAGAGAATTATTGAATGTGCATATGTAGTTGAGCCAAGTATACAATAATTTATATACATCCAAGTGGTGGATATTCTTGATGCTCATGGAATGTTGTTAAGCAGAGATTGGACAAAATCCTTAAATAGTTACATGTCCACTAACTGTTCACATATGTGGCTTCTATGGAAGGGAGTTCTAAATCAAATTTGAATTGAAAGATAACCCAAAATGAAACATATGATCACTGACTAAAATGCTATAAATGATAGGGTCAACATGGTTGGTTTTGAGTTAGGAGTTTTCACTCTTGATACTTTCAAGGCATGTGATGCTAAAGATACTCATACTATGCCAAGATTATGGAAATTGTATTTTGATGGTGATAAATTTATGTCTAGATTTAGAGTAAGAATTGTCTTTATCAATCATATTTGGAGAGAATTTAGTACTTCTTACAAACTTCAATTTTCATGCACTAACAACTTGGTAGAGTATGAAGCTCTAATTTTAGGATTGCAATTTGTCATCAAACATAACGTCAAGGAACTAATAGTTCATGGTGACTTTGAGTTTGTGGTGAATCAAGTTAGAAGTAATTATTAGTGTAAATTGTCATATCTTAAGTTTAGATTATGAAACTTGAAAGAGTAATTTGATGCTTTTAACATTCTCTCAATTCCTAGGGAAGAGAACAAGCTTGCTGATGAGCTAGCCTCAACTACAACTAATCTTATGCCTAATCAAGTCTCTAAACTAGGAAATCTTAGTGTTTAGGTATTTTCATGTCCTTCAACCCCTGTTAATATCAACCATTTTCAAGTATTTAGAGATGACCAATAGATCTTAGACTTCATGAACAATTCAATATTATTTGAGTCTCACATCATTGATGAGGACAATGAATAATCTCCTGATAATGACAACATTGATGACAAGATTGTGTAATTAAGTGACAAAAAAATTATAAAAGGCACGATTGCTTTAGAAAGATTATTTGACATAGATAAATTCGTTGAAAATGTCAAAGTTCCCAAGGTGAATGGGAAAGATTATAATATAATTTATCTAAGAACACAAGGTCAATCCCAACTAGTCAATATTGGTACAACCTGCACTAATGAATATTTGAGAAAAGCTAAAGAGTTACTTAATAAATATAAGGATATTATAACATGGTCTTATGAGGACTTAAGAATATTTGATCCTAGAGTCATAACCCATACCATCCCTTTAAAGGAAGCTTGCAATCCTTTTAGGTAAAAGTAAAGGCCTACCAACCCTTTCTTATAACCTTTGATATACAAGGAGGTCAAGAAGTTTCTAGATGCAAAGATAGTTTTTCCCATTAGACTTTCCACTTGGGTAACTAACTTAGTACCAGTCAAGAAGAATAATGGGGAAATAATATTATGTGTAGATTTTAGAAAATTGAATAGGCATTCTAAAAAAGATAATTATCCTTTGCCTTCACTTGACCAAGTCATTCAAATTATTAGTGGTTTAGTAATGATGTATTTTATTGATGGGTTTTTAAGTTATAACCCAATGATTATAAACAAGGAATACATACTAAAGATTGCATTCAATACTAAGTGGGGCACTTTTTCCTATAAAAGAATGCCTTTTAGGATAATAAATGTAGGTAAAAATTTCTAAATAGCTACGGACCATGCTTTGTAGGTTCTCATAGGTAAGTGCATTACCATTTATATAGATGACTTGACTATGTTATCTAAAAATAGGGAAGACCATATCATGTACTTGCAACATGTATTTGAACAATGTAGGAGGTATGAAATTTCTCTCAATCCCAAGAAAAGCAATTTTTGTGTCATTGAGGGAAATTTATTAGGGCACATTATAACTAACAAGGGGATTTATATATACCCTAATAGAGTAGATGATATATCAAAAATAGACCCCCTAACAGTAGAAAATAATTTAAATCTTTCTTTGGGAAAATAAATTTTGTGAGATAGTTTATTTCTAGTTTTATAGAGATTATGAGACCATTAAGAGACATGTTGAAGAAGGATGACAAGATGACTCGGAATGAAGAGAAAATAAAAGCATTTAAGGACATTAAAGAAGCAATAATGTAGGCACCAGTGTTGATAAGTCATAATTTCTCAAAATATTTCTATCTTTATTCTTTTGCTTCTGACCATATAATTACATCTATCTTAACTTATACAATAGATAGATGTGATCACCCTATTGATTTTATGAGTACCAATTTTTAAAATACTCAGTTAAACTATTATCTAATTGATAAGTAGGCATGTTCCTTAGTTAAAGAAGTAAATAAATTTAAGCATTATATTATTAGGAATAAGGTGAATGTAATACTTCCAAACCCTACCACTAAGCTTATACTTAGCCAATTTGAATTAGGAGAAAGAGAGGTAAATTGACATCCATAATTTAAGAATATGATCTAAAAATTAATATTTCCAAACTGGTAAGGTGTTAAGGGCTAATTCAACTAATTACTAACACTGACCCCAAGTTAAGTATCATGAAAGTGGAGTAAAAAAGTTTTCAACCCAGTGATTGGTATGATTCAATTGTTCATTTTCTAATAAATGGATCTTGTCCTGTAGGGTTGAATAGGGAGAAAAGGATATCTTTAAGGCTCAAGTAAACACATTTCCTAATCAAAGATGAAGTACTCCTTAGGAATAATTATAAATGAATATACCTAAGATGTGTTTCTAAAGAGGAAGTAGTTGATATCCTAAGTAATTTCCATGAGAATCTTGGAAGTGGACACCCATATGAAAATACAACCATTCTTAAGATCCTTAGGTTTGGTTACTATTATCATACTATCTTCAAAGATGCTCATAAACATGTGAGATAATGTCATTAGTGCTAGATATTCAACACTAAAGAACTCAAAGCAACCATGGCATTGAAACTAGTTATGATTGATAAACCTTTTGCTCAATGGGGATTAGATTTTATGGGGTTCATCAACCCCAATTATTCAAATGGACACAAATATGTCCTCACTTCTACTAATTACTACACTAGATAGATAGAATCAGTGGCAACCAAGCAATGTAAGATAAAAGATGTGATAAAGTTCTTGGAGGAGAACATATGTACAAGATTTGGAACACCAATATCTTTAGTTTATGATAATGAACCTACCTTTATATCCATTAAGATGACTAAGTGGGCATATGATAATAACATTGTTCTCAAATTTTCATCAAACCATTACCCTCAAGGTAATGGAGTCTCTAAATCAACTAAAAAATATTTGATGAAATCCATCAAAAAGTCTATTGATGAAAAACGAAGAACATGGCATAAGTTTCTCAAGTATTCCCTTTGGGTTGATAGAGTAAGAGTCAAGCAATCCTTGAAGGCATCACCATTTTTGATAGTGTATGGTCAATAACCTATATTCCCCATTACTCTCAAGATACCAACCTAAAATTTTATGCAAAACTACATGGAAGAAGATCATGAATTTACAATTTCAAGGATACTTGGCAGTATTCCAATAGAGGACACACAAGAAGAAGCTTTTGCCAATTATAGTAGACACCAAAACATAGTGAAGAGAAGGTTTGACAAACATTTTAAAATTAAGGTGTTTAAACAAGGAGACCTAGCTCTTTAGGATAAAGCATCTAAACCTAAGGGAAATCATGGAAATTCACTCCTTTGTAGATTGGTCCTTATCAAATTATTGACATACTATGAAACAACACCTTCAAGATCAAGGACTTGCAGGGAATTATGAAGATCCTAGTAGGTTGATTGACTAATAGTCCAAGATTTTGGTATAATGGTTTGTACCATTTGGTATTAGAGCTCCCACTTGTGTTTGAGTCTCAGGTCTTAGGTGGTAATGTTGGCATAGTAGTGTTCACTTGGGGCTCCCATGTGTGCATGTAGGTACACACCCATCTTGATGATTTGATTTTTATAAACATGTTGGAGTGTTAAGATCTTAGTAGGCAAATTCACTAATAGTCTAGGCTTTAGGTGTAATAGTTCATAATAGGAAAAAAATTTAATTTTCCAACAAATGGGTAATATCTCTAGTATTAGTTATGTTCTACACCACCTCAAGTATACATGGAGTAATTTCTAAAACTATTTTTATTTAGTGTAGGTAGGCTTAGGTTGGTTTCTTTTCTATCCCTATTTGTATAAAGTCCATGTAAATATTTTTTGCTTACTTGTTCATTTGCTTATTTTGTTTTATTTTCTTTTCTTTTGATCCTTGTTTTTAATAAATATTTTCAAGATAATCCTAAAGCTCTAATGCATATAGTTTCTCAAAAGTTAGTAAATCAAGAATGTAGGTATAACTCTTAGCCATTGGCTGACTATGGAATATGGGAATATGAGTTTGATGTTATAGTTTGGAGAACATAACAAGGATTGATATCCAGACTGGTTATTCCTTAAAATATTAAGCCTTATTCTGATCTAAATTTGGTTATAATAAGGATTGCACATGTCAAGAGAAAGATTGAATTATTGGGATAAAATCATGTTAACACTTAAAGAACACTATTACATGGGATGAAGTTTATAACCAAGTATGATTGTCTGAAGATCAAACATTTTTAAAAATCCCAAAACCCAGCTAATTCTAGTTCCCAACCTTTGTTGGAAAGTAAAATATACCTAAAAAATATAAAAAAAAATAGATTTACTAAAGATCTAAAAGATTTTTTAGCAAAGGTGATTCAGATAACTTCCACTAGGGCTATGGACACCTAGATGGAAGTAGATCAAGGCCTAGAGTGGATCCTAAGGTATCTTTGTTAGGGATATGGAAACCTAGCTAGTAGCGAAGCAATGCATAAGCCTTACCTATTTATAAATCATGATTCTTTATAAACATCTAAAAATTCTGAAAGTCAATGTTAATGATCAAGGTCATGAAATATGGAAGTCATTCTATAAATCCCATGGCAATCAATTAAGGAATCAAAATCACACATACAACATGACTAACTTTTAATGTTTGAGCCTATTTTTACATGTGTAAAAATTGTTTAATCATGAATTGATCTTAATGATGGTACCTGATCATATGGAATGAGTAGTTTAGTTATTAGTTCAAACTAGAGTATTTGAGTTCTAAAATTGGCAATGTTTCCCCTAAAAGTCACCATTTGTTTAGGTTAACATACCCCCATTTTTGAAAAAATAGGGACCCTTGTTTCAAATCTTGCAAATTTGTACTAAGGATTGAATATTCCCCTTGATTAGATTACCATTAGCATGTTAACACATTATATTTATTTGAAGATAATCAACACCAATGGTTTGTTTGAAATTTTTACACATGGTCCTTATCTTATCCTAATTAACGTTGCTAATGGTTGCCTCTTATGTTTTCAAGTTACAAGTTCAATAAAGTCCCAATTGTGTGAATGTTATTTAGGGTTTTGTAATTTAATGATAACTTGGACCCATTTATTAAAATTTAGTCCTTAAATCAATCAATTTAATTCATATTTGAATATCCAGAGAACCCTTGGTCTAATTATTTAGCCTAATCTCTTTTGAATAGAATTCAAATTTACGTGGGACTTAATTTATGAAAGAATATTAATTATATCATAGAATTAGTTTAAAGTTTTATCCTAAGGTTCAATCATGTTTATTAACACAACCAAAACCTTAGGCTAAATTTTTTATGTTAAGTTCTCTATACTTCCCAAAATCCCCTAGTCTAGTTTATTATTCACATAAACATAAGAGCCCTTTATTATGTTTTAAAACATAACTTAAAATTTTTAATTATATTTATTAATACAATTAAAACCTTAGTCTAAAACTTTATCCCAAGTTCCTCATAATACCCGAGCCCCAACTTAATTATTTTTCATTGCCCATAAGATTAATGCAAAGACAACACATGGTGAGTTCTCAGAGCTCAAGTAAAATATCTATAGTGCACAGGCATTTGCTTGAGTCAAATTTTCAAATATCAGAGATGGAACATAGTGGTGACAAGTGTCACAACCATAATGAACTGAATAGATTCAAGTATATCAAGATAAATGAAGCATGCTAAAATGTATAATGAAGAATCCTATGGTGCATAACAAAGTCAAGAAGTCATCAACCAATCATATCTTACCTCTCAAATCTAGACCAATAGAGTGAATTTATCTTAGAAACAAATATCTAATGGTGTGAGGTAAATTTATATTGTCAAAGAATCCAAATCTACCAAGTTTCATGATTGTGAAACTTGTCCTAAAGATCAACAATCCATGTTCAACCTGACAAGACCCAGTGGATCACAAACAATAGTGTACATTGATTCATGCAAAGCCAATATCATGGTGTGAAATGAAGATAAATTTTTAAATAACATAGAATGAATATGGTAATTACATGTGTTGTAACCATGATGAATCAAACAAAGATTAAAAAATGGCATTTAATCTCTTAGATCATGATCAACAATGAGTAGAGAGTTGAAAATTAAATGAACCTAGATCTAATGAGAGGATACCACATGGAACAAAGGAATTATAAGGTGGCATGTGTTTTCAAGGTTCTAAAAAGGCCTATAGAGCTACCAAGTGGTATGATCTTGAATGCCCATACCAAAGATCAATGATCTGTGATAAGTCAAAGCTAGAGGACCCTATAGTAGATCAATGGAATATGTTCAATCAAGCTCTAGGATTGCACAAGGTGTTAAAACATGTCCCAAAAATGATAAATGGTCATATTTCAAAATTAATGGATAACTTGACATGGTGGAGCCACATAATCAAGACAAGTCAATTTAAAAGATTTAATGGATCCACATACATGAAAGGTAAAAATAAGTAATTTGAGCAAAATGTAAAGTATAAAGTTCATAAGTTCAAAAGCAATTGCCTCCATTGAAGCTCTATATGAACCTTCAAAAAATCCCTAAGTGCATAGAAACACTAGTTTTTCCATGTTATTTTAATCAAGATAAGGATAATTAAATCATCATTTGCACAAAAAGAATTTAATCAAGAACTAAATTATAGTCCACTAGTGAGGAATTTGATAAAATTCATAGCAATGGTATCTCAAAAGAGTGTTTCAAAGGAATATGTCTAACTATACTTAATAATAGATGTTGAAGGATGTGTTTTTAAATACATTGAGTTCAATGTTTCTACCTTGAACATAGGAGATAGTAACTGGTCAAAATTATTTTGGATGATTGAGAATCAACTGGCCATCACCCAAGAAAAGGAGAAAACTCTCTCAATGTAGAGACTATTTTATGATAAATTTGCAATTTAAATGACCAACCTTCATTATGTGGTAGTGAAAACTGAGGTAATCCACTAAATTAATGTTCTTTCTCCTATTTTAAAAGAAACTAAAATAGATAAGGGTATGATAATTAATGAAAACAATTTGAGAAAGTTTGCTTATATTTATATTGTTGTATATGAGTCATATTATAAGTTGCCCAAACCCCAAATTGACTTAGCCTCAATCAATTACTAGGCCAAGGAGCATAATTAGAAATACACCCTAACCATGTGATTGTATTATCAAAACCAAGTCTTTTTACACTTTAACAAAACATTCCTCTTAGCCAATTCAGACCTAGGATTAGGATGATAATGACTATGCTTAACAGATTGTGTGGGTATGCAACCATAAATTATGTTAATCTAATCTAGGTGCCCATAGTGTAATTTATGGTTGAAAAAGCAACTATCCCACCTCTAGGTGAAATAATAAAAATATCATTGAGTAGGCATTGTTGGTTCTTAGTTGTACACCTCTATCATTTGGCCTTGCATACTTGAAGAGGGTGGTAAGAAAAGGTGAGAAGTTGCTAGTATGTCATTATTATCAAGGGAAGGCTTAGCATCTAAAATAGACTAAATGGAGAAACTGATTGGGAGGCACATACAGAGGGTATGGTTAATTCCCTTCTACTTTTGGCTCTACCTAAACCAAGGTGAGAATACCTACTAAGGTATCTTTCTCACATGAAGGAGTTTAGTACTTCAATCTTTATGAAGAATATTGATATAAAAAGGGATATATGACCAAATCATAACCAAATTTATAAACTTCACCCGAGAAGGGTTGTTATGTGAAATGTAAAAATTATTTAGATCATATACAAGTTACAAAAGACTGACAAGAGTGTGGCTAAAATTTTAATTTTTGAAATTACTTCAAACAATAGTGTATAGGTGAAAATTACAACACTAAGATTTAAAGTATACACAATGAACACACTTTAAATATGCAGTGTTTTATACATCTGCAAAGCAAACAACACTTATGATATGTAAATGGCATGTTATCTATAGGGTAGAATAGGGTAAAACCATATTTATTTGAATGATGGATAAAGGTGTAGATGGTTAGTAACTGAGCACAAAGAATTTCACATAATAACTATACTATATTCATTAACAAATACTATTTAGTTTAGAAATAGTTAAACTAAAATCATGCACAAATGATCCTCAAAAGTTTATAAGCAATATTGTAAATCACCCTTCAAGAAATCCCTCTAGTTGAATTCATGAACCCAAGACCACCCTTAAAAATGATATCAATGCTTTATTCCAAAATCTCAAAATAGAAAGGATTTTATAATCTAGTTGGAGACCCTAAATGACTACCATGAAGAAGTATACATTAGATAACCAATCTACCAAGCATGTAAAATAGATCATTGTACTTCAACAACAAGAAGGAAAAATAACCCATGAACACATTTCATTTATCAACTAAATTAAAGTTGAATATAATATGTCTTGAAAATTATATAACAGAACATTATATGAAACAATTCTATAACAAGGGAAACATTTGAATGCTCTCAAATTTTGCCAATGATTTTACAATAGAAATCAATTTGGCACCAAAAAATCACATAAGGAGGACTCTCCAAATTATAGCTTCAGACTCAAAAATTAACCAACCTCTATAAAGGGATAGACCCCCTTTAATTATATAATTATTTAGTTATACTTAGCATAATCCTAAAAGATGCTTCAGCTAGAAAATTCTTTCACAGATCTAGAGCTTGTCAGATGTTGTAACAAACAAGATTCCTTGGACTATGATCATGATTCTATGATGATGACAATTTTTATGTTGAACCATGGAAGAATATTTGCAATTATAAATGTGGAGAGCAGTCCTACAAGAGACAAAAATAAACTTTTGTCTTCTTGTACAACAAAATAAAACATCCCTTTCTTATACCAATGATTATACAAAATTGACTTTGAAAGGGGCATGTCACTAATGGGTAGGGTAAAATAGTTTCTTGATGGGAAATGAGGAAAAAGAAGAAAAAAGAGAAAGGGAGGAAGAGGGAATAATAGTGCCAGCTAGGAAGAAACCAAAAAACTTGATTATGTTCTAGATCAATGTTGATAACTAAATCTTTTACCAACTTATTCCTATAATTAGTATACATATCAATCATGGAGATGATATCTTTTTGATTTGGACCTACTTGGTATTTGAGCTTGACATTATATTCCTCAATCCAGGTGGTAACCTTCTAAAGTATGGCATGTTTATGCCCAATGAGTGTTTTGACTTGGTCACAATACTTCTCAAGTGCCACCAATTACCTTATCTTGTGGGTATAAAAGGCTCTTTAAGGTGCATCAATGAGGCTTTCTAGAGAAATATGTATTTCTTCTTCCATAAAATCACTTGTACCATCAAGGTTCACCATTTTTATAAGGGAAACATCTATTTATTTAGTCATAGTCTTGAAACACTACTCCTCTTGCTTTAAGTCAAATATGCCTTCCTTGAGCATTATCATTTGATGATTCACTATAAATTGATACTCTCTTGGCCTCTTGTGATCATCTGAAGAGATTATATTCTCCACCACTAAAGTGTCTACATCCACATTATATACTTCATCTATTTTGGGTTGAATCATTTCCAAGTTCTTTATATTTACATTATAAGTATACATATGGGTGTTTCACTCTCCTTGTTTATCTACTATATCATCCAAACATTCTAATGTTGAATGAATAATCTCCTTGGCCCTAGTGCTCAAATCTTCTTGCCATTCCTCAGTTACCCACCCTCTATATTTTAGCTCATCAACTTAATGAAAATATAGTGATACCATGGAGAAGAGAGGAAGGTCTAGTGCCTTAATGGTAGTTAGAGTTACTACCTTCAACTGACTTAGTAAATTTTTTAAGTACTAAATCATGGCCTAATTCTAAGCTTTCAACTCCTCCATGGTAGCTTTATCTTTGTCCATCCTATGGGACACCATGCTTACCAAAAATTATGATTTTTGATTTATCTCATTTGTACAAGGGTCCCCTAGATCATATCTATAAACTATGTAGCTCTCAATGAGATCGCCTTCTTCAATGCACCAAGTGGGGAATAGCTATTTCCATATTCCTTTATTTTACATTAGTAAAGGTGGTCTTAGTAAGTGTTTTGGCCTTCTTTAAGGGTTTGGCTTTGTATTCTTGGGTGATATCCATCACATATATGTCCTTGACTTTACTTGAAATACACTTTTTCTCTTTAACCTACTCTTCAACCCAAAGAAGGGGTCTAGTTTAGAATTTCATCGGGGTCGTGGACCTTGATGCGAGATTTGATGTAACAAATGGTGGCATTATTAGAAAATTTGATAAGGGGAGTGTCACGGGAGTAGGTTTCAAGCCTAACACAATTTTATTGGATTCCTCATTGAAATTTGATTAATTACCCTTCTTATCATCTCCTCTTTCCCCTTCTTCACTTATCTCGATTTGCTCCAGGACTTCAAAATTTGACTTGAGTTGTTAAGACCCCATGAACAATCTATCAATGGAGCTTCTTTATTTTTTGATTTAATTAGAAGGTTTTAAAACCATTTCACTTCCTTGCCTAATTGGGTACCTTTGATGGAAAAAGCTATGGTTTCCTCCTTATTTTCCTTAGGCAACTCTTCACCAATCATGGCCTCGATACCTTTAGGTCAAACAAGATTAGGAACTTAATATGAGGGGAAATGCCCCTAGGTATTTCAATGAAATCAATATCTATAGAGACTCCTACCTCAACATATTTATTTAATTTATCCACTTCCTTATTTGGTTCTAAAGGGGTGGGGGTACCCATTTTAGCATTGATCCCCCACCTTCCCAACATTTACTCCTTCCTCAGGTATCAATCTTAACACCTTTGAAAGGGAAGAAAAATTTGGTAATAATATAATAGCTACTATAACATTCACTTGTTAATCCCTTTGTGCTTTTACATTTTCACTATTGGTGAGGACTTGTTCACTATACACTAGCTCCTCTCTATTTTTTTCACTAGATGCATGCATGTTTTTAACCTCCCCACCCTTGTCTTGGTTTGGTGGCTGGGTGATGACATTTTCGACAAATACCTCCATGTCAAAAAACATTGTCTCCTTTTCCTAAGGAGTATGGACCTATGTGGCCACCTTAATCCCAACCTACACTACATCTTTAAAGGATAAAGGTTTATCTAAGATCAAGACATCCTCATCACCATCTCTATCCCTTAATCCTAGGGGATCCTATTTAATGAATAATCTTACCACCAGGACCTCCACCAGGGTCTATGGCCTTTCCCTTGGAGTCCTTTGTGCCATCTTCACTTGATGGGGAGTAAATGAATGTTATCTCTTCATTACCTCAATAATAGGTCTTCTTTCATCTGAATCCTCATCATCACTCATGTCCCTCAATTTATGGGTATATGAAAATTTATATTCTATTTTTTTCAAGGAGGCTTCCTTGGGAGGCATATATTTGAATGTAACCTCCTTCTTCTTAAGACTCCTAGCTAGAAGTTGTAATATATTCTTTGGCCTCTTTTATCTAAGCTGTTCTAGCTCTCCCTCTATTCCCCTCTTTCTTATGTAGGTCCTTGAAGAAGGATCAATTGCAGGTGGAGTATGTAGGGAAATAGCTAGAATGGTTGCCATTGTGGGAGCTTCTTTAGTCATGATGGATATGGGAGTAACACTAGCTAGTTGTACTTCCCCTATAGCAATCTTTTCCCAACTTTCTACCAAACTTGTCAACTTTGAGAATGATAATCCCACTTTAGATTGAGAGGTTTTTATTGATTTTATATCAATATTCTTAGAAAAATTAGTATCACCTATCATTCACTTCCCCTGGCCTTTTATTACTACTGGTGGAGCTAAAGGATCACCCATGTATGATGGTAGGAACACCTTTAGTTCTGCAACTTGTCAAAATTCTTAGAGTGTAGGGGTGTCATGTGCATCAAGATCAAACCTATGCTCCTTCAACCACCTAAATGTTCTCCTAATGATAAAAAAATACCTCCATGCAACATATTCATTCTCTTTGATACTAAAATCTATCTATCATATAGTTTGAGCCTCAATATTAGAATAATTGTACACACCAACCATTGTCATCTTACATCTACCATATCCTTAGGGATGGGGGTAATGTTGTAGGCAAGAGCATCCTACATCATTAACCTCATGTAATCTAATTTCTTAACATCTTATTCAATGGTACAATCAGACCAAATGTCTTCATAGTGCACTTGGTGCAAGATGACACCTATTACAGTACTTATCAACCATCTTATATCATAGTTGGGTATGGGTAACATTTTGTCAATCTTGTAGTAGCCCATTTCCTACTCTAATCCCTTTTCTTTGGCAAGAAAAAGACATGTGTAGTATCCTATGTGTACTGGGAACTTGAAAGGGTTATTGATCTTCTTGGAGGTAATCATATCATGTGGATGCACTATTTTCCTACTCAATTCCATTATTGTAACTTTGTCATCTACATACATTGGCAACTTATGAGGGTCCCATGATTAACCACTTACCATGATGTATGTGAATGTTCTGAACTAAATGTATGAGGTTCTAAATCTATCAATTACCTCTTGAGATACCTTAGACATTGTATTGAGACTTCTTAAAGGGAAGAAAATGCTCATCATAGCATTGAAGAAGTAGTTGTACACTCTATAGAAGTTATTTTTAAATTTGTCCAAAGTCATTTCTGGGTATACCTCATATATTATCATTCTTGAAAGGTTTCTAGTGAGCCCTTAGAAGGTTATGTTGTGCACCAGGCTATACATTAAATAAGAGAACATATAAAAAGTACTTGTGAATGCTTCTTTTGAAAAAATGGCACTACAAAGGTGCATCATTTGATATGTAAATTGTCACTCAAGATAGCTACCCAGTCCAATCTCTTCTTTCCTTCCAACACATAAATTAGGATTAAGGACATCCATGGTTCAAATTTATTTATAGTGGGCATGCCATAGATTCAGGAAATCATGTATTGGGGTAACTCACTAAACTCTATCAGCTTTATGTTTTTTGAAATTCAAGAGACCTTATGCCTCTTCTTAGTGAGCCAATAGGAATTCAAAATATCCCATACCACCTTGTCATTTTCCTCTATGTATTGCTAGAACTCCTCAAAAGTAAGTGTGATACTCTCAAGATGGGGAGGAATTTTGAGCATGGTGCTAAGGGACTTGGGGGTGAATGAACATAAAACCAATTGAATTCCATCCAAGATAGTCCTAGTGTCTAGCTGATAAACTTTGGCACAATCAATAACTAGCTCATGATACAAGGTATCCAAAGGAAATGCTACTGTAGGGACCATGTAGCTCATGTTAAGGTTGGAGACAATTGGGAGAGGGTTAGGCTACTATAAAACATTTAATAGAGCCATGAAATCTAACCCTTGAACATTTGTTTCTTTAATTCCATCAATAATATAGGTGATATTTCTCTTTATTAATGTAGAAGACGTGGCCATTTTTCCTTAACTCACTAAGTGAAATATTATAGAACAAATTCTTCACACTAATAACCCTCCAAATATCCTTGAACTCCCTTCAAGAACACAACACCAAAGAGTCAAGGAACACTTACTAGTAATTATGAGAGATACATGTAGATGGAATTATAAAATCCTCAAGGAATTCATTGTGATCACTATTTTCACGTTGCACATCATTCTGGCACAAAAATAACTTGAAGGCATAAGTATTAGCTCTAAATGTGAAGGGTGTATTCAAATAAAAATAAATGTTTAGTTATAACCCCTCATATTTTGAGATTAGGGTTATCATTAATTCCTTGAAGTGAAATGGATAAACACCAAATACCACATTAATTATTTAAGTAGCTTTTAAAAAATGTAGGGAAGTGTGCTAACATTTCTCTTTTACAACATATGGACCTGATCAAGCAAGATTTACCTTTTAGTGGTTTTTTGGGTCTTCAGGGACTCTTTACACCCTTTTAATTTACCATCTCTTTTTGGTGCAATGGTGCAAGATATCCCAAGCCTTCAACGGAGTGTATGAATGTTATGTGTCATTACCTTGGGCATCTAATCCTTTAAGGACCTTTTAAACCTTGTCAATTTCTAAGTGAGGCAATCTTTAGAAAGGGTTTGATACTTAAAATCATCAAAAATCTACCACATGTCCTAAATCTTAGCTTTCATGTTTAGGCACTCGCACTTTGTAGACCTTTTGAACCTTGCCCACCAAAGGGTAAGTGGGGAAATCTTCTAATGAGGATCAATGCTCTAAAATTCTAAAAAGATGGCACGTGGCATCCTTCTTAACTTATTTACTCATACATTTAGCCCCTAAGAACTTTATGCGTTTTACCCATAAAAAATAAGTGGGACATTCTTTTAAAAATATCCCAAAATGTAATCACCTTGATAATATACCATGTATCCTAATTAGATGTGAGTTCAAATTCTCAACCACTTCTTTACCTTTACACCATTCTTTTGATATGGGGAGGAGTACAAGATTTTTTCAATGCCCAAAGATAATCTCATAACTTAATCAGTAAAACCATTGAAGGTGTAACAGGGCTATTTCTTCTAGATCTATTGAGAGTATCTTCTATCTTTAGGAAATGCCCCTTGGGAGTTCAGCTATGAGTGGAAGAACACTCCCACTTGGAAAAAGCAAGAAAAAGGAGATGATTAATTATGAACATATATTTTGATCTTTTGAAGGACTGGGGCAAGCAACTAAAATGTTGACACTCATTTAGTTTGGACATGGGAATTTTATTGATAGGGGTCCAATTACTATAGTTAAATTTTGGGCACTAATGTAGGCTCTTATTTGGGGACAAGTACCCATAGTGGGTACACAAATAATATCAAGTCAGTTACCTACATATTGGGCCATGAAGTTAAAGGATTTCATCATATAAGTAAGGAAAAAACATACCATGGGTAATCAGAGTTATAAAAAGGTAGCCAAAAACAACAAAAACAATAAAGGAAAATGAAAGACAAACAACATAGACACAAAACACAATAGAACCACAAGGACAAAAAATATAAAACATCATCTACATATTTACAAAGGCAAACATGGGCTCAATCTAAGAAATGCTTAAGATGGATGCCATTAATTAGTGGTTCTAAAATTTATCCATCAATATCTCTAAGATAGAATGTATTTTCCCCTATCCAATAGTCAATAGTGTAGGGGCCCATCCATAGAGAATAAAATCTACCATGCTTTCCCTTGTCCTCATGCTTGCTATCCCAGAGTAGAACTAGATCACCATTCTAAAAATCTCTTGGGGTGACTTTCTTGTCAAATATCCTTTTGAGATACTCCTTGTACTTTACATGCCTTTCATGGGCTTGTCTTCAAGACTCATTGAGTTTAATGATTTGGTTAATCCTTCCTTTATAGTGGTTCATTTCTTCTTCATTCTCAACTATTTATTGCATGAATTGGTAAGTGGGAAATTATATATTTAGGGGCAAGCTAGCTATATTTACATAAATGAGATCAAAGGGGCTTTTCCTAGTAGATCTCTTTGGAGTCAACCTGTCCACCCAGACAATAAACTTCAACTGTTTACCCCATGTTCTCTTGTTAGCATCCAAAGTTCTTTTGATGATCTTCAATAAATTCTTATTACTAGACTTAGCCTACCCATTTCCTTATGGATTATGATTAGAGGAATATGCTAAATCAATCCCATAGCCTTCACACAATTCACTTAGTTTTTTGTCTCTAAAGCACAACATTTTCACACACAATTTTGATTAGTACCCCAAATTGACAAATCATGTTATTTAATAGGAAATCAATGACTCCCTGGTGGGTTGATCTTCTAGTGGGGATTGCTTCAACCCATTTCATGAAGTAATCAGTAACCACTAGGATCCATTTATGACCATAACTCAAAGAATCTAATATCTCACCCATAAAATCCATCCCCCATTACCTGAAATGTCCCTCAATAGAGACCAATTGTAAGGGAAGTGATCCAAATGCCTTCATTCTTCCAGAGAACCATTGACATTCTTCACATCTTCTTAGCATGGTATCTTAACCTCATACTCACAAGAAGGATTTCCATGTTCAACCTTAAATTCTTTCTATCCCATAGTAGAACTAGATCACCATTTTAAAAAGCTCTTGGGGTGACTTTCTTGTCATATATACTTTTGAGACACTCCTTGTACTTTATATGCCTTTCATGGGCTTGTCTTTGAGACTCATTTAGTTCAATGATTTGGTTAATCCTTCCTTTATAGTGGTTCATTTCTTATTCATTCTCAACTATTTATTGCATGAATTGGTAAGTGGGCAACTATAGATTTAGGGGCAAGATAGCTAGAGTTACATAAATGAGCTCAAAGGGGCTTTTCCTAGTAGATATCTTTGGAGTCAACCTATCTACCCAAACAATAAACTTCAAATATTCACCCCATGTTCTCTTGTTAGCATCCAAATTTATTTTGATGATCTTCAATATATTTTTATTACTAGACTCAGCCTACCCATTTGTTTATGGATTGTGATTAGAGGCATATTCTAAATCAATCCCATAGCCTTCAAATAATGCACTTAGTTATTTGGCTCTAAATTACATAGCATTATCACACACAATTTTGATTATTACCCCAAATTGACAAATCATGTTATTTAATAGAAAATCAATGACTACTTGATGGCTTGATCTTTTAGTGGGGATTTCTTTAACCCATTTCATGAAGTAATCAATAGCCACTAGGATCCATTTATGACCATCACTCAAGGAATTTGATATCTCACCCATAAAATCCACCCCCGATTGCCTAAAATGTCCCTCAATAGAGACCAGTTGTAAGGGAAGTGATCCAGATGCCTTCATTCTTCCAGAGAACCATTGGAATTCTTCACATCTTCTTACCATGGTAGAAACATCTTTGAATAATGTGTGCCACCAATACTTAACGCTCAAAATTTTGTGTGCAATGAATTTAGGAGCAAAGTGGCCACCACACACACCACCTATGGAAATCAATAATCATTATAGAGATCTCACTTTCCACTAGACATCTTAAGAGAACACCATCTAGGTTCCTGCAAAATAGGTCATATTATAACAAAAGATACTTTTGGGATACTAGCTCTAGTGTTCTCCTTTGAATTTTATCTAAATGGGAGGGAGAATTCAAAGTTTTTAGATAATAGACTATATCTTTATACCATGGAGATTGGTTGTACTTAGATTTAGGGTTATTAACCACCCTTTCTAGATTTAGGGTTAGATCTAGCTTGCTAGGTAGTCCACCCTACTATCTAACTAATCAACCATCTCTTTAGTGATTTTTTATCTGCAAGTTATTCCTCCCAATCCAAAGAGGAGTATCTACAACCATCTAGATCATTGAGTGTAAACCAAATCCAAGTTATACTAACCTCACCCTTCTTTCAAGTTTTATAATTTTTTTTGAGAAAATAAATCAAAATTTATGTGAAATAGGCATGCTCGATAAGACCCTTGAGTCTTTTCCTAGGTTCATAGTAGCATCTAGGTGCTTCTTATTCTTGTCTTTCTACTCATATACTGAAATGAAAATTTCATTTTGGGCTTAAAATTGACTGCATCCATTATTTACTTGCTTATTTAATCTCACATAACTTAATTAATGAAGTGAATTAATTGTAGCTTCACTTTTATCACACACAAGAACAAACAACTTACACTTAATTAAGAATAAAAATATTTACATAAGGCCTGATTAGGATTTCATCACCTAGCAGTCATCTTTCTTGACTATCCTACTTGGATTTCATCACCAAGGGGTAGACCAACTCAATTCATTAGATGAGTATAATCTTTGAAAATCAATATATCTTGGCTAAGCACTTGATGCCCTTATTATTTTAGTGTGTGAAGTGAGGGGGTAGGACCCAATATCAATCCATGTACTAATTTTCAACACATATCCATTTGAAGAGCTTAAACACAACTTAAAACCAACCATAAACTTCTTTTCCAGTACCCACTCTACAATCCAAGTTGAGTCACATAATTCTTAAAGCTTAAGGCATAAGCCACAAGAGAGACTAAAAAGAACCTTAGGATTTATGTGCTTTAGTATGTCTTTTATTTCCTTGAATTTTTCTTGTCTTATCTTTGTTTGAGTTGTGAGATTACTTATACCTTCCTATTTCCCTTATTCATAGGGTTTTAACTAGGCAACAACTAAGAAACCAAACAAATCAAGATCCACCTCCTAATCATCCATCTTACTCTTCTCCTTCATCAAAGGAGTACATATTAGATGAAAAGAGTTCTCCCCATGCTTCTATAAGTCCTAACATCCCTTGAATGATTAGCCAAGGTGATGCAAAATTTTCCACCTTTTTGGATAATAACCCCATAACCCTCTAACATTACCTTAACACTATGTTTCATTGCACCCCTACTTTGGTTCTTCCTATTGACCCACCCCATGGCATGCCATCCCACCTTATGGGTGACACTTCTATTTCCACCATCTCCACCTAACCTCTAGTCACTTAGGCATCATCTTCTACCAATAATCCCACTAATACCACCATCCAAAATCAACCCACCCAGCCAACCAACACCCAAACTCCTCCTACCCCAACTAACAACCCTTCTAATATAGGAGCAACCCAAACTTTAGGCACTAATACTCCACTTACTATGGGAGTAAATTTTGGCCATTTTTGGCCTACATACAGAGCTTTCAAGGACTAAGCAATGTTCCTGATTGAGAGAAGGATCTATTGATAAAAGAGGAGGATCATTTTTTTTAAATCCTTTTAAAACACATTAAGTCCACTAAAAATGTAACTTGTCATTTTCTAAGGATAGGTCCAAAAGCTTTAGATCCATCATTAAGTGTTAAGATTGCTTGGAATAGAGATGGAAATGCATGGAGTTCATCTGGTTCCTCATTGTGTTCATCTTGACATTTGAGTATAGTGTTAGAAAGTCTAAGTAAGCCCTTTTTATGTTATATCTCACACATGTGATAGTTTCTAGATAAAATGATCACATGGGTTCACTCATTTTAATCCCTATTTGTTATACACTGAGTTTTATATCATCTACTAAAACATAAATTAAGTTATACACATACAAAGTTGGGCTCCTAAGCATTCTTTCTAGGTTTTCCTTAGCCAAATAAGCTAGAACATTGTTAGGATGCCATGCAAATCAGATATGGATGAGTCAATTTGAAAATTTTATATCTTCACACAAAAGGATTTTGAGACCAATAGATCCAAAAAAAATTCCTCTTGACCTCAAGATCATCTCCAACAAATTTGGCCCCTCTATGATTATTGTGTTTCAAGATATAAATTGTCAAGGTTAATCAAATAATGAATGATAGTCATGTAAGAGTTAAAATAAATACAGTATAGATATCCATATGAGCTTAATTTTTATGGTTTTTGGAACATCAAATACATCTATGTGGACATTAAATTATTATATCATGAACATCAATTTTAATCAAGGTAAGTAACCATTTGGGTTTAAATTGTCTTTAAAAGGCTTAAAGTTGGTCAAGATCTAATGGTCTCTAGGAAACCTCATATTAATACATAAGATCAAATGATATATACTAGATTCAACCAAGTCAAAATTTCCCCAAGTTAAAGCCTTTAAAGATCTACAAGTTGGACATAATCTAATAGTGTAGGATAATCAAGCCAAGATCTGATGGAGTGCAAGAACTAACAAAAACATAGGTCCAAGGAAAATCAAGGGTTCACATTCAATCATAATAATGATTTAATGGAATGCAAGAACTGAAAATAAAGTGGAACTAGAGAGATCTATGGTGTGCATGAACTTGTACATCTTGATTGGATGGTACGTGTGAGTCAAACTAGTTCGTAAATCCAAAGAGCTAATGAGTCAAGGACAAGTGGCACAAGTGCATTCAATTAGAAAAAAATTGATGGCTCATAGGAATATATGCAAAGGCATATCAATGGAGTGAATAAGAGTTAAAAAATCCAAGGGTCTGAGTCAACATTCAATAGCCAATGAGTAGGATCGAGGCTCAGAACATTTTGATGAAGGGCAAGGAGATGGTTTTTGACCCAAGTAAGGTAATAACAAAGGAACTAAGCTCAAAATGGTGATGTGAGTTGAACTAGATATATATTTCAAGGATCAAGGGTTACCATTAAATACCTATAAATATAAATAGGTCTTCTAAACCTGATATGGACCAATATTGGTAGTTTGTTGATGGAAAAAAGACCTATGCATATATTGAGCTCTCAATTTTTACAAGGTTCAAATGGAAGAATAGGTTCAGAGTGAGACTATATGGCCTATAATATTTCCATAAATTGAGTAACTATAATAAAACCAATAAAATGATTGGTTTTCAATATATAAAGTGACCTATGCTCATTTATAACCTCGATGAATAGGTACATCTAGCCACTCAAAATAGACCAAGAAAGACTCCATTAGTTCCAAGGCATAAGGGACTTGTCCTCATCAACATATCAAGTAGAAATAACATAGAGTCATGAGATGATGACCTAATGGCCAGATAAAGATCATAGAACATTTAATTCTTTTGCAAATCCCTTTGAAACTATGCCTTCTTGATAAGCTCATAACTCAGTCACATCCTTGAATTGGTGATAATCTATTAGAAGCAATTGGTCCTTTTCCAATGCATATTTCCCTCTCTCTCATTCTTATCTATAAATATGGGCTTATAAGATTTGAAAATAGCTTGATAATTCCTCTCTTGGGCATGACTAGACTCTACATAGATTTTATGTTTGTAACATCTTGAGATAAATAAAGGACTCTTTTTCAGATTTCATGATTCTAGTATAGAATTTTAATGTCAGATTAATTTTCATATATGGTAGAAATATCTCCCTTGTTAAATCCTAAATATCACCTAGTTACTAGATTATATTTTTTTTATAGGTCATGTTTAGTGTTAAATGTCATTTGATTAAAGCTAACAAGTGGATACATTGACTGGTTATTGCCTTAAACCAGGCCTCCCCATAAATTCCCTTAGGTTTTGATCATTTGGTGAACCTTTAAATAAAATACTAATGCATAAAAAACCATTTTTAGTTGTAGATATGATCTCATTAGTATTTGTTATAAGTTCAGATAGAGTGGATCAATAATCACATTACTGGTGCATCACCTCCTTTACATGTTTTCATGTTTTGTTACCCATTTCTCTCTCCCTTTTACCAATTAGTTCTAGTTTAGGTTATAGATCTAGAAATAATCAAGCCTTCTCTGGAGGTCTGACCCTATGATATGTGACCCACAACCTAGGATCAATCCCATGTTGGACTAGATTTGAGCAGAGGACCTGAACAATCCCCTCCTCAACAAAGGTGCAAATCTAGAACCCCAATAGCTTTACCACGTCTAATAGGACTCATTAGAACTTTTATTGTTGTAATTATAGTTGTATCAATGTTTTTCATGAAGAATTTGGTGATTTCAAACTCAATCAATTTTTCTTAATAGTCCAACCAATTTCTAAGTAGGTTCATTTTCATTACACTATCCTGATATTATTTTTATGAAAATGTATGAAGGAGATCCCTATGATATACCTCCTTATTATCCCTATGATGGATCATACCAGCCTTTTCATGATCCATATGAGCCTTTTTATGATCTAAATCAGCCTTACCAAGAGTTTTATCAGAACTATGATGAGCCTTATCAAGTTTCCCATTATCCTTATTACCAAGAGCATGACTATTACCTTCCTTATGAACCATATCAGTCTCAAGACTAGTTTTCACCTTTCCCATATGGATATGATGTTTCATATGATCAACCTTGTTTCCAAGAGAGAATGGATGAAATGGATATTAAATTTATATTATGTGCAAGAAAAGTATGTTCAGATTCTTAGTATGAGGAAGTGATTGAGTAGTTTTTTTAGAATGTGTCTAATGATCTAGAGGAGAGGCTCACATTTTTTATGTTTGTATTAGAAAAAGTAGAATCTTGTGAGAAGCATAAAATTTAGTTGGATCAGCTCTCTTAATAACCCTCTTTTATTCCTTAACAACCTTCTTAAGTTCCTTATTCTCATAAATTTCTTGACCATGTTCAATGTGAGCCAATGGAGATTCCTAGCTAGAGTTCAGAACCTATTCAAGAAGCTATTCATATGCCTATTAAAGAGTCTATTCAAGAGGTTAAACCTAATCATTGTTCCCTTTCTTCACCACTTACCCCTCAAGCTCAATTTTTTTATGACAAAAGGGTTTTAGACCTTGATGAAGTAATAGCTAATTGGAAAGAAAAAAATGTGGAAGTTCTCAAAATTTTATCTTTCCCTCTTCAATATTCCATAAATGATTCCAATTCCCCAAATATCCCAAAATCTGATCCTAATCAACCTCCCATGCTTCATACTTACTCTTAAGAAAATTAATTTCATCACCCTCTCACCATCTCCCTTCTTCAAGAGGAGACTATTTTATGGGAAATAGAGAAAGAGGTTGCAGCTACAAATCAAGTTCTTCCTTATTTTCTTCCCTATTTTTGTGGAATCCGTTATCTTTGTCAATCAAGAGGTTTTTTGGAGTCATAAAATAAATGTGTTATCTATTATAAATCAAAGGTCATGTACATGGTTTGAATTTGAGCATAACAGGCATGCTACCTAGCCAACTCAATAAAGATGTTAGCCATTTTTGGCCTACATATAGAGCTTTCAAGGACTGAGCAATATTCATAACTGAGAAAAGGATCTAGTGATAAAAGAGGAGGATAATTTTATTTGAAAACCTTTTGAAACACTTTAAGTCCACTTAAAATGTAACTTGTCATCTTCTAAGGATAGGTCCAAAAGTCATAAAGACCCCATGAGGTGTTAAGAGTGCTTGGAATAGACATGGAAATGCATGGAGTTCATCTAGTTCCTCATTTGTTCATCTTGACATTTGAGTATAGTCATAGAAAGTCCAAGTAGGTTTTTTGTTGATGTTATATCTCACACATGTGATAGTTTCTAGAGAAAACAATCACATGGGTTTGCTCATTCTAGTCCCTAATTTCTATATGTCAAGTTATAGATCATCTG
The DNA here is from genome assembly GCA_037957365.1 of Torreya grandis. NCBI lineage: Eukaryota > Viridiplantae > Streptophyta > Pinopsida > Cupressales > Taxaceae > Torreya > Torreya grandis. The sequence continues at coordinate 3,906,102 of JARHVA010000574.1, read as the reverse complement.
CTAAAACATGAATCAAATTATACCCATGTAAAGTTGGGCTCCCAAGCATTTACGATAGGTTTTCCATACTTAGCCAAATAATCTAGAACATTGTCGAGATGTCATGCAAACCAGATATATATATTAGTCAAGTTGAACATTTTATATCTTCACTTAGAAGGATTTTGAGACGAATGGATCAAAAGGGTTTGTTCCTCTTGACCTTAAGAACATCTCCAACAAATTTGACCCCTCCATGATTCCTATGTTTTATGATATAAATTGTCAAAGTTGATTAAATAATGAATTACAGTCATGCAAGAGTCAAAATAAATACACTATGGAAATCCATATGAACTTAAATTTGATAGTCTTTAGAACATCAAATACATCCACACAAATACCAAATGATGTTAGTCTGAATGTCAATTTTAATCAAGGTAGCTAACCATTTGGGTACAAAATGTCCTTAAAAGGCTTGAAGTTGGTCAAGATCTAATAGTTTGTGGGAACCCTCATACTGACTCATAATATCTACCAATCTGCGTTGGAGTCAACCAAGTTAAAAGTTCCCCAGGTTAAAGCCTTTAAATATCTACAAGTTGGACATAATCCAATGGTGTAGGATAATCAAACCAAGATATGATGGAGCATAAGAACTAACAAAAGGATGGGTCCAAGGAAAATAAAGGGCTCACATTCAATCATACTAATGATTTAATGGAGTGTAATAACTAATATAAAAGTGATACCAAGGAGATCTATGGTGCGCATGAACTTGTATATCTTTATCAAACAACATGCATAAGTCAAACTGGTCAATGAATCTAAAGAGATAATGAGTCAAGGACAAGTGGCACAAGTTCATTCAATTGGAAAAAATTGATGGCTCATGGATATCCATGCATAGGAAGATCAACAAAGCAAACAAGAGATAGAAAAGTTAAGGGTCTGAGTCAGCATTTGATAACCAATGAGTAGGATCGAGCCCCAAGACATTTTAATGAAGGTTGAGGAGATGGTTTTTTACCTAAACAAGGTAATAAAAAAGGAACCAATCTAAAAATTTCAATCTAAGTTGAACTAAATAGACATTTTAGGGATCGAGGGTTATCATTAAATCCCTATAAAGATAAATAAGTCTTTTAGACCTGACATGGACTAAGATTAGTAGTTTTTTGATGGAAAAGGAACCAGCGCATATATTGAGCTCTCAATTTTTACAAGGTTCAAATGGAAGAATAGGTTTATTTAAATAATAATAGGTTTAAAGAAATATTATATGGCCTATAAGCTTTACATAAACAAAACAACTACAGGAAAACCAATAAAATGATTACTTTTCAATCTATAAAGTGATCTATGCTCAGTTACAACCTCGATGAATAGGTATATCCAGCCATTCAAAATAAACCAAGTCAGACTCTATTAGTTCCAAGGCATAAGTTGTTATTCCTCATCATTAGATCAAGTATAAATATCATGGAATCATAAGATAATGTCTTGGTGGCCAAATAAAAATCATGGCGCATTTAATTTTTTTGCAAAGCCCTTTGAAATTGTGCCTTCTTGTTAAGATCCTAACTTAGCCACATCCTCGAATTGGTGTTAATCCATAATAATCAGTTGGTACTTTTCCAACACACAATTATCTCTCTCTCATTATTTTATATAAATATAGGCTTCTAAGCCTTGAAAACAGCTTGATAATTCCTCTCTTGGGCATGGCTAAACTCTACCTAAATTTAATTTTTGTAACCTATTAAAATAAATAAAGGACTTTTTTTAGATTTTATGATTCTGGTATAGTGTGTTAATGTTAGATTGATTTTCATATGTGGTATAAATATATCCCTTATTAAATCCTAAATATCACCTAGTTACTAGATTATACTATTTTATAGGTCATGTTTAGTGTTAAATATCATTTGATTAAAGCTAGCAAGTGGATATATTGACTAGTTAGTACCTTGAACTAGGCCTCCCCATAAATTCCCTTAGGTTACAATAATTTGTTGAAACTTTGAATGAAATACTAATGCATAAACAACCATTTGGATTTTTAGATCTAATCTCATTAGTTTTTTTTAGAAGTTTAGATAGAGTGGACGAATAATCACAAAATTGGTGCATCACATCCTTTACATGTATTCATGATTTTTTACCCATTTCTCTCTCCATTTTCCCATTTAGTTATAGCTTATGTGATAGATCCAAAATGAAATTAGCCTTATCCAAAGGTCTGACCGTATGATAGGTGACCCAAAGCCTAAGATCAGTCCTATGCTAGACTAGATTTAAATAGAGGACTTAAACAATCCCCTCCTTAGCTATGGTGAAAATATAGAACCCTAATAGTTTTACCATGCCCAATGAGACTCATTAAATATTGTCTTGGTGTAATTATAGTTTTATTAGTGTTCTTCATGAATAATTTTTTGATTTAAATCTCAATAAATTATTTTTGATAGTCCAGCCAATTTCCAAGTAGGTTTATTTTCTTTATAGTATCCTGATATTACTTTTATTGATATGTATGAAGGATATCCATATACTACACCTCCTTATCATCCCTATGATGGATCATACCATCCTTTTCATGATCTATATGAGCCTTGTCATGATCCAAATTACCCTTATTAGGAGTTTTATCATAGCTATGATGAGCCTTATCAAGTTTCCCATGCTCCTTATTACCAAGAGCATGACTCTTACCTTCCTTATGAACCATATCTATCTCAAGACTAGTTTTCACCTTTCCCATATGGATATGATATTACATATGATTATCCTTATCTCCAAGAGAGAATGGATGATATAGAGTTTAAATTTATAGTATATTACAGAAAAGTATGTTCAAATTCCCAATATGAGGAAGTGAATGATCAATTTTTTTAGAATGTGTCTAATGATCTAAAGGAGAGGCTCAAGTTTTTTAGCTTTGTATTGTAAAAATTAGAGTCTTGTGAGAAGCATCAAATTCAGTTGGATCATTTGTCTCAATAACCCTCTTGTATTCCTTACCAGCCTTCTTATGTTCCTTATTCTCATAAATTTCTTGACCATGTTCAATGTGAGCTAATGGAGATTCATAGTTAGATTCAAGAACCTATTCAAGAAGCTATTAATATGCTTATTTAGGAGCTTATTCAAGAGGCTAAACCTTCTTATTGTTCCCTTTATTCACCATTTATCCATCAAGCTTAAGTTGTCAATGAGGACAAAAAGGTTTCAGACCTCGATGAAGAAATAGCCAAGTGGAAAGAGCAGAATGTGGAAGTTCTCAAAAGTTTCTCTTTCCCTCCTCTTCAAGATTATGTAAATGAATCCATTGAACTAAATATCATAAAATATGACCCTAATAAACCTCCCATGCTTCATACTTACTCTCAAATAAAATAATTTCATCACCTTCCCACTATCTCCCTTCTTTAAGAGGAGCCTGTTCTATGGTAAATAGAGAAAGAGGTTATAACTACAAATCAAGTTCTTGAAGAATGTGAAGAGGATGCTTCAATTGTGTATGATGAAGAGATATTCATTGATACTTCAATTGAGGTCCAATTTTGAATTGATATTGTAGTTGATATTAAAGAAGATGCATCAAGTATGTAGGAAAAGGTTGATCCTAATATGGAGGAAATCCATGAGGAATCGATGCAAGTTGATGTCACAAATGATGTTGAGATCTCTCCACTAGATGAGGATAAAGATAAATTTTAGGCTAATCCTCTTCAATTTGATCAAAGTGAAGAGTAAAAAGATGATTGGCAGCTATATTTTGAATCTCTTTAAGAGATTGATTAACTTTGTGAAGATATGTTACCCATTCGAGAGCATGAAATTGGGAAATTTGATCAAGAATCACCTATAAAAATCATGATTTAGCTTGGTTTGACTATTCAAATCTCATTGAACAATTATATGAGCTTGAAATAGTTGATGAAAAAGATAAGGTCACTCAAGGATCTTGTATATATGAGATGTCAATTAACAAGGTTGTAGATGACAAGCAACATAAAGGAATTCTAGAAGTGCAAGATGAATTTATTTTTTGGTGATTGGTTTACTATCAATGGCTCATTTTAGGAGATGTTAAGAGAAATAATTGGCAAAACAAGTTCCTCTTCAAAGGTCATGTTTAATAAACCCCCTACTTTGTAACTTGTACCATCTTTTTTAATGAGTAAATTCATGAATTTCCCTTTTGATTTTGGTGGGCCATGTTTTATCATGGTTAATTATGTTAGTTTTTTGATATTTTGTCCCGAATGAGTGATTTATTTGCACCTTTTTTTTTAGCATAGTTTCCCTTCTTTCATTTGTTTTATTCCCTATTTTGGTGGAATCCATTATCTTTGCGAATCAAGAGGTTTTCTACAGTCATGGAATAGATTTTCTATCTATTATAATTTAAAGGTCATGTACATGGTATAAATTCAAGAATAACAAGCATGCTACCTAACCAAGTCATCAAATATTTTGGCCATTTTTGGTGTACATATAGAGCTTTCAAGGACTAAGCAATGTTTCAAATTGAGAGAAGGATAAAATGATAAAAGAGGAGGATCATTTTATTTGAAAACCTTTTGAAACACTTTAAGTTTACTTAAAGTGTAATTTTTCATCTTCTAAGGATATTTAAAAAAGTTTTAGAGCCCCCTTGACATTGTGTTCATCTTGACATTTGAGTACAGTGGCATAAAGTCCATTTAGGCCTTTTGTTGATGTTATATCTTGCACATGTGATAGTTTATAGAGAAAATGATCACATGGGTTTAATAATTTTAGTCATTAGTTATTATACATTGAGTTATATATCATCCACTAAAATGTGAAATAATTTATACACATGCAAATTTGGGCTTCTAGGCATTTTCACTAGATTTTCCATACTTTAGCCAAATAAGCTAGAACGTTGCTAGGATGTCATGTGATCCAAATATGGATCAATCAGGTTAAACATTTTATATATTAACTTATAAGTCTTTTGAGACTAGTGGATCAAAAGGTTTTTTTCCTCTTGATCTCAAGAACATCTCCATCAAATTTTGCCCCTCCATGATTCTTGCATTTCAAGATATAAATTATCAAAGTTGATCAAAAAATGAATGACAGTTGTGCAAGAGTCAAAATAAAGACACTAAAAAAATCCATATGAGCTTAAATTTTGATGTCTTTGGAACTTCAATTACATCCATGTGGATGTCAAATGATGTTATTGTGAACATCAATTTTAATCAAGGCAAGTAATCGTTTGGGTTCAAAAGTTCCTTTAAAGTCTTGAAGTTGGTCAAGATCTATTAGTTCATAAGAACCCTCATACTGACATATAAGATCTAAAAATCTACACTAGAGTCAACTAAGTGAAAAGGTCCCTAGGTTAAAACTTTAAATATCTACAAGTTGGACATAAACCAATGGTGTGGGATAATCAAGCCAAAATTTGAGGGAGTACAAGAACTAACAAAAGGATGGGTCCAAGGAAAATCAAGGCCTCACATTCAATGATACCATTGATTTGAAAAATATCAAAAACTAACAAGAAAGTGGGACCAAGGAGATCTATGGTGTATATGAACTAATATATCTTGATTGGATGGCATGCATGAATCAAACTAGTCAGTGAATCCAAAGAGCGAATGAGTCAAGGATGAGTGACACGAGTGTATTTAGTTGGTATAAAATTTATGGATCATAGGTATCCATGTATAGATAAATAAATGGAGTGAATAATATTTAGAAATATCAAGGATCCAAGTTAAGATTTGACAACTAATGAGTAAGATCAAGCCCCAAGACATTTTGATAAAGGTTAAGGAGATGGTTTTCAACCCAAGTAAGGTAATAGCAAAGGAACCAAGCTTAAAATGGTAATCTGAGTTGAACTAGATAGACATTTTAGGGATAGAGGTTTACCATTAGAGCCTTACAAAGATAAATAGGTCTTCTAAACCTGATATGGACCAAGATTGGTAGTTTGTCGATGGAAAAGGGACCTATGCATATATTGAGCTCTCATTTTTTACAAGATTCAAATGGAATAATAAGTTTATTTAAACCATAATAGGTTTAGAGAGAGACTATATGGCCTATAATCTTTCCACAAATAGAGCAACTATAGGAAAACCAATAAAATGATTAGTTTTCAATCTATAAAGTGATATGTGCTCAGTTATAACCTCAATGAATAGGTACATCTATCCACTCAAAACATACCAATTGAGACTCTATTAGTTCATAAGGCATAAGGGATTAGTCATAATCAACCAATCAAGTGGAAATAGCATGGAGTCCTGAGATGATGAATTGGTGGCCAGATAAAGATCATGGACCATTCAATTATTTTTCAAAGCCCTTTGAAATTATGTCTTCTTGATAAGATCTTAACTTAGTTACATCCTTGAATTGGTCCTAATCCATCAAAAGTATTTGGTCCTTTTCCAACATATAGTTCCCTCTCATTGATTTCTATAAATACAAGCTTTTAATCCTTTAAAACCACTTGATAGTTCCTCTCTTTGGCATGAATAGAATCTACCCAGATTTGATCTTTGTAACCTTTTGAGATAAATAAAGAACTCTTTTTTAGATTTCATGATTTTGGTAAATTGTTTTAATATTAGATTGATTTGCATATGTGTAGAAATCACTACCTTGTAAAATCTTGAATATCACCTAGTTACTAGATTATATTATCTTGAGGGTCATGTTTAGTGTTAAATGTCATTTGATTAAAGCTAGCAAGTGGATACATTGATTGGTTAGTGCCTTGAACTAGGCCTCCCCATAAATTACCTTAGGTTTTGATCATTTGGTGAGATTTTACATGAAATAATAATGTATAAATAGCCATTTGGAGTTATAGATATAATTCATTAGTGTTTGTTACAAGTTTAGATAGAATGGATGAACAATCACATTACGAGTGCATCACCTCCATTACATGTTTTATTTATTTGTTACCCATTTCTCTCTCCCATTTCTTAGTTAGTTATAGTTTAGGTAATAGATCTAGAAGGAAGATAACCTTCTCCAAAGGTCTAACCCTATGATAGGTGACCCACAGCCTAAGATTAGTCCCATGTTGGACTATATTTGAGTAGAGGACTTGAACAATCCACTCCTTAGCTAGGGTGTATATTTATAACCCCAATAGTACCCTCTAATAGTGTCACCACCATCCCTCTTATTCTAAATCTACCTACCTCCACTCCATTCAAGACTTTGGTGGTCCCCATACCTTCTACCTTTTCACCCATTAGTACCAAAGTTACTGCCTACCCCCTCTCTACCAACCCAACCATACCTCCAACCCAACCTACAAAAATCCCCCAATAGATTCCCATTTCACAAAACCTGAGTTACATCCCTAACCCATAAGGGTATGTGCCTCTACCTTCTACCCAAACACCTATCACTATGTATTCTTATGTGGCATAATCCCTACCACCCATGTCCACATAACAATATGTGGCATCTTCTCAGCCCCCCCACTAGCTATCCATATGTTGTACCTACCCAAACCTAACATAATCTACCTTACAACTATGAGGGTGCATAGCCACAAATAGACTTCATCAAAATGTTAATGGACAAAATGACTACTTTGGAGTAATCTATTTTTGGTGCCCATAACCTCTTAGCTTATGACCAAATATGCAATGAACCAATTCATCCATCCATCCCCATTTGGATTTATTCTAATCAATGGGAATTTCTAAAAAATTTAAAATTTTAGAGCAAGGAAGACCCTCAACAACATCTTAGAAAATTTAGGCATTCTTTCTATTTGATTTCCTATGATGATGCCCTCCTTCTCCACACCTTTCCTATGTCTCTATCAGGTCCAGCACTATATTGGTATAGTGATATTACAAGGCACTCCCTCTTTTATTTTTCCCAACTATCTCAAAATTTCTTACATCACTTTTCATAAACATCTCTAAAAAAGTTTCCATCATCGATCTCAACTCTATTTAGAAATTTGAAGATGAGTCCATAGCTGAATTTGTATCCCATTGGAGAAGATTGATAAATCAACTCTCTTTCTCTTTGCCTCAACCCAAACTGATTGAACTATTTGCTCAAGATTGTGCCAAACACTTCTCCTCCACTTTACAGGTTTAGAGCTTCAACACCTTTGATGAAGCTTTCACCATGGTACATAAATTAGAAAATAGATCCATTGATGAGGGGAAGTTGAAATTAAGAAACAATAATTCAACCTTAAAATCAAATGAGACTCCCTCCTCTAAACCTAATAATTAAACCAACATTAAATCCAAAAATAAGGAAACTATGAATGTGGTTTTCCTAAAACTACTCTGCCATCAATTGTTAACCAATCCAACTCTTCCAGTTGCTCTAATCAGAACTCTAAAAACCAAAACTGTAACAACCAAAAGTAGTTTACTCTATTATGGGAGTCATACACTTTGATCTTAGAGAATTTGTTGAAATTAAACATCATACAACTCTTACTAATCAAACCCCCATAGTAATTTAATTCCTCTCTTCCTGTACCTAGTTGGCATAAGGAAAATGAATTATGTGCATTCCACCATGTCATTAGACATGATGTTATTAGGTGTAATACCCTCAAGAACATCATCCAAAATCTCATCTACAAGGGGGAACTTGTGTTGGATAACCCCAATGCACCCCAAAATCAATCACTTGACATCTTTAGACAACATTTTCCCAACCATGCCCCTTCTACAAACAATGAAAATAATAGAGTAGAATCATCTCACAATCACAAAGTCTGTACCATTAATGTAGTTTTTAGTCAACTCATTTTTGAGGAAGCCATTAATAAAACTACCTTCCCTTTCCTTCCATTTATTGAGGTAGTGGAGTCACTCTCCATTCCTTCAAAAATGAGACCAAGGAAACAACCCCTCCACTTTCTCCACTCATTGAGGAATTCAAGCCATCAATCCCTCCTTTTGAAGACATACCAAAAGAGGAAGCCATTATCACCATATCCTTCTCCTCCATCATACAACAATCCACTCTTCCTTTGGAAATCATCCTTAAGGAAGAGATCACTCTACCTACCTCTCCTACAAGAGACTCATCTTCCCAAACCTTAGAGCCTTTAATTAAGGAAGAAGATGAGGTAATCTCTCTCTCTCTCTCTCTCTCTCTCTCTCTCTCTCTCTCTCTCTCTCTCTCTCTCTCTCTCTCTCTCTCTCTCTCTCTCTCCTCTCTCTCTCTCTCTCTCTCTCTCTCTCTCTAGGGGTTTATGGTTTGAGCTCAATATTGAATGGATCAAGCCCATCTATAAGCCCTTCTCTAGACTAGTTCAAAATTTAGAGTACTTATCTCAATGTAACATAGAACATGCCATATTTTGGCACTATCTTAAGCTTCCTTACAAAACTAAGCAAGAACCTCCAACCACACTGCTATCATCCCAACCTTCCATCCCCACTATCAAACCCAATTTCACCACAACTGAGCCATTAGAAACCTCTACCAACCAAATCATACTTGAACCATCTGGACTGACTCCACCTAAAATAACCAAATCATCTTCTATCATTCCAACCAAGCCTACCAAAAATCTTAGCATATTCCTTATTTAAGACCTTACTCACCCTTCATTAAAATTGGAATTAACTTCACCAAACCTATCAAATAAACCCCCAACCAAGCTAATAAAGAAGGTAAAAACACCCAAGTTTACACAAACCAAAACTCTACCTCCCCTTTCCACTTTGCCTTCTATTTTTTGACCTCACCCATCTACCTTAGTAAAGAAACCAACCATCCCATACAATACCCAAATATAACCACCACTTTTGGTTACACCATCACTCCTACTTTCATCCTCACCTATTTTCACCAAACCATTTACTTCTCAGGCATCTACCCCAACACCTTTTTCCTCTAAAAAATCCATACCAAAACCATCCACCAATAATTATCCTTTACCCAAATCTCTAAACATCAAACCCAATCTTAAAAGGGCTTCTACCTCAACTACCAAACCTAAGACATCCACGCCTTTGCCACCTTTTCTTGAGTCTTACTCAACCATCTCATAGAGGTTATTACAAGAATTTTGCTTAACCTTGCCACCTATAAGACCATTTGAAGTACATATTCCTAAACCATCCTAGTATAATGATAATTTGTAGACACCTAAAATTTTTCATCGATAACTTCTAACAAGGTTTTGGCTAGTTTCTACCCAAAATGCACAACTTGGCCTAAAACACTAAAATGTGCTAAATGATGTGAAAATAACATATTCAAGTGTCAATTTTGGATAGGGTATCCATAAATAGGTAAATGAAATTTATGGGCTAGCTAACTTTGATTAGATCATTTTGAGTCAAAATGCCAATTTTGCACCTAGGTGCTCTAGATTGCTTTTTTCTATCAAATCTTTTCCACAAGACACGTGCCTTTGTTATTTATTTTTTGTAACATCCTAAATAATAATATATATCTAATACATCTGACATTACATTCCAATTCCAATCTAATTGAATTTTGGACCAATAATAAGGCATTCTGATCAATTTGAATAATTTGTGCACAAAGTGCTTAATCATGCTTAAGAGATAATTAAACCAAATTAGAGCCTAATCAATAATTCCATCAAAAATTGTTTAATACTTATTTTTTAAAATGAATATTGAATATCTATCATCAAGTGACCTCATTTCTTGGGAAGACATCCCTAGGCCATAAATGTCATAAATATCAGGATTCATGCCCTCCATGCCTCATCAATGCCTTCCATGATGCCCTCCATGCCTCTTAATTTAACCTTATTAAAATTTCATGATGAGAATAATTACAAAATTAATTCCAAAAATTCAATTAATCCTCAACCACACATCTCAATCTCAGTATGGATGGTTCAAGTTGATTCTAGACATTTGAAAAAATATATAAATAGAGAGGCCAAGAACATTATTTCTAAGCTATTTTACTGCAAATTTATAATGCACAAATATCTTCAATAATCCATTGAAACTAGTGTTACCATACCAAATTTTTTCCAATCCAAGCCAAGCCACAAGCCAAAGGTGCTAAGGAGAGATGGAGGTAGCCATGCTTCCATTGCTAAGGACTTCATGAGCACAAGCCAAGCAAGCCACTACAACAAGTATTTTGGAGCATCTAAGGAAGGTATAAGAGGTTTATTTTGCATTTTAGTTGTGTGTTTTATTCATTTTTATTAATTAAGCTCTCCCTAGTGTCTAGGCCTAGAGATGTTATGCTAGTTAGTGTGTTTATTTCATTTTGTTTTCATTTTGGAACTAACACCATATTAACCATCCTCTCTTGAGTCAAATTCTTAGATCCACATATGGCACACCCGATGGGACTAGATGCATCTCACATATGAATAAGATCATTTTCTAACTTTAAAATATTCATTTATACCTTTAAATCTCTTGCAAATTGATTTTCTAATTTTATTTTGCCATTTTTGTTTGCCATGGTTTTACATAATAATCGACATTGACAAGTAGGACTGACATCATTTACATATCTTAATTGACATCAGTTGTATACCTATCATTATTTACATTGGCATAACTGATGTTGATTAGATAACTGACATCAATTAGAAAATGTAACTATCATCAATTATAGAAACTGACATCAGTCACTGTGTTTTTATTAAAACATAGATTTGAGATCTCTTTTTCTAAAGTTCATCATTTAAAAATAAAAATAGCTTCAAGCTAAAGGACATGCTGACATTTTTGCTACAGGACCAAGCTTGACATTTTACAAAAACATGTTTAGATCACCTTTTGTATGCTTAAAAATCAATTAGGAACTTTATTTTGGTGTTTAAAAATTTTAGATATTTATGATGAATGCCTTAAAAATTTTCAACTAAGACTAAGGGGTCAAATGAACACCACCTCACTTTCAATTGGTCTTCAAATTTAACACACTGGTCAATTCATTTTTGTAATATTTTTTAGATTAAATCTTTATCTAGAAAAAAGAGGGATATTGCATGTATACTTCTATTTGTTCCCTATAGGGAACCCTTGGAATCAAAATCTCCATTCTTATTTCAAATAGCCTATTCCAAGGATTCAAAAAGAAAGTAATCTAAAGCACTCCACAAAAACTCGTCAAAGTTTGGGTGACTTTGAAAATGACCCTAAAGTCTTTCTATTTCATGATTTCTTTATTTTTATGCAAACTTGGATTACGAGGTAAACTTCATCACCTCCTGCAAGTTCTTTCGGGAATCTTTGACCTAGGGTTTCATCTCCCAACATTGACTTCATTTGGCTCCTTTGGAGTTACACATGGGACGTAGTGGCACTTTGGACATCGCACTACACTAAGTGAACAATAGGATGTAGTGGTTATAAAAAGGACTAGACCTTTTTTTACAACAAGCCAAGTGATATAGACCCAAAATTTGTGATTTTATTTTGCATTATTTGGCATGAAAGTCATTTTATAATTGATTCCCCTAGATCATTAAAAACTTGTTAGATCTTAGATAAATACCCACTTGCCATGGAAGTATTATTAGTGTAAGGTGTGCCTCAAGGTCCATGTCATAGTACTATCATTTGAGAGAAGGTTGGGTATAAAAACCCTACTATATAATGTGCATTTACTTTTGGATGAATACTTAAAATCCTCTCAAATGACGTATAGTGATAGATTCTAACAATACCAAGCAACCTTGTCAGTTTAGGATCTAAGAGTGATTAATTAGTTGGTCTTATCTTAGATTAAAATCTTGTTTGGAGTCAAACATGGTGTAAATAAACAATCCAAACCAAACACATATTCTAAAATTTCTTTTAAATAAAGAGGCATTATGCGGCCCATGTAAGATCATCAATTTGACTTGTTCAAAGTTCATCAAAAGCTTGAGAGTCATATCATCCACTTTGGCATAGTTATGCTACCCAATTGATTCTAGACCTTTACCAAAGTTGCTTAACTCCTTCACTTATAATCTAAATTTGGAATTACACCTTTAAAATTTCATAAGTTTGATGTGTTAAGTGGGTTCACCATTTGCACTAAACTTGAGGGAACTTAGGTTTAATTTCCAATTTGGGTTGAAGGCTATTTACGATTCATAATCATTATCATCATTTAATAGACTTAAGCATTTTGTGCTTAAAATTTTCACTTTGAGTCTATACATCACAACATTTTAAGTCAATAAAAATAATGTTATGCTATCAAAATTGTAGGAAAACATTTTTGCCTTAGAGAGTTTTTGAAACAAACTTTTTGTCACACCTTTTGGGTAGTAAGCATTGTTACATTGCCTAAAACATTTCAAATATTGTTTCATAGACCTTATTACATAGAATTACAAATTTGTTCCTACATTTTTTATACCAATCCAAGTGTACTTTTGTGATATTTTGTCTAAAATAGTTATACTACCCACTTTTGTCTAGCTTATTTGTCAAAAGAACCAAGTTTTATACCATTTTTTGTGAGAAAATAAACTATCTCTAAAAGTTCCTTGTGTTTCATACCTTATACCTAGTTGATCAAGTTCATTCTAAGAATCGAATGCCTACTATTTGTTATAAGTGTTTCAAATCCATTGGATTAAAACATTCATCTATTTTAAAGTCTAGCTTTTGACATCATTTGGCCAAGAGTCCTAGTGCATGCCTTGTTTGAGCCTAGCTTTTGTCACCACATTTGGCCAAAAGACATATCAACTTTTAAACTCCTAGATTAGACTAATTTGAAACACATTGACCTTAGGTATTTTTTATTTTGATTTTTAGTCCATTTACTTGTTTATCTTAGTGTGAACAGTGAAATGTTAGATACTTTACACTAGCTTGTTTCCTCATAAAACTTTGCATAAACCTTTTTGATCCTTTTGATGAATATAGACCAAGTTGGAACATCATCTATTTTATACATTGTCATTATTAGAGTTTGTAGAAAACTTTGACCTTTTAGCATAAAGTCATTGACTATGGATCCCAATATGTATTCCTACACTTATAGTGGACTCAAGTACAATCTAGGGATTAGTAATGTAGTTGTATAGGGAGAAATGGTGTAAGACCCCTATGCAGATAATATTACTTATGAGATGTATTCTTATCCCTCTTATAATACTCAATCTAGGGCAAAATTCCAAGATCCATTAGCTAACTATTTGGTTAACAAACCACCTTATTCATAACAAGACCAAGAATAAACCATGCAATACCTAGCTACAATACCTATAGTGGATGAGCTAGTAATTCAACAATCATATTCAACTAATATGTCTCCCATGTATGATCCATTTTTATTTGAGCAACATTTTTTAGAAAAAAAAGATGAGATTTTGATTAGATGCATAGAGGTAGGGGCAAGGTTTCCAGCAAACTTCCCCCAAGAAAATTTACCATGTCTAGTAATAGTACCCCACAATATCATTTACGATCAACAGGATTCTTCTAGCAATCTTGTGGCTCTAGTCCAAACAATGTACCAAGATCCTAATATATCTGATCAAAGAAAAAATATCATGGAAGATCACTTTAACCAAATGTAGATATCATATCAAACCTACTTGAATCTATCACATGATTTCAATCAGTTGAACATGGTAAGTAAGCTTCTTATTGACCTAGTTCCTTCAACAGGAGTGTTGATAGAGTTAACTAGACAAGAGAATCCAAATTCTAACCCATTAATAAAAACCATTTCTATAGATCACTTGATGCATATGCCCATTATTGAAGAAGTGTCTTTGGTCTATACATAAAATAGTGAGCCAAATGTAGTAAACAATGTGAAAATAATGTCTAGTCTTGATCAAAGTGGTAATAATGTGCAAACAATTAGCCAATAACATGTGCCTATAGTTAATCCTATAAATAGGTCATCATACTAGGGATTAGGAGTTTCTACACCCCAGCCTCAACTAGTTTCTTCCTCAAGTTTACAACTTATGGCATTAGGTAATCAAACAATGAATAATGTCAGGCCTCTATGATAAAATGTGACAAACCCTACTCCTCCTCAACAAATAATGAGTAGTACTCAAAAACAATAGGGCATAATCTAGTGTATCAATGAAATAGAAGACAAATACATTTCCACCTTAATTAGGGGCAACAAATGTTCCACCTCACCAAGTAACAATGAATGTACCTCTTTAGTCATAGACTAATATGGCAATCTAAAACCAAGCAATGACTAGTTAACAATATGTAAATATTGGTCAATGATAGATGCCAAATCTGTAACCTACTTTCACTTCCTCATAGGTATTCATGCAACAAGGAGGTCCCCATGTTCCTCAAGTACCTACTAGACAACTGTTGGTTTAAAATATGCCACAAATCCAAAGACAAGGTCTTGGTCCATAAGTTCCCACTTAATAGCAAGGTTTGATTAGTTGGTAGGATGTCCCTTTTCAACCATAGTAGGCATAGTATAGTTATATCCCTCTACCCAAACCATAAAATCCTCTAATTCAAACCTTTATCTCCAACTTGAACTAAAATATTGCACAACCAAATGTGCAATTTCAAATACATCCTAATCCACATATGTGTATTCTTAGTTTATTCCCCAACCAAACCAATGTACCCCAATAGGTATCTCCATCATACTCTGGTCAAATTGTCCCACTTGTGACCTCCAAACCATTTATCCAAACCCAAATTCTCCCTCAAACCAATATTCATTTCAGTTTCCTATCCCAAGAATTACAACAGATGAAGGATGAAATTATTGTTATTCAAGTGAGGAAATAGACTAAAAAGTTTAAATTGGATGACTTATGTTCCTATCCATTCAACATAGAATATTTAAAGATACCATTTCCTCTATGATATGAACTATTTAAATTTTATAAATACAAAGGGAAAGGTGACCCTAAGGCTTATTTGATTGAATTCTTTTTTGCATGTCAACTAGTGGCATATAGCAACATATACCTTTTGTTGTTGTTTCTAAGGAGCTTGGCTAGACAAGCCTTGGAGTGGTTTTTGAAGTTGCCCAAAAATTTAGTAACAAATTATGATGATCTTTTTGATAAGTTTGTACAACACTTTTCCTATAATCTTGAGCATAAGATTTCATTAGTGGACTTAACACAAGCAAAGTAAAAAGCTAGTGAGAGTTTTTCAAGTTATTTATAATGATGGAGAGCCCTTGCAAGCCACTTCACCCACTGTTTATCAGATAAATAATTAGTTGTTGTGTTTACCAAAAAATTTCACAATGAGATAGCTTATCATTTGGAACTACAATGTGTGCATACTTTCAAGAAAATCATCGACAAGGGCTTGTTGATTGAGTAGGTGCTTATTAATAAATTAGTTATCAAGCTTCATTCAACTAATAAAAATCAAGGTACCAATCAGGGAAATGACCAACATCCCATTCAAGTGCAAGCCTCACAATTGAGATAGGCCAATAACCATGAAAGACCAAAGTAATCCAATCATAATAGGAATATTGTTGAAAATGGAGTACCTAAATCCTATCACGTCTAAATGGTGCAAACATCATCTGCACTACCTTTTTATCTTACTCCTACTCAATTAATCCCACAAGAATAACAACCAAAACTTGTACAATAAATATAGCAGAATTTACCATTATAAATCCCTCCTCCTAGGAGAATCATGCCTGCACGTCATGTCTTTAGTAACCTAGGAGAACCTATTGAGTTTGTATTTCACAAGCTTTTTGCCACTAATTTGATTAGTTAGCCTATAAAAATCATTATCTACAAGACATTCCTTATCCTAATTGGTACCATGAAAATGAATTATCTAACTATCATCAGGTGAATGGGCATAATCTATGAAGATGTGTCCAAATAAAGAATTTAATTGAGAATATGTTGGAGAATGGGGAGATAAAATTAGATAATGGTGCTTCCACTTCCAATCAAACTCTTGGGATTTATCAAAACCCATTTCCTTGACATAACAATTAGTAACATCAAAATAATCAACAATAATAACAATGACCAATACAATAACAAAATCAATAGTATCAACATCAAAGGCCAAACTAGTAGAATTGACAAAATCAATAGCAAAACCCACAATGATAAAACAATAGACAAAACCAATTTCAAAATAGTAATACCAACAAACCTACTATGTGGCTGCACATGACTACAATAGGGTTGTAGGTCATATTGTAAGGGGTAGTGTTAATATAATTTCCATTAATCCTAGACCTAGCACTAATTAGCCAAAACCATTGCTAAAAAACATTCAACCAAATTACATGGATAATCCTTCTTTGACCTAGGAGTGCATATAGAAAAACCAACAAACTAAGACTTCCTCTTTTGGACCTTATATCGATAACTCATCATTGCCATGTGACCACATGCAAGTGCACTAGCAACTTAGACTTGTCTTGTCTAGGCCCACACCACTCCTAACATTTGTTAGAAATAATGGTCTAGTATTTAATCCCAATTGTGTAATCACAACTCAGAGGTTAAAGATCACTATCTTAGGCCCACAACTATCCACCACTTTGCTTATCATCCAACCAACCATTCATCCTCAGAATAAACCATTTACTCCTGACCAAGACAAGAAGTTTGATATTGTGAAACAATTTTAGAAGACACCAGCATAAATTTCTATTTTAGATTTGCTTCAAACATCAATAATCCATAAGAACATCTTGAATGAGTTTTTGACCCAATCCATTATTTCTAGTAGTATATCCCCTGACAAATTTCAAACATTGGTTGGACACCTGGCTCCAACCTACCAAGTCACATTCAACTAAAATGATATTTCTTCCCTTGGTCCACTCCATAATAATCCATTATACATAGAAGTTTGTATCAAATAGTATAAAGTGAAATATTTCCATATAGACAATGGATCTGGCCTCAACATAGTGTCTCTAAAGTTCATCAAGCTTCTTGGGAACATAATGGTAGATCTCCAACCAAAAATAATAACTATCAAAGCTTATGATAATTAAGAAAGGGAATCATAAGGCACAATTATTTTGTTAGTTATCATTGGGCCTTTGAACCATGATACACTTTGCCATGTGTTTGATCTTTAGTTGTCATACAATATGATTCTAGTCATGCCTTAGTTACATGAGATTCATGAAGTCTCATCAATGTTGCACCAATGTATCAAGTTTTATCACTTAGGGATGGAAGTGAATATTCTAGAGGATTTACACCCATATGAACACTACAAACATCTTGAGGCTGAATTTCAAAGCTATAATTATCAGTATGGTATGAATCCAAGTTCTAAGTAAGGTAAAGGATAAGATATACTTATTGATCCTTCATCAAATAATTACATAGACCCTAATACCTTAGATTCCCTTTCCCACATGCCACCTCCTAAAGCTTCCAATTATTTCACCATTTCAAATAATGGATCAGAAGATTATGTGACCCATGATACATTTTATATTTCCAATCTTCCTCAAAATCCAAAAACCTTTGTGAAACCTAAAGTCATCCCAAATATGTATTGGCAATAAAAGAACAAAGATAAAGGACCTGTCACATTTGTAATAGCATCTAGCTTAGGACCTAATCCTCTTAAAGGGGATGAATCATGGTTATACAATGACAACTAAGATGATTGTTATAAAAATTCAAAGTATCATATTCTCAATAAGATCATGGAGCATCATAATTATAAAGGAAGAGGCCTCAGACCGAATCAACAAGGAACCATCAAGCCAATTTCCTTGACTAAGTATGAAAGACCTTATGGTCTTGGATTTAAAGCACCTAGGGGTGACCCCACATATCTTATTCAAACTCCATCACTAATGACTAGTGATGATGATGTTGACAATGAAGTAGAGTCTGATCATAGCCTCACCTTTGATAACCTAGCTGAAACCAACCTATTTGATAACAATGTCATTTGTACCCTTACATTGGCCATTCATCACAACCCTTTGCCATTATATTATCCCCAACTGATAGATTAGGACCAACAAGAATCTAGTCTACTAATTGATGAGTTCTAAAATGATGAGACATTCTATGATTTTTGAGGCCTAAGAGACAACATTTCATTGGGAGATCACAAATCAAGATTCTCAATCACATTGGATCTTGCAACCTATTTTGGAGAGAAAGTGAACACCCTTAACCAAAAACAAATAAGTAAAACATTGAGGTCCCAAAGTGAAAACCTCTTTAAGGTGCCTTTTGACCAAGGGAAAAGTAAAGATAAAGGCTAGTCTAGTGGTAAAAACCTATTTCAGGAACCATTAGATAGGGGTGCTCATTCTTCTTTGAATTTAGACTAGGAGACCACCAACAATGGACTTGCATGTGGATCCAAGTTTGGATTTGAGAAATAACAAGTATTTTATCAAATTCTTCAAGAATTTCCAACTATTTTTATCACATGGCTAGATTTCCCATTAGGGGACTCAGATTCATCATGCTTAGGATAAGTTGAAGAGCAAGTCATAATGGAGGGCCCTGGCATAATTCAATAGTTCAAGTCCCTACCTACTATCCTAGAAGATAGTTCGACCCTTCTAGTTGAAGATACAATAGAGGTAAATATTAGGACTCCATAAAACCTAAAATGGATAAAATTAGGGGCATCCCTCATAGAGGAGGAATGTGACGTCTTTAAAACTCTATTGAGAGAATTTATAGATATATTTGCATGGGCCTATTCTAACATGCTTGGTTTAGACCCTGCCTTGGTTCTACACCACCTTATGGTTAATCATGATGCCAAACCTATAAAACAAAAGTTATGTAAGATGCATCCTCACATTGTTGTATTGGTAAAGAAAGAGTTGGAAAAACTCTTAGAAGTAGGATGTATCTAATCTATTGACTACTTAGAATGGATCTCTATTGTGGTACCTATTAGTAAAAGGCCATAAGTTATCAAAAATTGTACTAATTTTTGAGACATCAACTAATTTTGTCCTAAAGATGATTTTATATTGCCTAATATCAACATGATCATCAAATCCATGGAAGTTTATGAAATGGTTTCACTCATGGATGGATTTTCAAGATACAACTAGATCATAATAGCACTAGAAGACTAACATAAAATAGCATCACCACTCCATGGGGAACATTTTGTTATCAAGTAATGTCATTTGGCTTTAAGAATTCTAGAGATACATATAAATGGGTCATGACTATCATATTTCATGATATTATGCATGATATTGTTGAAGACTATGTTGATGACACATTAGGAAAATCCAAAACTAGGGCTGACCATCCAACAATGCTACATAAGATATTTGAAAGATTACAGGAGTACAAAGTTAGACTCAATCTAAAGAAATGTGTGTTTGGTGTAACTTTAGGAAAATTAATTGTCTTCATCATGTCTCGTAGAGGTATTTAAGTCGATCCAACTAAAGTCTAAGCTATAACTAAGATGTCACCACCAACCAATTTAAAATAACTCCATAGTTTACAGGGCAATATTTAGTCAATCCGATGCTTCATCTCTTAGTTAGCAGACAAGTGTTATCCATTTACACACCTTTTAAAAAAGGGGGTTACATTTCACTAGGATGATCATTGCCAAACAAATTTTCAATAACTCAAAGACTATCTTGTTAATCTATCTACTTTATTACCTCCTATGCCAAGAAAGCCATTCTTGTTATACCTATCATCTACCTACCATTCTTTGGGGGCACTCTTGGCTCAACATGATGAAAATGGAAAAGATCATACCATATACTACTTAAGTTATACCTTGGTTACATATGAACATAACTATGCACCTAATAAAAAACCTTATCTAATAATGGTCTTCACAGCTCAAAAACTATGCCATTACATGTTGAACAGTAAGACCATGGTCATTTCTATTGTCCTTGAAAAGTGATTCCTCATTTTTTAGACAACATAAGACTATTTTGGTCCTGCATGGCCAAAATTATTTTTTCCCCTTTACAAAAATTTGTTCTGAAACATTCAATTTCATCATTTTCTCAAACTTTTTGGTAAAGGGACTAATAGGTTCAAGGTTCAATATCGGCGACAAGTTTCAAATGGGTCAAGCACTTTATCAAGCTTCAAATGGATCAAGCACTTTGTTAAGGTTCAATGGGTTCAAGGTTCATCGGTTCAATGCACTGGGTTCAAAGGTTCAAATACTACCTTAGTTATGAAGAGAAATGCATGCAAAAGAAAGAAGTGGCAGAAGGTGCCATGTGTCCCTTTTTGAAAAATCATCAGAAGTTGCCACGTGTCTGCATCCGCACAAGTGCTAGAAAGATGTGGACCATGCCATGTGCCCCTTTGTGACTCATTGGAATGTGACAAGTGTCAGTGTTTTCTTCTTAAAGTTTATTATAAGCTACCAGGCTTCTTTTGATAAAGCTTCTTTTAGAGTTTCGTGGAGGGTAACAAGTGGCAACTATGAAAGGCCCCAATGTATTCATCTAAGGGTGGCAAAACATGCCATGTGTCCCTCTGAAGCTTGTTAGAAGCCTCCAAGTGTCAATATCTACAATCTCTTCCCTTAGCTTCATTGTTTCGAGCAAAGACCATGGTGGTCCCAGGGACGAGTGACTAATTGAAGTAGAACACACCAAGTGTCTGCATCTGCACAACTAACAAATGTTTTTAGACTGCACCACGTGTCCCTTGTAGAGATCAGTAGAGGCTGACAAGTGTCATCATCTATGAGAGCCTGACTAAGCCCCACATGTTTCTATAATGTCACAAAGGCCCAAGAAGGTGGATGCTGCCAAGTGTCAACTATGGAAGATGCCACGTGTCTTCACCCATTCCTATAGAAGACACTGTGTGGCACTTTTTCAAAGAGTGGAAGGCACTGCGTGTCAAAGGAAATGAAGGGGATGATAGTCCACTAGGGATAAAAAGCCTGAAGGCCACTTAGAAGACCCTAAAGGACAAGTTCCCTTTTGGAAAGGTCTGAGCCTCAAAGAGAGCGGTGGATGCTGCCAAGTGTCACATGTCAAGGCACAATTTTAAATGAAGCTTCTTGGAGCAAAACCCACTACGTGTCCCAACCAAGTGCAATAGAAGCTACCACATGTCTGCATCCATGCTCCCCTCAGTCTCTAATAGTTTCAAAGCTCATTCTAATAAGCTTATTTCAAAATAGTGGATGTCACCATGTGTCCTCACCCGCATCACGGCATGATGACAGGCCTACAGATGTCAAATTTAAAGTGACTAGTTAACCATTAAACTTCAATACGGAAAAGACCCATGAATGCCAAATCAACTGCATTCAAGTGTCTATTGATTTTTGTAGACTCAAAAGATGAACCCAGATGCATTCAAAAATCCTAAGGCTAAGATCAAGATAAGGAAGAGACAGAGAGGGAAACTTAGTAGGAGTTACTATCAGTAGGTGAAGCAATACACTGGGTAGATATTTGGGGAGATGGTAACATTAAGAGTGCCATTTGCTTGTCCCCTTGGAGGTGAAGATAGAGTAGATAGTTGCATGGCTAAGGAGGTGAATGAATGAGTGATTTAGGCTAAGGAGGAGGCACTAAGAGAGGAATCAACATACCACATTTAAGGCAGCCACCCTACTCTAGCAGGGCCCTTCCTAACCAAACCAAGAATTCATCCAAGGTATTAAGTGTGCTAAATAGGTCACTTCATTAGGAGAAATTTCCAAGTCTCTCTTAGCCTCTATATAATGAAAACTCTTTCATTGTTACAAGGAGACCTTTTTGATTATTAGAAGCAAAACTCTGCCCAGATTGAAAGGCATTACTGAGACTTTGAGCTCAGATTGTAATTCATATTATTTTATCTAAATGAGAAAACAAGTTACTTGCAAACTTTGTGTTGTTATAGCTTGTTCTATCTTAGGAGAGTATTTGTATGTCTATTTCCTAGGAGCTTTCTTGTCCATTTGATTTAACAAGTAGAACTAGTGGAGGTGATTAGGAAGGTGTCTTGAAGGCCAATTGTGGGATGATGTTGTGCCCCCATAAGTACCTTCAGTGTGTTTGCCTTTTCCTTTCTTGTGTAAAAAGCCTTGGGACAATGTGGTGCCCCCATTGTTCTTCATTTTTCTCTCTTGAGTTTCTGGTCACTCAACACACCCGTTACCAGTTTCTTACTACCTGAAAGATTCCTACTACCTACTGGAACACCTTCCCCATCACCCAAGATTTATTCCTTATTTATCAGCATCATCTCTGAAAAAAGAGAGATGGATGGTTCATCCCACCCCTATGTCTTACTTTCTACATATATATATTGTATATAACCTTCGCATATTTAATAGGGAACCTCTCCTTGATGAGAGGAGAGATTTGTCCCCTTGTGATGTAGTAAACCTACACATTTGAATGACCAATCTCCTGATACTGTGGTGATAGGAACTATTTTGAACACCAGTTAGCAGGTCAACAAATTATTCACCCAATAGTTTTTGGCAACTCCGTTGGGGACTTGAACAAGTAGTCCCTACCCTTATCCATTATAGAGTTTGGCGACTCCCATCTAGGTCTTACCCAGTATCATTATATCCTTACCATTTTCATCCATCTCCATTATATTATCTGGTCTACAAAACTAGAGCTGCTGGAAAAGAAAGTGTAGTTTGAAGCCTCAATCTTTAAGTTGAAGTAGCAAATTTGTTATCCCTGCTTTCAATAATCTTATCATGGTAGCTCGAGGCCCCTGGGGTAACTCTTTTGGCCCACTTAATTTAACTCCACCCCTACATGAACTTCCATGAAGCTCAAGAAAGAATTTCCTTAAATTATTTGGGGATGGAAAAGTCCATCCTGATGAACATGTTACTGCCTTCAGCATAGCCTATGGCATGATAGGTGTAGAATTTGAAGACGTGGTAGTTAGGATTTTCATGGAAACACTGTAAGGTGCTAATGCAGACTATTTTAACCACTTATAAGCTTGATAAATAACTGATTAGGACACACTCAAAGCCAAATTCGAAGCCATTTTCAAGCCTACAGAGGATGCACACGCCTTGTTGGCCCAGCTCATGCAAATGAAGAAAGAGCCCCAAGAGCCTATGAGGGATTTCATAGTAAAGTTTGATAAGCTGAGGAATCAAATTCCTACTATTGCTCAGTTGACCCCTAAAAACCTCAAATGCTTCTTCATTATCTCACAACTGCCTAAAGTGAGTTTCCTGCTAAGAAGAGTTGATCACATAGATCTCAAAGCTGCTAAGGATTTGGATACCGAAGTCAAAGATGACCTTATCTTACTAGGAAAGATAAGGAGGGACCCAAATAAAGGTAAGTCTTCTTCTTCTTTGGAATATTCCCCTTCTACCACCACTGACCCTATGATGCAAAAGCTAGCAAATGAAGTGCTAGCTCTCAGAAGGCAAGTGGTGCAAGGAATGTCATCCGCTCCTGCATATAGAGATATACCTAGGAAGACATTTTAGAATCAAGCATACTAGGGAAATGCTACTAAGAATCAGGGACAACAAAATCACCTTCCTCCTCCACAAAATAATCTCACCCTTGAAGCACCTCTAACTGACTCAGTAGTTGGATATCTTGAAGCTGAATCAAACTTCTCATCCCAACCTGAGTTGAATCCTGAAGAAGATGCTAATATCTTCACTAAGGAAGAAGAAGAAGAATTAGCTGGCGACTCCCATATTGGTTTCTTGAACTATCAGGATGAACCCAAGAGTAAAGGCAATATAGCTGAGGGGTCATATGTTGTATTCACTCAGTCTAAAAATCTATCAACTCAATATGCTAATAAAGAGAAAGTAGAGGAGCAACCTCAACTAGCAGTTTCAATTGCTAAGTGGGGATCCACTCTCCCTTTCCAACCAAAAGGCTCGATGATTACAAGAAAGGTAAGTACCCCAAATGCCCCTATGCCTTTTAATTTAAACCCGTAGTCCGTTACTTCCCCCCTAAAACTCAAAAATATGAGCTCTCATCCTCTGTACCTAGTTCATTCACAACATTTGACATAATTGATCATATTAAGAAAACCAAGATTTAAATGTCTGAATTTGAATTCTTGTAGTCCCATCTTGAACAATTAGATAAATTGATTCAGTATGTTAAAAACTAGAATGTCCCTGTTGAACAAAAAGTTCCCAAAGTGACTCATGATCCCCCCAAAGATGCATCCACCAGGAATAATATTATCATTTCCCCTCTTACTACTCCTAGTAGGATGAAACCTTTTTATGTCTCATTGCTAATAAATGGATGGCAGTTGAATAATTGCATTATCGACTCTAGAGCTTCAATAATGTCATGCCTGCTAAAGTAGCTAAATCCCTTGATCTCACACTAACCAAGACATTTGGTAGGTTCTTCTCCATGGAGAAAAAATAAGTGCTGCTACTGGGGTAAATAAAAGATGCCCAATTTGCCTTTGCTACCTTTCTAGACAAAAGAATCAAGATGACTGTCTTTGTAG
This sequence comes from Torreya grandis, assembly GCA_037957365.1. Taxonomy (NCBI): domain Eukaryota; kingdom Viridiplantae; phylum Streptophyta; class Pinopsida; order Cupressales; family Taxaceae; genus Torreya; species Torreya grandis. The sequence continues at coordinate 3,880,748 of JARHVA010000574.1, read as the reverse complement.
CAGACATCCCAACATCATATGGTATCCTTCTTGGGCAGAATTTATTTAGGGATGTTGGTGGTGAATTGAGCATGGATTTATTATAGGCAAGGATTCCAGTCAAAGGTGTCATGAAGAGGTTGCTTCCTGAAAAGGAATCAAAATATGTAGTTACCCAGACCTCAACACCTGAAGCTCAAATCCTATTTGAGTCTTCAGGCCTAGGTAACTACTTTCTGTCTACAGATGAAGTTCATGAGGTGTCTGATGAAACTCCTACAGGTGACAACCTTGAAATGTATTTAGGTGAAATAATAGAAGAATTGGCTGAGCCTAATGCAAGTGTGTAAGAATCCCCTCCTCAAAATAAAGAAAAACCCCCAGGAAAATCAATATCAAATGAGGTATGGGTTCTTAAATTTGATGGCAGCTACTCCTCTACCAGTTCAAGAGCTAGGGTTGTGTTAATATCTCTTCAGGGAGATATTTTTTCTTCATCTTATAATTTGTAATTCAGCAACACCAATAACAAAGTTGAGTATGAATCTCTATTGCTGGGATTAAGAGTTGCTAGGGACAAAGGCATCAAGCTCCTTCATGACAAAGGAGATGCCAAACTAGTGGTTTGTCAGGTAAGGAACCTGTACCAAACCAAGAATGAAAGATTGTGTCATTCCCACAATCTAGTCTGGGACCAGCTTGAAGACTTTGATGCTTTCAATATCTTTATAGTTCCCAAAGAATTCAATGATCGAGCTGATGCACTAGCTATTTCAGCCACCCTCTTGGTCCCCCACCCAAAATTCAAAGGAGACAGGTACACTATTGAGCTGGTCTTTAGACTAAGTGTGCCTAATAATGCTAGTTATTGATAGGTATTTGATAATGACAATCACATCATTGCCGTCTTAGAGTAAAAGGATAGCTTTGAATGGCTGCATTTTGAAGACAGTGAACCTCAAGAGCCTAAACTGACTCTTGAATTGATTTCAAGCATAGGTGAGGATTTATTGCAACTAAAAGGGAATAAAATTCCCAAAGGCCTTATTTCCCTTGAGAAACTATTTGATAAGCATGATAGATTCATCAAATAGTAGCAAAAGGATTCAAGCTCCTCCCAAGAGTTTGATCAAGTAAATCTAGGAACCAAGGCAGACCCCAAGATGGTGAACATCAAGAAGTGTTGTATTCTTGAAGAACATTTCAAGTTCACCACTTTGCTTAACTAATACATGGATGTCCTAGCATACTCCTATGATGACTTGAAATCACTCCAACCTGATGAAATCTGACACAACATTCCTCTCAAGGTTGATTCAACACCTTACATGTAAAAGTCCTAGCATTATAATCCAAAAATATCAGGTACTATTTTGTCAGAGACTCAAAAAATGCTAAATGCCAGGATAATCTTCCCAATCCATCATTCCACCTGGATTGCCAATATAGTGCTTGTGAGGAAGAAGAATGGTGAAATTTGCCTTTGTGTGGATTTTAGAAATTTGAATCTAGCATCCTTAAAGGATAATTATCCTTTGCCAATCATGGATCAAGTGCTACAGACAGTGATAGGCTCAGAGATGTTATCAATGTTAGATGGATTCTTAGGATACAATCAGGTCAAAGTTGGTGAAGTAGACCAGCATAAGACCACTTTCACCACACCTTGGGGCACATTTGCATATAAAAGAATGCCTTTTGGCTTGACAAATGCTGGTGCCACCTTCCAAAGAGAAATGGACCTTGCCTTCAAGGATGAGATGGGTAAGTTCATCATATTTTATCTTGATGACTTGACTATCTTCTCTAAGCATCACTTAGATCATGTGAGCCATTTACATCAAGTATTAGAACGTTGCCACCAGAATAGCATTTCCTTGAAACCCAAGAAGTCAATTTTTAGAGTAACAGATGGGAAACTTCTAAGACACATTGTGTCCAAAGGAGGCATAAATATTGACTCAGACAGAGTCAAATCTATCCAAGAACTGTCCTTGGCCACAAATAAGACTACTATTCACTCTTTCTTTGGTATGGTGAATTTCTTATGGAGGTTCATCCCTAAGTTTGCCAAGAAGACTAGGCACATTGTAAACATGATGAAAGGAAAAGCCACATTTAGCTAGACTGAAGAAGGCAAGTCGGCCTTTGAGGATGTCAAGACTACCATTGTCCATGCTCCAATTCTAGCCTGCCCAGACTATAGCAAAGAATTTTCTATTTATAGCTATGCTTTAGAACATACGCTTTTAGTAATTTTGGTTCAATAGAATAACTAAGGTGTGGAATCTCCCATTTCCTTCATGAGCTACCCTCTCAAAGCTCATGAGATGAAGTACTTAAATATGGAGAAGCACGCTTATGCAATGGTGAAGGCTGTGAAACATTTTCATTTCTACATCCTCAATTCTCGAGTGACTGCCTCAGTCCCTGACACAATAGTGAAATCTATACTAACTCAGCAGGAGTTTGGGATGAAAAGAGGCAACTGGGTTGCAAAAATCTAGGAGTTTGATCTAATCATCAATCCAATGAAGTTGATGCATGGGAAGGGGCTATGCCAACTAATTGTTAATAACAAGCTAGGAGAGACAGAGCATGAAGAGCCAAAATTGGATAACTCACCTACAATCCTTTTTATCTCCACCAAAAATGAGTGGTATTCAGGTATTGCTCATTTCCTTACTTATGGTAAACATCCTATAAACCTGTCTTATAAAGAAAGGAGGACCATCAAGCTGAAAGATACTAATTTTGTCCTCTGGGACAATGGCCTATACAAGAGGCACTTTGATGGAACATTCCTTCGCTGTGTGGACAAGGAGAAACAAAGCCGACTTCTAAAGTCCTTCCACAATTCAGCCTATGGAGGACATTTTTTTGCCCTAGTGACTACCCATAATGTCTTATGAGCCAGGTACTATTAGCCAACTCTCTTTTGAGATGCATACAAGTGGGTCAAGGGATGTGAATTATGCTAGCAGTTTGTCAGAAGTCCCAAGCTAGCTGCCCTGCCTCTTAAACTAGTGGTCATAGAAGAGCCTTTCTAGTAATGAGGAATTGACTTTATTGGTGTTATGAACCCATTGTCAAGTGTTAGACGTGATTATGTCCTTACAGTAATAGACTAATTCACCAAATGGGTGGAAGTAGTTCCAACCAAACATGCTACTTCAAAAGTAGTATACAATTTCCTCAAAGAAAACATCATGTCCAGGTTTGGGGTCCCAATCAAAATTGTCACTGATAATGCCACCTACTTCACTTCCTAAGAGATCACTCAATTTTACTTCCACTATAGAATTACACTCTCCCATTCCTCTAATTAATTCCCATAAGGGAATGGATAGGCTGAGTCAAGCAATAAAAACCTGGTGACTATCATCAAGAGGCTAGTGGATGACAACCAAAGGACTTGGCATAAGGTGTTGGTTGATGCTCTATGGGTGGATAGAATTACACCAAAGAGATCAATTGGTATGTCTCCCTTACAACTTCTTTATGGTGTAAATGTTGAGATACCAATCACCTTAGAATTGCCAACATTGAAATTGGTGAGGGCGATTGAAGGTTAAACATATGGGAACTCACTTGAGAAGAGGATCATGTGCCTTACTGAGCTAAATGAGTAGAGAACTATAGTGGTGGATAGAATTTCCACCCATCAAAGTCTGGTGAAGAAGCTCTTCGACCAAAAAGCAAAGAATCATGATTTTTAGATTAGAGATAAAGTCCTACTGTGGGACAAGAGAAGAGAACCAAAGGGGATGCACAGAAAGTTTGATTCCCTGTGGAGGGGCCCTCTTACTATTCATCAGTTCAATGGTAAAAATAGTTTCTTATTGAAATATCAAGATGGCACTCTTTTTTCTCTACCTCACAATGGGCAACATCTGAAGCACTTCAACTCCTGAAGTATCAGATGGGTTCACCTATACATATGTATATTTGTATAGTCTATTATTCTATTTTGTTCATTTTATTTTCATTTTTGGAGCCTTTTTTTAGTAGCATGACTCCGTAGCCCAATGGAAAACTTTAAGGCACTGAAGATTCTAGTTTCTACTCCCCTTAGCTATTCTGAGTTGTCATCTAAAGGAAGTTCCCTAATAGGAGCCAGTTGTTGTCCTTGAAAAGTGATTCCTCATTTTTCAGACAACATAGGACTATTTTGGTCCTGCATGGCCAAAATTGTTTTTTCCCCTTTCTAAAAATTTGTTCTAAAACATTCAATTTTTTCATTTTCTCAAAAAATTTGTTAAAGGGACTAACAGGTTCAAGGTTCAATATCAGTGGCAAGCTTTAAATGGGTCAAGGGCTTCATCAAGGTTCAAATGGGTTAAGTGCTTCATCAAGGTTCAATGGGTTCAAGGTTCATCAGTTCAATGCATTAGGTTCAAAGGTTAAAAGACTACCTTAGTTATGAAGAGAAACATGCACAAAAGAAAGAAGTGGTGGAAGGTGCCATGTGTCCCTATTTGAAAAATTGTTGGAAGCTACCACGTGTCTACATCCATGCAAGTGCTATAAATATGTGAACCATGCCACGTTCCCCTTTGTGACTTAGTAGAACATGACAAGTATCAGTGTTTACTTCTCAAAGTTTTTTATAAGCTGTAAAGCTTTTTTTGATAAAGCTTCTTTTTGAGTTATATAGAGGGTGACAAGTGGCAATTGCAGAAGGACCCAATGTATTCATCTAAGGGTGGCAGAACGTGCCACGTGTCCCTTCGAAGCTTTTTAGAAGCCTCCAAGTGTCAATATCTGTAGTCTCTTTTTTTAGCTTCACTATTTCAAGCAAAGACCATGGTGGTCTTAGGGATGAATGACTAATTGAAGCATAACATGCCAAGTGTCTGCATCCATGTGACTAGCAAATGTATTTAGACCACACCACATTCCCTTGTAGAGATCAGTGGAGCCCAACAAGTGTCATCATCCATGAGAGTTCGACTGAGCCCCAAACATTTCTATAATGTTGCAAAGGCCTGAGAAGGTAGATGCTGCCAAGTGTCAATTGTGGAAGATGCCACGTGTCCTCACCCATTCCTATGAAAGATGCCACGTGGCACTTGTTCAAAGAGCGAAAGGCACCGCGTGTCAAAGGAAATGAAGGGGATGATATCCCATTGGGGATAAAAATCCTGAAGGCCACTTAGAAGACCCCAAAGGATAAGTTCCCTTTGGGAAAGGTCTAATCCTCAAAGAGAGTGATAGATGCTACCAAGTGTCACATGTCGAGACACAGTTTCAAATGAAGCTTCTTAGAGTATAACCCACTGTGTGTCCCAACCAAGTGTAGCAGAAGCTACCACATGTCTACATCCACACTCCCCTTAGCCTCTAACAGTTTTAAAGCTCATTCTAATAAGCTTATTTCAAAATAGTAGATGCTGCCATGTGTCCTCACCTGCATCATGGCATGATGACAGGCCCATGGATGTCAAATTATAAGTGACCAGCTAGCCATTAACCTTCAATAAGGAAAAGACCCATGAATGCCAAATCAAATGCATTCAAGTGTCTATTGATTTTTTGGACTCAAAAGATGAACCTAGATGCATTCAAAAAGCCTAAGGCCAGGATCAAGAGAAGGAAGAGATAGAGAGACAAACTCAGTAGGAGTTATTGCCAATAGGTGAAGCAATTCACTAAGTAAATATTTAAGGAGTTGGTAACATTGAGAGTGCCATTTTCTTGTCCCCTTGGAGGTGAAGATAGAGTAGACAATTGTCCAGCTAAGCGGGTAAACGAATAAGTGATTCAGGTTAAAGAGGAGGCACTAAAAGAGAAATTGGCATGCCACATTTAAGGTAGCTACCCTACTCCAACAGGGCCCTTCTTGACAAGACCAAGAATGCATCCAAGGCATTGAGTGCATTGAATAGGTCACTTCATTGGGAGAAAGTGACAAGTCTCTCCTAGCTTCTATATAATGAAAACTCTTTAATTGTTACAAGGAGACCTTTTTGATTATTAGAATCAAAACTCTGCCCAAATTGAAAGGCATTACTGAGACTTTGAGCTCAGATTGTAATTCATATTATTTTATATGAATGAGAATATAAGTTACTTAAAAACTTTGTGCTGTTATAGCTTGTGCTATCTTAGGAGATTGTTCATATGTCTATTTCCTAGGAGCTTTCTTGTCCATTTGATTTAACAAGTAGAACTGGTGGAGGTGATCAGGAAGGTGTCCTGAAGGCCAATTATGGGATGATGTTGTGCCCCCATAAGTACCTTCAGTGTGTTTGCCTTTTCCTTTCCTGTGTAAAGAGCCTTGGGATGACGTGGTGCCCCCATTGTTCTTCATTTTTCTCTCTCAGGTTGTTAGTCACTCAGCACTCCTGTTACCTATTACTTACTACCTGAAAGATTCCTGCTACCTACTAGAGAACACTTTTGAAAGAAGAAAAGTGCCTTCTATCATTACACCAAGATTTTTATTATTTAGGAAGGAATATGGATCTTGGCTAAAATTTTCTTCTAAAAGAAGAGAAGCACCTTCCCCATCACCTAGGATTTCTTCCTTGTTTATTAGCATCATCTCTAAAAAAAGAGAGATGGATGGTTCATCCCACCCATGTGTCTTAATTTTTTCATATATATAGTATATAACCTTCGCATATTTAATAGGAAACCTCCCCTTGATGATAGGAGAGATTTTTCCCCTTGTGATGTAGTAAACCTACACATTTAGATGACCAATCTTCCTATGTTGTGGTGATAGGAACTATTTTGAATGCCAGTTAACTGGTCGACAAAATATTCACCCAACAATTTCAAAGGTAGATCCACTCAAGTATCTACTATCTAAAATAGCTTTGTAAGGTAGAATGGCTAAATAGATGATGCTTCTCAGTGAGTTTGACATAAAGTATGTCAATTAGAAGGCAATCAAGGGACAAGTTCTTGTATATCAACTTGCTGAAGTACCTCTCATAAACACACAACCACTCATGTTTCAATTTCTAATGAATACATCATGACCATCATTGACACACCCCTTGAGGAGAAGCCCTAAAAATTATATTTTGATGGTTCATTTACTACACATGGATCAAGGGTAGGCTTATTATTTATTACACCATAGGGGGATATAATCCCTAAATCATTCAGAATCAACTTTCCTTATACAAACAACATGGCTAAGTATGAAGCACTTATTGTAGGACTTTGATAAGTAGTGTATTGGAATATATCTCATCTCTAAGCTTATGGTGATTCTCAGTTAATCATCAATTAGGTTATAGATATTTTTTAGACCAAAGATGATAAGTTGGTTTCATATAAAGCCATGGTTGACACTATTCAATAGCAAATTTCTAGCATTCAGTTTGATCACATACCAAGGGCTAGTAATAGAATTGTAGATGCCATGACTACTATTGGCTCTCTAAGTTGAAAAATAGATAAATCTAGAGAGTATCAATTCTTCATCAAGAATTTTTTATCACCAACTCATGAACCTTCAACCATTTCTATGATTTGTGATATTGTTTGTCCTAATTCTCTCTGGTACTCAGACCTTTAAAACTACCTTCATGACCAAGTTTTACCACCTAACCTTTCTAAAAAACAAACCAAATCTTTCATTCATCATTCCACTCATTATACTCTACTTGGATCCACCCTTTACCATCATAGTTTTGATGGAACCCTGCTTCATTAGTTAACTTTGGTCAAGTCTATACTAATGTTAAGATAAGTTCATAAAGGATTATGTGGCACTCATTCTATCAAGGTATTCCTATCCAAAAATCTCTTGTGTACTACTTATTAGTGGCCAACAATGGATGCAGATGCCATTTCATATGTAAAAAAGTGTGACAAATGTCAATGATATGCTAATTTGATTTATGTCCTAGCAAAAAATTTGAAATTGATGTTAACACCATGGCCATTTTCTACATGGGGACTTGACCTCATTGGGAAGATTAACCCCACTTCATTTAACATCCATAAACATATCCTCACCACCACTGAATATTTCACTAAGTTGGTTGAAGCTATACCCCTCACTTACGTGATTGGAAAGCAAATTTCCAAATTCATTTTTAACCATCTCATTTACTGCTATAGTATCCCCTCTGACATTATATCTAATAATTGAGGATCATTTAAGAATAAGGATGTAGACCAGCTATATACTAAATATAACATCAAACAACATTTTTCTACAGCATATTACCCTCAAGTTAATGGCCAAGCTGAGGCATCCAACAAAACCATTGTCAATATTCTCAAAAAGACTGTCATTGATGTTGGTCATGATTGACACTTTTAGATATTCCCTAACCTTTGGTTATACTATACAAATCATTTCACCCCACAAGAGCCACTCCATAATCACTTGTTTATGGTATTGAATCCATCCTTCCCATTGAGTTCAAGTTACATTCACTACGCATTTCTTTCAAGCATGTCTTGGATGATCATGACTATCAAGTAGCTCACCTACAAGAGCTAAAGCTACTTGATAAGAAATGCACAGCCATGCTCAATAATCTTATATCATATTATAACTAACTCAAAGGCCATTATAATTGACATGTTGAGTATAGAACATTTGAACTTGGTGATATTGTTCTTAAACAATACCAAAAGATTATCATGGCTGAGAAAAATCACAAAGGAAAATTCAAATCAAACTAGATAAGAACTTTCATCATCACTACAGATTATGGATTAGGAGCATATAGGCTTACCACACTAGATAGAGATGAACTTCTTGAGCTGATTTGGGCAGTAATTCAAATGACATTTCAGGTGATGGGTCCACCCCAGTTGATGATGGAACTTTTGGGAGCCATAACTTTTGCACCGTAGCTCCAATTGACTCGTTTTTTGAACCATTAGAAAGATAATAATGAGGGAAACATCATGAGATGGCATGGAGATATGATCAATGAATTTTGACCCAATAAAACCCAATAGAAGTGTCCCAAATTTCAATTTTAATAATACAGTCTAGAAATAGTAAATTTTTAAAAATAGTAATTCCTTGAATTATGTATTGTTTTAAATCATGGAAGTCAAACCAATTCATCTCCCTCGAGATTGGTGACCTTCCACATCCTCCCCACACCTTCAAAACATGTATAAATGAAGATGTAACTTAAAATGGAAATCAAACATCTCTTCTTAGAGATAAGCATATGTTTGGGTCTGCAAATTTGATCAATAAAACATCTCTTCTCAGAGATAACATTATTTGAATTATTTTATTCTTGTTTCTTTAATTATCTTTTAACCAAAGCTTTCAAATTTTGGATCATGAGCTGATGAATATTATTCATCTCAAGTGATACTATGCTTGAATGCTCAGGTATATTATCTATAAGGACCATTTCAGTTATGTCATTTTATCATTATTCTTATTTGTACAAATACCATCCTTATATGTCTCCTTCACCATATCCACTTTCTGCTTTTGACCTATTGGCCCAGTGTGTTCTAAAGCCTAGCCTATTTAAGCTTGGTTTTTTCCATTCATTACTCAATTTTAGCATCAAGGTATCTGATCAGTTTCATCAATTAGTTCAAGTATTTTAGATAGAGATCATATTTTAGAATAGTGTGATAGAAGTTTCAGCAATTGCATCTTTCATTTGTTATTCTTTTTTTACCACTAGTATTGTTATTAATTATAACCACCTTTGAGAAAATTAGTAACATTGATCTATGCCATTATTTCCTAGTTATAACTACCTATGGACAAACTAGGGGAAACACTAAGCCTTAACATACCAACTTGCCACTTCCTATGTTGTACTATGCCTTTTTACCAACTGTGCTTTTTTTTTTTGAATTGACTACTGCATTATTCAAATTCCTCCACTGTAAGGGTATAACTACAATGACTTGAGATCCTATTTTGGGACTATGTAGGTAGTTCTCCATAATTTTTGAGGTCATCTCAGTCACCCTAGGCCACACTCTCACTATTTTATGAGTAACCTTAACCATGCTCTCACCATTTTGTGAGTAACCTAAGCCACACTCTCACCATTTTGTGAGCTTGACCCATTTAGTGTCTCATTATTCTTGATCAAGTTGAGATACTTCAAAAAGTTCTAAAATCATTTGAAAAATCATTAGAAAAGAATAAAGACATTGACCACTTCTTTGCCTTAAGGATTCTGGGAACCCTTACTAAGTTACAAGTAAATCACTTATCATTTAGTTTCCCCATCCTTTCTAGCCTTTTTCTCTCATGCACTTACCCTTTTGCAAGACCATTCATATTATTCTATCACATCCATTTTGTTTGTTTTTCTCAGTTATCACATTCTTCTTATTCCTTTGGAGAAGTACATTTGGCCTAAAGTTTTATATTGGATATTACATCCATAAAACTATGTAGCCAGCGTCCACTTGCCTAGTGCATATGGAGACAACTCAGCCACCCCCTTATTTTTCCCCCATTTTGTTAATTTGTTACATTGTCACCTGTTTTCTAGGGGCAATGTTTATAGGATTTATATTGCATTGTTTGTTTTTTTGTTTCTACTTATTTTATTTGTTTGTCTACCTGTTTGTTTGATTTCAGCACTGTTGCTTTGATTCAATTTATGTGTGTTCATTGGGTGATTATTTGCTTCAAATTTACATCCTTTATTTTGTTAAAACAAAGATAAAACTCACCTTTTTTCTAACTTAAGCTTTTCCCTTGATTTATGATATATTCACCCTCACACCTTCCTCCTATCCCTTTGAGGACAACCGACTACAACATGTAACCATGTGATTAATTATCATAGCCTAATCTTAAATATGGGTACCATGGATATACCCATGGCATGGTTCTCATGGAAAATTTTCATCTCTAATCAAATTGAATTCCATGGTCATTTGTCTCTTAAACCCACCCCTTTTACCTATCATTACCTTCTTGTGCTAAGATTTTTGTCCTCATAAAGGTAAACCTCTAAGCTTAAATAGAAAAGTCCATGTCTAAAACCTAGAATCAAAAAAATTGTGATACCAAAATATCACTTGGGTCACATATTTTCTAGCATTATAGGCTGCTCTCTTAAAGGATAATTGCCTAAAACTAAAATTTCTTAAAAGGCAGACTACTTTCTTGAAGGATAGTTACCAAAACAAACATACCCAAAATTAGACCCCTCCCTTGAAAGATGACTAAGTCAAATGGGTCAATATAATAATTTGAAACTTCCCACATAGATCAAATTCATATAACCCATCAAAATAAAATCAATAAATGACCCTATATCAAAATTATAATAAGTTATCCCAAGAAAGTTACAATCAACTTTCATATATAGCATTAGTAGACTTCTTGCATCAATCAGTCTACACCTAGTATAAGATAGGGACTTATCTACTATGGTATGTAGGTCACCTATAGAAGGGGAAAACTAACCCACATAAAGTTACCTTACCTATCAACCCATATACCTTTCACCTTCCACCTACCTCCTCTTTATACCATCTATAAATCAAGGGATTATAAGCTTACTTGACACAATGTGATCAAGACACCTTTTTGTTATCACTTCAAGAATGCTAAATTGAAGCATTAAAAAAATTTCTTATGTTATTCAAGCCACTCTAAATTTAGTTTTGTTAGGTACTTACCAATGAAAAACCATCATGATTTTTACTTACCCTCTTGTCATTGGTTCATACGGGCATACATATCATGATTCTCATTTTCTTTTTCCTATATTTAGTTTGCTATCTAACTTACTTTATGTGTTTTCATTACATCCTTACAATAACAAACATCACATCTTATCTCCATGATCATAAAAAACAAACATCAATTATAAAAATAACATTATGAACCATATCTATGAACCACATTATATATCTATCTATGATCAAAACATCATGAATTACATCATATATAGATCATAAGTATCATCCTATCCATTTACCATCAAACATCATATAACATCATATCATAAACCACATCAATAACCATAATAGAACCATTTATAATCATGTACATGAACAAAACAAAACATCATCCATAATCATCACATGCCTAGAATCTATTGAGTCACATCTCATAAGCATAAGGCATAAATACATCAAAACCAAAATCATGAACTAAGAACACACACACACACACACACACACACACACACACACACACACACACACACACACACACACACACACACACACACACACACACACACACACACACACACACACACACACACACACACACACATCATGTCATTGAATAAATAATACATGTAACATAATGTATAAATATTTCCATCAACACATGTACATATTGCATCATCGACATGAAATTCATTATCAAAATCATGTACATTTACATCTACATCATATCACATATCATGCCTCTGAGGCACCACTATCGCTGGCCCTTCATATACCTGCACTACCACTGCCACCAAGTGTTAGACCTCTTAGGATACATGTATGTCTACACACTACTATGGCCCAATACCCTAAAATCACCATAGTTATTCCACCTATTAAACTGGCCCTATACTCTCCCCATCTCAACTATTCTAGACACTATGTCAATACTATAGCCTCATAATACATCAACTCTTCCACTATGGCCAAGTATCATTGTATAGAGATAATACCTAGTGGCCCTCGTGCTAGTTCTACCATTATTCCTACCCTCTATCTTAGTATATACCTCTCTTGGGTCACCAAAATTAGGGAGGTCCTCACTTGATCTCTTTCCCCTATCAAGGTGGCAACCTGACACTATAAAGTCACAATCTAGCCTTGTAATATGGCCACCTATCCCTGTAACCCTATAATCTATGTCTATGTGGTAATCAATTCTACCCCTACCTACCCATGAATTCCACCACCCTATACCTATGCTCTATCTAGATCCACATCTATGGCCTATTGGCCCCCATCATCCCATTCAAAATCAGTCACTATGTAAATGGCCTAGTACCATGTTGTATATCCCTAAAAAAACTAGCATCATCAACCCCTACTCTAATAGGTATTTCTTCATGATCTAAAACCACCTCCTCTAGCTAGGTAAAATAAACTTAGCATCCTCCCTCTTATAGTTTGGGAATAGACCTAAAATCCCCTACACTAGTCCATATTACCTCTTCACTCTATCGAATGAGATGATCTTAGTCTCACCCTCTCTCCTCCAGTAGATCCACCTCTAGTTTTATAGTGATAATGTGTGATAGCTATATTGGGCCCACCTAAGAAAGCCCACATATGGCCTCCAAACCACATCACCCATAATTAAGCCCTCTAATGCATACCTAAACTAGTCAATGTCTCTCACACCTCCTCTAGCCCCTATCAAAACATAATCTCCCCTCCATCATAGGAAGCCCACTCTTTATTTTGCCTACACGTATGCATCCCATGGTATCCCCAATGGTCATAAAACTTGAATATGCTTGTATGCCCAATAATAAATCATAAACACCACACTGATCCCATATTGTTTGTGAGCTCAAAATTCCTATAGATCCTTGTATATTTAAACTAACAACATTGGTGCCCACCTGAACACTATCCTCTCAAGAAACATCTCTACCAACACTCCCAACAACAAATAAAGAAATAATCAACTACTCAAATATGGTCATGCAAAATACAACACTACCATCATCATCATAGTTATCAAGTGCCTCTCATCTAGATACCTCTAGTATAATCACCCATAACTAAAACCACCTAAATGCCACCTATCATGGACCTAATCCTCACCATACAAGATATCCATCTACTCATCCCTCTCCTCACTCTCAATATGGTAAATAGGCTCCCCTCAAATAGGTAATTATGTAATCTTATGAACATCTAATAAGATGGTCATCTCTCATGTCAGTAATAAGAAGGTATTCATGGCCAAATCCCATCTCTCGATGAGGGTCATGATTATCACCGCATCTTGTAGCAACCATTGATAATGTCACATGGCTCCTGAAATGACCTCCTCCATATGTGTCCAATCATCCTAAGTCATCCCTCCATGGATCTCTTCAAATATCTTGGGAACCTGATCCCTCATTTAGATCAGGTCTTATGCCTAAAAATAAATCATTTTTTCTATATCTTTCTATTTAAACCTACCTTTCCCCATCACTCAAATGTTGATGGTCCTCATGACCATTGATGGTTAGGTAAACTTTGTCCTTCAGTGGTCAACCATTGATGGTCCTATCTAACCATCAATAATCAGGTCTAAATGCCAATAGTCACTATGTGTGACCATTGGTGGTAAAATACCTAACTTACATTCTTAAAAACTAACCAACATACAAAATTTAAACCATTAAATTACTTTAATATATCTTATAACCTACTCCAAACCCAAATCCTCCATTAATTTCAAATTTTACCCTCTAATTTTCCTAATTTTAACCAAAACCTAAACTAGGGGAAAAAACCCCAAATACATCTATAAACAACCACAAAAACAATCACATTCAATTAAAAACTACCCATCAATTAATATACTAATTCAAAACATCACCTACCTCATTCTTCAACCGCTATCAAGGATGGAGTCCATGTCTAGCTACATGATCATGTCCTCATCTACCCTACATCTCGATCTAAATTGGATCACCTCAAACACATGCCTTCACCTAATTGATAATAACCATGTCATCAAACACTCAATCAACCCTTTGAGTAAAATTCCAAAATAATAACTTACTAGACCACACAAAAATCTCAGAGTAAACACATTAAAAGTGAAAATGAAATATCATTTTCATTTTTTATCCCTTAGCCTTTTAAGGTTTCCCCCTGGCCATCAATGGTCAGGGTGACTGTTGATGGTCAACTTTGGGACCCCTGATTGATGATGGTCAAGAAATCCCACAAATTTAAAATTTTATTTAGTACCTACACCTAGATACCAAATTTTTAGATATGAGCTTTCTCCCCCTAACCAAAACTATATCTACATGTTTGAGACTAACCTTTTCTAACCAACCATTAGACCACATGTACCTTGATGTTGGTTACTTTTGACCTAAACTATCACATATTCTACAATGACCTTGTTTAGTATCTTGTACCACACCAATCACTCTTTCCATGTTGACCATTTGAATTTGGACCACCTACTACATAACCAAACCATTTATGTTTTTCAAGGGAACACTTCCTACCTTAGATACCCATGAAAACACTAACCCTATTTAGAAGACTTATAGAGTAACCTGATCAATTATGACCAATGCTATGGACTGATTACCTTATCACTTGTACTTCTAAAATTAACCTTATTTTTACCAATAATAGAAACCTTAGTCTATGTATGATCTTGGCTATCACACTTAGTCACATTTTGTGTGTATGTTTTCATCTAAAATTCCCAACCCCCTTTTTTGTCACCAACCTTGTGACTCATCATATAGCACTTATCAAACCTTGACCTAATTTTAATTTCACCTCATTGAGTCTTAGTTTGAGGGGGAAAACCTCCTCCCATACTCATGGAATATAGACCTTTGACCAAGTAATGCATTTTTTTTATAACTTGTTATTTCAAAGTCACATAACAAAAAGGGGTAAAATGTATACACTAGAAAACCACACTTGATGGTTTTGGATGTTAAAATGCCTCAAGATATTTTAAAGACCACCGAACCTTTCTTGACCCACTAACCAACCTATTAAACCTTAGGTCTAGTTAGATTCTTAGCTAACTAAAATCAATAACTTACTAATAAATCTTAACTAACCCCTTTTAACTCACTTTGACCCTTTGCCTCTATACACTTGATCACCAATAGTCAGCTTAACCATCAATGGTTATCCTGACCATCGATGATCAAGTCCTCACCCTTCTAACACATCACTAGCTATGTGCAAGCTAATGAAGCACAATTAAATATGTTCACCTTATGCAGTGCTAACTAACTTTAAAGCATAAAAATTAGTATCCAAATCTAATAGGGAACCTTCTATCCTCCATCTCTATTTACCTATAAAATATGGGACTTGGAGGTGAAATGAACATCATAAGCATTATTACAAAAAGGTATTCAAGATTCTAACCAACCAACAATATTCCTCCAATGATTTAAAAACATCAATAGAGATCTAAACCTCTATCAAAATTTCTTTTGAGTCAAAGAATTATTACTCTACCAAAATTCCTCCAACTATCAACCATCAACCACTTAGTAAGCAATATGTATATTTATACTTTAGCATTATTATTTTGGTTTCTCACCTTTCTATTCCATCAGACCTTTTTTCACCTATCTTCTAATCTCCCATTTCTGACTAGATCCTTAAGATGCCATTATCATATCTTTGACCCAACCTAAAACATTATTTTTTGAGTATCTCTAGAAATCCATAGGCAATCACTAACAATTAGCATAACTACTGATGGTCACCCCCAACCATCGATGGTTGCTCAACCATCGATTGTCAGCTTAATCACTGATGGTTAGCCCAACCATTGATGATCACTGTGTCATGAAATAATAACAAGCTATTTTTGACCCCTTACCCCCAACCAAATTTGACTTTCTATGTCCCTACCTATTCATAAACACCTACCTAATTTTTTGAACCTAACACCATCCACTTTATCACTAGTATTGACCTATTATTGCTATATTTATTTATTTCCCTTTCTAAGCATCTATCTCTTCTTGTATTTAATTTCAATACATTTTTGTTATTTGAATGCAAGTATATTTAATTTTTCATTTTTAACTTAATTATTTTCAAAAGTGGATTGACAGCCTCCTAGTAAACTCATGCTTTTTGGATCTAGCTCACGTTGGGTAGTCCACTTAACTATCTTGCTAATAACCCCTTTGTTAGTGATTTCAAATCTATAGGTTATTCCTTCCAAACCAAAGAGGAGCTCTCTACATTCATCTAGATCACGTGCACATCAAAAACCAAGTATTTCTACCACACCCTTATTACTAGTTTCTTATCTTCTTCTAAAATTAAGAAATAGGCAAAACTTAAGAGAAACAAAAATATAAGTTGAAATTCACTGAAAATGGATGTTTATACTATAGTTTTGGATTTTGTTGCTTCAAGTATATTTTTTAAGATCTCATCAAGATCTTCAAGGTTTTATCAAATGTGATCATGAAAAATTGTAATTGCATGTACTTGATCATGGTATACTTGATCATTTTCATTTATTTTAGGGTTTTTAATAGTAGAATCTTCTTCCATGATAACCTTGTCAACATGTTTTCCACAATTAACATGGGTATCATCATGATCAAAGGTATGATATCCCTCATTAGATTGAGACATCTTGGATGTGTGGAGGGGAAGCTGAATATGTTCAATAGGCACACCTCCCAATCTAGGGATACACCTAGGTTACATGAAAAATAATAAAAGTAGGAAATTAAAAAGTACAATAATTTAAAACCCTAATTGGTTTAAAACCCCTAGGAATTATAAAAATTTGTATTCACAAGGATCAAGTTCACTAAATGTTTGACCCTAAAATGAAATATAAGTGGTTGGAGTTATCCTTAGATTTGGATTAAAGGGATATATATAAATGAAATGGCACAAGAGTGATAATCATATATATAGAAAGCCAATTAGATGTTAAACTTAGATATAAACATGTACTAAATTTATTACATTAAAATAGTCTAAATATGGAAATTAAAACTATGTTAGATATATAGATGATAAAAAAGTTGAGTAATTAGCTTGTTTTGGTGCTAATGCGCTTTTAGATCTAGAATAGGCTAAAAGAAAGTGGGAAGTAGATTCTAGAATAGTCATCAAATTTTGGATCTGATGCCTCTAGATCTTTGGATAATAATGTCAACTTGGGATGGTTGCATCAACACTAATATTTGGGATCAAATTTAGTTTCTTATACATAATATCTATTGAAACAATATGGAACCACCTAGATACTTTTGGGTTCTACTTTACCTTTAATTTGGTGCATTCAAATTTGGGTCATGGATAGTCATTACTTATGAAATGGTAAAACCCTATCTTTCTATCTTCAATGTGACCTTGGGGAAAAATGCTTTAGTGCACACATGGTGTAGATCTGACCCCAACGACCCCACTATCAAAGGATGTTACCTATATAGTCAATACTCCAAAGAGAGTTTTAGACTGATGTAGTTTTTCTCTACATGTTTGATTGTGATTGAATCATACAATGTGTGCAAAGTAATTAAAATAGTGACCTATCTTGTAACTTGGAAAATCAAGATATTGGGCTACTCTTTTAATACTTTAGACCTATAGATGTGTAATCCTTATCACTAGTATAGAAATATGAATAAATAGAGAATCTTTAATCAATTAAATGCTTGATAGAATGCTTTTGATAAGTGCTTTGGTCTCTTTGGTATTTTTCTAGGTGAGGAATGACTGAGGGTTGATATTATATTTTTATCAAGTCCCATTGGAGTAATAAATCATGTTAAAGCACTTATGCCAATCATTAGGATTATTAACATTTTCAAATTATATGACTTTAGGGCACTAGATAATTATGTTGGGATAAGACAATAACATTAAAGCTATTATTTGACCCAAATGTTAGTTCCTAGGGAGAAAGATAATAGATACACATTTAGCACTTGTAGATACATAAGATGAGTAAATTTTAAGCATTATATGAAAGATAGAATAATTAGTCATCACTATAAGACTAGTCATACTTAGAGATATAGGCCAAATAGCACAAAGATAGAGCAAAATTGAGACTTGGAAAAGTGATAAACGTAGAGAACTGAGAGGGAAAACCAAGGTCTGCATTTTCCAAGTATACAAGATAGAAGTGCTATATAATCAAAAAATATTGTTTACACATCTTAGGCATAACCCTAGATTTGGAGGTGTGCCTATTGAACATATTGAGGTTCCCCTCCCACCATCTAAGATGTATCAAACTAATGAAGGGTCTCATACTTTGTATCATGATAATACCCATGTTGACAATGGGAAACATACAGATATGGTTATCATAGAAGAAGATTATGATAATGAAAATAATGAAATAAATAAAAATGAGTAGATAGACCATGATCAAGTGCATGTAATTTTATTATTTCATGATTTTATTTAACAAAACCCTGAAGATCTTGATGAAATCTTAAAAACTATACTCAAAGCAAAAAGTTTCAAAACTATAGTGGACACATCCCTCTCCCTAAACACATTACAAATTAATACATATAATGGGGGCATAGGTTATGTGTTTAAACCTTTCTTCCATGAAACTTTAATTTATAGATATATCATGTAATCACCAATTATTTCAACATAAATACTAGTTTCATTGCCTATTACTACTTAAAACATGTTTTCATCTCCTTTAGTGACTACTCAACTTGCTAATATAAATCCCATTAGTCCTAAAGTTCAATCACTCATTCAAGTTATAAATACCTTGGAGGAAAATGTTACAAGAATTGAACAAAATGTTCTAAAATCCCCTCATGATATAGATTCTTAAGATATGTTACATAACCCTCTTTCACTTAAGATATATTTGCACCCTTTACCAACTAGATTTTTTACACCTAAGTTCACATTTTATGATGGTAAGGGTCATCTTGAATAACATCTCTGAACTTTTTCATGTAGCATGCCTTGACTATGACTCCAATGATAAAATTTTGACCAAATTATTTCCAAGAATCCTCAAAAACTATGCTTTGAGGTGATTATATGATTTACCTCTGTAATCTATAAAATTATTCAAACCTATTGTGGACTAGTTTTTATCACACTTTTCCACTAATATTTCTAAAAATTTTACCTATGCCCAAATTACCAAAATTAAACACTGAACCAATGAACCTATCATTGAATATGCCTTGAGATATTAGACAATGCTAAAAATAATAATCTTATGGTAGACAAAGAGTTGTGAGATATATTCAAGCAAATTTTGCTTGTTCATTTACATGAGTCTATTATTTTTAAGAAGTTAAAATATTTTTCTGACTTATGCCATGTTATATGGGACAATGAAATGAAGATTATGGCATTAAATAAGCTCAATTATGTAGCTATGGAATTTACAATCAACCTAAGTTATAAGTCAAAACCTCATGAGCCTAAAAAATAAACAACCACCATGGTTAACATAGTTTCACAACAACCTAATCTACTAGTCTTATCCAATTTACCAAGGAGATAATCTACATAAATACATGAATCCCCAGTGTCATTACTCTCATGGTTACTAGAGTGTCAGCTTATATATCTCCCTTATCTTATCTAGGTTGATATGAGCTAACCTCTACCTAAAGGATATGATGCAAATTCTTATTATGATTATCATTAGGGACCAAGGCATTATACAAGAAGATGTTTTGCCTTGAAAAACAAGATCTAAGATATTATTGATGACCAAAATATTACATTTGAGTATCCTCTAAAAGAATCTAGCTCACAACTTGGTGATCACCATAAATATAAAATATTTAAAAATCCTTTTCAAGACCATTCTAAGAAGGAAATAAAAGTGCAAATGGAATATAATTCACATTTTCCTCCATCAAATTATGGGCACTGATTATATGGTATTATTAGTACTTATACATGACACATACCTCATATGGTTAAAAGACTTTCTATTACTTTTGATGACTCTAAAATTAAGGACGGTGACTCTAACTTTCATTCTTTATTAATTCAAGTATTCGTTGATCACTATCCTATGCATAGTATTATGATTGATAATGGTACAATTGTAAATATTTGCACCATGACATTACTTGTGTATTTGTGTTATACTCATCAGGATTTGCACCCTTCTACTTAATCAATTAGATAATTTGATGGGGACTCCCAAAAGGTCCTTGGTAAGATTGACCTATCTTTATAGTTTGGTCCCACACATGTCATTACTACTTTTTTTTTTATACCCTCCATGAGAATCTTTGATATGTTATTGGGAAGACCTTGAATCCATACACTTCAAGCAATACCTTTTATGGTGCATGGGTGTGTTAAATACATTCATTAAAATTAGGTAAATACAGTTTTAAGAATCCCATATGAGTATCCTCTTGAACAAGAAAAAATTATACTGATCCAAGCAACAATTCAGATGACACTTCAGGTGATGGTTCTACCCCAATTGATGACAAAATTTTTGGGAGCCATAACTTTTGCACCATAGCTCCAATTAATTCCTCATTTGAACCATTGGAAAGATAAGAATGAGAAGAGAATGGTGAGATGGAATAGAGATCTTATTGGTGGTTTTTATGACCCCAAAAAATCTAATGGAAGTACCTCAAATTTAAATTTTAGTAATGTAATCTAAAAATAGTAAGTTTCTAAAAATAGTAATTCCTCAATTCTATATTATTTTAAATCATGGAAGTCAAACCACTTAATCTCCCTCAATATTGGTGACCTTCCACATCCTCTTCCTACTTTCAAAATGTGTATAAATGAAGATGTAATCTGAAATGGAAATTATACATCTCTTCTCAGACATAAGCATATAGTTGTATTGCAATCTTGAGTAATAAAACATCTCTTCTCAAAGAATTCATTGTTACTATGTTATTTTAATTTTCTTGAAATATATATCAATCAAAACTTATAAGTTTTTTATTAGTGGTATTAGAGTAGTTTGTCTTGAGAATGTATGATCCCAAGGATGAGTTTAGGCTACAAGAAGCTTGGGTGGAAAACAACATAGCTTCCAAAATATCCACCTATTCATTCCAAATTACTTCAAATGGAAGATGAAACTGAGACATCCAATACCTTCAAGGAAATGGTGAATGAATCCCTCTAATGGAAATAAGCACAAATGCCGCAAAAATTCACCCAAATTTTCCAATAACTCCTGATGGGAAATTCTAGATCCTCAACTGCACTTCCTGGCTCCTCATCCATGGAATGTCCTTTCAGTGCTCAACACCCATCAAGGTTTAGGTAAATTTTGATATCCCTACATTTGAAGCCAAAATCAATGCTGATGCAATAGAAAATTGGTTGGATAAATTATCTTCCAACTTTTTGTAAACAAATTCAATGATGGAAAAAAGATCACTTTTGCTCTTTTGAAAGCATTATTGCCCATGAAAAATTGGTGGGAAGTGTATAAAAATAGGTTTAGTATATATGACATTGGCCTTTAGGTGGAATCTACCTGGGATGATTTCATGTAAGCAGTAAAGGAAGAATACTATCCCATTGGAGCATATGATGATTTGTACATTTAGTGGCAACAACTTCACCAAGGTAAGGACTAATTTGTTCAAGATTACACTGACATTTTTCATTCTCTATCTACAATATTGGGCATCAAAGAAAGTGAGAAACATAAGAATCTCAAATATCATGGTGGAATACAATGGTACATATGAGGGGAAATGTAACTCTTCAATTTGGAAACCCTCGATGAGGCATACAAGTTCGTAGTGAAGATTGAGCAGAAGCATGGAAGAAATAATATGAAGAGTCAACCTTCAAAATGGAAAAGTGACAAGGAAGGTCAAATATGAGGCCAAAATTGGAAGTAAAAGGAGTTTTAAGATAAGAAACCTCAGAAGGGGAAGACTAGAAAATGGTGTGATTACCAAAAAACTAGAAATCATTTCAAAGAAGAATGGCAAGCCATCAAGTCACTTCTTTTTTAGTCACAATACTCAACATCTACTGCTCTATCTCATACACAACCTACAGTTGAAGAGATTGTATATGTTGAGCCTGATACCATCATTGCTTCATCACAAACCTATGAGGAAAGGCTAGATGACAAGGAAAGGTTGTTTCACTCCCGGGGTAAAAGGTAAGCCTCTACATTTCATTCTTGATAGTGGGAGTCAAAATAATTTAATCTCTACTAAAGTTATGAAAAGTCTAAATATATCCATGAAGCCTCACCCAAAGACATATAATATTAGATGGTTGAGCCTAGGGAGATACCTTTGTATCACCCATTAGTGTCTTCTTTCATATGTAATAAAACCTTTCCAAGATGAAGTCTTATTTGAGGTGGTAAATCTAGATGTTTGTGATGTACTCCTTGGTTAGCCTTTCATGTATGATCGGCATGGCGTCTATGAATCATGAACCTAAAGAATCACCCTCACTCTTGGAATGTAGCGCTATAGGGTACTAGAGGTACCACCTCCCACATCTATCTCCATAATTAGTGTCAAGCAATGTAAGAGATTGGTGGAGAAGATAAAGAAATTCATTATCATGGTGGTCAAACCACATAAATCCAAGCAGGATGATGTTTTAGTCCTAAATAAACAATCAACACAACAAAAATAGATGGGACAAATAATAAAAGAATATGATGACTTATTCAAGTCATCCACAGGGGTTCCACTGCACTACCAGGTAAAATATTCTATCAATTTGATCCCAAGATCACCTTTGCCTAACAGTCATATGTATCATAGATCAGTTTTGGAGAATGATGAGATAAAAAGATAGATTCAAGAATTGATCTAAAAGCATCACATTAGGCCAAGATCTTCACCCTATGGTAGCTTGATTATCTTAACACCAAATAAAGAAGGAATATAGAGGCTTTGCATTGACTATCAAGCCCTAAATAAAATCACTATGAAGAATCACTATCCCCTCCCCAGGATTGATGACCTCATGGTGTGAAGTTCTTCACCAAAATTGATCTCATATTTGGCTATCACCAAATTCTTATCAATCCCACTGATGTCTAGAAGACTACATTTAAATCTAAAGAGGGGCTCTTTGAATGGTTGGTTATACCTTTTGGCTTAACTAACACACATATAACCTTTATAAGGATGATGAATGACATATTGTGACCCTTCAACAACTCATTCATGGTTTTCTACCTGGATGACATACTCATCTATAGTATAACATGGGAGGAACATCTATATCATGTTTGTAAGGTGCTTCAAACTCTGCAAGAGCACAAGTTATATGTAAATCTTGAAAAATGCACACTTGGGATGAAAATAATTTAGTACCTATGGTACATTATGAATGAGGAAGGGGTCTATGTCAATCTAGAGAAGATTCAGCTTATTCAAGAATGGCCTACACCAAGGACCCTTATATAACTTCATAGCTTCTTGGGTCTTCTAAATTTCTATCACATGTTTGTTCTTGGATTCTCACATGTTGCTTGGCCACTAACCCAAGTGACTAAAAGAGGAGATAAATCTACATTTTTATGGGGTGAAATACAACAAAGGGAATTTGATAATTTGAAGAATAGACTTTGCTCAACACCTATTCTTGCCTTGCTATATTTGTATCGACCTTTCGATTTGATGATAGATGCATCTAAATATGCCATGGGAGCTATCATCATGCAACATGGCCATCCTATTACATATCATAGTGAAAATTTCACTGATATAGTTAGGAAATACCTGACATATGACAAGGATCTCTATGTCATTATACAAGCCTACAAATAATGGAAACATTGCATCTTTGGGAAAGAGATGGTCATCCATACTGACCATAGACCATTGGAATTAATCCAAACATAGAGAAAACTATGAAATGAGAGGCACCAAAAGTGGGACACATATATGTAGCAATTCCATATGATAATCAAACAAAAAAATGGGATCTCAAATATAGCCTTAGATTCTTTGAGCCACCCACCAATTATTGTACTCACAATAGTTCTTGACCTATGCAGACATGAGACTACCACTTGGGGTGCTCTATATGAAGTAGATCCTACCTTTTTTGATACATATCAATTGCTTCAAGAAGGTAAACATGTTTTTGATTTCTATTTGCAATATAATTCCCTTTATTATATGGGTCACATCTATGTTCTAATTGTAGAACAATAGAACATGATATGGGAAACACATTTTAGTAGGATAGCTAGACACTTTGGTATAAAAAGACATTGGTAGTTCTTCAAAAACACTTTTACTCACCTCATATGTGAAATGATGTGGAAAGGTACCTAAAATATTGCACTCCATATGTGATATCCAAGCCAAAAAATAAGAAACAAGTATTGTACATGCCATTTTTAGAACCAACCAGCCCTTGGGAATCTATCTCAATGGATTTTCTCTTAGGTTTGCCCACTTCAAAACATGGAAAGGACTATATTTTTTTTGTAGTTGATCATTTTTCAAAAATGGCTATCATGATTTCTTATAAGAAAAATACATCTACTGAAGAAACTGCTCAACTATATTTTAGTCATGTATGGATGCATTTTGGTCTCCCCAAGTCCATTGTCTCAGATTGAGATAGTAGGTTTCTGAGCATCTTCTAGTCCACTCTATGGAAGATGATGGATACCAAGCTGATAAATATCATAGCCTTCTATTCATAGTCTTATGGTCAGATAGAAGTGGTGAACCACTTGATTATTCACATGATTTGGATGAATCACTCCAAACATCCATGCACATGGGATGAGGGGCTTATTTTAATACAACATGGATATAATCGATCCCTACATAGCTGAACCAAGCATAGTCCATTCCAAGTATGCTTTGGGTTCCAACCCATGACACCAATTGATATAACCATTCCATTATCCACCATGTAATACACACCTCATGGGAGATTTGAGGTGGAAAAATCAATAAATTTCATTGAAAAATGAAACACATCCAACAACAAGTTCATGACATCTTGGAGAATATGAATCAAAAGTATAAGCAACACCATGACAAACATAGGATTACACACCATTTTGTTATGGGTGAAAAGGTTTGGTTTTGGCTTAAAAAGGAAAAAAATTTAGGCCCACACAAAAAAAATTGGCCTTCATGATATGGTCCCTACACCATCACCAAAAAGTTGAAGAAAATGCTTTTGAGTTGAACCTACCAACCTACCTTGTTGCATCTAGTATTCAACACGGAGCTCTTCAAAACATATAATGTACCTCTATTGGATAATTAAGTCATATAAAAATGAATAGACATTGATGAACTTGATTCATAGAGTTTTTCTCCAGTGAAGGAGGATCATATTGTGGACACCTAAATGAAGACAACAAGAGGACGCTATATTCTGATTTATCAAGTGGTCAAAAGGGGCCAGGTTAGCCACCAAGGTGAGTGGCTCATAGAGAATCAATTTAAGACAAAACTACCACATGTAATGAGTAATATTGATGCAATGGGGACCATTGCTTCTCAAGGAGGGAGGAATGATCTGGGCAACAATTCAAGTGACAATTCAGGTGACAGTTCTACCCTAATTGATGACAAAACTTTTGGGAGCCATAACTTTTGCATGGTAGCTCCAATTGACTCCCCGTTTGAACCATTGAAAATATAAAAATGAGTAAAAAATGGTGAGATGGAATGGATATTTGATCAATTTTTTTAACCCCTAAAAACCCAATGAAATTTCCCTAAATTTCAATTTTAGTAATGTAGTCTAAAAATAGTAAGTTTCTAAAAATAATAATTCCTCAAATTATGTATTGTTTTAAATCATGGAAGTCAAACCACTTAATTTCCCTCAATATTGGTGACCTTACACATCCTTATCGTACTTTTAAAATTTGTATAAATTAATATGTAACCCAAAATGGAAATTAGACATCTCTTCCTAGAGATAAACATATAGTTGTATTGTAATCTTGAGTAATAAAACATCTCTTCTCAGAGAATTCATTGTTACTATATTATTTTCATGTTATTGAAATATCTTTCAATCAAAACTTCTAATTTTTGGATCATATTCCCAAGAAAATAACTATCAAACTTACTAAGCTTAATCCACTATAAAAAGGTAAGCAAAAAGCAATCCTCTTTACTAAGTATCCCATACTTGAGAGACCATTACATCAGAGACATACAATGGATTCCAAAAAATCGCCATCTTCTATTATGTATTATATTTAGACATATATAACACCTACACCTATTTATACTATTATTATTCCAAATAAAATATAGAGCACATAAAATTGGGTTTCATGAACCCTTATTCCTTTTATTTCTACTTCACAACCTCATAGTCCTATTATACATACACAAAACATCATAGACACTACAGTGATATATATATATATATATATCACTGTAGTGTCTATGATGTTTTGTGTATGTATAATAGGACTATGAGGTTGTGAAGTAGAAATAAAAGGAATAAGGGTTCATGAAACCCAATTTTATGTGCTCTATATTTTATTTGGAATAATAATAGTATAAAATATATATATATATATATATATATATATTACACTTATGAATGCTCCTTGGTAATACCACAAATTCATTGCATCATCTTCTGAGTGGTGAGATACATATGGAAATTATTTGTATGGGATCATAGGGTTGTCTATTCAAATATTCCAAAAGTATCAAAAAATTAAAAAAACTCAAAACTCAAAAAATATTTTCAATATAAACATGTTCTATTGGATATTTAGCATATATATGTTAGTTACATGTTAATGTATGACATATTAGTTACTCCTACATACACATGTGTGTCATTATTCTACTTGAGTGTGAGATAAGCACACACAAATACATGATCTATTCCTATTTTAGATGTTGGTCCTTCTCTCTACTCATGTCATATGGACATTATAGTAATCCACCTCTATGATCATGATACTTCCAGGTTATATCATTTTATGGTCACTTTACATTATCATGTTTTGAGATCAAATATACTTACACATGCCCTTATCTATGATTATATCTTATATAAGGTAACTGATATGCTATGCACTTGACATTTTTTCCTAACACATTTGGTCCATGGGATACTATGACATGTTTATGTTGGTTTACTATGCTTTCCTTTATGCACTTTTTTTAGTGTCTTGCCTTACTATTGTCTTCCTTATTCAATAATTTGAATATGCCCATTTTATTATAGACCTTATGCCTATGTATTCTTTATTTGACATCTAAATGTGTCATTGTTTGTTGTATAGACATTTAAATATGCCATCTTTGCCTTTATGGACATTTTACCAAGTCATGTCCCTTCGATTATGCAATGTTTAAACATGCCCTTTGTTTGTGGTCTCCTTGAACCATTGCCTTTCGACTTGATTTTGAGTTTTCTTGTGTATGTGTGATTATTTTCTTGCTGATCTTGTATTATTATTATCTATATGTTGCCATGATATTTATTATGCATCTTAGGCCTACATATGCTCACATTGGTTTTATTCACTTGAATTTTATATCTACATAGACATGTTTCTTTTATATGCTACATGTGTTGGTAGAAAAACATGAATTGTAAAGTTATGAAACATATTTGTCTAATATTAATGTGTTATGTACTCATTTTTCATTGTATAAGTCTATTTTTTCCTATCTTCATGACTTTTAATAGGCTATAATATGAATAGACTCCAATTTTGGTGTCAAGTACAAGAATAAGATGAACAATCATAGACTGCAAATGTCTATATATACTTTTATATGTAAGAAGAAGAAGGTTCCACTTTTAGAGATCAACAAAGATTATCTAGTTATGGTCACCTATGTGATTTCTTATTATGTTCCTTACATGTGTTCTCATATGTAATGTTTTGGTTACTTTTTATCTAAGTAATTTGAATGCATTATTTCTATTTATGAGATACTCATTGTTCTTAATTCCTAAATAATGTAGGATAATTAATGTTTCTTATGGTTCTATCATTCCAATTCTTGTTTTATATAATAGACTCTTTTGTGCATAGAAAGTATATCAAAACTATCCTCATCCTTAGCATGTTTTGATGATTCAAGAACCTCTACTAACAATGGTACAGTGAGTGTGGAAACTCTTTTAGAAGAAATTATGATAAGATGGTTACCAAGGCAGAGAGGTATTATGATATGGTTAGACCAAAGGATATGTAATTTTATAGAAGAAGAATAAAAAAGGACTCATTTTACTAATTAGGAGATCATTTGAGATCATATTTATGGAGAGATTTATGAAATTTTCTGGTGTGAGTTTCTTGAATTACTAGCTAACTCGTTAGCACAATTTTAATATTATTGTTTTAACCTAGGGATGGAAGAAACTATAATATAGACTAAAGAAAATATAGATTGATTGCAGATATTAGAAACTAACTAGACAAGAACAATATATCATTAGATTACTACTATAGTAGATGGATATATAACTACATTTTTAGTACAAGGATACATAGATTTTGAAGTTGTGAAGGACTTGTTTATTAAAGGAATTTGAGTTAAGTTTTTGTAGCATATACTTATCCTTTTGAAGATGTTGATTGTGGAAAAGGCCATGGTTCCTACTCTAGCCAATATGGAGTAGTTGCTTTGAGTGTATGGGGGTGTGTATGACCTAGACATGAATGATG
Organism: Torreya grandis; assembly: GCA_037957365.1. NCBI lineage: Eukaryota > Viridiplantae > Streptophyta > Pinopsida > Cupressales > Taxaceae > Torreya > Torreya grandis. The sequence continues at coordinate 3,851,518 of JARHVA010000574.1, read as the reverse complement.
ATTAAATATGTAGATAAGTCTTGGACCTAAATATAGAATAGAGACACGAGGGAAGAAGAGTCAAAATAAGATTTTGGATTCAAAACATGAGCTACAACAACATAATAGATGGAGTAAATAGAAAAATACCCAGGTAGCTACAAGTAGAGTTAAGATTAACAATAAGATAGATGAAGAATGAGTAATAATATGTCATGAATAAGAAGAAAGAGATTAATAATTAAGGATGAATAAAGATGACATGAAAGGAGAAGATGAATACTGGTAGAAAGAAGTGACAAAGAACAAGATGAAGAAGAGATGTTTGAAGATGAAGGTGAGAATAGTGTAGAGGTAGATCAATTAGGTGATAAATATAGTGCATAACTAAAATAATGGGTAGCATCAGAAGTACATGAAGTATTGAATAAAGAACCAAAAAAAAGTTATAGATTAATCACATATTAAATCTTAGAGTAAGGAGTCATAAGAAAGAATCATTCACCAGAAGAACACAAGTCCCTACAACCTAATTTATTATATTTCAATAGAAGTTTTCAACCAAAATAATAGGTTAGATAGTAGTTAGGAAGGTCCATTTTTATAACAAGTGCATCATTAGGGTACTAATATTGAAACAAACTCAATATATGAGGCTTTGAAGGCCATAAGGTTTGTTGAAACCAAGTAGAGAAAATCAAGAAACATAGAAAAGTAGAGTGCACAAATTAAATCTCCAAGAATCTAGGTAAATATTCATAGTACATGAGTAGGATTGAATAGAATGTAGCTTCCCACTATAATAACTATACCACGGATCCCTTCAACACTATCTTATAATATGGGTGTTTTAGGAGTATTTATTAATTTGGTAACATATGATGGGTTTGTGGACCCTAAGCAGTACTTACTAACATGTGAGATGAGATGGAAAGCTAAGGGTATTACCAATGAGGCTATAAAGAAGTGAGAATTAGTAGTGGAAATGAATGAAAGAGCACTTGATTTTATGTACCATAGATAAATCACTCAGGCAAATCCACATTAAGCTGAGTGGTTCATCATAGAATTTAAAATAAAGAAATGTACAATTTAGACTATTCAAGACCTAAAGGAGATTAGGAAGAAGTCAAGGGAATTAGTCTAAAATTATGATCACATGTTTTTAGATGTTATGAATAAGGTGGAGTTTTCCTTAGTCAATAAATATAAAGTTGTGTGGTTTATTGAAGGACTACATTCCAAGATCAGGTTTGCGATAGTGTAGAATTAATATGCCATGAAGGTAGATGCTAGAGTTGTTCTTCTTCGAGTGGAATAAATTGAAGATTATGGGGAAGCTCCCATAATGTGTTATAAGATTGAAAATATATTTCAAGATTTTATGAAGAGGATGGAATAATATCATGAAGTATATAAACATAAGCTAAATCTATGGTTCATAGAGTGTGGGAAAGGACTTTATAAGAATGATTGTTCTAAGATCAAGACAAAGTTATGTGAAATTTGTAGAGTAGTAGGGTACATAATAATGTAATGCCATATTTTGAAATAGTATATCAAAATCCCATATATTTTGTATTTAAATTTATGTAAGTCACATAATCATGATGAAAATAATTATATGGATTTGCATGATCTCAAATAAGATATCATAAATAATGTATTTGTCATCATTGTGCATCAAGTGTTTTCGATGAAACAGATGATTCTAGGCTTGGAGGTTGATAAGAGCTGTGTAAACCAAGCAAATCCATAATGGATTTCTAGTTTTCCTCATTACCAACCTCGAGGTCTAGCTGAATGGACCCCTCCACCAAATTGGACACCACCATCATCATAATACTAGTATGTATCACCTTATAATATGATAATGATGCAGTAATAACAAACTAGTTATACCCCACTAATTATTCAATAATAATTTGGGATTGGAAATAATACCTAGCAACATCAGCATTGTAATACAACACAATAATAGGGAGGTTCTAGAGGATGTTATCAGTTGAACAAAGGAGGATCTATGGGTATATATATAGGTGGTTACTAAAGTGGTAGAAGAAATAATTACCAACACCCTCCTTTACAATGTCGCTTGTGTGGAGTGTATAATCATGTGTAATGTAATTTATATTTGAATCCCTAAAGACAATATTATTGTGCATATTATAGGGTATATGAGCAAAACAAGATAGAAGATTATCCTATGTTGGAAAATCAAAGAATGGAAAAGGCCATCAGGAATGTTAACATAGTGAATGCATAGCCTGAGGAGGATGCATTTCTAAATGCCATTACAAGACATCATCATGCAAAGATAAGATTGTCTCCTCTTGAAATTCCTTAGGAATAGGGAATCCAAAAATTGAAATAGGACAAATACTCAGACCCATCTATAGAAAAGGTATCATGTATAAAGTTTAATAGATGTTGAAAAATATTCAACACCAAGACATTACTGAAGGAGATGTTGCAACAATAGATGCCCAAATGTATGGTCAAATTATGCATATTATGTACTAAGATGGATTTATTATTACACTAATAGATTTATTGAAGTTGATATGTAAACTACACAAAGAAGACATTTCTCAAAATATCACAAATTTGCTACATAATTTACTAGAGTGTGCACAATGAGGGAAATAAAAGACAAAAAAACTTGTTTCATATGTAAAAATAAAGAAGACATGATATGTATATGTGTGAATCTACATTAAATTTGTAGGATATGAAATTTCAAATTCTATCTTTAATTTTGGAATTATAGTCAACATGATCCCGAAGTCTATATGGGAGGTAATCAAATGGCCATTTCTAAGTTACAACCCAATGACTATGAGCTTAGTAAACTATGGAAGAGTTGAACCCATTTGCCAACTAGAAGAAATTGAGATCAAATTCATAAAAACTAAGCCTATGAGGTGATTTTTAAGTTATTTATATGAAGATAGCATCAACTCATTACCTTTTATTGATTGGAAAGAAATGGAAATATGATGGTCAGATGACTATCAATACTATGTATAATTAGTTATAGGTGCATCAAAGAGATAAGATTATAGTCATTATTTTACATAAGGTGCACAAACCCTACATCATTCAAATTGAACTAGACTCTCTTTATGTTTCACAAGAAACTAGTTTAATGAAGGTAAAATCTAAGGAGAACCTAAAAGATCTGCACATAGTCAAGTGCAATTTCTTATATGAGCATACTAAACCTCAGGTACAATCTTTACTGACTCAATAGTTGAAGACATATAAACAATGGAATCCTAAACTAATATTTACTTATATGTTGGAACCTTAGTTTTTCATAAAGGATTGTGTGTCCATGTCTACTAAATCCCCTACTCATTCAAAATTTGATTTTCTCTATCAAGCAGATGATCATATGTAGGATTATATAGATCTGACCAGAGAAGGCACCTTGCCTTGGGAAATAGATTGGTCTATAAGCAAAGATGCAAATATGCAACTACTCAATTGGGCTCATGGTTATCATGAACTCTAGCCTATGAGAATGGTCTTCACCATAGAAAGATAACTTCATACTATACAAACAAAGACATTAATCAATTCATTCTGTACTTACAATTTTATGTGCATATGATTAGTTAGTGGGTTAGTACCTTGAATTATGATTTAAAGGAAGTTGTAGTGACATAGTGGATAATTCATAGAGATGATCAAATTGATTTGGATGATTCATGTGAACTTATGATTATAAAATTTTAACTACCATAGATCATCAAAATTAATTGGCCTTACTTTTAATAACGTGAGTACCTTGAAATCCATATCCATAAATGTGTTGAGGTCTAGACTAAAGAACATGTGACACCAAAGTAATAGGTTCATATCTTCCTTATACACTTTCCCTTTTACCATCAACCTAGTATATGCATCAAGAACATAGTAGAGAGACAAAGCATTGGGGGCAGGTGTAGAGTAAATTTATATAGACTTTTGTGTTTGAAGATGATAATTATCTAGTTCATAATGTGATACTAAAAATCAAACATTTCTTATGCCATAGGTGCATAGAATATTTAAGCACCATGATCAATTCTACTATGTATAATAACACATGTGATCTAAATATAACATTATAAATATATAAAGCTACCAATATGGAAGAACAATCTCTTATGCAACCATGCCACCAAATACATAATAAAGAGGAGGAAATTGAAGATTCAGATACTGGCGGTGATATCGATCTAACTGATTTATTTGAACCTAAATGACCAGTAGAACTGTTAAAGGATTTAGTCATATAACCCACTGAATAAGAAAATATATGCAACATACATATTCTAAAATATGAAGGGAAAAAAATTCTACAAGAATCTATTGATTAGGAAAAGCATAATATTTATCAACAACCTATTAAAAAGCATGTGGAAAACATCAAAAGTGAGGATATTCTTAAACTAACACATATAGGTGATTTGCAGACTAAATCCAAATATTTAGAAGTTATGCACTCTTGTAGGATTATTTATATGTGTTTACCAAAAAAAATTAAAATTTGGAGGAGTAGATCCATCTCTAGGGGAAATACATATCAAACTTAAAGAGTGCACATGATCCATAAAGAAATGGCCATACAATTTGAATCTAAACATGAAGTTGAAAGTGAAGGATAAATTGGATATAATTCAAGATGTATGTATAATCTCTCCCATAGAAAAGATAGATTAGGTTAGTCCCATAGTAGTGTAACCTAATAAAATAGGAGAGATCAGAGTATGTGGTGACTACCACATTTTGGATGGTGCATGTCTGAATGATCCATTTTTTTCCCTTCACAGATGAAATTTAATCTTTCATGGATGGATTCAATGGCTATCATCAAATACCCATCATAGAAAAAGATAGAGCTAAAACAACTTTTTCCATAGAATGGAGATCCTTTGCATACACGGTAATGCCTTTTGGCCTCAAGAACGTACCTATAATTTTTTCTTAGGCAATAGTGATTGCATTTAAGGATTTCATTTATGAATTCCTAAAATTATATCTAGATGATTAGGTAGTCTTCTATTTGTTTAAAAAAAATTCCAAGTTGTGCCTCATGTTAGAATGTTGTCAAGCTCTATGCATTGACCTAAATTTGAAAAAAAATCCTATTTTTTACACCTTTTGGTGTCTTTTTATGTCATGTAGTGTGAAATGAATGGATTTTGGTGGAATAAGACAAAATTAAAGTCATTCTTTGTATGCCTCCACCAATCAGATCCACCAAAGTGTGATCCTTTCTTGGCCATACAGGCTACTATCAAAAGTTTATCAATGGATATACAACCATTTCATCTCCATTGGAATGTTTTATTTGCAAAGGTATAAATTTTGTATGTACTTCTAAGTGTCAAGAAGCTTTCATAAAACTATAGTAGAGATTGGTCACTGCACCTATTATCATATTTCTAGATTTGAGTAAGCCCTTTCATGTACACATTGATGCTTCTGATATCGTAATCATTGTTATGCTTGTATGGCTAGGAGAAGGTGAATTAGACAAACCCATTCATTTTGCAAGTCAAAATTTTTTTGATGAAAAAAATAATTACATGAAAATTGAAAGAGAAGCATTAGATATAGTGTTTGTACTATATAAATTCCAACATTATCTTTTTCTAACACCATTTGAAGTTTTCATGAATTATTAAGCTATACACTACATAGTTAATAAGCTAATGCTTCATGAATGTATTTCAAGATGGTTGATGCTCTTTTAATAATTTAAATTTCACATCTATGTTAAACTAAGAAAAGAAAAGGTTAGGATGGATCATCTTAGTCACATTGTAAATAGGGAAGAACCAAAAAAACTACAAGAAGATTCTCTTAATTCTCATATATTTTGAATTTCTATGATACTAAAGAATTTCTAGGCAATTGCTAATTTTATAGAGCAAGGAGTATTCCTTGCACACTTCTAAGAAAGGGACAATAATTAGTTTGTCACCAAAGCATTGCCATATACTATTGTAAATGGGTTATTGTATCATTTGGGGAAGGATGAAGTATTATGCAGGGTAGTTATAGAACATGAACGACAACAAATCTTACAAGAAGTACACCAAGGAATAGCAAGAGGCCATTTTGTCAGAGAAGCTAATACAAGGAAATTATTACAAAGTGGGTTATGGTGGTTGAGACATTTTTAGGATGCACATAAAGTAGTGAAATATTATGACTATGTCAATGAATGGGTAAGCCACTTTAGAAGGATGAAATTCCCTTACAAACTTTGTTATCCAAACAACATTTTGAACAATGGGGCATCAATTTTTTAAGACCAATTAATCTTTCAAGTAAACATAGAAAAGCATGGTATATTATCACTATGATAGATTACTTTACCAAATGGTTTGAAGCTATTGTGACACCTAGTTATGGGTCAAAGGACACAATAAAGTTTCTTTATGAGAATATCATCACAAGGTTTGGATGCCCCATCAAGCTTGTTATCAATTGAGGAAAAGACTTCTTAAATAATACCATCAAAGATTTCATTGAAGAATTCATGATTTCTCATCATAAAATTACTGTGTACCATCTAAAAGATAATGACCAAGCTGGGCTTCTAATAAAGTGTTGGGTAAGATGTTGACAAAGATTTTTGATGTCAAGAGGGATAATTGGGAATATCAAATTCCTACTATTATTGAGGCTTATCAAATACACTATAAAAGGGCTACAAGTTTTACTCCATTTTAGTTGATCTATGGGCTTGAAGTAGTAATGCCGATAGAATACTTGGTCCCTAGTTTGTGCATTACAATGGTTATAAGACTAGGGGATCATGAGTCTCTCATAAACAAGCTTCTTAAACTAAATATGATGGATGAGTATCGATGAAAAATATCTTGAATGTAGGAAGTTCATAAGTAGAGCCAGAAAGCATGACATGACAAGAATTTGTGCAATGAATAATTTCACAAAGATCAACCAATTTTATTATATGATAGTCACTTCAGAGCATTCTAAGGTATATTATAGATTAGATGGAAATGGAATTATGTTATACATGAAATATCATACCAAGGAATCATTTTTTTTTAAGATATGTAAGGAACCATTTTTCTAAGGTTGGTGAATGGATATAGGCTTAATACCTACCACTAATAGTTTTAATTAATCTCTTTATGCTAAATGAGTGGGTAATGAGTAGCATCGAGTAGATTATGATTTCCCATTTCTATATGATTTCTTGTGTGTTTTTTTTGTCTGTGTGTGTCTGTGTTTATAAATGATCTCTTCAATAAATTTTGGAACCAAGATAAAAAGTATAGTATGTGCCAACTATGTGCATAAAAATTAAAGTGTTATTGTTGATGTCAATAGGAGAAAAAAATAATTAAGTCCAAAAAATGTATGGTCAAGTCACATCAGCCAAGATCTCAATTCTATAATAGTCACCCCCAAGTATTTAATGCTAAATCTAAGGTTAGATTGACATAATATTCACCAAATTAGAGGCTAGTCAACATCATTTTTTCATACTCAAGTATTGACAACAAAGAATATAATGGTGTATCTTAATGCCTATGTTAACAACTAACTACCTTAATTGTTAGATCAGATAAGATTTTCCACATCAACATTCACATTGATATCAAAAAAATTATCAACATGAAATTTACATGGAAACTAATAGGTGTGAAATCTATAAAGGCACATAGTTACAAACCAAGTCTAAATTTCATTCTTGCAAAAAAAAATTCAAATTCAAACTAATTTATAATGCACATAATGGAAAAAAAATTTCAATTTCACTATTTAAAGATCATGGATTGATTGCATCTCATTTGAAACTTGACAGATGCTCAAAAGGAAGAAATGGACATGACCTTACAATTTGGCCAAAAAAATACACTGATGTAGAGCCATTTGATTACCTCTGAGTAGTAAAGTAGAAACTCTTTCGACCAGATCCAATCAATACTGCATGACCACTTGTGCTTTTAGTCCCACATCAATTCCAAAACATGGACATCAAGAACCTATTTCAAATTCCCACCTTCAATTATTAGGTTGATTGTACAAATATTTCTTAGTTGTTACAATGATGAAAACATTTACATTGGCCCCAACACCACTATTAACATCAACATTGAAATAATGTTATGAGCTTTGGGCATGCCTAGATGAGGTGATTCTCTTAAACCATATGAGACAAGAATGCCTCCTACCATTTAAGAATTCATAAAATTATATGTTTTGGGGTCTAGAGGAATCCAAATTGAATAAATTCAAGATGAACCACTGCACATCTTGGTCGAGTGAATCACATGGAGATTCTGATAGACCACTAAGTCTGCAAATCAAATTCTTAAAGATGTGGTTGACATTGCACATCACATGATCCACTAGAATTATTAGTTCACTTAGTCCAAATACTTTATATAGGATCTAATTATAAGCATCGATAAGTGTCACATGACTTTCAAGCAATTCTTCTAGTACTAGTTTCTCATCTTTCTATTATGTTTCACCCAATGGAAATCCCGTGAAGTAGAGGTGTATCTCAAAACTAATTATTTACTAACATAAAGATTTTTAAACCTGATATGAACACTTGAGCTTGGTGCCCTAGCACCTGAGGTAAAATTTAAGACAGGTGGAGGAGTGTTTAGAGCTAATTACTACACATCCTTGAGTGTTGTTGGATATCATGGGATACAGGAAAAACATGTTATTATCACCTTAATTTTAAAGGGCATATTTATTCACATTCATGAGCTACTTAGGTAACCATTTAGACCCCTACCATACTTTGTTACCATTGCCATGGTGTAGGCTAAAGTCACCAAGCAAAAATCTTATATAGTCAGGTGTGTGACACTACTCCAAGTCATACCACCTACTGTAACAGTCCCTTTAGTGAAATAACAATTAGAATCTACACACTCAAAATAACAAAAAGGAAATTTCAATCTCTCTACCAAATAACAACCACCATCACCTCCACTAAATTTCAAGATGAGGAGTACTACAACCAAGCTAGATGACCCTAAGGTGCCTTAGATCATAAGATCTTATGACTTGCCTCAAATGCAAATGGATGAGCAAGATGTTTACTAGGTGATGGTCATAGATATGGTAGTCAACTTCTATGATAAGGAGGAAGAGGATTTATTCTTATGGAAGGTAGTATACATGATCTAAGTGCGTAATAAGTTTTAACCAAGTTTTTGGGTAGACCTACCTTTATGCTTTGTATCCATCATTGTTGACACTATGTGATAAGAGGTTGAAAAAATGTAGAGAAGGGTCAACCTATTCTAACAACAACCTTCTACTACTTTCATAGTTGTTAACATCTTTATGCCACTACTAGAAAATCCAAAAGAGTCTTTGGTGTGCAAAACTAAAAATTGATGAGAGGCTAGGGTTTTTCCTATTCTAGAAAAACATAGATTTAGAAGGATAACCATAACACAGGAAGTGTATATTTCTCCTTTTTGACTCACCACAACCCAAATGTAGATTGGTTAATTTGGGGTATAATAAATCATCTATCTCTAGCTACATGGTCTAGCTAAGTGATTGACCACCTTCATAATAAGCCTTGTAAGCTAAAGAACTCATGCCAAATCAGCCTATAGCTAGAGAACAATAGGCATCATAGGAGGAAGTAGCTTGCATCATAGAATAGTGAGGTTAATAAGAAGAAAAAAAGTGTTAGAAGGAGAAATCCCAATAATAACAAGATCAACAAGTAAGTCATCAAGCTGAAGAAGTTGAGGCCACAAAAAAATACCCAAGATGTAGAGGCTAATCGATAAAAGGATATCATGGGGGACAAAAAGGTACAATAAGTTATCAATGTAGCAAAGCAAGCACAAGATCCACACCAAAAGAAGATGGACAAAAAGTAAAAGAACAAAAAGGTTGTACTCACTACCAAAGCCAAGGTAGAAGAAGATAATCAACACTAAGATGTAGTAGTGTAGGTAATGAAGGATCTGGAAGATGCTACTCTCACATAGAAGTAAGTTAAGGAATTTGTTAAGAAGAATAAAGAAGAAAAAGACGAATCCCTATGAAAATAGTAAGATAAAGTGTAGAAACAACAAGCAAGTGCAGCCAAGGCACAAGATGACCTAGAAGCACCAACTCAGGCTAAGGCTAAATAAGACAAAGTTGTTGCACTTAAATAATAGAATAAAGAATAATACCAAGAATATAAGCTATAAGAAGATGAATAGGATTAAAAAAACTATTAAGGATGAGATTACCAAGAAATTAGTGGAGGAATCCAAAATAAAATAGAGGAAGCCAAAATAAAATAGAGGAAGCCAAAATAAAATAGGTGAAGACATTACATAGTAATTGAAGCCTATAAAAGAGGTTATAACACAAAAATAATAAGTGCCTAAATTAAAAAAATCTATATTATAGAAACTAGAGAAATAAGAAGATCAAACCATAGCTATAATAGGTGTACAATAAACAGATTTGCCTTTGGGAGGATTTTGGATATGGACTGTTCCAACTATGGGTACTTGATGTACCATATTCTCACTTTCACTTGTGACCATGCCATGACCTAAACCTTAAGTGACTATAGGAACTTTGGAAACATTACCACTCTAGAAGGAAGCATCCTTAGATGTTTCTATATTACCACTGAAGAAATAATTAGAAGGAACTATAGCATTTTAGGAGTATATTGTGTAGAAGGTTGCCTCTTTATAGTAGGAGATTGATTAATCCAAGGTTTAAAACATCAAGTGGAAGGCTTGATTGCATGAATCTACCAATATGATCTAGGACACTTATCCCAATTTGGTCACTCAAATAATCATGGACCAAGTAATGTTTGGCCAACATAGACTCAAGACACTTGTCTCTGAGTTAACAAAGGATTGGTACATAACATAAAATTGCCACATAATCAGAATATTGGGTCAAGATGTTAAGATCAAGGTTACCACACTCATCACTCTACTAGAGGAATATTAAGGAATGCTTGATGCTACCACACTTCAAACTCAACAAGTCACATGCATCTTGTTAGATTGGAAACAACAATTGGATACCTCCTTATCCAGTTTTAGTACAAACTTTAAAAAGGATACCACCACCAAAGTATCTATGGTGAGTCATACTACACCTAGGGAAGATAAGAATAGAGAAATCTAAGACTCACTCAATGTTACAGATAATGTGTATGATAATCTTATAAATTAATATAGTCAATTTTTGTATAGTTCCTTTACCAGCCTTCAAGCTCAACGACATGGAGATAAGATGGAGAAGCTAAGTGGAGAGATATAGACAAGGGTTTCAAATACCAAGGAAGCCTTGATCATAATGGATGATTCAAATCTCAAGCAAATCATTGGATTCCATGCTCCATTTTGTACCCTGTTATGATTGATCCAAGAAGTGATGCTAGATTGAAATGCTTACAAAATGGATCTAACTCCCTTCACCAACATATTTGTCTAGATTGTCAATATACCTATGTATAGGCTAGTTTCAAAGCTCTATAATATTATCACTCAGCACAAGGCTACATAGTCCTAGTTTAAGGACTCTTCTAATGAATCATCATTTGCATCCATACTACCACTATCAAGTTAAGTACTATGTAGAGTACAAATTTTGAAAATTTTGTATAACATTTTATATTGGGGATGACTTAGTAATACAAGTAGGGCTAGGTTGGTTTTAAACCCATAAGGGGTAGCCACCTATTTATGTCAACCTATTAAAAATTTAAAAAGGGTAGAAGGTTGGTATGCTACTTAGTTGAAATCCTAAAAAGGCAGCTAAGTAGTGTGCAAGAGGTAAAAATTGAAAATGGTGCCTTGAGAAATTATTAAAATATTACTAGTCTAACCATTTCTTTATCCTCTAGTCACTTACGCATTCTCATAGATTCTATGACATTGTTTTAGAATGAGATAAAATTTTATGTCTGGGAAAGTGTTGGTAGAAGAACATGGATTGTAAAGTTGTGTAGGATATTTATCCATTTTAATGTGTTATGTACTCATTTTATCATTGTATAAGTCTATTTTATCCTATCTTCATGACTTGTAATAGGATAGAATATTAATAAACTTCACTTTTGGCACTGAGTACAAGAATAAGATGAATAGTCATAGACTAGAAATGTCTATATATAATTTTGTTTGTAAAAAGAGGATTCCATTTTTAGAGATCAATAGAGATTTTATAGCTATGATTACCTATGTGATTTATTATAATTTTCTTTGCATGTGTTCTCATATGTAATTTTTTGTTAATTTCTATCTAATTAATATGAATGCATCATTTTTCTTTATGAAATATAGGTTATTCTTAATTCCTCAATAATGTAAGATAATTAATGTTTCCTATGGTTCTGTCATCCCAATTCCTATATTTATATAATAGAATCTTCTATGAATATAAATTATATCATATCTATCATATTCCTTAACATGTTCTTATGCTTTAGGAACCAATGCTAACAACATGGTTATAGTCACAGTTGATACAATTGTGTTATCCCTTTGAGGTGATATAACTACCAATTCTTATATTCACCTCACCACAAAAGGGGGGAAGTTATTAGTGATGACATGTCATAGAGGTATGTTCTCGACACTTTGCACAATTTTTAGATTGAATGAGAACATGCTTTGAAATCATGTTCTCTACACTCATTCAATATATGGTACTTATATCAGTTTTTACATTCAGTGGGGGCATGTCATATGGTCATGTCTTATACACATTCATAGTTCCCATATTTAATGGGGTGGATGATTTGGAAGTATGTTCTTTGTATACACACAATATTTTTAAAATTGATTAATTATTGATGTTTTATCTCTTGCATAAACCCAATGAATCTCAATCTCTTTGAGTGCACACCTTAAAGGGTGCACTAACAAAAGGGTTAGCAGACCTTTGGTGTTTCATAGAATTGTTGGCCCCTATACCACCACCTAAATCCAATACAAGATACTTTTATCTAATTATTTAAGCATTAAAACCTTTATTATACCCTCCCCTCATCAATGCATCACCCAAAATAGCCCCTACCTGAGTAAAAACCATTTTTACAAATTTTCCTACTACATCGATTAGGTTGACCCCATTCTAGGTTTAGTGCATGTTACATAAATTTGTCAACCCAAGTTGACATATTTTGAGACCTAATAGCTCTATTTCCTACCTAACAATGTCAATCAGGATGACTACATTGACTAAATTCCTTAGAAGGTTTAGGGTCAATCCATGGCTATAAATACCCTCTTAACTTTATTTCTAAATGGAGGTTCATTCAATAAAACATCATTACTACTTGAAATATACTTATACAATCAATAAGAGGTTTTATTGCTTATGTTTTTGCCTTGGAGAAGTAGTACTTGTCTTTTGGAGGTATTAGATGCATAGGAAAAGTCTTATAGCCAAGAGTTGATTTGTCCTTGTGATCCTTACAAGACACAAAAGCCTCTTGAAAAGCACCATTGGTCAAGGGATATTTTGAGGCATGACAGGTTCAATTCTTCCAGGTAAGTATATTTTTATCCCTTTATATTTTGATAAGTATCTATTGTAGAAGTAATGGATTGAATCGTATCTCTCCTTAGATTATTTCTATGTTATATTAGATAGAATTATATTTGCATGTTTATTATCTTCCCTATATTTGCCTCAAGATTTAGTGAGCACTAGATTAACTTGGATGTTTATTTAGTGGATTAACTTCATTGTTATTATTACAATCATAAGACCTAGCTATGGTTATCATAAAATCACATTTGACTAGAGGCCTTAGAAACCTCTCCTTTACCATTATGTGATAAGAGATTCCTTAGTGTAGGTTTAATGGATCCATTATTGGTCATGACTTATCAGTTTATTAACTTATTAGAGATTGAATAGTGCTAAGTAGGATAAGTTATAGATCTATCTATTTTGATTTGGATACATTCTAGTGAACCCGACATGAAATCTAACCCTTACATATTTTTAATTTTTTTACAGATAACTAGATTGACCCTATCAACCTAGTTTAACACTCTATGTGTAGGTTTGAATATTTCATTGAACCTATTGACCTAGTTCAAATCTATTTTTAGGTTTTTATAGCTTCATCAACCAAGTTGACCTAATTAGGACATTTTTTAATAGGTTTTCCAGTTGAGGCGAGCTTGTTAACCCTATTTCACCTTCTGGGCAAAATGTTTTCAATATTAAAAACTACATCAATCCAATCATCCTAGTTTATTTTTATTCCTTTAACATTTAAATTGAATCAATCTATTTAACTCTTTTATATTCTGCATTTTTCATTTTATAACTAGGTTGATCAGATTGACATAGTTTTATTTTTCTAGACATTTGCCAATTTTTATTTATACTAAATTGATTAGATCAATTTTGTTTAAATATCTATCTTCTACTTCTATAGGTTCAAATTTCCACCTAGATAACACAATTTAAAACATCAACTCAACTTTTTTGATAAAACTACTACATCAACCTAGTCAACTCTATATTATTTACCAGGTTCATTCTAACTAGATCAATAATTTTTCTTTGTTAAATTTTAAGTAAATATATTTTCTTGTTCTTTTTCAAAATTTAAAGTTTAGTACTATATTTACCAGGTTTTTAGTTTTATAAAATTTTAACTTTAAAGTTAACTAAGTCGATTGGATTGACTTATCTCTGTATCTACTTTATGCCCAAAAACTAAGTTGACTTGCTCGACTATAATCATTCTAGAATGTATTCCAATAAATTAAGTTAGTTAATTTGACTTTAATCTATTATGTTTGTACAACTTGGTCAACTAGGTTGACTTTGTTATGTTTCTATTTATTACTATCACAAACAAAGGTAATTAACCTACATTGATAGTAATTAAATGCACTTTACGTTTTATTTGGCTTCCCATTTATTTAGTTTATAAAAACTACAAATTAGATTTTGAAACTTTAATTTTTTCTAAAACTACAATAACATTTTTAAGTAAATTACTTAGATGGTCATACAGAATAATTATATATTGCACATAATAATCAAAGATAAGAGATCACACAATAATAATTAAAATTAGGGTAGGATAGTGGATAATATAGAAGAGTTATTTTGAGGGGGTAACCTCCACAACTATGTAATAAGAGATTACTTAATATGATGATCAAATACTAACCACTACCTCCCATATATAGTCTACTTAGCCATGGTTATTCTATAGTCTGACCTAACTAAGAACATAGAGAAATGTAACAAGAATATAAAAAAGGTATTTAAGCCACAAGTCAACCACACATATCCCTAAACATGCCAAAGGTTAAGGGTGTAACATGTCCCTCCCCTTTAAAACAACATTATCCTTAGTGTTGAATCAAATATTGATGTTATTTAACAAAGGATTCATCATCTAAAGTGTCACCTTCACATGGAATATTTTTCCATTTGATCAAGCACTCCTTAATCACTCTATGCCATAGCTACTTGGTGAATATTTTAAGGATTACCTCAAGATAAAGAATAAATCTCCCTTCCTCATCTAATTATAGTAACTCAGTTTGAATAGCAACTCTATGTTTGATGACTTTCTTCAAGCATGATATATGAAATATTAGATGTATGTAAGTGGATAAAATAAACTCTAATTTGTAGGCCACACTACCAATTTTTTGCAAGATCTGATAAGGTCCATAATACTTAGGGGATAGTTTGTTATCCTTTTTTTGTTGCTTTAAGGACATTTGATTATATGGATGAAAGTAAATAAAGACCTAATCACCAATGTCAAAATTCCTTTCACTCCTATGTTGATCTACCTGCTACTTCATGTGATTATGGGCCATGGCTAAATTTTCATGCAAACTTGCAAGGACCTCCTATTGATGGTGAATATGTTCCTCAACTACAAGAACCTTAGGATGGACCTTCAAGGTTGAAGTGATGGATAGAGGTTGGTATCCATACAAGGACACAAAGGGAGAAAATTTTGAAGAACTATGAACATCAGTATTATAACACCATTTAGCAAGTGGCAATCAATGAACCCATTTATCCTATTTATCAGAAACAAAAAATGGAGATATTCTTCCAAAAATGTGTTGACTACCTCAGTTTTTCCATATAATTGAGGATGATAGGATGAGCTATGAGCCAACTTGGTTCCCAAACATGAAAATAATCTAGTCCAAAAATTACTAGTGAAAATGGGATCTCTATCACTGACAATGATCGTAGGAGTACCATGAAGTTTCTAAATTATATTGAGAAAAGTAGAAGCTACTATACTAGTAAAAAAGGGTTATGATAAAGAACAAAAATGAGCATACTTATTGAGACAATCTATAACAACCATGATAACATCTTGACCATCAAATATTGGTAACTTTATAATGAAATCCATAAATAACTCTTCTTAATGATGGATAGGGATGGATAAAGGCTATAAAAGACCTAGGGTTTTGATGGTTTCACCTTTATTTTATTGATAGATCATACATTCATCCACATATTTCTAGACATCCCCCTTGAGTCCTTCCCAAAAAAATCATGCTTGATTCTATGATAGATTTTCAAAAATCCAGAATGACCCCTAGTGGATTTTCATGAAGTTCCTGAAGGATTTTTTATTTGAGAAGAGAATTCTTACATATGTATAATCTGTCTTTATACAATAATACATTACCCTTCCATGTAAATTTTTCAAATCCACCCAAACCCTGTTGAAGATTCTGAATCAAATCATGGGTATCACTATCATTTTCACATTATGGTCTTGATTCTTATAGCTAATTTGCCTACCAAATCATCATGGTAAATAACAATGCCTCAATTGAATCATCTCTTTTGGATAGTGCATCTACCACCACATTTTCCTTGCCTTTCTTGTAGACTATTTCAAAATCATAGCCTAACATCTTAGTTACCCATTTCTACTTTTATTTTGATGACAAACATTATTTCAAAAAATATTTGAGACTATCATGATCAGTCTTTACTTGAAAGTGATGAGTTATCAAATAAGGTCTTCATTATTTGACTACATATAGAATGGACATCATTTCCTTCTCATAGATGGGCTTGAGCCAATTATTAACCTTCATTTGGAAAATTTCAAATGCAATTGGTTTGCCTTATTGCATGAGCACAATACCCATACCATATCTAGATGCATCACATTCAACCACAAAAGTCTTAGAAAAATCAAGAGTGGCCAGCACTGGAGTGGTACACATAGCTAGTTTCAATTGTTTGAATTCCCAAGTAGATGTATCAGTCTAATGGGAGGATTATTTATTCAACAAAGAGGTGAGTGGGGCTTTAATCATACCATAATTTTTGGTAAACTTGTGATAGTAACTAGTTATCCCTAGATGATCCATAAACTACACTGATAAACTCAAAGTGAAGTTTAAAATATGGATACTAAATCTCTCAAACTTATCAAATTCTTGAAATACTCAAAATAATTTGCAAATTTTTTGGCAATTAAGTGTTCTCAGTTATCGAATAAGAATGGAAATATTGAAAGACTTTTCACTTCCATTCACCAATTAAACTAGTTTTTTTTTAATGTCATAAAATGTTGAATTTTAAACTTTGCATGCATTCATGATTAATTAAAATCAAAAACTGAATTAAAAACATGCAATCAAAATACAATTTTACCATACGACATTTATAATAGAGTTTGGCATCTCTTACCTACATCTCTAGGTCTACCAAATAGTGAGGACCGTTTCATTAATTATTGCAACATAAGGCAATAAAATTCTTTGAAACACTGCACAACTTCTCTTAGGTCTAATCTTCATACAAGAACTCCACCTTCACTGATACACTCAATCTTGGTAACATAGAATCCTTCCTCAATATTCAAGCCCTTTCAAAGGTGTCTATGTCCCTCCACTTAAACTATTGGTCTATCTAATTTACAATAATAACTCTCTTTTTAATTACAAAACATAATTAAAAAGTCTCAGTCTCTATGTATCAGGTTGGATAATGGATCATAATCCACTTTCTAGCTATCTCCAAGCTTCATTATATCTCTTGGCCTATTAAAATAATAATAATACACAGACTAGAAAAAGCTCTATTCAAATATAAGTTTATGCCTTTTAAATTATTTGTTAGCCCATAGCATGGTGTCAAGGCCTATCACTTTTGCACGATAGGTGCAAAGGTTGAGTCTTCAACCTCCCTTTTGTTTCATGGGCTTATCTTCTTTAGTCCCACAATGGAAAACTTAAAATGGCTTTATGTCTTTACAAATGTTGGTGGCCACATTTATCAATGTTGATGCCCCTTTTGGTGGGCTCGAGGCACAAAACTTAGCATGAGTTAGTTGGTTGGTGTACCAACTTAGTATATATGTTAATCATGACATGTCCCATTCTCAAGTTCTATGGCTTGACATTTATCATGGCATGGTTAAATTTGAATTACATATGACTTGGTATGTTTGGAAGATAATTCATGAGCTATGTTGACACGAATGTGGCATGCATTTTAGTCATAGTCTCCAAACTTGGCATTTGGTTGTCTTTAATCTCAAGCTTAACTCGACAATGTAGTTGTAAGGGCCTTTATGCCATAGTAATGTGGAAACTATTTTTTCTCCCATGTGGCTTAATTGGGCTTGGTAATGGTAAATTACAAAGTATTACCAAGGAAATATTATAAAGCATTTAAAACATACAATTCAATTATCCCACATGCATCTAGTGGGCACAATATAATGGTTTAAAAGTAAATTCAAATGCATTGTAATGTGAAATGGATGCCAAGGCACCCCTCCTTAACTGAGTGTGTCGACCCTCACTAAGGGCCCCTAGTGAGCCAATAATGGGGCCCACACTTCTCCATATGACCGCTATCAAAGACTGGAGGCTGAAACCAAACCAAAACACCAAACCAAATTTTTGGACAAACATGAAAAATAGACTGCCATGTGTTGATGGGTTGTTGGTCCACTTGTCACATGAAAATTATGCCATGCATTGTGACACCTCCTTATTTTGTTTGTCACAAAATAACTTCAATAACCTATAACTTGGGAATCCAGACTCATTTTGTGATCCAGAAGAAGTGCCAAAAAGCTCTTGATGAGATCTTCTATGTGAAAGAGGTTTCATCATGACTTGGGACCTTTTTCCAAAATGATCTCTAGATCAAACCTCCCTACAAAGGAAGCTTTTGGTCTCCAAAATTCTACTATCTCTTAAAACTGATAATTGGTCTACTACATTACATCAAATAGAACCCAATCATAGCAAGAGATAAACATTGGCAAAATAAATGATTCACAACTCAACTAAAAATGCCTACAACATGGCATGAGTAAATAAATATGTAACTTCCAATAAATTTATCACAACCTACCAAAATTGTCTATGCATGTCACATCTTATAAAGTGGTGAATTATCAATAACTAAAACAATTCCAAATCTAATTGCAAAACAAGTTTGGTAGTGCCAAAAACATATAATAAATGTTGTATACATGTTGCAATACAATGCCCTGGTATGGGACTTACAATGCTAAGCAAATGCAAACAACACAAAGTGTATATTTCCCAACATCTAAACATGCCCATAGGGTCTTACAATGCATCTATACATCCATGTGGCAAAAAGAATAGATACATTCTCAAAATATTAGTCAAATATGAGACAAGTGTTGTAAGGAAATTAACTCAACCCACAACATATATTCTGCTATTATCTCTAATTGATCAAATGATTTCAATTCTTATCAATTCCATAGACAACTCACTCAGCATAAATAGGGGATTCCAAAACATATAGCTATTCAACATAAGGTGAGAATTGAAATAATTTGAATAATAAACCTCTCTTGAAGTGTTCTCACAATCTATACTAATGCATCATCAAAGCTTATTCTTTCCCTTAACATAATTCTTAATAATGCTTTGAAAAATAAATGTATTATAAATCCACTTAATCAAATTTTTCTACCTTAATTAACTTGATTTCCTCAGTGGATTCATTAACATCATTATAGATTGATTTAACTTCATTGGCCTTATTAACAGGTTGATAAATCACCTTAGTGTTACCATGTCTAGAATGAGAAGATGATTGGAGTTTAAAACAATGATCAATTTAATGTCCACTCATATGGCAATGAGTGCATAAAACCTTCTTAGGTGAGGTCTCCCTTTTACCTCTTCTTGCTTTGCCATGATGAGAATGGTCTTTAACACCTATAATCTACTTAATCAAAGCATGTCTCTTCCAAAAAAATGCAACACAGTGGTTATGCATCCCATGAAAAGTGCAAGGAAATGATTACAACATCTTCTAAATGTTAAATCCAAATTTATTAAACATAAAAAGTGGATCAGAAGATTTAGTGCTAACTCTAGTGTAGGAACTAGGAGGTGGAATCTCAATACATTTTTTACCTATTCTCTTACACTGCACATGCTCTACTAGTGGCCTCAGACTTTTGCTATCATAAGCTTGTCTTCCTTTAGTCATGGAAGATTTTTCTCCAATATCCACCTTCTCACTAGTGTAACCTAAACTAGCATGAAGAGATTTATGCTCTACCTATATTAGGTTAGTAATTCCTTGGAAATTTTGACCAAGACCCCTTCCATTAAAGCCCATTTTCTTCAACAATTTGGATCCTATACCCTTAGTGTGTTTTTTATAACTACCAAAAGAATCATTACTTGAATCTGAATTTGAATGGGAAGAAGTAGATGAATTACTTAGAGATTAACTTATAGTGCACTCAGTCATAGTCTCTACATCTGAAGTAGAAGTTATTACCTTCTTTGGTTCACCACACTACAATCTAATCAAGGGCTCATCCTTATATTCAAGCTCTAATTTCAAACTTGCAACTTTCTCTTCAAGAGCTAAGAGCTTGCATCTCAGGAATGCATTCTCATCTTGAATCTGGTTATTGATGGTTTCAAGCTCTTTCATATTAGCTTTATGTGACAACTTGCCCATGGTTTCCTACAAATATACCTACTTTCTAACTGCTTTGATACCAATTTAATCTATAAACTACACTGATAAACTCAAAGTGAAGTTTAAAATATGGATATTGAATCTCTCAAACTTATCAAATTTTTAAAATACTCAAAAGAACTTGTAAATTATTTAGCAATTAAGTGTTCTCAGTTGTCGAATAAGAATGGAACTATCGAAAGAATTTTCAATTCCATTCACCAATTAAACTAGTTTTTTCTTTAAAATGTCATAAAATGTCAAATTTTAAACTTTGCATGCATTCATGATTAATTAAAAATTAGAAACTAAATTAAAAACAAGCAATCAAAAGATAATTTTACCATATGACATTGATAATGGAGTTCGGCATCTCTTGCTTATGTTTTTGGGTCCACCCAATAGTGAGGATCATTTCATTAATTTTTGCAACACAAGGTGATATAATTCTTTGAAATGCTACACAACTTCCCTCAGGTTTTATCTCTGTATAAGAAATCCACCTTCACTAATACACTCAAGCTTAGCAACATGAAATCCTTCCTCAGTCTTCAACCCCTTCCAAAGGTGCCTAAGTCCCTCCACTTAAACTATTGGTCTATCCAATTTACAATAATAAATCTCTTTTCAATTACAAAACATAATTAAAAAGCCTTAGTCTCTGTGTATCAGGTCAGATAATGGATCATAATCCACTTTTTAGCTATCTCCAAGCTTCATTATAGATCTCAGCCTATTAAAAAAAATACATAGTCCAACAAAAGCTCTATTCAAATATAAGTTTATGCCTTTTAAATTGTTTACCAGCTCATAGCATGGGCGGTCAAGGCCTATCACTTTTTCCAAATAGGTGCAAAGTTCAAGTCTTCAGCCTCCCTTTTGTTTTGTGGGCTTATCTTCTTTAGTCCCACATTGGCAAACTTAAAATGGCTTTATGTCTTTAAAAAGGTTGGTGACCACCTTTACCAATGTTGATGCCCTTTTTGGTGGGCTCAAGGCACCAAACTTAGCATGGGCTCATTGGTTGGTGTACCAAATTAGCATATACGCTAATCGTGACATGTCCCATTCTCAAGTTTTGTGGCTCAGCATTTCTCATGGCATGGTTAACTTTGAATGACATATGACTTGGTATGTTTGGAAGATAAGTCATGAGCTATGTTGACTCGAACATGGCATGCATTTTGGTCATGATCTCTAAACTTGGCATTCAATTGTCTTTAATCTCGAGCTTGACTCAGAAATGTAGTTTGAAGGGCCTTTATGGCATAGTAACATGGAAATTGTTGGTTCTCCCATGTGGCTTAACGGGGCTTGGTAATGGTAAATTACAAAGTATTACTAAGGAAATATTACAAAGCATTTAAAACATACAATTCAATTGTCCCACATGTATCTGATGGGCATAATATAATGGTTTAAAAGTAAATTCAAATGCATTGTAATGTGAAATGGAGGTCAAGGCACCCCTCCTTAACCAAGTGTGTTGACCCTCCCTGAGGGCCCCCAGTGAGCCAATAGCGGGGCCCATGGTTCTCCATATGACTGTTGTCAAAGACCAGAGGTTGAAACCAAACCAAAACACCAAACCAAATTTTTACACAAACAAACAAAATGGACTACCATGTGTTGATGGGTGATTGGTCTAATTGTCTCATGCAAATTTTTCCATGCATTGTGACACCTTATTTTGCCTATCATAAAATAACTTTAACAGCCTATAACTTGGGCATCCAAACTCTATTTTATGATCTAGAAGAAGTGCTAGAAATCTCTCGATGAGTTATTCCATGTGTAAGAGGTTTCATCATGACTTGGGACCTATTTTTGAACTAAGCTCTAGATCACCAGAAATCCCCTTAGTTTCTTGATTATCTTAGTAACTGGCCAGTCCACCATTGCTTGGATTTTTTTAGGATCTACTTGCTCTCCTTCATGTGAAACCATATAACCCAAATACTCAACCTCATGAGCTCCAAAATTACATTTGAAAGGTTTGGCATACAAATGATGTTATTCTAAAATTGAGAGTACCTATTTTACATGCTACAAATGGTATTCCCAAATTTTACTGTAAATGAGGATACCATTAAAAAACTAGAACAAATTTCTTAAAAAATGGCCTTAAAACAATATTCATCAAAATGTGAAATGTATATGGTGCATTTATTAGACCAAAAGGAATAACTATAAACTCATAATGGTCCTCATGAGTTTTGAAAGCTATTTTGGGTATGTTTTCATCATGGATCTATATTTGATGATACCCAGAATGTAGATCTAACTAGGTAAAATAAAGAGAACCTTTCAATTCATCTATAAAATCATCAATGATAGGAATAGAAAACTTATCTTTGATAGTGTACTTGTCAAATTATCTATATTCATGACATATCCTCCAAGTTTCATCTTTATTTCTCACCATGATAACTAGAAAATAATATTTTCTTTGGCTATGGCAAATGATTCTTGCATCCAACATCTCTTATACCATCCTTTTAATTTCACTTTTTTGGGCATAGGGATACCTGTATGGCCTAGTATTTGGTGGTGTACTGATAGGAATAAATTTGATGGAATTATCATGCATTTGATTGGGTGGAAGTCCTTTCAGCATGTCACCAAAAATAACATAATGGGTGCCAATCACTTGTTATAGATCAAGATGTGTAGATGGTTGAGTTGTTTAGCTTTCAATGGAAAACAAGCGAGCCATAAATCCTTCAGCACCATTTTAAAGAATCTTGGTCATTTTATTAGATCTAATAAGTTGTGGATATTTATCCCTTAATCCCCTTAGCTCAAATGTAATTCCCTTAGAATGAAAGTGCATGAATAATTCCTAAAAATTCATCTCAATAGTGCCCAAAGTGATGAGCCACTATTCTTCTAGAAAAATGTCAGCTCCACCCATGGAAATAGAAAACATAGGAGAATCTAGTAGGTAGTCTCCCATAGCTAGCTTAATATTATGTAATTTTCCTAAATAGATAGTAGTACCACCATCTTTAATCATGACCTAAAATTTTGGAGCAGGAAAATGAAATAGTTCAAATGAGTAGCCAACTTACTGATGAATAAGTTGTGTGTACTCCTAGAATCAATCAAAATAGTGACATATTATTTCTTAAAGAAACCCACCACTTTAATATTTTTGGGAGTATTAATACCTAAAAGGGTGTGATATTAAATAGTAGGTTGAGAGTCTTTATATTCCTCCTCAGGTCCTTATACATCCTCATTGACACCTTCAATGTAAAACAACTTCTTTTCAGCATTATGATGTCCTTTTATCCATTTTTTATCACACCCATAACACAACCCTTTAACTCACTTCTCTTCAATTTATTGAGGTGTCAATCTGGTGGGTTGAGGAAATGATGGTGTTAGAAAGGTGAGATCTTGACCAATAGTGAAATTTTTCCACTTGACCATCTCTTTTTCTTCTATCATGTGTGCCCTTGGGATATATTCTAATACAGATGATGGATTAAACATCCAAACCTCCAATTAGATGTTTTCTTTGAGTTTACCTAGAAACATATAAACCAAATTTGCATTAATGATGCCTTTCACCCATAAGGATAGATTCTAAAATTGATGAATATAATCCTACATAGTTCTTATTTGATGCAGTCTAGCTAACTAGCCGAAGTGGTTCTCATAGAAATTATCCTGATAATGATCCAATGATCCAAAACTCAAAAGCTTTAGTGTTACCTGGATCATCTAACAACTCATCAGTGAAAATAGACCATGTAATAGGAATACCATTCTTTTTATTTTGAATAGATAACTAGTAATACCAAATGAACTGCTTATGTTTCAGATCAAAGATGTCACTATCACCTTCTAAGAACTAGGAATTTGGTGCAGATCAAATAAATTTTCAATTTAGGTAATCCAAGTGAGAGATATTTACCATCAAAATTATACATGTCCACTTTTGGCAACATTGGTTTCACCCCAAGATTGGATCTATTAGTGTTGAAAGGAGGAGGACCCAAATGATGAGGTGGAGGGTTGTTTGTCTGTAACTAAGATGAAATGGAAACTAATTGAATATTGATATGATGTACTTGAGTTTGCACCCCATCAATCTCTCTATGTATCCCTGAAACATCAGTTTGAAATACATCAAAATCATCCTATCATACCAAGCCCTTTATGTTAGCTTGAAGTTGATAAATCATCAGATCTAAAGTTCTAAATTCCATGTCATCCCTAGGAGTCTTAGGAGTTTCTTTTCCCCCTTTTTTCCTTGAGTAGTAGGATCTACCAAGCATAAATCCTAGGAGGTTTTTTGCCTCAAAAAATGTGTACTAGGATATGGTACCATTATGATTGCTTTACCAAGATAAATTCCAAAACTATTTGTGTTCTCTAAGGTGAAACATTTGACACAAATAAGTGTACTAGTAGAATATACTATTGGGATCATCTCATCGAGATGAATCCAACTACTATAAATGTGCAAAGGGAATTTTTTTTCTAATATTTTTTTTCAAAAAAGCATTTCAAACAATACTATGCTGACAAAAAAAATTAATTCTTCCAAGATTGGAAGTTATGTTTTTTTGTTCCTTCTACTCACACAATTCATACCTTTCCAGATCCAAAAAAAAACATTGAAAACTTTCCCAAATCGAAGCCCTGATGCCACTTTTAAGGAAATTACTTAAATGTTTACATAGAATAATTATATATCACATAGAATAATCAAAGATAAGAGATCACACAACAATAATTGATAGTAGAGAAGAATACTAGATAATATAGTAGAGCCACTTCGAAGGGGTAACCTCTATAACAATGCAATAAGAGTAAAATAATTAATATGATGATCAAAGACTAACCACTACCTCCTATATATAGTCTACTTAGCCATGGTTATTCCATAGGCTGACCTAACTAAGAACATAGAGAAATGTAACAGTAATATAAAAGAGGTATGTAAGCCATACATATCCCTAGACACACCAAAGGTTAAGGGTGTAACATCTATCTTTTACTTTTACAAGTTTAAATTTCCACTTAAATAACATAGTTTAAAACATCAACTCAACATTTTTAATAAAATTACTACATCAACCTGGTCGACTCTATATTATATACCAAGTTCATTCTAACTAGATTAGTAATTTCTCTTTGTCAAATTTTAAGTAGATCTATTTTCTTGTTCTTTTTAAAAATTTAAATTTTAGTATTGTATTTACCAATTTTTTAGTTCTATAAAATTGTAACTTTAAAGTTAACTAAGTCAATTGGATTGACTTAGATTTGTATCGACTTAGATTTGTATCTACTTTATGCCCAAAAACTAAGTGGACTTGCTTGACTGTAATCATTATAGCATGTATTCTAATAGACTAAGTCAATTATCTTGACTCTATTTTATTATATTTGTACAACTTAGTCAACCAAGTTGACTTTGTTATGTTTCTATTTATTACTAGATGAAACAAAGGTAATTAATCTATATTGATATTAATTAAAATAACTTTACTTTTTAGTTGGATTCTTATTTATTTATTTTACAAAAACTACAAATTGGATTTTGAAACTTTGATTTTCACTCTTATTTTCACCTTTTTTGGCTTTCCCTATAAAATGTATAATGGATATTTTAAAACTACTTAGATATTATCATGAAGGGTTACTCAATACTCTGTTTACGGTCTCTATCTATCATTTATAGATATTATGGTGTGAGGGGCTTGCCCTTCTACTTAGCCACAATACAGAGGTAAACATGATCTTTAGTTTATACCTACCTCATGGTATTTTATAAATACCTAGGATTTCCCTCTTTATTGAACCTTAGGAATTTAGCTATTCATTTGTTTGTGTGGTGCATCAGTTAGTAGCTAGAATTAAGAAGTTACTTCCATCTTACCCTTAAAACTAGGTTTAATGGGCTATGGAAATGGTATGTCTTCCATAGTTAGTGCTCTAAAAATTTTGGATGACACTATCCAACTAACACGTATCTTTGGAAGCCTAAACATTCAATCAAAATCTTTAGTATAAATTTTTGATTTTATTTTCAAATAATTAATTGGCTTCTACATTTCATTATTGTTACTTATTGTTTGTTATTTTATTTTGTATTTCAAACTTATATTATCTAACGTTGATACAAGATTTGTGTTGTGTGCTAAAAATAAATCGACTAGTTGGACCTAGTTTCGGGTGTTTTTAATTTTTTCTCTTTAAATATAACTAAATCATTTACATTCAGACCATTTATAATTTTTCTTATATTATAGAACATAGTTAACCTGATTAACTCAATCATATACAGATAATTTTATTTTCTTACCTTCCTAATTACATCGACCTATTTAAATGCATACTTATTGGCTAGCATAGTTCTCTCTTAGATTTCTTGACCTTCTACAATTTATTAAATGACTACATCAACCTAATCAACTCCATACTAGTTGGAGGACATAGTTCACCTTTAATCATGTTAGTTACCTATTCAAAAAAGGCATTAACCTATCTAACTATGTAGTAGTTATCCGACACATTTCTTTTCATATCTAAAATTTATATGTCTAATACCGTATAGTATTTGGTTAACTTAGTTTTATTCCCATAATTTTTATTCCTTAACACAACCTACACATTCCTAACTTTATTTTTACCTTATTTAGACATCATGAAATCACTTTTCAAAAAAATTCTTGATAACCTTAATTCATTTAGATGATACTTGGGTTATTATTTCTTATCTAACTTAGCCACCCAAGAGATAATCCCTCATGGTTAACCTTTTATCATCCTTCATATCTTTGTATTGATTGAAACATGGTTCAAATCACCCATAGTGAGGATTTATATGGTTCTAATCCATTTCACACTTCTCAAGATACCACCTTATCCAAACTACCTTATTACGCCATTAGAGAAATCAATACAAAATTAATGAATAATCCCATAGGGAGTCCTTGTATATGAAACATAACTAATCCTAACAATGTTAATGTTCCTTCTACCAACACTAACATTCCTCCTCCTAACAATACTAATACTCTACCTCTTAACACTAATAACCAAAATACATAAATTGATACTAAAATTATTTCATAAATAGTGAAAAAAACGAATGTTATAAAAATAGAAAACACCTCTCAAATTATGTAAATGCATTATATATTATAAATTACTAATCAAATTCATCTTATATTACCTCAAAATAACCAAAATTTTATCCCTTCTCCTCTTAGAGATGAAAATAGAAATATCATTTTTTAACCAAAATGAAACTTTAACTCCTTTCATCATATCCATTGATATTTTAAACATTTATCCAACTATAAAATATTATGTAGGTAAAGACCCTACATCTTGTCTTTAGGCATTTGGTAATATCTACAAGGAATGGATCCAAATTAATATCTTTACTACTACCAAATTTCTAGTTAAAACATTATAAGGGATGTTCTAAAATGGTATAATCAATTGCCTCAACATTCCATCACACAATTATAATATTTGGTTAATGCTTTAGTTAAATAATTTTAACAAAATTATATTCTATAAATTTGTCTTAGTCATTTTATCAATGTTAAGTAATGAGATTTTAAATCAGCTCATGATTTCACAAACAATGGAAATCAATAGCTCATAAATAAAATCATAACATGAATGATGATAATCTATTCAAAAAATTTATCAATGCTTTAACACCTTCCATTTAGTTTAAGGTTTGAAATTTTTCTCCACAAAATTTTAAAAAATAATTTGATCAAGATAAGAGATATGATTTACTTATGAAATAGTTTGAGATAATTCATAGATCAACCAAGGAATCTTTCTAAACCTCAAATAATTCAATTACAAGTACTACTCCTCAAATTAAATCAGGAGTAGTCAAAGTGTATAATAAACTTGCTTCCCACCCACCATTAATGGTACCATAAATGAAGTAGTTATTGTCACTTGGATTTTGACCCTTTGAAGAGATATAATAGCTCTCCTCATCCAAGTGGCACAATGGAAACACCTCTAATATTTTGGGTAACTTAAGGATGAGGTGAATTTCTAGATAGGGATAGCTCCCTTGATGTACCACTTTGGATCATAACTACACTTAACTTTTGAGGGTGAAAAGGGAGAGAAATAACTGAAAGAAAACTAACCCAATGGAGGTGATACACAAAAATAGATTATGAATTCAAATTAGTATCATTTTACACATGAAATCAAGGGACAAAATGAAAATACACTTCTCTAATATGCATCTTCTCACATCAATGCTACATTATGAGGTTATGGATGAATGTGAAAAGATAGAAGGACTAGATAAGAGGTATTGAATGGAAATAATAAAAATAATAACTCACTTAATCCTTGAAATTTTCTATAACACTTACATCCCTACAAGAACAAGCTTTCCAACTACAAAGAGAATACAAGAATGAAACAACATGCTAAGGAATCCATAGTCTTCACTAAGCATGATCAAAAATTCAATTAAAAAACATTAATAATATTCATGAATATGTAACAATAAGTTTTATTATTCATCAAATTTTATGCAAATGAGTAATTATTTTCCATACTTAGGTGGAGCATAAGTTATAATAGCCAAAAAGGCTAATTCTTATAAAACTTGAGAGAGAGAAGAAGAGAGAAGCTTAAGGGTCACAAAGACACTTGTAAATATGATTTAATTATTTAATTTTGCATGAGAATATGATATGAGATGAACCATGCAAGGTAATGAAGTCCAAGTGTCCATATAAATCATCAAACTCTTGCAAAGTGGCATGAAATTCCCTTAACTAGCTTAGAAAAATTTCCTTCATGATTAGCCCTTTTTAAACATCCCATAACTAATTTAGGATAGGTATGATGATTGGAATGAATGTTAAGTTTTTATTCATGCCTCTTCATTCATTATTTTTAGGCTTTGTCTTTTTGAATAATCTATAAATGAGCCACCATCATCTGTAGTCTAGAAAACTCTTCCTTCATGTACCCTACATACTTGGCGTCCATAAATACATGAGGTGCACTTGAAAATGTATTTAAGGGATTGTATGACACCTTTTATAACCCTAAATTTCCTTATAAGCATTAGGTACACCTTAAAATGAGCTCACTTCAAGTTTTCTACCCTTCTCACTAGCTTGTCCACTAGGCTAGGTTTGACTAGCTGAGGTAAGAGCTATTGTTTTAAAAATTATAAGATTTTATAAGGAATTAAATGAACATTGGGAGTTATCATAAATATAAATATTCCTTATAAAGTTTTTTTCATCCTCATAATCTTTTTAAAACCTAAAAAATACAAAAAATGGTCAAAAATACTTTATTTTCACCCTATCTGTACAAGTCCATATAACTCAAAAGCATGGGAGGCAGCCTAGAAGATTCATATACAAGGTATACTCACTATTTTGTAAAACTTATTCTATTTTACTAGCTATCCAACTCCATTTTTGTAAATTGGTCATGACTAAGAGTTTACAAGGGTTTTAGGCATGTTTAACTCTAAAGCATCATTCATAAAAACCCAACATTCAAATTTAAAACAAATTCCATTATAATGGTATTTATTACCCCTAATAACATATATAAACTCATTTTTCATCCATGCATAGCCTCCAAGAAGATATGATCATCTGAAACTAGGCTATCAATCTTGTTTTCATCTTTTCTTGCATTTTTGAGTTATTTTGAGCCCAAAATGGAGTTATTCATTATTCCTATGAAATATGAGAGATTTAACACACCTAGAATTTCCATATAATTATGATCCAATTTTCTAGGAATCCTAATTTATGCTAGAAGTGTAAATGGTTATCCATTTGGCTTTAGGCTTAAGTATGCTCAATAGGCCTACCTATAACCTAAAGCCTAAAATGGATTTATTGATAGCTTCCATAAATTAAAATATCTTATAAACCTCTGCTTTTATCCCATATACATTATTTGTTCCATTATAAACCATTACTAAATTTGGAGATGTCCTTGGTCTATCAAATTTGCTCTATGTCAAACCCTATCCAATGGGATTGACTGTTACCTTGGGGTTTTTAGCATCCTATATGCTTTCATTTCCATATGATTGGTTTAAAAAATTTATTATGTGTATTTAATCTTTCCATACCCTTTTTAAGGTTCTCTTTATCTTCAAATTACTCCTTTTACCCATCTTCTAAATATTGTAGGTTTCATGCATGAGGGGAGTTACCTCTGTCTAAAACAAAATAGAGGGCACTTCCATAACTAATTAGACAAAATTGAATATTTTAGAATCTTAATCAAATTAAAATTATATTATCCACAAAATTTTATCCCCTAATATTGTACATAGACCCTCCAAAACCATAAAAGTATAAGTCAGACTTGTTAGGAAAACTGTGTGCATGGGTTTTCCATTACATGGATTGTTGACTAGATAACCTAAGGATTTTCCTCCCATATTCCCATGTCATTAAGGTGATAATATATGATCATCATAATTTTATAGTTTTTCACTAAACTTATAAACCTTTATCAACCATGTTTTCATCATGGACTATACTTTTACTCAATTTAGCCTGAGTGCTAGATTTACCCTACCTACTTAGGAAAGTGAGCATGTGAGTAATGATTTCATGTTTAAAACATTGGTCCTCAAGTTTCTTGGAATATCCTAAAACCTTATTGACCATTTAACACTTATTAAACCCATTATGCCTTGAACCTAGCCTATGTGATCTAAGAATTTGACTCAAGAGAGGATGGTTAGTATTGTGCTAGTTTTAAAATGAAAATAAAATGAAAGAAACACACTAACTAGCATAACATATCTAGGCTTAGACACTAGGGAGAGCTTAGTTAACAAATATGAAT
Source organism: Torreya grandis (assembly GCA_037957365.1). Taxonomy (NCBI): domain Eukaryota; kingdom Viridiplantae; phylum Streptophyta; class Pinopsida; order Cupressales; family Taxaceae; genus Torreya; species Torreya grandis. Next base: position 3,819,697 of record JARHVA010000574.1, on the reverse strand, counting down.
AAAATTCACAACTAAAATTCAAAAGAAACCTTCTTTTACCTCCCTTGGATGCTCCAAAATACTTGTTGTAGTGGCTTGCTCAGCTTGTGCTCATGAAGTCCTTGGCAATGGAAGCTTGGCACATTTAGCTTGTGGCTTGGCTTGGATTGGAATAAATTTGGCATGGTAACACTAATTTCAATGGATTTTTGAATAATTTTTTTATTATAACTTTTCATTATCAAGACTTAGAAATGATGTTCATGACCTTTCTATTTATAGATTTTTTAGAATGTCTAGAATCAACCTAAACCATCCATCCTAAGATTGAGATGTGAAGTTGAGGATTAATTCAATTTTTGGAATTAAGTTTATAATTATCCTCATCATGAACTTGGAATAATGGGAAATTAAGAGGTATGGAGGGCTTTGATGAGGCATGGGAGGCATGGGAGGCATGAATCCTAATATTTATGGAATTTATGGCCTAGGGATGTCTTCTCAAGAAATGAGGTCACCTGATGATGTAGATATTCAATATTCATTTCTAAAAAAAATTATTCAAAAATTTTCCATGGAATTATTAATTAGGCTCTAACTTGGATTAATTAGCTCTTAAGCATGTTTAAGCACTTTGTGCACAAATTACTCAAATTGATCTGAATGCCTTGTTGTTGGTCCAAAATTTGACTGCATTAGATTTGGAAGGTGATTTTAGATGCATTGGATCCATTATCCCATTTAGGATATTATCAAAAAAATATAACAAATTAACATGTCTTGTGCAAGATATTTTATAGGAAAGAATGATCCAGAGCACCTAGGTGCAAAATTGGCATTTTGACTTAGAATGATGTGACCAAAGTTAGCTAGCCCATAAATTGCATTACCCCATTTAATGATACTCTAGGCAAAATCAGCACTTGAATATGTCAGTTTCACATCAATTAGCATGTTTTAGTGTTTTTAGGCCAAATTGTGCATTTTGGGTGGAAATTGGTCAAAAGCCTAATTAGAGGTTATTGGTGGCCAGATTTAGGTGTCTACAGCCTAAACATCCCTTGAATCACCACTGTCTCAGCTCTCTATCCTTCACAATAATTTATAATGGTTTTAGGTGTACATTTCTTCATAAGGGGTCTATATATGATTCTTTTTCCTTAATCAAATCTTATGAATCTCATCATGGATGTGGAGGTGTTTATATGTTTAGTCCATCATGTTAGCCTCCTATTAGCCCTCAACCTGCACTTGAGTTCATAAATGAGTCCACTACTTTGACTAAGACACCTACCTGTACATTATTATATATGTATGTGAGTTTTCAATATATCTTGTTCGTGGTATGAATACACTCTCCATGAATAATGAGAACCACTTGGTGACTTCCCATATATTGTGTTCACCTTATATGCCTTTTAGATTCATAAACTAAGTTTTTTTATTGAGACACTTACTTTAACTAACCCCTATAGGTGTGCTTCAACTCATTTGAACTAGGTTAAGATATTTATAATCCTTAACGACTCCTGTAGCTCAAAAAGTATACATTCATACTTTCATTTAACTTGAATGTCTTGAAATGCCACTTAGACATCACCTGTCATCCCACTATCAAATTACCCTATTGTAGGTACACCTTTTTTGGCCATTTGTATGGATTGTAGGTGTGAATGGGAAGAAAAAAAAAGTATGTACTTCTCCTTTAAATACTTTATGTCATGAATGCTCACATGAACCATTTGAAACCATTCAAATGGGAGGGTATTATCTAGTATGCAACTCTTGGATGAAGAAGGCTCTTATTGACTCAATTTGTAGATAACACAGATTACTTTCAATGTTTTTTAGGCAACCTTGGGGTCTCTAAAAACCAATATCCATCAAATATTTTCCCTTCAAACCTTAAAATGTGCTTCTCCTATGATAGGGATGCAATAACTACCCATCTATATATTTCAAATCCCTTTGCAATCATCTTATAAGTTATTCACAAAATAGGCTAGAAATCTATTTTCACCCTTTTGGGAAAATAGGCTTGAACATAGTCAATTGACCCTTTCACATGGTTTTAACCTCCACTTGATCATTTAACCATCTATTTAACACTACAAAATGGTTTATTTGCTCTCAGTTGGCTACTTATAGGTGAGTATTCAATGTATACAGGAAATGGGTAGATCATGGGCAATATGTTTGATTTAGGACTCTTATGAGTTGTAAATTATCTCCATACGTTTCAATACATCATCTAAATTTTAAAAACCTTGAAACAAATTTCAACATCTTATTTTCAACACGGACTCTTTATTCATGGCACCTGTAAGTGAGTTGTTCATGGCAGACTATGTGAGAATATGCTATATGACTTTTTAGTCCATCCTCCTTGCATCAAATGAAGGTTTGATTCAAAACTTTATGATGATAAAGGATACACCATGAATTAAAAACCTTAAACACACCTTTTTTAACATGTTTAATAGTCTTTATGCACATATTTCACCATGGTTGCAAGCAAATAATGAGCAAAAGTTGACTATATAGTGTTCATAGCTACACTCTCATAGAGCATTGCCTTTAAGAATGAGATTGAAGTGTCAATGGGAATAAAGATAAAATTTAAAACATATAAATATACCTATCACAACCATTTGAATCCATGAACAATATTGAAGTTCTTAAAAATGGTGAAAATGGCCTATAACTCAGAAAGTGTTCCCTCCTACAACCTAAGATGATTAGCACATAAAAATTTAATGAAACTTGAAACAAAGTATGTAAATAATTTTATTATGAGTTAAACATCATCTATCATAAAATTCAATAATTGGTTCATACGTAATTTCTCAAACCAAGACAAAACCTATAGGGTACATGAAATAGCAAGCAAAAAAGTACCTTCAACTTCATGATGATGGTTCATGAAGCACAAGCCACAATTATTAAAAATACTTATATTTAAATTAATTTATATAATTTTAATTTAACTTCCCTAAGTATTTTGATCTGAAACCTCATAATATATCTGTACTAATCACAAACCTGAAGGTTACTTATGCTTGCCAAGAGGACTGAAAAAGGAATAGAATAGTTTTGGGCCAAAAAAGGTACTTCCAAAGTAAACCAAATGTGGAACTGAGCTTGAAGAAGCTTATGATACATACCATGATCCTTTCCCACATGACACACTTCCCAATAAATTTGTACAAGTCATTAAATGCACCTTTTTTGCCCTCAAAATGACCCAAAAAAACTAAAATGACTAAGGACCAAGGCTAGTATAACATTAAATGACATAAATTAACCTATAAAACACCTTTTGACATCTATATTATACACCTATAACACCTAAAAGTCAAATTTTTACCTGGGGGTGCCCTAATTTGACCTAAATGTCAAATTTGGTCAATAAATTGGTGACTCATAAGGGTAACATACCTATTATTCTAACTAAACTAGTAGTTGACCTAAGAGGATATATATTTTTCTCCAAAAAATAAATTTCCAAATTTCAAATTGATTGATGTCATGGCATAGATCTCATCGAGAGATTTTTGATATAATTTGAATGAGATGACTTCGATCCCATATGCACAAGATATCACGTGTCAAAGATCAAGTAGGGTAATAAAAAAAATGGGTTTCGATGGAACACATAGTTGGACATCAACAATTAGTGAGTGGATGAAAATTGGAAAGTGGATTATAAGTGGTGAGTGGACCATGTGGTGGGTCCTCAAGCCACCACATGACTTACCACCACTTCATTATTTTACCATTTATCTCTAAGGTCCAATTTTGACTATATTATAATTAATTATTATCGAATGTTACAAAAAAACCCTATAACCTATCACTTCCACGTGACATATCCACATCACATAAAAGTTTCCACATTCCATGACACAAATGTCATGAGTCAAACCCACATGCCACGTTCTAACCACCCAACATCCATGTGAAACCAACATGCCCACTGAAATACATGGTAATGACAATTATTTGGCATGGTTAACCAAAAAATTCATTGTATATAAACATCCAAAAATCTACCCACTTACTAATGTGGGATTTTAGATTTATATCGACCACCAAAAATGATTTCAAAGGGATTTGAACCAAGCATTTTTGGTTAAAAGGATAAGCTCCCAACCACTTGGGCTGTGGGTGTAAACAATATATAAAGGGGTTGAGGCTCATTTTAAATCCAACTTTTGGATGTGGAGACAAGGCATAAAGGAGTGTTAGAGACTTGGATATTGTATTAAGGCCTTGAATAAAATAATATTATTTTGAGAGTATCTATTGGACAGAGTGAAGCTCGTATAGACAATTTCATGTGCCTTATAAATAATTTGTAAAGTTATTTTTGAAATATTATAATAAGAGTGATACCTATTGGAGTGGATCTAGAGATGTAGGCTTTATAGCCAAACTTCATTATCAAATTATGTGTGGTATTTCTATCAATTTTTGTCTCTTTAATTATTGCACTCATGAAATTCAAATTATTTAGGAAATTTAAAGCCATTTTTAATTTTTCAATCATTTAAAAAAATTGATTTTTATTAAATCATTAAATTAAAGTTTCAATCTATTACAAGTGTGTGTTCTATTGTTATGACACTTGTTAGATTTTGATTATGGATCAGATATTTTTGGTATTAGAGAAGAATTTGTATTTAACCATGTGGATTTATAGTGTATGTTGACAAGGTCAAGATATAGGTGGGGTGAAGGAGTGGTTGGATCAAGACGTATGATCTAGAGGTTGGATCAAGATGGACTATAGAAATGGGAGATGGCTTCGAGTCTGAATTAGCTTTTTGATAGGCCTTCTTAAAAATGAAGGATATGGTCGATGAAATTTATCATGAAAGATGAAGAAAAATGGAGTATGATGAAGGTGGTAAAAATTCTAATAAACCTTCCTCCTCTTCAAATGATAGTAAATACAAAAAATTCAATGAATCTCTCCCTTCACAAAAGCTAGATATTAAGTTTGAATTATTGATGTTTAATGGTGAGATTAATATAGAAAAGTTGGATAACTAGATAAAGCAAATTGAAGTATATTATAGGGTCCACAATATTGTAGATGATGAGGCTAAAATTCACTTAGATACTCTTCGAATGGGTGACACAAGTCTCATCTGATGGGAGAGTAAGTTAACCAAAAGCGATATTAACATAGGTAGTTCAATATCCACTTGGAATAAACTTGTTGATGCACTCAAAAAGAAATTTTATCTTTTAGGCTATATTCAACAAGCCATGATAGATTGTAATTATTTCAGACAAACTAAAGGCCAAAGTGTTCAAGATTATACATATGAATTTAGGAAAATTGATTTACTTTTGAATATTTCTCTTTGTACACAAGACACACTGCTTAAGTATATAGATGGGTTGCATAGTTCCTTGAAACATATGATTCTAGTTCTCAATCCCACTAGTTTATATGAAGCATGTGTTAAAGTCTTTCATTTAGAGGCTAGAGGAAAATAAATAAAAAAATATTTTCCTAAAGTTAAAAGTAATTAATCTGATGTCAAGCATTCTAAAGGGCAAAGTTCTGAAAAGGGTAAGCAAAAATCCACTATTATTTTTCATAAAGAAGAGGGTAAGTCATTTTTTAATCATTTTAAGAAAAATCATGATGAGTCTAAGTGTTGGAAATTACAACCTGAGTTAATACCTTTTAACAAGTTTAATAAGAAGAATAAAAAAACTAATATTGTGGTTAGAAATTTGGGTTCAGACTCTGAGGATGAAATTAAGATGATAGTTATGAGTATGCAAAATTATTATTCTCCTTTTGTTTCTATCACTAAGTCATCTAATGTTGTTTCCTCTTCAAAACATAAATTTATGAATGATGATAAGAAAAGAAATGAGTTGTTCCACATTAAGGTTACTTAAAAACATACTAATATTGACACTCTATTTGATAGTGGATCACATGCAAACTTGATTTTTGAAGAGATTATTAAAAAGTTAGGCCTATAAAAAACTCCCCATATGAAACCCTATCCACTTGGTTGGGTGTGTGATGATGCAAAAATGCAAGTAACCAAAACTTTCAGATTGAAATTTGCCATCACATCCAAATTCATGGATGAGGTTGATCTGGACGTAGTCCCTCTGGACATATGTGGGATTATTTTACAAAGCCCTTATATGTATGATAGAAAAGAAATATTTTATAGGGAGGAAAGTAAGTATTTGCTTATTAGGGATGGCATTAAATATGTAGTCAAAGCACATCATATTAAGATAAGTCTTTCCTTGGTTACAACAAGACAAATGAAAAGACTAGTCAATTCAAGCAAGAATTTTTATCTCATGTTGATTAAGTCTAAGTAAAAATAATATTCCCAGGCTATGGAAAATTGTGATCCTAAACATAAGAAATAATTGGTTGAAATAATTTCTAGTTATGATGATGTGTTTCAGGATCCCAAAGGGTTTCCCCCTAAAAGGGGAGTTCAACATGAAATTCAATTGTTACAATATTCTCCTCTCCCTAACATTGGCATGTATAGGTAAAGAAACTTTTGGAAAAGGGTGTTATTCATCATAGTACATCTCATGTTGGTTCACCTATAATTTTGGTGTCAAATAAAGATGGCACATGGTAAATGTGTATTGATTTCCATGCTTTGAAAAAAAATACTATTAAGAATTGTTACCCTCTTCCTCATATTGATGATTTATTAGATTAGTTAAATGTAGACACTTAAATCTGGCCATCGATGACCTTCAATTAGGATTTTGACCAATTTCCACCAAAATGCACAATTTGGCCTAAAAACATTAAAATATTTGAATATGATGTATTCAAGTGCCAATTTTGGCTAGGGTATTATTAAATAAGGCAATGCAATTTATGGGCTAGCTAACTTTGATCAGATTAATTTGAGTCAAAATGCCAATTTTGCACTTGGGTGCTCTAGATTTCTCTTTTCTATCAATTTACTTATATGAGATGATTGTCTTTGTTATTTTGTGTTAGAAACATTCTAAATGGGATAACGAATCCAATGCATCTAACATTGACTTCCAATTCTAATCTAATTAAATTTTGGACCAATAACAAGGCATTCTGATCAATTTGAGTAATTTATGCACAAAGTGCTTAATCTTGCTTAGAGATAATTAATCCAAATCAAGGCATAATGAATAACTCCATGAGAACTTGTTAAATACTTATTTTTGGATTTGATTATTGAATATCTACATCATCAAGTGACCTCATTTCTTAACAAGACATCCCTAGGCCATAAATGCCACAAATATTAGGATTATGGGTCTCCCATGCCTCATCAATGCTCTCCATGCCTCTTAATTTCTAGTTTATCCCAAATATTGATGAGCGTATTTGAGAATTTTAATTTTAAAATTGGATTAATCCTTAGACACACATCTCAATCTTAAGATGGACAGTTTAGGTTGATTCTACCAGTAGAGTAAAAAATTATTCTATGTTTCATTTTGATTTTCAGTTGTGCGCTACAAAATTTTGTTCCCGCATTCTTTGGTTTGAGCTAGCAAAGTTTTGAAACAAAGCACGGGCTCTAATTTCCTTTTGATTCATTTTGTCAAAGTGTTGAAGTCAGGTGAAAGCTGCCAAGTGTCATTTTCTGAGGCACTTTTCATAATTTCAATAAGGCTACAAAATGTGCCATGTATCTCATAGCAACTCAGTGGAGCATGACAAGTGTCGGCATCCACATTTCATATCTCTTTTCAGCACAAGGTTTCAACAAGCTAAGTATCAAGATCAGGCAAAAAGTGCCAAGTGGCAATATCAAAAGGTTTCAATTTGCTTTTCTAAAAGTGATAGAAGATGCCACGTATCCCAGCTAAAGAGAACAGAAGCCACCACGTGTCGAGATCTAAATTATCTTCATTTTACTTCATCGATATAGCAAAGACTGTGGTGGGTCTCATGTTTTGTTTCTAAAGCAAATGGAAGCCACCAAGTGTCAATGTCTGTGTAAATATGAAATGAGACATGATTGTTTCTATAATATAAATAGAGTGAAGAGGAGACCAGCATGTGTCACCTTCCATAGGTTTCTCAAAAGGTAGCTAAAATTAGCAGAGATTGCCACATATCCCCATTTAAGTAAAGTAGAGATCGCCATGTGTCTTTTGTTGAGGAAAGCAAAAATTTCCACTTGTCCCTATGCTCCTTTTCAAGTTGCTCAGGTAAGAAAGGTTGTGAGTCTTATTTTCTTTAAGTTGTTAAAGTTTTGAGGAAGTGGATTGCGACAGGTGTCAAAGGTAGAATGTTCCTAAGCAAAGATTCAAAAGGAGTATAGGTAAAGCAAAAAGTGCCATGTGTCCTTGGTAAGTGTTGTAGAACATGCCAAGTGTCAGTCTCTAGTAATAAGAAGGTTTTTAAGGAATTGGCCAAGTGTCATCTTCCGTTTAAAAGAAGTAATCATCCTGCAAATTTGTTTCAGCCAATGAACTACCGAAAGACAGAGCATTTCATAATCTCTTGTTAAACACTTCTAGTTCAATTAGATTTCAATTGGGCCATTAGATTGGGAATATATAGACAATCTAGAGTGAATTTGAGGCTATAAATAGGGGTGCAGAGATCACCAGAGGATCATGATCAAATACCAAAGAGAATTTTTTGAGAGAAATTGTCAAGAGTTTTAGACTTTCTAGAGTTGTGACTAGGAATATCATTTGCCTTTGTTCTATTTTATTAAGTTGGAAAGTTTATGTAACTGTGCATGTTTTTGTGCCTCTTATGTGACTGGAGAATTAATAAGAAGATTGAATCATGTGCCTTTGTTGATATTTTTTATGTCATTTCAAAAGTAGTCTAGGCTGTGTTGTCAAGAGTTTTAGACTTTCTAGAGTTGTGATTAGGAATGTCATTTGCCTTTGTTCCATTTTCTTGAGTTAGAAAGTTTATATAATTGTGCATTTTTTTGTGCCTCTTATGTGACTAGAGAATTCAAATAAGAAGATTGAACCCTTTGCCTTTGTTGATATTTTTTGTATCACTACAAAAGAAGTCTATGTTGTGAGCCTCTATTTCTATTATTTACATCTTTTACATTGATCATGCACTTGTTTGCTCTTAAATATAATTGAATCTTACATATAGTCTCATTGTGCTCAGGATTAAGGTAAAATTACATTCAGGGGCATCACCATAGTTAGATTTTATTTCTTGCATTTGTGTTTCTGTTAAAATTCCTATCCCTTTTCCAAGTATACACTTGATATAAAGAATAGACCAACTTCTTAAAAATTTGGAGGTTGTTTCAAGTTGCAAGTCCCACATCTTGAAACTTCCCATTGTTGGTTTTAGAAACAAGTGCAATTTTAACCATCAATAGTTTTTGGTATGCCCAGTGGGACAATTTCTTGAAGTTTCTTTCAAGAACGTATGAACCAGATAGCTACAAGGAGTTAGAGTTGCAGACCAATAACCAGATCACAGTCTACTGTAAATCCAGGTATTCTTTTGCCACCTTTGGTAACTAGTCCTAGAAGAAGAGTCAACCAGTTTGTACCAATACCAAGAGCAAATATGGGAGCCCCTATAGCCCCAAGAAACTATGCAAGTTGGAATACTGGTAGCCCTTATATTCTCCCAATACCACCAGCCACTTGGGACCCTATCCCAATGAATGCTCTGAAAGCTCTACCCAAATTTAGTGGGCAAGACTGTAAAACACCTGAAGAACATCTGCAGGATGTATCAGATGTCTGTGTTATACATGTTGTCACACAAAAAAATGTGGCCATAAGATTATTAGCAGATTCTTTTAAAGGGAAGGCTCTAGAATGGTATCAGTCTTTGACCCCAAATACCATATCTACATGGGATCAGCTTAGAGATCTTTTCTTTGAAATATTTGAAGATAAGGGTGATAAGTCTTCTTTATTATAGCAATTAATTACCATCCAAAGGGCACCACAAGAAGTAATGATTAACTTCAATTCCAAATTTCAAAAGACTTGGGAAAGAATCCCTACTACAACTAGACCATTACTAGGTGTGGCTATAGTTTTCTATCTTAAATCTTTAAATTCAGACATATCTATTATGATTCAGTCACTTGGAGGTCAGACTCTGCCAGAGGCTTATGACTATGCAGTCAGAGTAGAAAATTATTTGATAGATGCTGGAAAGTTACCTCTAAGGCCTCCCATGCCCATGTTTCTAGATATTTCCTTGCCATTACCTCAAGAAGCCCCTAAATCTATATCCCCACCTATGTCTATGTACACATATCCTCAATCACTCGCTAAAGAAATTGTCCCCGCTCAGTCATCTGAGCTAGATGATATCAAGAATATCTTGAGGACATTTTCTAATGAGCTAATTAATATAAAAAGATAGTAGAATACTTATACTAAACCCCAATACTAGGGCTATCAAGGAAATAGATTTTCATCTTAGCCAAACCAATACCAGGGTCCTCCAAAGCAAAATAACCCTCAGCTAGCAAACCAGTTAGTTGCAGTCCCTACACCCTCACAGACTATTCCTCCCAATTCAAATAGAGAAATTGTTCCAAGGCAAAATAATTATGCAGATGGTACCAATGCTTGGCATTTCCCTTACAATAATGCTCATACACCTATAGATTGTCCCATGGGTAATCTACAACAAAAAGTGGCGGAGCAAAGAAGAATGAATGGATAGTTTGCAAGTTCCAGTGATAATCAAGCCTACCAATCTTTTGGTATGTGAAATTTAGTCTTAGTGGCTCAGATGCAAGGGATTTAATCGCAAAAAGAAGAAGAAATAGCCCCAAAATATGCTTTGTTCTCATGGGTTGAAGATGAAGAATTAGTATTCTTGAATGAAGTTTTTGCTTCCAAGAAATTAGTGGTGCCATCAGACTACTATACTAGATCAAAGAGAAGAATGTTGAAACAGCCTGAAGCTGTAAACAATGAAGTTATGGAGAATACTCTATTTCAAGGTCATCAAAACACAACAATTAGACAAGAAGTGTTTCAGCTAGTGCAAAACCAAGTAATTCCTGGAAAAATTCAAGAAAGGGCAAGGTATCCTTATTTTCCAAGAATTCAAACTTTGGAACTAATGAATGTGGTGGATTGACTGAAGATGACCCTAGCACAAGTATCAATTTGGGACATATTAGCTATTCCTAAACAAAGGACACTGTTACAAGAAGCTCTTCAAAATCAAGCAATGCCCAAATGTACTGAAGGACCTGCTGATAAAAGAAAGCTCAAAGACATAGTTCGTCTATAGACAACAGCCTTAGTGAACAATGCATCAAAGGTAAGCAAATCCAAATTGGATTCCTTATATTTAACTAAGATAGGTGACTAGACTAAGCATAATCAGGAAAAAGAAAATAACCAGTTGTTAGCTATGACGCATAATGACCCATATGAAAATTATAACTCTACTGATCTAGGCACTTATGTTATTTTTGATGAGGACCATGAAATCCCAAATGTTTTAAGGAAAGAAATGCCAACTACTCAAGAATTTGAAAAGGATTCAGAAATCCAGACTTTAAATTTTGATGGGGCTAGAAGTAAAAATGGTGCTAGAGCAGGAATTTGTCTTACTGCTCCAAATGGTGAAAAAAATTAAAGGATATCTATTTTTAATTTGCTTGTACTAATAATGATGCCTAGTATGAATCTTTAGTACATGGGCTCCTGTTAGCCAAGAAAAAGGGAATAAAGAATCTAATAGTAAAAGGAGATTCAGAACTAGTAGTAAAGCAAATTAGAGAAAAGGCAATAGCAAAGAATATAAGGATGAAATCCTATAAGCATAGAATTTGGGACTTAATAAAAGATTTTGAAGCTTTTAATATTTAAGTAATTCCTAGGATTCAAAATTTTGAAGTGGATAGGATGGCACAAATTGGTTCACAGTTTGATCCAGTAACTGCCCTATTAGTTAACAATGAGTTAGTAAAAGTTATAGTAAGGCCAACTATCCCAGATAATGATGAGAATTGGCAAGTATTTGAGAATGATTTTCAAGTACTCTCATTCTTGAAACAATCAAGGGAATTTGTCGATCAATTGCAACCAAAGATTGAAGAGGCATATGTGGATCAAATTATACAATTAAAGAATAATAAGCTTCCCAAAGGTTTAATCACTTTAGAGAACCTTTTTGATCCAGAATATGTAAGCCTGGAGAAGAAAAGGTTCCAAGCAAACAAAGTAGATTATTTTGAAATAGAGGTGAGTGAAGGAAAAAATTTAAAAGTTGTAAATTTTACAACTCAAGTAGAAAAGGAAAGGCTAATTGAATTATGCAAAAAATATGACAGAGTCATAGCTTGGAGCCATGAAGACCTTCATGGATATAATAGAGACATTATTCAACACACAATAGAACTAACTAAAGGATCTAAGCCTGTCAAACAAAAATAGAGGCCAGTGAATCCAAGGATTAAGCCTCTAATGGTGGATGAGTTGCAGAAACTTTTAGAATCTAAAATAATTTTTCTAATTAAACACTCAACTTGAGTATCAAATATAGTACCAGTTAGAAAAAATAATGGTGATATAAGACTTTGTGTAGATTTCAGAGATCTAAACAAAGCATCTTTGAAGGATCACTATCCCTTACCCTCCATGGAACAAATTTTATAAACTGTGGCCAGATTCGAGAGGTTTTCTTTGCTAGATGGTTTCTCTAGATACAATCAAATTTGGTTGGCTAATGAAGATCAATACAAGACTACTTTTACTACCAAATGGGGAACATTTGCATATGCTAAGATGCCATTTGGCCCGTCAAATGTTGGATCCACTTTTCAAAGAGCTATGGATGTGGAATTTGGGGAACTTATAAATAAAATCATCTTGATTTATCTTGATGATCTTACTATTTTTTCAAAGAATGTTGCTGATCATTTTGATCATTTAGAATCTATGTTTAAAAAATGTCAAGAATTTGGAATATCCTTGAATCCTAAGAAATGTATCTTTGTTGTCCCTCAAGGAAAATTATTAAGACATATAGTATCTAAATAAGGAGTCTCCATAGACCCAAAAGGAGTGGCAGCTATAATGAACTTACCCCTTCTAGTAAATAAGAAAGCAATTCAATCTTTCTTGGGAAAGATTAATTTCATTAGTCAGTTCATATCTGACTTTGTAGGCTTAGTAAGACCAGTGACACTCTTGTTGAAAAAAAAACCTAATTTTCAAGTGGACTACAAAAGGAAGGCAAGCCTTTGAAGAGGTCAAGAAAGCTATCGCAACAACTCTAGTACTTAGAAACCCAAACTTTTCTAAGCCTTTTGTAATGTACGTATATGGAAGAGAGCTCAGTATTGTTGTTGTCTTAACATAGAAAGATGATAGACAGGAGGGAGAGCATCCAATAGCCTTTTTCTCAAGGACTCTCAGGGAATATGAAACCAGATATAACTTTGTGGAAAAACAAGCATATGCTATGGTAAAAGCCCTCAAAAAGTTTAAGCATATAGTATCAGGAAGTAAAATTTTGATACTTGTAGCTCATCCAAGTGTCAGAGAATATATCATGGAGGGTGAAATTACTAAAAAAAGAGCAAATTGGATAACCAAGATCCTTGAATATGATGTAGAATTCAAACCCACTAAATTAGTTATAGGTAGGGGTTTGTGCCAATATATGGCTCAAGAGCTTGAAAAGATGATACCTGAAGAGACAAATTTAGGAACAGAAGAAGAAATTTTATTGAGAATACAAGAAGTTGATCAGGAATCGTGGGTCACAAGTAGGATTCATTTTATGAAAAATGGGATTTACCCAAGAGAACTCCCTCAAAATAAGAGAAGATACTATAGGATTCAAGGATTTCATTTTATTTTAATTGAACAGGTTCTTTTCAAAAGAAATTCTGATGGAAAATTGTTAAGGTGTGTAGAAAAGGATGAGGCCAAGAAAATATTACATGAAATGCATCATGGAGTATTAGGTGGACATTTTTTTGCAAAGACCACAGATATAAAGATAAGTGAGGCAGGTTATTTTTGGCCTACTTTATTTATAGATTGTTATCAGCTGGTTAAAAAATGTCAATCTTGTCAATATTATGTGGGGATGAGAAGGAATGCAACAATGCCTCTTAGTCCTATAATTGTGGATGAACCTTTTGCTCAATGGGGTCTTGACTTCATTGGAATGATAAATCCAGTGTCTATCATGGGTCACAAATGGATATTAACTACTATAGATTATTTCACCAGATGGATTGAGGCTATGCTACTTAAAGAAGCAATAGAAAATGTGATCCTAGATTTTCTAAGTAGTATCACTACTCATTTTGGGGCTCCTCGCACCATAATTTTAGATAATGATAAAGCATTTTTAGGGTCTAAAGTATCTGAATTTGCATTAAAGCATGGAATATATCTAAAAACTTCATTTAACTATTACCCTCAAGGTAACAATTTGGCAGAATCAACTAATAAGAACCTAATTACACTCATCAAAAGAATAGGGGCTGATCATCACAAAGAGTGGCATAAAGTGCTTAATTTAGCACTATGGGCTGATAGAATCATTCCTAAACAGGTGATAAAAATGTCCCCATATGAATTGGTATATGGGAAATCTATTGTAATTCCCCTAAGCTTGGAGATTCCTGCCCTCTAGCTAATCAAACAGATTGAAATCAAAGAAAATGGCCCCATGCAAGTCAGACTTGCGAAACTTTTGGAAGTTCAAGAAAAGAGAGATGCAGCCCATGATTCATTGGTAAAACATCAAAAAATAGTTAAAGACTCTTTTGATAAAATAACTTCTAATTCTCAGCTTAAAATAGGCTCAATTGTTTTGAAATGGGATGCAAGAGCCGCCAAGCCAGGTCAACACACTAAGTTTGAAGCATTATGGACTGGCCCTTATAGAATTTGTGTGTGTAAATAGAAAAATTATTTTGAGCTAGAAACAATGGAAGGTGAACCTGAAGAGATTCTTGTGAATGAAATCTATTTGAAACATTTTAGTTAAGCTATGTTTTTAGCAATTTTTTATCATGTGAGAGTTGTAGGTTATTTTTTAGCAAGCTCAAAATTCCTTGAGGTCGCCAATAACTATAGAGTAAAAAATTACTGTATGTTTCATTTTGATTTTTAGTTACACACTACAAAATTTTGTTCCCACATACTTTGGTCTGAGCTAGCAAAGTTTTGAAACAGAGCACAGGCTCTAATTTCCTTTTGATTCATTTTATCAAAGTGTTGAAGTCAAGCGGAAGCTACCAACTGTCATTTTCTGAGGCACTTTTCATAATTTCAATAAGGCTATGGAATGTGCCATGTATATCATATAAACTCAGTGAAATGTGACAAGTGTCAGCATCTATGTTTCATATCTCTTTTTAGTGGAAGGTTTCAACAAGCTAAGTATCAGGATCAGGCGAAAAGTGCCAAGTGGCAATAATGAAAGATTTTAATTTGCTTTTCTAAAAGCGATGGAAGATGCCATGTATCCCAAATGAAGAGAGTGGAAGCTACCATGTGTCAAGATTCAAATTATCTTCATTTGCCTTCACTGATATAGCAAAGACTATGGTGGGTCTCAGGTTTTGTTTCTAAAGCAATCGAAAGCCGCCAAGTGTCGATGTCTATGTAAATATGAAATGAGACCCAATTGTTTCTATAATATAAATAAAGTGAAGTGGAGACCAGCATGTGTCACCTTTCATAGGTTTCTCAAAAGGTAGCTAAAAGTAGTGTAGATTGCCACATATCCCTAGTTAAGTAAAGCAGAGATTGTCACATGTCTTTTGTTGAGGAAAGAAAAAATCACCACCTGTCCCTATGCTCCTTTTCAAGTTGCTTGGGAAAGAAAGGTTGTGGGTCTTATTTTATTTAAGCTATTAAAGTTTCAAGGAAGCAGATTGTGATAGGTGTCAAAGGTGGAACATCCCTGAGCAAAGATTTAAAAGGAGTGTATGTAAACTAGAAAGTGCCACGTGTCCTTGATAAGTGTTGCAGAACACACCAAGTGTCATTCTTTGGTAATAAAAATGTTTTCAAGGAATTGGCCAAGTGTCCTCTTTCATTTAAAAGAAGTAATCATCCTATGAATTTTTTTGAGCCAATGAACTGCTAGAAGACAGAGGGTTTTAGAATCTCCTATTAGACACTTCCAGTTCAGTTAGATTTTAGCTGGGCTATTAGATTAAGAACATACAGACATTTTGGAGTGAATCCAAGGCTATAAATATGGGTGCAGAGATCACCAGAGGATCATGATCAGATATCAGAGAGAATTTTTTGAGAGAAATTGTCAAGAGTTTTAGACTTTCTAGAATTGTGACTAGGAATATCATTTGCCTTTGTTCTATTTTCTTAAGTTGGAAAGTTTATGTAACTGTGCATGTTTATGTGCCTCTTATGTGACTGGATAATTAATAATAAGATTGAATCTTGTGCCTTTGTTGATATTTTTTGTCATCACAAAAGTAGTCTAGGTTGTGTTGTTAAGAGTTTTAGACTTTCTAGAGCTATGATTAGGAATTTCATTTGCCTTTGTTCCATTTTCTTGAGTTGGAAAGTTTATATAACTATGTGTGTTTATGTGCCTCTTATGTGACTGGAGAATTCAAATAAGAAGATTAAACCATGTGCCTTTGTTGATATTTTTTGTATCACTATAAAACCAGTCTATGTATTGAGCCTTTGTTTCTATTATTTCCATCTTTTACATTGATCATGCACTTGTTTGCTCTTAAATGTAATTGAATCTTACATATAGTCTCACTGTGCTCAGGATTAAGGTCGAATTACATTCAAGCACATCACAATAGTTAGATTTTCTTTCTTGCATTTGTGTTTTTGTTAAAATTCCTATCCCTTTTCCCAGTATACACTTGATATAAAGAAGAGACCAACTTCTTAAAAATCTAGAGGTTGTTTCAAGTCGCAAGTCCCACATCTTGAAACTTCCCATTGTTGGTGTTAGAAACAAGTGCAATTTTAACCATCAACACTACCCATTTGTAAAAATATATAAATAAGAGGCCTTGCCACATGAATTTTAAGCTTAATTTATGAAAATTTACCATGTCAAATTGATTCCAAGACATATCACATGCCAAGGTTATGATTCCAAAATATTGAGCCAAGCTAAGCCAAAGCCACAAGGTGCCAAGGAGAAGAGGAGATAGCCAAATCTCCCTTGATGAAGACTTAATGAGCACAAGTCAAGCAAGCCACTACAACAATAATTTTAGAACATACAAAGAAGGTAAAATAAGGTTTATTTTACATTTTAGTTGTGTGTTTTACTCATGTTTGTTAACTAAGCTCTCCCTAGTGTCTAGGCCTAGATATATTATGCTAGTTAGTGTGTTTATTTCATTTATTTTTATTTTGAAACTAACACAATACTAACCATCCTATCTTGAGTCAAATTCTTAGCTCACATAATGGCATGCTTGATGGGACCCAATGCATCCCACACATGAATAAGATCATTATGCAACTTTAAAATCTTCATTTGGATGATTACAACTTTTACAATTTGATTTTATAACTTTGTTTTGCCATTTTTATTTGTCATGGGTTTACACAGTAACCATCACTAGTTGAGTAAACCACCAACAAACCATTGTCAGTTAAGATAACCATCATCAGTTAAGTTAGTAAAACTGACATCGGTCTGCATAACCATCATTAGTTAGTAAAATTTTCATTGGTCTACATAAACATTGTCGTCACCAGTTAGTATAACCGTCAATGGTCAATATGTTTTTTTACACAAACCTAAGAGCTCATTTGTCTAAGTTTATTGTTTCATCTTCAAAAGTGCTTCTAAGATAAACATCTTGCTAACATTTTATTTGAAGGTTTTACTTGAAAAATCATCAAAACATGGTTAATTAGATCCTTTAAAACTTCTTTTAGGTTGTTTTAAAATGAATCAATCTTTTCATTTTGGTGCTTAAAATAAAATCATTTAGGGTGTTATTGCTTAAATCTTGTAGTTATCTTTCAAAGTTAAAAATTAAGACCAAGGGGTCAAATGAACACCACCAAATCTTTCATTTAAGCTTAAAATTGAACAGACTTGTCATTTTTGTCTTCAATAGTTGTTTAATCTAATTTTGTTTAGCAAAGAGAGGGGTGTTACATGTATGCTCTTCCATTTGTCTCCTTTAGGGAACCCTTGGAATCAAAAGTTCCATTCCTATTGAAAAAATCCTAGTCCAAGGCTTAGAAATAATGTCATCTAAAGCACTCCCCAAAAACTCATCAAAGTTTGGGTGACCTTAAAAATGACCCTAAACTATTTCTATTAGTCTTTTATTTTCATGAAAACTTGGCTTATGAGGGGGATGTCATTACCTCCCATTAGTTCTATAGAGAAGCTTTGAGCCAGGGTTCCATCTCCTAGCATTGACTTCATTTGGCTCCATATTGGAGTTGTACTTTGGACATTGCACTATATTGAGTGAACAATGGGATGTAGTGGTTGCAAAAAAGATTAGACATTTTTGTAACAATCCAAGTGATATGGACCCAAAATCCATGCTTTTCTTTTGAATTATTTGACATGAAAGTCATTGTGTAATTGATTCCCCTAGAATGTTTAGAAACTTAGAAATCTTAGACAAATCCCCACTTGTTGTGGAAGTATTATTGGTGCAAGGTGTGCTTCAAGGTCCATGTTGTAGTACTATCATTTGAGAGAAGGGGGATGTAAAAACCCTACTATATAATGTGCATTTACTTTTGGATGAACACTTAAAATATTCTCAAATAAAATATATTGATGGATTCTAAAAATACCAAGTAACCTTGTCAGTTTAGGATCTAAAAGAGATTAATTAGTTAGTTTTGTCCTAGATTAAAAGTCTTGTTTGGATTCAAAACTTAGTGTAAATAAGAAATATAAACCAAACACATGGTCCTCATTTTCCTTTGAACAAAGAGGCATTATGTTGCCACGTGAAATCATCAATTTGCCTTATTTAAAGTTCATCAAAACATGGAGTCATGTCATCCACTTTGGCATAGTTATGATACCCAATTGAGTCTAGAACTTTGCCAAAATTGTTTAAGTCCTTCATTTATAATCTAAATTTGAAATTGCACCTTTATAAGTTCATAGGGTTGATGTCTTAAGTGGGTTTTCCATTTGCACTAAAATTAAGGGAAATGAGGTTCAATTTCCAAGTTAGGTTAAAGGCCATTTAAGACTCATGATCATTATCACCACTTGATAGACTTAAGTCATTTTGTGCTAACACTTGCACTTTGAGTCTATGCACTACAACTTTTTGAGTCAAGGAAGGTAGTTTTATGCTAACAAATTTGTGAGAAATTATCTTTGCCTTAGAGAGATTTTTGAAACAAGAATTTTTTCACATCTTTGGGGTAGTCTAACATTGTTACATTGCCCAAAATATTTTAGATATTGTTTCATAGGCCCTCTTACATAGAGTTCAAATTTGTTCCTACATTTTAAAACCAATCTAAGTATACCTTTGTGAACCTTTGTCTAGCATAGTTACATTTTTCACTTTTTGTCTAGCTTATTTTTCAAAGAACCAAGTTTAATACCATTATTTGTGAGAAAACAAACTATCTTTAAAGTGCCTTTTGTTTAATACCTTATACCTATTTGATCAAGTCTATGTCCAAGAATCAATTGCATAATGTTTATTATAAGTGTTTCAAAATCATTAGATTAAAACTTTCATCTATTTTAAAGTCTAGCTTTTGATGTTGTTTGGCCAAGAGTCCTAGCACATGCCTTTTATGAGCCTAGCTTTTGACACCATGTTTTGGCCAAAAGACCTAACAACTTTTCAATTTCCTAGATTAAACTAATTTGAAACAATTCAAACTTAGAGTTTGGCATTTCAATTTTTGGTTCATTTACTTAATCTTTTTATGTAAAGTGTGTAATGTGAGACACTTAAAGTTAGCTTATATTATCACAAATCTTTGCATAAAACCTTTTTGTTTTTTTTTACGAATCTAGACCAAGTTTGAACATCAGATTTTAGAAATTATATTTTTAAAGTTTTTATAACTCTTTAACCTATTATTTCCAAACCATTTACAATAGATCCCAACATGTATTCCAACACTCATAGTGGACTCGTGTACAATCCAGGGATTAGTAATGTGGTTATGTAGGAAGAAATGGTGAAAGACCCCTATGAAAATAATACTACTTATGAGATGGACATGTATCCCTTTTATAATACTCAATTACGGGCACAAAGCCAAGATCCATTGGTTAACTATTTGGTTAATACACCACCTTATTTAGAACAAGACCAAGAGCAAACTATACAATACCTAGCTACAATACCCACAACTGATAAACCAATTATTCAATAGTCACGCTCTGCTAATATGCCTTCCACATATGATCCATTTTTATTTGAGTGTCATTAATTGGGGAACAAAGATGAGATTTTGGTTAGATCCATAGAAGTAGGGGCCAAGTTTCTAACAGACCTCCCCCAAGAGAATTTCCCAAGCCTAGTAAGAATGCCCCATAACATAATTTATGATCAATAGGCTTATTCTAGCAATCCTTTGGCTATAGTCCAAATAATGTATCAGGACCCTAATAATCCTAACAGAGGTAAAAACCTCATGTAATAACACTTTAACCAAATATAGATGGCTTATAAAACATACCTAAATCTAGCACATAATTTCAATCAAATGACCATGGTTAGCAAACCTCTTATCAACTTAGTTCCTTCAATAGGATTTTTTATAGAGTTAACTAGTCAAGATAATTAGAGTTTAGACCCATTTTTGAAAAAACCTTTGATGGATAACTTGCTACATATGCCCATATTGAAGAAGTGTCTTCTGCTTCTACACAAAATAATGAGAAAAATATAGTGGATAATGTGCAAATAATGTCCAATCCAAATTAAAGTGATACTAATGTATAAACAACTAGTCAACAACATGTGCCTATAGTTGATATCATGAGTGGACCATCGTACCAGAGAGTAGGAGTTTACACATCCCAACCTGAACTAGCTACTTCATCAACCATGCAACCAATAAGATTAGGTAGTCAAACAACACCCAATGTCATACCTCAATAATAGAATGTGATGAATCCTACTCCTCCTCATAAAGGGATGAGTAGTATTATACAATAGTAGGCACAATATAGTGTACCAATGTAATAAAAGATGAATGTATAGCCACCTTAATAAGGGGAAACTAGTGTTCCACCTCACTAGATAGTGATAAATACATCTCCTCAGTCATAGACTAATGTACCAATCCAAAACCAAATGATGACTAGCTAATAACATGTAAATATTAGTCAGCGACAGATGTTGAATCCTCAACATACATTATTTTCCTAACAAGGATTCATGTAACAAGGAGGATCTTATGTTTTTCAAGTACCTACTAGACAACAATCAGTTCAAAATGTGCCACAAGTGTAGAGACAGGGTCTTGGTCCACAAGTTCCCACTCAATAGTAAGGTTTGATTAGTCAACATCATGTCCCTTTTCATCAAAAATAGGCATAGTATAGTTATATCCATCTAACACAAACACAAAATCATCCAAGTTAAACCTTCATATCCAACCCAAACCAGAATATCGCACAACTAAATGTGCAATTTCAAGTACATCCTAATCCACGTATACATATTCCTAGTCTATTTCCCAACTAAACCAATACACCCCAAAAAATATCTCCATCATACCCTAGTCAAAGTGTCCCACTTTTGACGTCCCAACCATCTACCTAGACCAATAGTCTCCCTTAAACCAATGTTCCTTCTAGTTTCCTATCCCAAGAATTGCAACAAATGAAGGATACAATTGCTGCCATTCAGGCTGGGAAACATTCTAAAACATTTAAGTCGAATGACATGTGTTCTTATCCATTCAATATGGAGTACTTATAGATACCATTTCCTCTAGGATATGAAGCACCAAAATTTGATAAATACAAAGGGAAAGGTGACCCTAAGGCCCATTTAACCAAAAAAAAATGCATATGTTAACCAATGGCATATAGCGATATAAACCTTTTATTATTGTTTTCAAGGATCTTGTATAGACAAGCCTTGGAGTGGTTTTTTAAGTTTCCCAAGAATTTAGTAATAGATTTTGATGATCTTTATGATAAGTTTGTGTAAAAAAATTCCTATAATCTCAAACATGAGATTTCATTGGTTGACTTAACACAAGCAAAACAAAAGGCTAGTGAGAGTTTTAAAAGTTATCTATAGCAATGGAGAGCCCTTGTAAGTCAATTCACCCATAGTTTACTAGATAAATAATTAGCCATTGTGTTTACTAAAAATTTTCATAGTGAAATAGCTTATCATCTAGAACTATAATGTGCAAATACTTTCAAGGAGATCATCGACAATGGCTTATTGATTGAGCGAGCCCTTATTAATAAAGAGATCATCAAGCTTATGTCAACTAATCAGAATCAAGGTACTAATCAAAGAAGTGGCCAAAACCAACATCCAATCCAAGTGTAAGAATCACAACTAGCATAGGCCAATAACTAGGATAGACCAAAGTAATTCACCCATAATAGGAATGTTGTGGGTAATGGAGTAATTAAACTAAATAGTGAAAACATCATCTACACCACCTTTTTAGCTTAATCCTACCCAAAAACCTCTCCAAACAACACCAAAATCAAAACAACCAAGACCTATGCAACAAATACAGTAACCTTTACCATTACAAACCCCTCCTATAAGGATAACTATGCCTATGCATCACGTCTTTAGTGACCTAAGAGAGCCTATTGAGTCTATATTTTTTAAACTTGCTAGTACTAATCTGATTAATTGGCCTATACAATATCATTATTCATAAGGCATTTCTTATCCTGATTGGTACCATGAAAATGAATTCTATGAATATTATCGGGTTAACAAGCATAATCTATGAAGATGTGTGCAAATCAAACATTTGATTGAGAATGTGTTGGAGAATGGGGAGATAACATTAGATAATGGTGCTTCCATCTCCAATAAAACTCTTGGGATTTATCAAAACCCCTTTCCCCAACATAACACATAGTAAGAACATAATAATTAGAAACAATAACAACAACACTAGCCAATGAAATAATAAAATTAATAGTATCAAAATCAAAGACCAAATCGGTAAAATCAACAGCAAAACCCACAACATCATAATAATGGACAAAATCAAGGTTAGAATGGTAACAACCAATAAACCTACCATATAATTGCACATGACTACAACAGGGTTGTAGGTCATATTGTAGGGGGTAGCGTTAATACCATCTCCATTAATCCTAGACTAAGTATTAATTAATCTAAACATTACTAAATAATAACAATCAACCAAATTACATGGATAATCCTTCTTTAACCTGGGATAACACATAAGCATACCAACAAATCAAGACTTCCATTTTTGGACCTTATAATGATAAATGACCCGTACCACATGACCACATATAAGTGCACTAACAATCGAGACTTGTCCTATCTAGTCCCACACCATTCCTAGCATTTGTTAGCAATCATGGTCCAAACTCTAATCTTGATTATGTAATGACAACTCAAAGGTCAAAGATTACTATCCTAGGTCGACAACCATCTACCACTTTGCCTGTTATCCAACCAACCATTTAGCCTCAAAATAAACCATTCACCATTGACTGAGATAAGAAGTTTGATATTATAGAATAATTACAGAAGACACCAACACAAATTTCTATTTTAGATTTATTATGAATGTCAAAAATCTAAAAGAAAATTTTGAACGAGTTTTTAATCCAATCCACTATTTCTAGTGACATATCCCCTGATAAATTTCAAGCTTTGGTTAGACACATAGCTCCAGCCCAACAAGTCACATTTAACCAAAGTGATATGTCTTCCCTTGGCCCACTTCATAATAATCCATTATACATAGAAGTTTATATAAAGAGGAATAAATTGAAATGTGCCCTTATAGATAATGGATCAGGCCTCAACATAGTGTCTCTAAATCTCATCAAGCTTCTTGGGTACATAATGGCAAATCTCCAGCCAAAAATGATAACTATCAAAGCATATGATAATCAAGAAAGAGAATCACAAGGCACCATTAGCTTACCAGCTATCATTAGGCCTTTGACCCATGAAATACTTTGACATGTGCTTGATCTTGAGTTGTCATATAATATACTTCTAGGTAGACCTTGGTTACATGAGATTCATGTAGTCCCATAAACACTACACCAAACTATTAAGTTCTCTCACTCAAGGATAGAAGTGAATATTTTAAGAGATTTACACCCATATGAACACTGTGAACATCTTGAGGTCATGTTTCAAAGCTACAATTACTAATACAGCATGAATCCAAGTTTAAATCAAGATAAAATAAAGGTCATACTTATTAATAATCCATACAATAATTGCATAGATCTTAATAGTGACCAATAGTGACAGATGATAGTTATCCAACTGATGACAGTTTTACTAACTAGCATTAATTATTATGTAAACATGTGGCAAATAAAAATGGTAAAATAAAGCTAAAAAATCAAATTACAAAATTTTTAATGATCTAAACAAAGATTTTAAAGCTATAAAATGATCTTCTTCATGTGTGTGTTAGGTTGTGGAGCTAAAAGCTTCAACCCTTTGCAAACAGTGGAACAGAAGGTTGCTGAGATCCAGGAGCACCGGTGTCGACAGCAGGACCGACGTCGGTAGAGACTAGTGCAGAAGGCCACCGGCGATGGCAGGAAGTCGGCCAATGTCGGCAGAACCAGACAAGCAGGGACCGATGTCGGTCGCCTGTGTGTTCCAGAACTGCTCGTTTCATGGATAGTTAGTTAAGTGAACGAAGAGTTTGCATGTTAAGACCAGCCAGAGTCTTGGGCTGCGAGGATAATTGTCTAAATTAAGATTCTAAGTTATTGTTTGAGTTAGGGATCTATATATAGACCCATTGGCATGTATTGTATAAGGCATGAGATAGAAAGGAAGAGTTCCTTCTAGTTGTAAGATCTGTGAGTTGCAGGTTGTTACAAGCTCATTGGGGATCTACATGTAAGTTTGGTCTTTGAATTACAGGTTGCAGGTTCATGAGAGATCAGCTTGAAGTGCTATAGAGTGCTTGGTGTACCGGCAGGGTTATTACTGACTGGTTGGTGAGGTGAACACCAATTCTGTGTGTGAGTTGGTTGTTGGGACCATTTTTTTGTGTATGAGAGTGTGTGTGAGAAGAATTAATGTACACTTGAGGTGTGGCAAACCTCTGTAAGGTGAAAGAGTGTGGTGGCTCTTTGATTGTATTCTTTTCTGTATAGTGTTAATACAAGATAGTGTATTGTCTCTCATATTCTGTGCTATTGGTGAATTCTAGTTACTTGTGTTTCTAGTTATTTCTGCATATTCAATTACTTATATTTGGTAATCATACTGTGCTCTTTCTGAGGAGCAAGATCCTAACAGGTGGAATTAGAACAGGTGTGTTTGTTCTTGGATTTATCTCCACCACCCCCTAACAAGTGGTATCAGAGCTTTTGGTTGGGATACTAACAGATTGGTGTAGATCTGGGTAGTGTGTTTTGATTACAGGTTACTCACAGGGTTTCTGTTTGAGTGGGAGTTGAACAATGGCAGAAAACAGTCAACTACGAATGGAAAAGTTTAATGGCAAGAACTACCAATTATGGA
This sequence comes from Torreya grandis, assembly GCA_037957365.1. Taxonomy (NCBI): domain Eukaryota; kingdom Viridiplantae; phylum Streptophyta; class Pinopsida; order Cupressales; family Taxaceae; genus Torreya; species Torreya grandis. Next base: position 3,794,057 of record JARHVA010000574.1, on the reverse strand, counting down.
GGATGCAGATTGAGGACTATCTGTATCAGAAATATTTGTACTTACCGTTGGGTGGGGTTGCTAGCAAACCCTCGAATATGAAAGATGAAGAATGGGAGGTTCTTGATTGGAAGGCTCTGGGATCTATTAGATTGAGTCTTGAATCATCTATGATTTTCAGCTTATCACAGTGTAAGACAATGGTGGAGTTGATGAAATCTTTGGCAAATTTGTATGAAAAACCCTCGGCTTCTAATAAGGTATTTCTTATGAAGCGTTTATTTAATTTGCAAATGTTGGAAGGTGGATCTGTTCATAGCCATCTTAGTTATTTCCATGGTTTGGTAAACCAGTTAAGTTCAGTCAATATTGTATTTGATGATGAAATTAGAGCTCTCTTAATCTTGTGTTCATTACCTGAAAGTTGGGAAGGTTTGGTAATGCCAGTTTCTAATACTGTGTCTCCTTCAAAAGTCTTAAAAGTGGATGATGTTGTGAGTGTGATCTTGAATGAAGAGATATGCAGGAAAAGCATAGGTGAATCATCTGGAGATGCTTTGAGTGTTGAAGGAAGAGGAAGGCCAAGAGATAAGACAGAGCGTGGGAGATCAAGGTCAAAAATAGGTAGGAGATCCAAGTCCAGGTATGGCAGAATAACCTGCTGGAAATGTGGAAAGCAAGGGCACTTAAAGAGAGATTGCAGATCGGGTGAAGATTAGCATGAAGGACATGGAGAAGAAGCAGATGTTATGGGTTATGTTGCACAGGATGCTCTGGTATGTTCTTTAGATAAATTAGAATCTTGGGTATTAGATTCAGGTGCCTCTTTTCATGCATCCCCACATAGGGAATTTTTTCATGAGTATGTCCAGGGAGACTTTGGAGAAATTTGTGTAGGGGATGGTAATCCTTGTCAGATTTTTGGCAAAGGCAAAGTGAAGCTAAAAGTGCAGACAGGTGACACATGGGTGTTAAAGGAGGTCATGCATGTCCCAATTCTGAAGCAGAATCTGATTTCTGTTAGAAGTTTGGGTGATGAGGGTTGCACAGTAACTCTCACAGCAGACTCTTGGAAGGTTACCAAGGGTACACTTGTTGTAGCTAGAGGTAAGAAAGTAGGTATGCTTTATCTATCTACTTGTTTTACTGATTCTCTTTCTGGGTTATCTACTTCAGCTGTAGATTCAGAGATGTGGCTTAATAGGCTTGGTCACATAGATAAGAAGGAGATGCTGGTTCTTGAGTCAAAGAGTATGCTTTCAGATTTGGAAGGCATGGATCGCGGTTTCTATATGCAGAAGAAGAAGGTGAGGTTTCTTGAGGAATCTGATGTTAGTGACAAGAACAGGAAAGCCTTGGTTTTCAAGGAGAAAGTGACAGACAGAGTTCAGCATAAGGTGCAGAGGAATTCTGAGCAGAGCAAGGGTGTTTTGGACAAGGGTTTGATCCAAAAAGAGCTCGCGGGAAAAATTCAGGTCTCACAAGAAAAACACAGAGACCGACGTCGGCAGGAAAACCGGCGTCGGTGTCCAGACAGGGACCGACGTCGGCTATGTGCAGCCTGATGTCGGTGACTCAAGGCAGATAAGAACCGGCATCGGCTAGAGGAAACTGACGTCGGCAAGGAGGCACTCGTAGGGAACCGACATCGGTCGGCTATAGACTGAGATGTGACCGGCATCGGTTATTGAGACAAATTTTGGGTGGACAGCGAGTTGTCATGGAGTCTCAAGCGCCCATATGGAGGACTAAAGGTGTAAGTAAGTTCTTAAATTCGTCATTTCCCTTCTTTACACTACTTGTTGCTCACTTATGGTATAGAACTAGGAAGTTATTAAAGAAGCAGAATAGGTAGATCCAGGAAACAGTGGGAGCTTGGCATGGATGAGGATGTGATTCCTTGGAGGAGAACCAAATGGGTGTTTTGGGTAGAGTTGCCAGCTGGAAGAAAGCATTGAGAGACGAAATGGATGTTAAGGATGAAGAAGAGCGGAAATGGATACGTGAGATGGAAGATCAGGGTATATGATCTTGTATTAGCTGCAGGGCAATGGAGGTTTGATCATTGTGTTTCTCTTTACCAGGTTGGATAATATTAGCTACATTATCCTATTTCTGTATGATGTGCTTGTTGCAGGGTTACATATACAGGTATTGCTGAACTAAAGGTAAAGCTAGTTTAGGTGTATGTCATGGAGAATCTAGGAGTAGAAAGGTTCTTTGGCATGAGTGTGTTCTAGAGACATGGAGGTCTTGTTGACTATTGTTTTAGGATGATTGTGTGAAACCGGTTAGCACGCTGATGGTTAGACAGTTCACTAGACAGGTGTCTTGATTCACATAATGAGGTTGAGTGCATGGTATGTACTAAACCTGAGTTTTCCCAAGCAGTGGGAGTTGTCACAAGTTTGGAGTCAATCCGGGAGAGTAATACTGAAGGGCAGTTCAGTGGGACCAGTAGCAGGTGCACATGCTATGCAGGGTCAAGTTCTTTTTCTACATGGTTGTAGATGCGGATGTGGCAGGTAATTTGGATGACAGGTTTTGCACTATAGGATTTTGTAGTGGTTGGTCTTCAAGAGTGATCTTGAGGAGGGATACAAAGCCAAGGGAACAAACTAGATAGAGTACAGGTACAGGTATAGGTTGTAGTTGTTTATCTCCAAGTGGGAGATTGTTAGGTTGTGGAGCTAAAAGCTTCAACCCTTTGCAAACAGTGGAATAGAAGGTTTCTAAGATCCAGGAGCACTGGCGTCGATAACAAGACCGACGTTGGTAGAGACCAGTGCAGAAGGCCACCGGTGACGGTAGGAAGTCGGCTGACGTCGGTAGAACCAGACAAGCAGGGACCGATGTCGGTCACCTGTGTGTTCCAGAACTGCTTGTTTCACGGACAGTTAGTTAAGTGAACAAAGAGTTTGCATGTTAAGACCAGCTAGAGTCTTGGGCTACGAGGATAATTGTCTAAATTAAGAGTCTAAGTTATTGTTTGAGTTAGGGATCTATTTATAGACCCATTGGCATGTATTGTATAAGGCATGAGATAGAAAGGAAGAGTTCCTTCTAGTTTTAAGATCTGTGAGTTGTAGGTTGTTCCAAGCTCATTGGGGATCTACATGTAAGTTTGGTCTTTGAATTGTAGGTTGCAGGTTCATGAGAGATCAGCTAGAAGTGCTATAGAGTGCTTGGTGTACCGGCAGGGTTATTACTGACTGGTTGGTGAGGTGAACACCAATTCTGTGTGTGAGTTGGTTGTTGGGACCATTTTTTTGTGTAGGAGAGTGTGTGTGAGAAGAATTACTATACACTTGAGGTGTGGCAAACCTCTGTAAGGTGAAAGAGTGTGGCGGCTCTTTGATTGTATTCTTTTCTGTATAGTGTTAATACAAGATAGTGTATTGTCTCTCATATTCTGTGCTATTGGTGAATTCTAGTTACTTGTGTTTCTAGTTATTTTCGCATATTCAATTGCTTATATTTGGTAATCATACTGTGCTCTTTCTGAGGAGCAAGATCCTAACAGGTGGAATTAGAACAGGTGTGTTTGTTCTTGGATTTATCTCCACCACCCCCTAATAGTGTGGGATGCATCTTATCTCACTGGGTGTGCCATATGTGATCTAAGAATTTAACTCAAGAGAGGATGGTTAGTATTGTGTTAGTTTCAAAATGAAAACAAAATGAAATAAATATACTAACTAGCATAACATCTCTATGCCTAGACACTAGGGAGAGCTTAGTTAACAAAAATTAATAAAACACACAACTAAAATTCAAAATAAACCTTCTTTTACCTCCCTTGGATTCTCTAAAATGCTTGTTATAGTGGCTTGCTCAGCTTGGCTACCTCCATCTCTCCTTAGCACCTTTGGTTTGTGGCTTATCTTGGCTTGGAATTAATTTGGCATGGTAACACTAATTACAATGGATTTTGGAATCATTTGTGCATTATAACTTTGAATTATCAAGAGTTAGAAATGATGTTCATGGCGGCCTCTCTATTTATAGATTTTTTAAACTATCTAGAATCAACCTAAACTATCCATCCTGATATTGAGATGTGTGGTTGAAGATTAATTCAATTTTTGGAATTAAGTTTATAATTATCCTCATCATGACCTTGGAAGAAGGGGTAACTAAGAGGCATGGAGGGATTTGATGAGACATGGGAGGCATGAATCATGATATTTATGGCATTTATGGCCTAGGGATGTCTTCCCAAGAAATGAGGTCATCTGATGATATAGATATTCAATATTCATTTTTGAAAACAAGTATTCAAAAAGTTTCTATGTAATTCTTAATTAGGCTCTAACTTAGATTAATTAGCTCTTAAGCATGTTTAAGCACTTTTTACATAAATTACTCAAATTGATCAGAATGCCTTGTTATTGGTCCAAAATGTGACAAGATTAGAATTGGAAGGTGATGTCTGATGTGTTGGATCCATTATCCCATTTAGGATATTATCAAAAAAATATAACAAATTAACATGTCTTGTGTAAGATATTTTATAGGAAAGAATGATCTAGAGCACCTAGGTGCAAAATTGGCATTTTGACTTGGAATGATGTGATCAATGTTAGCTAGCCCATAAATTACATTACCCCATTTAATGATACTCTAGCTAAAATCAGCACTTGAATATGTCAATTTCACATCATTTATCATGTTTTAGTGTTTTTAGGCCAAATTATGCATTTTCGGTGGAAATTGGCTAAAACCCTAATTAGAGGTTATTGGTGGCCAGATTTAGGTGTCTACAATTTTTCCCTATTTGGGAAGGCATTTCAAGCTATAAGCATAGTAACATCTTCTTAAATAATGAAAAGATATTGTATGCCTATAATTGTAATGATGATAAACTAACTATATGATGCCTCCTCGATGGAACTATTGGCACAAGTAGGTAGGTAAACAGTCCCTCAAAAAGAAAGAAGTGAAATGAGGGGACCAAAGAAAGGAAAGATGATGGGGTGAAATAATAATTATATTGAAAAAATATTCAAAATCATTTAGAATGCAAGTGGGATGGTGTACAATGGTTTGCCCAAAGGTGGTTATAAGCTATGTACCTCGATAGTGGTAATGTGGTATGATAACACAATGATTTGCCCAAAATTAGTTATAATCATTGAGAAGATGGAGTTTCCCCTATTAAAACAAATAAACAAGACAATAACATGCCCATGTATGGGTAGAAAAACTAAAGTGGTGACAACATAATGATTTGCCCAAAGGTGGTTATAATCATTGAGAAATGTAGGTGGGATGGTGTTCAATGATTTACCCATATGTGGTTATAATCATTGGACCCTAATTATGGTAAACATGATAAACTTGGTCAAGGATGATGATAAATTAACATAGAGGGTAATGATGAATTGGAACAACCTACGAGTAGGGAGATGTTCATCCCAAATAATAAAGGTTGAAATTCTTTCATGTTTAATTACTCTATTTGGGATATTATTAGGATGTAATCAGGATGTCAGTGCTAAAAATATGACACCATTACTAAATAGACTTCTTTAATCTTTTGTTTATTGTAGAACATGTTAGTAGGCATCATGGTATAACATCATGAGGACTTGGCCAAAATATGCATAAGTACTAACTCTCACAATCCAATACTCAATAGAAAATAATGCACTAATGATAGAAACCATGATAAAAATGTAAACATGTGAATATGGATGGATTAAAGTGTAAATGTGGGCAATGAATCACCCAATTAACACACATAAATTGAATCAAGGAAATAGTGTTAAAAGCAAACAAACAGGGAAACAAAAAAACAAAAAAAGCAGAAATAAACAAACAAACAACATAATAAAAACCCTACGAACATTGCCCCTAAAAAATAGGTGAAAACTTAACAAATGAATAAAATGGGGGAATAAAAGAAAAGGAAGGGGGTGGCTGAGTTGTCTCCATATGCACTAGGAAAGTGGATGCTGCTTACATAGTTCTATGGATGTAATATCCAATAAAAAACTTTAGACCAAATGTAGTTCTCCTAGGGAATGGGAAGAATGTGATAACTGAGGAAAATAAACATAATGGATGTGATAGAAGAATGGAATGGTCTTGAAAAATGGCAAGTGTGTGAGAGAAAAATTCCAAAATGGATGGGGAAACTAAATGACAAGTGATTTACTTGTAACTTAGTAAGGGTTCCCAAAATCCTTAAGGCAAAGAAGTTGTCAGTTTTTTTATTCTTTTCTAATGATTTTTAAAATGTTTTTGGAATTTTTTGAAGTATCTCAACTCAATATATAATAATGAGACACTAAATAGTTCAAGCTCATAAAATGATGAGAGCATTTAAACTAAGGTTACTCATAAAATAGTGAGAGTGTGTCTTAGGTTGTTTGAAAAATGATGAGAGCATGACTTAGGTTGCTCATAAAATGGTAATATAATGGCTTAATTGTCTCACAAAATAATGAGAGTGTGGCTTAGGTTGCTCACAAAATGGTGAGAGTATGGCTTAGGTTGATTGCAAAATGGTGAGAGTGTGAAACTTATGTTGCTCATAAAATGGTGAGAGTGTGGTAAAAAGGGTGACTGAGATGACCTCAAAAAGCATCAAGTTCTACCTACATAGTCCTAGAGTAGGATGTCAAGTCACTGTAGTTCTACTCTTATAGTGAAGGAATTTGACTAGTGTAGTAGTCAATTCAAATAAAATAGGCACATTTAGTTAAAAGGCATAGTATGACATAGAAAGTGGTAAGTTGGTACGTCAAGGCTTAATAAATAAATTTTACCCATAGTTTTCCCATAAGTGGTTGTAGTTAGGACACAACAACATGGATTAATGGTACTAATTTGCCCAAAGGTAGTTATAATTAGTAACAAGATCGATGATAAGAAAAGAAGAATAAAAGAAGGATGTAACTACCAAAAACTTCTATCACACTACTCCAAAATACAATCTCTATCTAAATTACTTAAACTAACTAATGAATTGATCATTTATCTTGATGCTAAAAATGTGTAATGAATGGTAAAATCCAAGGTTAAACAGGCTAGGCTTTAGAACACACTGGCTTGATAGGTCAAAAGCAAAAACTAAATATGGATAAGAGGATAGATAAGGATGATATTTGTACAAAGAAGAATAGTGATAAAATGAAATAATTGAAATAGTCCTTATAGACATTACATCTTAGTGCTCAAACATAGTATCTCTTGAGATGAATAATATTCATTGACTCAGGAAGTTCATCTCCATTTGGTGTGGCAAGCCTGTATGATCATGATCTATAATCTAAAGTAATGATGAAAGGCCCTATCGAGTTTGGTTTTAATTTTCATTTATGCTTCTTCTCAATCGTGGTATTTTTTTGGTTTTCTTTAAGAACAAGATCACCAAGTTCAAATGTTCTATACTTAACACACTGATTATAGTGGCCTTTGAGTCAATTCTGATATAATTGGAGATTATTGAGCATAGTTGTACATTTCTCATCAAGTAGGTCTAGCTCTTATAGGCAAGATACTCGATAGTCATGATCATCTAGGACATGCTTGAAATAGATGCATAGTGAAGACAATTTGACCTCAATGGGAAGGATGGCTTCAGTACCATAAATAAGTGAGTATGGAGTGGTTCCTATGGGTGTATGATGATTGGTTTGATATACTCAAAGGGTAGGGAATATTTATAGGTGTCAATCACAACTGACATAATTGAAAATCCTTTTGAGAATATTTATAATGGTTTTGTTCGATGCTTCAGCCTAGCTATTACCTTGAGGGCAATATATTTTAGAAAAATGTTGTGTGATGTTATATTCGATACATATCTGGTCTACATCCTTATTCTAAAATGATCCTCCATTATCAGATATAATTTTAGAGGGGATACCATAGCAACAAATGAGATGGTTGAAAATAAATTTATAAATTTTTTTTCCAATCACGTGAGGGGTATAGCTTCAACCCACTTAGTGAAATACTTGGTGATGGTAAGGATATGTTTATGGCCATCAGATGAAGTGGGGTTGATCTTCCCAATGAGGTCAAGTCCTCATGTAGAAAATGGCCATGGTGTTAACATCAATTTCAGAGTTTTGACTAGGGCATGAATTAGATTAGCATGTCATTGACATTTGTCACACTTCTTTATATATGTAACAACATCTGCATCCATCATGGGTCAATAATATCTAGTATGCATGAGCTTTTTGGATAGGATTGCTCTGCTAGAATGAGCTCCACTACTCCTTCATGAACTTCTCTTAACACTAGTGTAGACTCTACCAAAGTTAAACAATGAAGCAAAGTTCTATCAAAACTACAATGGTAAAGGGTAGATCCAAGTAGAGTAGAATGAGTGGAATGATGAATGAAGGCTTTGGTTTGTTTATGAGATAGGTTAGGTGGTAGATATTGGTCATGAAGGTAGTTGTAAAGGTTTGAGTACCATATAGAATTAGGACTAATAATATCACAAATCATTGCAACAGTTGAAGGTTCATGAGCTGGTGCTGATAAATTCTTGATAAGGAATTGGTACTCTTTAGCTTTATCTATTTGTCAAATTAGAGAGCCAATAGTAGCCATGGCATTTGTAGTTCTATTACTAGCCTTTGGTATATGATCAAACTGAATATTGGTGATTTATTGCTTAAGAGTGTTGACCATAGCTTTATATGGAACCAACTTGACATCTTTGGTCTTAAAATGATCTATGACCTGATTAATGATTAATTGAAAATCACCATAAACTTGGAGATGAGATATGTTCTAATGTACTAGCTATCAAAGTCCTATAACAAGTGCTTCATACTCAGCCATGTTTTTTGTACAAGGAAAGTTAATTTTGAAAGATTTAGGGATTAGATCCCCATGTGGTGTAATAAATAATAGGCCTACCCTCAATCTATGTGTAGAAAATGAATCATCAAAATATAGCTTCCAGTGTTATTCCTCACAGGGGTGTGTCAATGATGGTCACTATGGATTCATCAAAAAATTGAAATGAAAATGTATTTATGTCTGTAAAAGGTGCTTCAACAAGTTGATCTATAATAACTTGTCCCTTGATTGCCTTATGATTAATATACTCTATGTCAAACTCACTAAAAAACATGATCCATTTGGCCATTCTACCTTGTAAAGCTATTTTAGATAGTAAATACTTGATCGGATCTACTTTTGAAATGACCATGATCTTATTATTCAACATGTAATGGCACAATTTTTGAGCTGCGAAGACCATGGCCAGACAAGATTTTTTAATAGGTGCATATTTATGTTCTTATGTAACTGAGGTATGGCATAGGTAGTATATAACATTATATTTTTCATTGTCATCATGTTGAGCCAAGAGTGCCCCCAGAGCATTTTCGGTAGATGATAGGTATAACAAGAATGGATTTCTTGATATAGGAGGTAATAAAACAAGTGGATTAACAAGATAGTCTTTCAGTTGTTGAAAATTTGTTTAACAGTGATCATCACAGTGAAATGAAACTCCCTTATTTATAATATGTGTAAATGGATGACATTTTTTTGCTAACTAAGAGATGAAGCATCAAATTGATTGGATCTTACCCTGTAAACTATAGAGTTGCTTTAAATTAGTTGGTGGCAGCATCTCAATTATAGCATGGACTTTAGCCATATCAAATTCGATACCTCTGTGAGACATGATGAAGCCAAGTAATTTTCTTGATGTTACACCAAACACACATTTCTTTGGATTGATTTTGACTTTACACTCCCGTAATCTTCAAAATATCTTACGTAGCATTGTTGGATGGTCAGCCCTAGTTTTATATTTTCCTAATATGTCATCGACATAGTCTTCAATAATATCATGCATTATATCATGAAATATGATATTCATGGCCCTTTGATATGTAGATCCATCATTCTTAAGGAAAAATGGCATTACTTGATAACAAAATGTTCCCCATGGAGTGGTCAACATTGTTTTATGTTGGTCTTCTAGTAATATTATGATCTGGTTGTATCTTGAAAACCCATCCATGAGTGAAAGCATTTCATAACCTGACATGGATTTGATGATCATGTCAATATTAGGCCATGGAAAATCATCTTTATGACAAGCTTTTTTGGTGTCTCAAAAATTAGTATAGATTATGATCCCTTTATAATTTTTACTAATAGGTACCACATTAGAGATCCATTCTGAGTAGTCAATGGATCAGATACAACCTGCTTTTAAGAGTTTTTCCAAATATTTCTTTACCAATATAGAAATGTAAAGATGCATCTTACATAGCTTTTGTTTTACTAGTTTGGCATCATAATTAACCATAAGGTGGTGTAAAACCAAGGTGGGGTCTAAATTTGGCATGTCAGAATAAGCCCATGCAAAGATATCTCCAAATTCTCTCAATAGAGCTTTAAAAACCTCATGTTCCTCCTTTGTGAGGGATGCACCTAATTTTATGCATTTCAAGTTTGATGGACTCCCAATGTTTACCTCTATTATATCTTTGACTAGAAGGGTCAAACCATCTTTTAGGATAGTAGGCAATGACTTGAACTGTTAGACTATTTTAGGCTCTTCTGCTAGGACTTGCTCTTCAACTTCTCCTAGGCATGATGAATCTGAGTCCCCTAATGGGAGATCTGGCTATGTGATAAAAATAGTTGGAAATTCTTGAATAATTTTATCAAATACTTATTTTTGTGCAAAACTAAACTTGGATCCATAGGCAAGTTCATCATTGGTGGTATCTTGGTCTAAATTTGAAAAAGAATGAACATCCCTATCTAATGGCACTTGAAACAGGTTTTCACCACTAGAATGGCCTTTATATTTACTTTTTACCTAATCAAAAAGCACCTCAAAGAGGTTTTCACTTTGGGACCTCAATGTTTTACTTTTTTTTTTGGCTAAGGGTATTCATCCACTCTTTAAAATAGTCTATAGGATCTAATGTAATTTATAATCCTGACTTGTGATCTCCCAATAAAATATTACCTCTAAGGCCTAAGAAGTCACAGAATTCCTCATCATTCTAGAACTCATCAATCGATAGACTAGATTCTTGTTGGTCCCAATCTATTAGTTGGGGATAATATAATGGTAATGGTTTAAGATGAAAGGCTAGGGTAAGGGTACAAATGACATTATTATCAAATAGGTTAGTTTCAACTAGGTCATCAAAGGTGAGGCTATGATCAAAATTTTATTCATTATCATCATCACTAATTGCTAGTGATAGAGTTTGAATAAGATATTTGGGGTCACCCCTAGGTAGTTTAAATCCAAGTCGATAAGGTCTTTCATAATTAGTCATAGAAATTGGCTCGATGGTTCTTTGTTTATTTAGTCTAAAGCCTCTTCCTTCATAATTGTGACACTTCATGATCCTATTGGGAATAGGATACTTTGCACTTTTATAATAATCATCTTAGTTGTCATTGTATAACCATGATTCATCCCCTTCAAGAGGGTCAGGTTCTAGGCCAGATGTTGGTACAAATGTGACAGGTCCCTTATCTTTGTTCTTTTGTTACCAATGTATATGTGGGGTGACTTTAGGTCACCCAAAGGTTTTTAGATTATAAGGAATATTGGAAATATGAAATGTATCATGGGTCACATACTCTCCCAGTCTATTATTTGAAATGGTGAAATGATTAGAAGCTTCAAGGGGTAGTATGTAGGAAAGGGAATCCAAGGTATTAAGATCTATACAATTATTTGGTGAAGGATCAATAAGTATAGCCTTTTCTTTATCTTTCTTGAAAATTGGATTCATGGCATATTGATAATTGTAGCTTTAAAATTTAGCCTCAAGATGTTTGCAGTGTTTATATGGGTGTAAATCTCTTGGAATATTCACTTCCATATCTTAGTGGGAAAACTTGATACATTGGTAAAACATTGATGGGACTACATAAATATCATGTAACCAAGGCGTACCTAGAAGAATATTGTATGATAACTCAAGATCAAGAATATGGCAAAGTGTATCATGGGTCAAAGGAGCAATGATAATTGGAAAACTAATGGTGCTTTGTGATTCTCTTTCCTAATTATCATAGTCTTGATGGTTATTATTTTTGGTTGGATATCTACCATTGTGTACTTAAGAAGCTTAAAGAGCTTTAGAGACACTATGATGAGGCCTGATCCATTATCTATAAGGACACATTTCACTTTATGCCACTTTATATAAACTTCTATGTATAATGGGTTATTATGGAGTGGGCCAAGGGAATACATATCACTTTGGTTGAATGTGACTTGTTGGGTTGGAGCTAGGTGTCCAACCAAAGCTTGAAATTTATCATGAGATATGTCACTAGCAATAGTGGATTGAGTTAAAAAATCATTCAAGATGTTCTTATGGATTAATTATGTTTGTATCAAATCTAAAATATAAATTTGTGTTGGTGTCTTCTATAATTGTTCCATAATATCAAACTTTTTGTCTTGGTCAGTAGTGAATGGTTTATTCCAAGGATGAATGGTTGGTTGGATGATAGAAAAAGTGGTGGATGTTTATGGGCATAGGATAGTAATCTTTGACCTCCAAGTTGTGATTGCATAATTGAGATTAAATACTAGACCATTTTTGCTAACAAATATTAAGAATGGTGTGGGACTAGATAGGACAAGTCTCAGTTATTGGTTCACTCGTATGTGATCACATGGCAAGGACAAGTTGTCGATATAAGGTCTAAAAGGGGAAGTCTTAATTTGTTGGTTTACCTGTATGCACTCCCAAGACAAAAAATAATTATCCATGTAATGTGTATGAATGTTGTTATTTAGCAATGGTCTAAGATGATTAGTGCTTGGTTTAGGATTAATGAATATGGTATTAACACTACCCCCTACAATATGACCTATAACCCTATTTTAGTCATGTGTAACTGCATGGTAAGTTTGTTGTTTGTTACCATTCTGACCTTGGTTTTGTCTATTATTCTATTGTTGTGGGTTTTATAGCTAATTTTGTTGATTCTACTAGTTTGGCCTTTTATTTTGATACTATTGATTTTGCTACTGCATTGGCCATTATTGTTGTTGTTGATTGTTCTTTTATTGTTAATTGTTATGTTAGGGAAAGTGGTTTTGTTAAATCCCAAGAGTTTGATTGGAAATGGAATAACCATTATCCAATTTTATCTCCCCACTCTCCTTGAGGTCGCCAATAACTATAGAGTAAAAAATTACTGTATGTTTCATTTTGATTTTTAGTTACACACTACAAAATTTTGTTCCCACATACTTTGGTCTGAGCTAGCAAAGTTTTGAAACAGAGCACAGGCTCTAATTTCCTTTTGATTCATTTTATCAAAGTGTTGAAGTCAAGTGGAAGCTACCAACTGTCATTTTCTGAGGCACTTTTCATAATTTCAATAAGGCTATGGAATGTGCCATGTATATCATATAAACTCAGTGAAATGTGACAAGTGTCAGCATCTATGTTTCATATCTCTTTTTAGTGGAAGGTTTCAACAAGCTAAGTATCAGGATCAGGCGAAAAGTGCCAAGTGGCAATAATGAAAGATTTTAATTTGCTTTTCTAAAAGCGATGGAAGATGCCATGTATCCCAAATGAAGAGAGTGGAAGCTACCATGTGTCAAGATTCAAATTATCTTCATTTGCCTTCACTGATATAGCAAAGACTATGGTGGGTCTCAGGTTTTGTTTCTAAAGCAATCGAAAGCCGCCAAGTGTCGATGTCTATGTAAATATGAAATGAGACCCAATTGTTTCTATAATATAAATAAAGTGAAGTGGAGACCAGCATGTGTCACCTTTCATAGGTTTCTCAAAAGGTAGCTAAAAGTAGTGTAGATTGCCACATATCCCTAGTTAAGTAAAGCAGAGATCATCACATGTCTTTTGTTGAGGAAAGAAAAAATCACCACCTGTCCCTATGCTCCTTTTCAAGTTGCTTGGGAAAGAAAGGTTGTGGGTCTTATTTTATTTAAGCTATTAAAGTTTCAAGGAAGCAGATTGTGATAGGTGTCAAAGGTGGAACATCCCTGAGCAAAGATTTAAAAGGAGTGTATGTAAACTAGAAAGTGCCACGTGTCCTTGATAAGTGTTGCAGAACACACCAAGTGTCATTCTTTGGTAATAAAAATGTTTTCAAGGAATTGGCCAAGTGTCCTCTTTCATTTAAAAGAAGTAATCATCCTATGAATTTTTTTGAGCCAATGAACTGCTAGAAGACAGAGGGTTTTAGAATCTCCTATTAGACACTTCTAGTTCAGTTAGATTTTAGCTGGGCTATTAGATTAAGAACATACAGACATTTTGGAGTGAATCCAAGGCTATAAATATGGGTGCAGAGATCACCAGAGGATCATGATCAGATATCAGAGAGAATTTTTTGAGAGAAATTGTCAAGAGTTTTAGACTTTCTAGAGTTGTGACTAGGAATATCATTTGCCTTTGTTCTATTTTCTTAAGTTGGAAAGTTTATGTAACTGTGCATGTTTATGTGCCTCTTATGTGACTGGATAATTAATAATAAGATTGAATCTTGTGCCTTTGTTGATATTTTTTGTCATCACAAAAGTAGTCTAGGTTGTGTTGTTAAGAGTTTTAGACTTTCTAGAGCTATGATTAGGAATTTCATTTGCCTTTGTTCCATTTTCTTGAGTTGGAAAGTTTATATAACTATGTGTGTTTATGTGCCTCTTATGTGACTGGAGAATTCAAATAAGAAGATTAAACCATGTGCCTTTGTTGATATTTTTTGTATCACTATAAAACCAGTCTATGTATTGAGCCTTTGTTTCTATTATTTCCATCTTTTACATTGATCATGCACTTGTTTGCTCTTAAATGTAATTGAATCTTACATATAGTCTCACTGTGCTCAGGATTAAGGTCGAATTACATTCAAGCACATCACAATAGTTAGATTTTCTTTCTTGCATTTGTGTTTTTGTTAAAATTCCTATCCCTTTTCCCAGTATACACTTGATATAAAGAAGAGACCAACTTCTTAAAAATCTAGAGGTTGTTTCAAGTCGCAAGTCCCACATCTTGAAACTTCCCATTGTTGGTGTTAGAAACAAGTGCAATTTTAACCATCAACACTACCCATTTGTAAAAATATATAAATAAGAGGCCTTGCCACATGAATTTTAAGCTTAATTTATGAAAATTTACCATGTCAAATTGATTCCAAGACATATCACATGCCAAGGTTATGATTCCAAAATATTGAGCCAAGCTAAGCCAAAGCCACAAGGTGCCAAGGAGAAGAGGAGATAGCCAAATCTCCCTTGATGAAGACTTAATGAGCACAAGTCAAGCAAGCCACTACAACAATAATTTTAGAACATACAAAGAAGGTAAAATAAGGTTTATTTTACATTTTAGTTGTGTGTTTTACTCATGTTTGTTAACTAAGCTCTCCCTAGTGTCTAGGCCTAGATATATTATGCTAGTTAGTGTGTTTATTTCATTTATTTTTATTTTGAAACTAACACAATACTAACCATCCTATCTTGAGTCAAATTCTTAGCTCACATAATGGCATGCTTGATGGGACCCAATGCATCCCACACATGAATAAGATCATTATGCAACTTTAAAATCTTCATTTGGATGATTACAACTTTTACAATTTGATTTTATAACTTTGTTTTGCCATTTTTATTTGTCATGGGTTTACACAGTAACCATCACTAGTTGAGTAAACCACCAACAAACCATTGTCAGTTAAGATAACCATCATCAGTTAAGTTAGTAAAACTGACATCGGTCTGCATAACCATCATTAGTTAGTAAAATTTTCATTGGTCTACATAAACATTGTCGTCACCAGTTAGTATAACCGTCAATGGTCAATATGTTTTTTTACACAAACCTAAGAGCTCATTTGTCTAAGTTTATTGTTTCATCTTCAAAAGTGCTTCTAAGATAAACATCTTGCTAACATTTTATTTGAAGGTTTTACTTGAAAAATCATCAAAACATGGTTAATTAGATCCTTTAAAACTTCTTTTAGGTTGTTTTAAAATGAATCAATCTTTTCATTTTGGTGCTTAAAATAAAATCATTTAGGGTGTTATTGCTTAAATCTTGTAGTTATCTTTCAAAGTTAAAAATTAAGACCAAGGGGTCAAATGAACACCACCAAATCTTTCATTTAAGCTTAAAATTGAACAGACTTGTCATTTTTGTCTTCAATAGTTGTTTAATATAATTTTGTTTAGCAAAGAGAGGGGTGTTACATGTATGCTCTTCCATTTGTCTCCTTTAGGGAACCCTTGGAATCAAAAGTTCCATTCCTATTGAAAAAATCCTAGTCCAAGGCTTAGAAATAATGTCATCTAAAGCACTCCCCAAAAACTCATCAAAGTTTGGGTGACCTTAAAAATGACCCTAAACTATTTCTATTAGTCTTTTATTTTCATGAAAACTTGGTTTATGAGGGGGATGTCATTACCTCCCATTAGTTCTATAGAGAAGCTTTGAGCCAGGGTTCCATCTCCTAGCATTGACTTCATTTGGCTCCATATTGGAGTTGTACTTTGGACATTGCACTATATTGAGTGAACAATGGGATGTAGTGGTTGCAAAAAAGATTAGACATTTTTGTAACAATCCAAGTGATATGGACCCAAAATCCATGCTTTTCTTTTGAATTATTTGACATGAAAGTCATTGTGTAATTGATTCCCCTATAATGTTTAGAAACTTAGAAATCTTAGACAAATCCCCACTTGTTGTGGAAGTATTATTGGTGCAAGGTGTGCTTCAAGGTCCATGTTGTAGTACTATCATTTGAGAGAAGGGGGATGTAAAAACCCTACTATATAATGTGCATTTACTTTTGGATGAACACTTAAAATATTCTCAAATAAAATATATTGATGGATTCTAAAAATACCAAGTAACCTTGTCAGTTTAGGATCTAAAAGAGATTAATTAGTTAGTTTTGTCCTAGATTAAAAGTCTTGTTTGGATTCAAAACTTAGTGTAAATAAGAAATATAAACCAAACACATGGTCCTCATTTTCCTTTGAACAAAGAGGCATTATGTTGCCACGTGAAATCATCAATTTGCCTTATTTAAAGTTCATCAAAACATGGAGTCATGTCATCCACTTTGGCATAGTTATGATACCCAATTGAGTCTAGAACTTTGCCAAAATTGTTTAAGTCCTTCATTTATAATCTAAATTTGAAATTGCACCTTTATAAGTTCATAGGGTTGATGTCTTAAGTGGGTTTTCCATTTGCACTAAAATTAAGGGAAATGAGGTTCAATTTCCAAGTTAGGTTAAAGGCCATTTAAGACTCATGATCATTATCACCACTTGATAGACTTAAGTCATTTTGTGCTAACACTTGCACTTTGAGTCTATGCACTACAACTTTTTGAGTCAAGGAAGGTAGTTTTATGCTAACAAATTTGTGAGAAATTATCTTTGCCTTAGAGAGATTTTTGAAACAAGAATTTTTTCACATCTTTGGGGTAGTCTAACATTGTTACATTGCCCAAAATATTTTAGATATTGTTTCATAGGCCCTCTTACATAGAGTTCAAATTTGTTCCTACATTTTAAAACCAATCTAAGTATACCTTTGTGAACCTTTGTCTAGCATAGTTACATTTTTCACTTTTTGTCTAGCTTATTTTTCAAAGAACCAAGTTTAATACCATTATTTGTGAGAAAACAAACTATCTTTAAAGTGCCTTTTGTTTAATACCTTATACCTATTTGATCAAGTCTATGTCCAAGAATCAATTGCATAATGTTTATTATAAGTGTTTCAAAATCATTAGATTAAAACTTTCATCTATTTTAAAGTCTAGCTTTTGATGTTGTTTGGCCAAGAGTCCTAGCACATGCCTTTTATGAGCCTAGCTTTTGACACCATGTTTTGGCCAAAAGACCTAACAACTTTTCAATTTCCTAGATTAAACTAATTTGAAACAATTCAAACTTAGAGTTTGGCATTTCAATTTTTGGTTCATTTACTTAATCTTTTTATGTAAAGTGTGTAATGTGAGACACTTAAAGTTAGCTTATATTATCACAAATCTTTGCATAAAACCTTTTTGTTTTTTTTTACGAATCTAGACCAAGTTTGAACATCAGATTTTAGAAATTATATTTTTAAAGTTTTTATAACTCTTTAACCTATTATTTCCAAACCATTTACAATAGATCCCAACATGTATTCCAACACTCATAGTGGACTCGTGTACAATCCAGGGATTAGTAATGTGGTTATGTAGGAAGAAATGGTGAAAGACCCCTATGAAAATAATACTACTTATGAGATGGACATGTATCCCTTTTATAATACTCAATTACGGGCACAAAGCCAAGATCCATTGGTTAACTATTTGGTTAATACACCACCTTATTTAGAACAAGACCAAGAGCAAACTATACAATACCTAGCTACAATACCCACAACTGATAAACCAATTATTCAATAGTCACGCTCTGCTAATATGCCTTCCACATATGATCCATTTTTATTTGAGTGTCATTAATTGGGGAACAAAGATGAGATTTTGGTTAGATCCATAGAAGTAGGGGCCAAGTTTCTAACAGACCTCCCCCAAGAGAATTTCCCAAGCCTAGTAAGAATGCCCCATAACATAATTTATGATCAATAGGCTTATTCTAGCAATCCTTTGGCTATAGTCCAAATAATGTATCAGGACCCTAATAATCCTAACAGAGGTAAAAACCTCATGTAATAACACTTTAACCAAATATAGATGGCTTATAAAACATACCTAAATCTAGCACATAATTTCAATCAAATGACCATGGTTAGCAAACCTCTTATCAACTTAGTTCCTTCAATAGGATTTTTTATAGAGTTAACTAGTCAAGATAATTAGAGTTTAGACCCATTTTTGAAAAAACCTTTGATGGATAACTTGCTACATATGCCCATATTGAAGAAGTGTCTTCTGCTTCTACACAAAATAATGAGAAAAATATAGTGGATAATGTGCAAATAATGTCCAATCCAAATTAAAGTGATACTAATGTATAAACAACTAGTCAACAACATGTGCCTATAGTTGATATCATGAGTGGACCATCGTACCAGAGAGTAGGAGTTTACACATCCCAACCTGAACTAGCTACTTCATCAACCATGCAACCAATAAGATTAGGTAGTCAAACAACACCCAATGTCATACCTCAATAATAGAATGTGATGAATCCTACTCCTCCTCATAAAGGGATGAGTAGTATTATACAATAGTAGGCACAATATAGTGTACCAATGTAATAAAAGATGAATGTATAGCCACCTTAATAAGGGGAAACTAGTGTTCCACCTCACTAGATAGTGATAAATACATCTCCTCAGTCATAGACTAATGTACCAATCCAAAACCAAATGATGACTAGCTAATAACATGTAAATATTAGTCAGCGACAGATGTTGAATCCTCAACATACATTATTTTCCTAACAAGGATTCATGTAACAAGGAGGATCTTATGTTTTTCAAGTACCTACTAGACAACAATCAGTTCAAAATGTGCCACAAGTGTAGAGACAGGGTCTTGGTCCACAA
The DNA here is from genome assembly GCA_037957365.1 of Torreya grandis. Lineage (NCBI taxonomy): Eukaryota > Viridiplantae > Streptophyta > Pinopsida > Cupressales > Taxaceae > Torreya > Torreya grandis. The sequence goes on along the minus strand of JARHVA010000574.1, from coordinate 3,774,546 downwards.
GTTCCCACTCAATAGTAAGGTTTGATTAGTCAACATCATGTCCCTTTTCATCAAAAATAGGCATAGTATAGTTATATCCATCTAACACAAACACAAAATCATCCAAGTTAAACCTTCATATCCAACCCAAACCAGAATATCGCACAACTAAATGTGCAATTTCAAGTACATCCTAATCCACGTATACATATTCCTAGTCTATTTCCCAACTAAACCAATACACCCCAAAAAATATCTCCATCATACCCTAGTCAAAGTGTCCCACTTTTGACGTCCCAACCATCTACCTAGACCAATAGTCTCCCTTAAACCAATGTTCCTTCTAGTTTCCTATCCCAAGAATTGCAACAAATGAAGGATACAATTGCTGCCATTCAGGCTGGGAAACATTCTAAAACATTTAAGTCGAATGACATGTGTTCTTATCCATTCAATATGGAGTACTTATAGATACCATTTCCTCTAGGATATGAAGCACCAAAATTTGATAAATACAAAGGGAAAGGTGACCCTAAGGCCCATTTAACCAAAAAAAAATGCATATGTTAACCAATGGCATATAGCGATATAAACCTTTTATTATTGTTTTCAAGGATCTTGTATAGACAAGCCTTGGAGTGGTTTTTTAAGTTTCCCAAGAATTTAGTAATAGATTTTGATGATCTTTATGATAAGTTTGTGTAAAAAAATTCCTATAATCTCAAACATGAGATTTCATTGGTTGACTTAACACAAGCAAAACAAAAGGCTAGTGAGAGTTTTAAAAGTTATCTATAGCAATGGAGAGCCCTTGTAAGTCAATTCACCCATAGTTTACTAGATAAATAATTAGCCATTGTGTTTACTAAAAATTTTCATAGTGAAATAGCTTATCATCTAGAACTATAATGTGCAAATACTTTCAAGGAGATCATCGACAATGGCTTATTGATTGAGCGAGCCCTTATTAATAAAGAGATCATCAAGCTTATGTCAACTAATCAGAATCAAGGTACTAATCAAAGAAGTGGCCAAAACCAACATCCAATCCAAGTGTAAGAATCACAACTAGCATAGGCCAATAACTAGGATAGACCAAAGTAATTCACCCATAATAGGAATGTTGTGGGTAATGGAGTAATTAAACTAAATAGTGAAAACATCATCTACACCACCTTTTTAGCTTAATCCTACCCAAAAACCTCTCCAAACAACACCAAAATCAAAACAACCAAGACCTATGCAACAAATACAGTAACCTTTACCATTACAAACCCCTCCTATAAGGATAACTATGCCTATGCATCACGTCTTTAGTGACCTAAGAGAGCCTATTGAGTCTATATTTTTTAAACTTGCTAGTACTAATCTGATTAATTGGCCTATACAATATCATTATTCATAAGGCATTTCTTATCCTGATTGGTACCATGAAAATGAATTCTATGAATATTATCGGGTTAACAAGCATAATCTATGAAGATGTGTGCAAATCAAACATTTGATTGAGAATGTGTTCGAGAATGGGGAGATAACATTAGATAATGGTGCTTCCATCTCCAATAAAACTCTTGGGATTTATCAAAACCCCTTTCCCCAACATAACACATAGTAAGAACATAATAATTAGAAACAATAACAACAACACTAGCCAATGAAATAATAAAATTAATAGTATCAAAATCAAAGACCAAATCGGTAAAATCAACAGCAAAACCCACAACATCATAATAATGGACAAAATCAAGGTTAGAATGGTAACAACCAATAAACCTACCATATAATTGCACATGACTACAACAGGGTTGTAGGTCATATTGTAGGGGGTAGCGTTAATACCATCTCCATTAATCCTAGACTAAGTATTAATTAATCTAAACATTACTAAATAATAACAATCAACCAAATTACATGGATAATCCTTCTTTAACCTGGGATAACACATAAGCATACCAACAAATCAAGACTTCCATTTTTGGACCTTATAATGATAAATGACCCTTACCACATGACCACATATAAGTGCACTAACAATCGAGACTTGTCCTATCTAGTCCCACACCATTCCTAGCATTTGTTAGCAATCATGGTCCAAACTCTAATCTTGATTATGTAATGACAACTCAAAGGTCAAAGATTACTATCCTAGGTCGACAACCATCTACCACTTTGCCTGTTATCCAACCAACCATTTAGCCTCAAAATAAACCATTCACCATTGACTGAGATAAGAAGTTTGATATTATAGAATAATTACAGAAGACACCAACACAAATTTCTATTTTAGATTTATTATGAATGTCAAAAATCTAAAAGAAAATTTTGAACGAGTTTTTAATCCAATCCACTATTTCTAGTGACATATCCCCTGATAAATTTCAAGCTTTGGTTAGACACATAGCTCCAGCCCAACAAGTCACATTTAACCAAAGTGATATGTCTTCCCTTGGCCCACTTCATAATAATCCATTATACATAGAAGTTTATATAAAGAGGAATAAATTGAAATGTGCCCTTATAGATAATGGATCAGGCCTCAACATAGTGTCTCTAAATCTCATCAAGCTTCTTGGGTACATAATGGCAAATCTCCAGCCAAAAATGATAACTATCAAAGCCTATGATAATCAAGAAAGAGAATCACAAGGCACCATTAGCTTACCAGCTATCATTAGGCCTTTGACCCATGAAATACTTTGACATGTGCTTGATCTTGAGTTGTCATATAATATACTTCTAGGTAGACCTTGGTTACATGAGATTCATGTAGTCCCATAAACACTACACCAAACTATTAAGTTCTCTCACTCAAGGATAGAAGTGAATATTTTAAGAGATTTACACCCATATGAACACTGTGAACATCTTGAGGTCATGTTTCAAAGCTACAATTACTAATACAGCATGAATCCAAGTTTAAATCAAGATAAAATAAAGGTCATACTTATTAATAATCCATACAATAATTGCATAGATCTTAATAGTGACCAATAGTGACAGATGATAGTTATCCAAATGATGACAGTTTTACTAACTAGCATTAATTATTATGTAAACATGTGGCAAATAAAAATGGTAAAATAAAGCTAAAAAATCAAATTACAAAATTTTTAATGATCTAAACAAAGATTTTAAAGCTATAAAATGATCTTCTTCATGTGTGTGTTAGGTTGTGGAGCTAAAAGCTTCAACCCTTTGCAAATAGTGGAACAGAAGGTTGCTGAGATCCAGGAGCACCGGCATCGACAGCAGGACCGACGTCGGTAGAGACTAGTGCAGAAGGCCACCGACGATGGCAGGAAGTCGGCCAATGTCGGCAGAACCAGACAAGCAGGGACCGATGTCGGTCGCCTGTGTGTTCCAGAACTGCTCGTTTCATGGATAGTTAGTTAAGTGAACGAAGAGTTTGCATGTTAAGACCAGCCAGAGTCTTGGGCTGCGAGGATAATTGTCTAAATTAAGATTCTAAGTTATTGTTTGAGTTAGGGATCTATTTATAGACCCATTGGCATGTATTGTATAAGGCATGAGATAGAAAGGAAGAGTTCCTTCTAGTTGTAAGATCTGTGAGTTGCAGGTTGTTACAAGCTCATTGGGGATCTACATGTAAGTTTGGTCTTTGAATTGCAGGTTGCAGGTTCATGAGAGATCAGCTTGAAGTGCTATAGAGTGCTTGGTGTACCGGCAGGGTTATTACTGACTGGTTGGTGAGGTGAACACCAATTCTGTGTGTGAGTTGGTTGTTGGGACCATTTTTTTGTGTATGAGAGTGTGTGTGAGAAGAATTAATGTACACTTGAGGTGTGGCAAACCTCTGTAAGGTGAAAGAGTGTGGTGGCTCTTTGATTGTATTCTTTTCTGTATAGTGTTAATACAAGATAGTGTATTGTCTCTCATATTCTGTGCTATTGGTGAATTCTAGTTACTTGTGTTTCTAGTTATTTCTGCATATTCAATTACTTATATTTGGTAATCATACTGTGCTCTTTCTGAGGAGTAAGATCCTAACAGGTGGAATTAGAACAGGTGTGTTTGTTCTTGGATTTATCTCCACCACCCCCTAACAAGTGGTATCAGAGCTTTTGGTTGGGATACTAACAGATTGGTGTAGATCTGGGTAGTGTGTTTTGATTACAGGTTACTCACAGGGTTTCTGTTTGAGTGGGAGTTGAACAATGGCAGAAAATAGTCAACTACGAATGGAAAAGTTTAATGGCAAGAACTACCAATTATGGAGGATGCAGATTGAGGACTATCTGTATCAGAAATATTTGTACTTACCGTTGGGTGGGGTTGCTAGCAAACCCTCGAATATGAAAGATGAAGAATGGGAGGTTCTTGATTGGAAGGCTCTGGGATCTATTAGATTGAGTCTTGAATCATCTATGATTTTCAGCTTATCACAGTGTAAGACAATGGTGGAGTTGATGAAATCTTTGGCAAATTTGTATGAAAAACCCTCGGCTTCTAATAAGGTATTTCTTATGAAGCGTTTATTTAATTTGCAAATGTTGGAAGGTGGATCTGTTCATAGCCATCTTAGTTATTTCCATGGTTTGGTAAACCAGTTAAGTTCAGTCAATATTGTATTTGATGATGAAATTAGAGCTCTCTTAATCTTGTGTTCATTACCTGAAAGTTGGGAAGGTTTGGTAATGCCAGTTTCTAATGCTGTGTCTCCTTCAAAAGTCTTAAAAGTGGATGATGTTGTGAGTGTGATCTTGAATGAAGAGATATGCAGGAAAATCATAGGTGAATCATCTGGAGATGCTTTGAGTGTTGAAGGAAGAGGAAGGCCAAGAGATAAGACAGAGCGTGGGAGATCAAGGTCAAAAATAGGTAGGAGATCCAAGTCCAGGTATGGCAGAATAACCTACTGGAAATGTGGAAAGCAAGGGCACTTAAAGAGAGATTGCAGATCGGGTGAAGATTAGCATGAAGGACATGGAGAAGAAGCAGATGTTATGGGTTATGTTGCACAGGATGCTCTGGTATGTTCTTTAGATAAAGTAGAATCTTGGGTATTAGATTCAGGTGCCTCTTTTCATGCATCCCCACATAGGGAATTTTTTCATGAGTATGTCCAGGGAGACTTTGGAGAAATTTGTGTAGGGGATGGTAATCCTTGTCAGATTGTTGGCAAAGGCAAAGTGAAGCTAAAAGTGCAGACAGGTGACACATGGGTGTTAAAGGAGGTCATGCATGTCCCAGTTCTGAAGCAGAATCTGATTTCTGTTAGAAGTTTGGGTGATGAGGGTTGCACAGTAACTCTCATAGCAGACTCTTGGAAGGTTACCAAGGGTACACTTGTTGTAGCTAGAGGTAAGAAAGTAGGTATGCTTTATCTATCTACTTGTTTTACTGATTCTCTTTCTGGGTTATCTACTTCAGCTGTAGATTCAGAGATGTGGCTTAATAGGCTTGGTCACATAGATAAGAAGGAGATGCTGGTTCTTGAGTCAAAGAGTATGCTTTCAGATTTGGAAGGCATGGATCGTGGTTTCTGTATGCAGAAGAAGAAGGTGAGGTTTCTTGAAGAATCTGATGTTAGTGACAAGAATAGGAAAGCCTTGGTTTTCAAGGAGAAAGTGACAGACAGAGTTCAGCATAAGGTGCAGAGGAATTCTGAGCAGAGCAAGGGTGTTTTGGACAAGGGTTTGATCCAAAAAGAGCTCGCGGGAAAAATTCAGGTCTCACAAGAAAAACACAGAGACCGACGTCGGCAGGAAAACCGGCGTCGGTGTCCAGACAGGGACCGACGTCGGCTATGTGCAGCCTGATGTCGGTGACTCAAGGCAGATAAGAACCGGCATCGGCTAGAGGAAACTGACGTCGGCAAGGAGGCACTCGTAGGGAACCGACATCGGTCGGCTGTAGACTGAGATGTGACCGGCATCGGTTATTGAGACAAATTTTGGGTGGACAGCGAGTTGTCATGGAGTCTCAAGCGCCCATATGGAGGACTAAAGGTGTAAGTAAGTTCTTAAATTCGTCATTTCCCTTCTTTACACTACTTGTTGCTCACTTATGGTATAGAACCAGGAAGTTATTAAAGAAGCAGAATAGGTAGATCCAGGAAACAGTGGGAGCTTGGCATGGATGAGGATGTGATTCCTTGAGGAGAACCAAATGGGTGTTTTGGGTAGAGTTGCCAGCTGGAAGAAAGCATTGAGAGACGAAATGGATGTTAAGGATGAAGAAGAGCGGAAATGGATACGTGAGATGGAAGATCAGGGTATATGATCTTGTATTAGCTGCAGGGCAATGGAGGTTTGATCATTGTGTTTCTCTTTACCAGGTTGGATAATATTAGCTACATTATCCTATTTCTGTATGATGTGCTTGTTGCAGGGTTACATATACAGGTATTGCTGAACTAAAGGTAAAGCTAGTTTAGGTGTATGTCATAGAGAATCTAGGAGTAGAAAGGTTCTTTGGCATGAGTGTGTTCTAGAGACATGGAGGTCTTGTTGACTATTGTTTTAGGATGATTATGTGAAACCGGTTAGCACGCTGATGGTTAGACAGTTCACTAGACAGGTGTCTTGATTCACATAATGAGGTTGAGTGCATGGTATGTACTAAACCTGAGTTTTCCCAAGCAGTGGGAGTTGTCACAAGTTTGGATTCAATCCGGGAGAGTAATACTGAAGGGCAGTTCAGTGGGACCAGTAGCAGGTGCACATGCTATGCAGGGTCAAGTTCTTTTTCTACATGGTTGTAGATGCGGATGTGGCAGGTAATTTGGATGACAGGTTTTGCACTATAGGATTTTGTAGTGGTTGGTCTTCAAGAGTGATCTTGAGGAGGGATACAAAGCCAAGGGAACAAACTAGATAGAGTACAGGTACAGGTATAGGTTGCAGTTGTTTATCTCCAAGTGGGAGATTGTTAGGTTGTGGAGCTAAAAGCTTCAACCCTTTGCAAACAGTGGAATAGAAGGTTTCTGAGATCCAGGAGCACCGGCGTCGATAGCAGGACCGACGTTGGTAGAGACCAGTGCAGAAGGCCACCGGTGACGGTAGGAAGTCGGCTGACGTCGGTAGAACCAGACAAGCAGGGACCGATGTCGGTCGCCTGTGTGTTCCAGAACTGCTTGTTTCACGGACAGTTAGTTAAGTGAACAAAGAGTTTGCATGTTAAGACCAGCTAGAGTCTTGGGCTACGAGGATAATTGTCTAAATTAAGAGTCTAAGTTATTGTTTGAGTTAGGGATCTATTTATAGACCCATTGGCATGTATTGTATAAGGCATGAGATAGAAAGGAAGAGTTCCTTCTAGTTGTAAGATCTGTGAGTTGTAGGTTGTTGCAAGCTCATTGGGGATCTACATGTAAGTTTGGTCTTTGAATTGTAGGTTGCAGGTTCATGAGAGCTCAGCTCGAAGTGCTATAGAGTGCTTGGTGTACCGGCAGGGTTATTACTGACTGGTTGGTGAGGTGAACACCAATTCTGTGTGTGAGTTGGTTGTTGGGACCATTTTTTTGTGTAGGAGAGTGTGTGTGAGAAGAATTACTATACACTTGAGGTGTGGCGAACCTCTGTAAGGTGAAAGAGTGTGGCGGCTCTTTGATTGTATTCTTTTCTGTATAGTGTTAATACAAGATAGTGTATTGTCTCTCATATTCTGTGCTATTGGTGAATTCTAGTTACTTGTGTTTCTAGTTATTTTCGCATATTCAATTGCTTATATTTGGTAATCATACTGTGCTCTTTTTGAGGAGCAAGATCCTAACAGGTGGAATTAGAACAGGTGTGTTTGTTCTTGGATTTATCTCCACCACCCCCTAATAGTGTGGGATGCATCTTATCTCACTGGGTGTGCCATATGTGATCTAAGAATTTAACTCAAGAGAGGATGGTTAGTATTGTGTTAGTTTCAAAATGAAAACAAAATGAAATAAATATACTAACTAGCATAACATCTCTATGCCTAGACACTAGGGAGAGCTTAGTTAACAAAAATTAATAAAACACACAACTAAAATTCAAAATAAACCTTCTTTTACCTCCCTTGGATTCTCTAAAATGCTTGTTATAGTGGCTTGCTCAGCTTGGCTACCTCCATCTCTCCTTGGCACCTTTGGTTTGTGGCTTATCTTGGCTTGGAATTAATTTGGCATGGTAACACTAATTACAATGGATTTTGGAATCATTTGTGCATTATAACTTTGAATTATCAAGAGTTAGAAATGATGTTCATGGCGGCCTCTCTATTTATAGATTTTTTAAACTATCTAGAATCAACCTAAACTATCCATCCTGATATTGAGATGTGTGGTTGAAGATTAATTCAATTTTTGGAATTAAGTTTATAATTATCCTCATCATGACCTTGGAAGAAGGGGTAACTAAGAGGCATGGAGGGATTTGATGAGACATGGGAGGCATGAATCATGATATTTATGGCATTTATGGCCTAGGGATGTCTTCCCAAGAAATGAGGTCATCTGATGATATAGATATTCAATATTCATTTTTGAAAACAAGTATTCAAAAAGTTTCTATGTAATTCTTAATTAGGCTCTAACTTAGATTAATTAGCTCTTAAGCATGTTTAAGCACTTTTTACATAAATTACTCAAATTGATCAGAATGCCTTGTTATTGGTCCAAAATGTGACAAGATTAGAATTGGAAGGTGATGTCTGATGTGTTGGATCCATTATCCCATTTAGGATATTATCAAAAAAATATAACAAATTAACATGTCTTGTGTAAGATATTTTATAGGAAAGAATGATCTAGAGCACCTAGGTGCAAAATTGGCATTTTGACTTGGAATGATGTGATCAATGTTAGCTAGCCCATAAATTACATTACCCCATTTAATGATACTCTAGCTAAAATCAGCACTTGAATATGTCAATTTCACATCATTTATCATGTTTTAGTGTTTTTAGGCCAAATTATGCATTTTCGGTGGAAATTGGCTAAAACCCTAATTAGAGGTTATTGGTGGCCAGATTTAGGTGTCTACAATTTTTCCCTATTTGGGAAGGCATTTCAAGCTATAAGCATAGTAACATCTTCTTAAATAATGAAAAGATATTGTATGCCTATAATTGTAATGATGATAAACTAACTATATGATGCCTCCTCGATGGAACTATTGGCACAAGTAGGTAGGTAAACAGTCCCTCAAAAAGAAAGAAGTGAAATGAGGGGACCAAAGAAAGGAAAGATGATGGGGTGAAATAATAATTATATTGAAAAAATATTCAAAATCATTTAGAATGCAAGTGGGATGGTGTACAATGGTTTGCCCAAAGGTGGTTATAAGCTATGTACCTCGATAGTGGTAATGTGGTATGATAACACAATGATTTGCCCAAAATTAGTTATAATCATTGAGAAGATGGAGTTTCCCCTATTAAAACAAATAAACAAGACAATAACATGCCCATGTATGGGTAGAAAAACTAAAGTGGTGACAACATAATGATTTGCCCAAAGGTGGTTATAATCATTGAGAAATGTAGGTGGGATGGTGTTCAATGATTTACCCATATGTGGTTATAATCATTGGACCCTAATTATGGTAAACATGATAAACTTGGTCAAGGATGATGATAAATTAACATAGAGGGTAATGATGAATTGGAACAACCTACGAGTAGGGAGATGTTCATCCCAAATAATAAAGGTTGAAATTCTTTCATGTTTAATTACTCTATTTGGGATATTATTAGGATGTAATCAGGATGTCAGTGCTAAAAATATGACACCATTACTAAATAGACTTCTTTAATCTTTTGTTTATTGTAGAACATGTTAGTAGGCATCATGGTATAACATCATGAGGACTTGGCCAAAATATGCATAAGTACTAACTCTCACAATCCAATACTCAATAGAAAATAATGCACTAATGATAGAAACCATGATAAAAATGTAAACATGTGAATATGGATGGATTAAAGTGTAAGTGTGGGCAATGAATCACCCAATTAACACACATAAATTGAATCAAGGAAATAGTGTTAAAAGCAAACAAACAGGGAAACAAAAAAACAAAAAAAGCAGAAATAAACAAACAAACAACATAATAAAAACCCTACGAACATTGCCCCTAAAAAATAGGTGAAAACTTAACAAATGAATAAAATGGGGGAATAAAAGAAAAGGAAGGGGGTGGCTGAGTTGTCTCCATATGCACTAGGAAAGTGGATGCTGCTTACATAGTTCTATGGATGTAATATCCAATAAAAAACTTTAGACCAAATGTAGTTCTCCTAGGGAATGGGAAGAATGTGATAACTGAGGAAAATAAACATAATGGATGTGATAGAAGAATGGAATGGTCTTGAAAAATGGCAAGTGTGTGAGAGAAAAATTCCAAAATGGATGGGGAAACTAAATGACAAGTGATTTACTTGTAACTTAGTAAGGGTTCCCAAAATCCTTAAGGCAAAGAAGTTGTCAGTTTTTTTATTCTTTTCTAATGATTTTTAAAATGTTTTTGGAATTTTTTGAAGTATCTCAACTCAATATATAATAATGAGACACTAAATAGTTCAAGCTCATAAAATGATGAGAGCATTTAAACTAAGGTTACTCATAAAATAGTGAGAGTGTGTCTTAGGTTGTTTGAAAAATGATGAGAGCATGACTTAGGTTGCTCATAAAATGGTAATATAATGGCTTAATTGTCTCACAAAATAATGAGAGTGTGGCTTAGGTTGCTCACAAAATGGTGAGAGTATGGCTTAGGTTGATTGCAAAATGGTGAGAGTGTGAAACTTATGTTGCTCATAAAATGGTGAGAGTGTGGTAAAAAGGGTGACTGAGATGACCTCAAAAATCATCAAGTTCTACCTACATAGTCCTAGAGTAGGATGTCAAGTCACTGTAGTTCTACTCTTATAGTGAAGGAATTTGACTAGTGTAGTAGTCAATTCAAATAAAATAGGCACATTTAGTTAAAAGGCATAGTATGACATAGAAAGTGGTAAGTTGGTACGTCAAGGCTTAATAAATAAATTTTACCCATAGTTTTCCCATAAGTGGTTGTAGTTAGGACACAACAACATGGATTAATGGTACTAATTTGCCCAAAGGTAGTTATAATTAGTAACAAGATCGATGATAAGAAAAGAAGAATAAAAGAAGGATGTAACTACCAAAAACTTCTATCACACTACTCCAAAATACAATCTCTATCTAAATTACTTAAACTAACTAATGAATTGATCATTTATCTTGATGCTAAAAATGTGTAATGAATGGTAAAATCCAAGGTTAAACAGGCTAGGCTTTAGAACACACTGGCTTGATAGGTCAAAAGCAAAAACTAAATATGGATAAGAGGATAGATAAGGATGATATTTGTACAAAGAAGAATAGTGATAAAATGAAATAATTGAAATAGTCCTTATAGACATTACATCTTAGTGCTCAAACATAGTATCTCTTGAGATGAATAATATTCATTGACTCAGGAAGTTCATCTCCATTTGGTGTGGCAAGCCTGTATGATCATGATCTATAATCTAAAGTAATGATGAAAGGCCCTATCGAGTTTGGTTTTAATTTTCATTTATGCTTCTTCTCAATCGTGGTATTTTTTTGGTTTTCTTTAAGAACAAGATCACCAAGTTCAAATGTTCTATACTTAACACACTGATTATAGTGGCCTTTGAGTCAATTCTGATATAATTGGAGATTATTGAGCATAGTTGTACATTTCTCATCAAGTAGGTCTAGCTCTTATAGGCAAGATACTCGATAGTCATGATCATCTAGGACATGCTTGAAATAGATGCATAGTGAAGACAATTTGACCTCAATGGGAAGGATGGCTTCAGTACCATAAATAAGTGAGTATGGAGTGGTTCCTATGGGTGTATGATGATTGGTTTGATATACTCAAAGGGTAGGGAATATTTATAGGTGTCAATCACAACTGACATAATTGAAAATCCTTTTGAGAATATTTATAATGGTTTTGTTCGATGCTTCAGCCTAGCTATTACCTTGAGGGCAATATATTTTAGAAAAATGTTGTGTGATGTTATATTCGATACATATCTGGTCTACATCCTTATTCTAAAATGATCCTCCATTATCAGATATAATTTTAGAGGGGATACCATAGCAACAAATGAGATGGTTGAAAATAAATTTATAAATTTTTTTTCCAATCACGTGAGGGGTATAGCTTCAACCCACTTAGTGAAATACTTGGTGATGGTAAGGATATGTTTATGGCCATCAGATGAAGTGGGGTTGATCTTCCCAATGAGGTCAAGTCCTCATGTAGAAAATGGCCATGGTGTTAACATCAATTTCAGAGTTTTGACTAGGGCATGAATTAGATTAGCATGTCATTGACATTTGTCACACTTCTTTATATATGTAACAACATCTGCATCCATCATGGGTCAATAATATCTAGTATGCATGAGCTTTTTGGATAGGATTGCTCTGCTAGAATGAGCTCCACTACTCCTTCATGAACTTCTCTTAACACTAGTGTAGACTCTACCAAAGTTAAACAATGAAGCAAAGTTCTATCAAAACTACAATGGTAAAGGGTAGATCCAAGTAGAGTAGAATGAGTGGAATGATGAATGAAGGCTTTGGTTTGTTTATGAGATAGGTTAGGTGGTAGATATTGGTCATGAAGGTAGTTGTAAAGGTTTGAGTACCATATAGAATTAGGACTAATAATATCACAAATCATTGCAACAGTTGAAGGTTCATGAGCTGGTGCTGATAAATTCTTGATAAGGAATTGGTACTCTTTAGCTTTATCTATTTGTCAAATTAGAGAGCCAATAGTAGCCATGGCATTTGTAGTTCTATTACTAGCCTTTGGTATATGATCAAACTGAATATTGGTGATTTATTGCTTAAGAGTGTTGACCATAGCTTTATATGGAACCAACTTGACATCTTTGGTCTTAAAATGATCTATGACCTGATTAATGATTAATTGAAAATCACCATAAACTTGGAGATGAGATATGTTCTAATGTACTAGCTATCAAAGTCCTATAACAAGTGCTTCATACTCAGCCATGTTTTTTGTACAAGGAAAGTTAATTTTGAAAGATTTAGGGATTAGATCCCCATGTGGTGTAATAAATAATAGGCCTACCCTCAATCTATGTGTAGAAAATGAATCATCAAAATATAGCTTCCAGTGTTATTCCTCACAGGGGTGTGTCAATGATGGTCACTATGGATTCATCAAAAAATTGAAATGAAAATGTATTTATGTCTGTAAAAGGTGCTTCAACAAGTTGATCTATAATAACTTGTCCCTTGATTGCCTTATGATTAATATACTCTATGTCAAACTCACTAAAAAACATGATCCATTTGGCCATTCTACCTTGTAAAGCTATTTTAGATAGTAAATACTTGATCGGATCTACTTTTGAAATGACCATGATCTTATTATTCAACATGTAATGGCACAATTTTTGAGCTGCGAAGACCATGGCCAGACAAGATTTTTTAATAGGTGCATATTTATGTTCTTATGTAACTGAGGTATGGCATAGGTAGTATATAACATTATATTTTTCATTGTCATCATGTTGAGCCAAGAGTGCCCCCAGAGCATTTTCGGTAGATGATAGGTATAACAAGAATGGATTTCTTGATATAGGAGGTAATAAAACAAGTGGATTAACAAGATAGTCTTTCAGTTGTTGAAAATTTGTTTAACAGTGATCATCACAGTGAAATGAAACTCCCTTATTTATAATATGTGTAAATGGATGACATTTTTTTGCTAACTAAGAGATGAAGCATCAAATTGATTGGATCTTACCCTGTAAACTATAGAGTTGCTTTAAATTAGTTGGTGGCAGCATCTCAATTATAGCATGGACTTTAGCCATATCAAATTCGATACCTCTGTGAGACATGATGAAGCCAAGTAATTTTCTTGATGTTACACCAAACACACATTTCTTTGGATTGATTTTGACTTTACACTCCCGTAATCTTCAAAATATCTTACGTAGCATTGTTGGATGGTCAGCCCTAGTTTTATATTTTCCTAATATGTCATCGACATAGTCTTCAATAATATCATGCATTATATCATGAAATATGATATTCATGGCCCTTTGATATGTAGATCCATCATTCTTAAGGAAAAATGGCATTACTTGATAACAAAATGTTCCCCATGGAGTGGTCAACATTGTTTTATGTTGGTCTTCTAGTAATATTATGATCTGGTTGTATCTTGAAAACCCATCCATGAGTGAAAGCATTTCATAACCTGACATGGATTTGATGATCATGTCAATATTAGGCCATGGAAAATCATCTTTATGACAAGCTTTTTTGGTGTCTCAAAAATTAGTATAGATTATGATCCCTTTATAATTTTTACTAATAGGTACCACATTAGAGATCCATTCTGAGTAGTCAATGGATCAGATACAACCTGCTTTTAAGAGTTTTTCCAAATATTTCTTTACCAATATAGAAATGTAAAGATGCATCTTACATAGCTTTTGTTTTACTAGTTTGGCATCATAATTAACCATAAGGTGGTGTAAAACCAAGGTGGGGTCTAAATTTGGCATGTCAGAATAAGCCCATGCAAAGATATCTCCAAATTCTCTCAATAGAGCTTTAAAAACCTCATGTTCCTCCTTTGTGAGGGATGCACCTAATTTTATGCATTTCAATTTTGATGGACTCCCAATGTTTACCTCTATTATATCTTTGACTAGAAGGGTCAAACCATCTTTTAGGATAGTAGGCAATGACTTGAACTGTTAGACTATTTTAGGCTCTTCTGCTAGGACTTGCTCTTCAACTTCTCCTAGGCATGATGAATCTGAGTCCCCTAATGGGAGATCTGGCTATGTGATAAAAATAGTTGGAAATTCTTGAATAATTTTATCAAATACTTATTTTTGTGCAAAACTAAACTTGGATCCATAGGCAAGTTCATCATTGGTGGTATCTTGGTCTAAATTTGAAAAAGAATGAACATCCCTATCTAATGGCACTTGAAACAGGTTTTCACCACTAGAATGGCCTTTATATTTACTTTTTACCTAATCAAAAAGCACCTCAAAGAGGTTTTCACTTTGGGACCTCAATGTTTTACTTTTTTTTTTGGCTAAGGGTATTCATCCACTCTTTAAAATAGTCTATAGGATCTAATGTAATTTATAATCCTGACTTGTGATCTCCCAATAAAATATTACCTCTAAGGCCTAAGAAGTCACAGAATTCCTCATCATTCTAGAACTCATCAATCGATAGACTAGATTCTTGTTGGTCCCAATCTATTAGTTGGGGATAATATAATGGTAATGGTTTAAGATGAAAGGCTAGGGTAAGGGTACAAATGACATTATTATCAAATAGGTTAGTTTCAACTAGGTCATCAAAGGTGAGGCTATGATCAAAATTTTATTCATTATCATCATCACTAATTGCTAGTGATAGAGTTTGAATAAGATATTTGGGGTCACCCCTAGGTAGTTTAAATCCAAGTCGATAAGGTCTTTCATAATTAGTCATAGAAATTGGCTCGATGGTTCTTTGTTTATTTAGTCTAAAGCCTCTTCCTTCATAATTGTGACACTTCATGATCCTATTGGGAATAGGATACTTTGCACTTTTATAATAATCATCTTAGTTGTCATTGTATAACCATGATTCATCCCCTTCAAGAGGGTCAGGTTCTAGGCCAGATGTTGGTACAAATGTGACAGGTCCCTTATCTTTGTTCTTTTGTTACCAATGTATATGTGGGGTGACTTTAGGTCACCCAAAGGTTTTTAGATTATAAGGAATATTGGAAATATGAAATGTATCATGGGTCACATACTCTCCCAGTCTATTATTTGAAATGGTGAAATGATTAGAAGCTTCAAGGGGTAGTATGTAGGAAAGGGAATCCAAGGTATTAAGATCTATACAATTATTTGGTGAAGGATCAATAAGTATAGCCTTTTCTTTATCTTTCTTGAAAATTGGATTCATGGCATATTGATAATTGTAGCTTTAAAATTTAGCCTCAAGATGTTTGCAGTGTTTATATGGGTGTAAATCTCTTGGAATATTCACTTCCATATCTTAGTGGGAAAACTTGATACATTGGTAAAACATTGATGGGACTACATAAATATCATGTAACCAAGGCGTACCTAGAAGAATATTGTATGATAACTCAAGATCAAGAATATGGCAAAGTGTATCATGGGTCAAAGGAGCAATGATAATTGTAAAACTAATGGTGCTTTGTGATTCTCTTTCCTAATTATCATAGTCTTGATGGTTATTATTTTTGGTTGGATATCTACCATTGTGTACTTAAGAAGCTTAAAGAGCTTTAGAGACACTATGATGAGGCCTGATCCATTATCTATAAGGACACATTTCACTTTATGCCACTTTATATAAACTTCTATGTATAATGGGTTATTATGGAGTGGGCCAAGGGAATACATATCACTTTGGTTGAATGTGACTTGTTGGGTTGGAGCTAGGTGTCCAACCAAAGCTTGAAATTTATCATGAGATATGTCACTAGCAATAGTGGATTGAGTTAAAAAATCATTCAAGATGTTCTTATGGATTAATTATGTTTGTATCAAATCTAAAATATAAATTTGTGTTGGTGTCTTCTATAATTGTTCCATAATATCAAACTTTTTGTCTTGGTCAGTAGTGAATGGTTTATTCCAAGGATGAATGGTTGGTTGGATGATAGAAAAAGTGGTGGATGTTTATGGGCATAGGATAGTAATCTTTGACCTCCAAGTTGTGATTGCATAATTGAGATTAAATACTAGACCATTTTTGCTAACAAATATTAAGAATGGTGTGGGACTAGATAGGACAAGTCTCAGTTATTGGTTCACTCGTATGTGATCACATGGCAAGGACAAGTTGTCGATATAAGGTCTAAAAGGGGAAGTCTTAATTTGTTGGTTTACCTGTATGCACTCCCAAGACAAAAAATAATTATCCATGTAATGTGTATGAATGTTGTTATTTAGCAATGGTCTAAGATGATTAGTGCTTGGTTTAGGATTAATGAATATGGTATTAACACTACCCCCTACAATATGACCTATAACCCTATTTTAGTCATGTGTAACTGCATGGTAAGTTTGTTGTTTGTTACCATTCTGACCTTGGTTTTGTCTATTATTCTATTGTTGTGGGTTTTATAGCTAATTTTGTTGATTCTACTAGTTTGGCCTTTTATTTTGATACTATTGATTTTGCTACTGCATTGGCCATTATTGTTGTTGTTGATTGTTCTTTTATTGCTAATTGTTATGTTAGGGAAAGTGGTTTTGTTAAATCCCAAGAGTTTGATTGGAAATGGAATAACCATTATCCAATTTTATCTCCCCATTCTCCAACATATTCTTAATTAAATGCTTGATTTGGACACATCTTCATATATTATGCCTATTGACCTGATGATAGTCACATAATTCATTTTCATAGTACCAATCAGGATAAGGAATGCCTTACAAATAATGCTTTGGTATAGGCCAACTAATCATATTAGTGGCAGCAAGCTTGTGAAATATAGACTCAATAGGTTATCCTAAGTCACTAAAGACATGATGTGTAGGCATAGTTATCCTAAGAGGAGGGGTTTGCAATGGTAAAGGTTGTTGTATTTATTTTACAAGTCTTGGTTGTTATACTTACAACATTAGTTGGAGAGGTTGATGGGTAGGAGTAAGCTAAAAAAGTGGTGTAGATGATGTTTGCACCATTTGGACATGATGATATTTGGTTACTCTATTTTCCACAACATTCTTATTATGATTGAATTACTTTAGTCTTTCTTGGTTATTGGCATGTGCTAGTTGTGATGCTTGTACTTGAATGGGATGTTGATGTTGGCCATTTCCATAATTAGTACCTTGATTTTGATTAGTTGAATTAAGCTTGATGAATTATTTATTAATAATAGCTCACTCAATCAACAAGCCTTTGTCAATGATTTCCTTGAAATTATGTGCACATTATAGCTCTAGATGATATACTATCTCACTATGCAAATTTTTGGTAAACATAGTGGCTAATTGTGTATCTAGTAAACTATGGGTGAAATGGCTTGCAAGGGCTCTCCATCACTGTAGATAACTTGAAATACTCTTACCATATTTTTTCTTTGATTATGTTAAGTCCACTAATGAAATATCATGCTCGAGATTATATGAAAAGTATTACACAAACTTATCAAAAAGATCATCAAAATCTGTTACTAAATTTTTGGGCAACTTTAAAAACCACTCCAAGGCTTGTCCAACCAAGCTCTTTAGAAATAATAGCAAAAGGTATATGTCATTATATGCCACTGATTGACATGTGACAAAGAACTCGGTCAAATTATCCTTAGGGTCATCTTTCCCTTTGTATTTATCAAATTTTGGTGGTTTATATCTTGGAGGAAATGGTATCTACAAATACTCCATGTTGAATGGATAAGAACACATGTCATCTAACTTAAAAATTTTAATCTATTTCCTAGCCTAAATGGTAGCAATTGCATCCTCCATTTATTACAATTCTTGGGATAGGAAATTGGAAGGAACATTGGTTTGAGGGAGAATATTGATTTGGGTAGATGGTTGAGATGTCACAAGTGGGACACTTTGACTAGGGTATGATGGAGATACCTATTGGGGTATATTAGTTTGGTTGGGGAATGACCAAGAATATGTATGTAGATTGGGATGTACTTAAAATTGCACATTTATTTGTACAATATTTTGGTTTGGGTTGGTGATAAAGGTTTGAATTAGATAATTGTATGGTTGAGATGAAGGGATATAACTATATTATTCCTATTGTGGTTAAAAAGGGACATGCTACCAACTAATCAAACCTTATTGTTGAGTGGGAACTTATGGACCAAGACCCTATCTCTAAATTTGTGGCACATTTTGAACCAATGGTTGTCTAGTAGGTACTTGAGAAAAATGGAAGCCTCTTTGTTGCATGAATACATGTGGGGAAAAGAATGAAATGTTATCTTGGACTGTGATGAAAATGGCAAAAAGAGAGAAGGAAGGCACATGGGGGAAGGAGGGCACAAAGGGGGAGAGCGTAGGTCACAGCAATAGGGTAGCATTGGGAGTGTAGTAGTTGGCCCAAGAAGTGCAGTAGTTAGCCCAGGGAGTGCAGCAGTCAGCCCAGAGCCTGAGGAGTGCTAGAATGGTTTTCCCCGCACTATTTCTAGGTTCATGTGATGCTAAAGATCCAACTGGCATGAGACTTCCCAAGGTCAATGGATGCCTAGAAAGATGCAATGAGAGGCCCAAATTGGTTATACCTATGGACATGATTGCTGAGGATATCAAATATTATACAAATCATTCTCTATATTGCAAGTTTTTAGGGATTAGGACTTCACTCTAGTTCTTGGAAGCGTGGGCTCATAGGACATGGGCTTCGAAAGGATAAATGGATATCATAATGTTATCCAATAGTTATTTTATGGTCACTTTAACCTACTTGACTAACTATAGTAGAGTCTTTGCTGGAGGTCCATACTTTCAAAATCAAGTGGGGCTATTTATCAAGCCATGGCATGCTAGTTTTATACCTTCAGAGGAATTGCCAAACCATTTTATGGTGTGGGTGCGGCTGCCTCACTTTTTAGTGGAATGTTATCATGAAGATACCCTGTAATTGATTGCATCCCTCTTGGGAAGGCCAGTCGGTTCATCAATGTCAATCCTTGGGAAAAAGGTAATGACTTATGCCTACATTTGTTTTGAAATTGATCTTAGTAAGCCAATACTTGATGCTGTTGAAATGAGTGCAGGACCCTTTTCCTAGGTACAACAATTAGATTATGAAACTCTTCCCTTTCACTATCGTCTCTGCCATGCTTATGGTCACTTGCAATGATGGTGTCCCAAATCTAAAACCTTTGAATCTCAGCCTGCTCAACCTACTCATAATCTACCTGGAACTCACAAAGGGAAGGGCTCGATTCTAGGTGAGGCACCAGAAACCAATGGTTTTATCCTGGTTAAAGGGCGACATAGAATTAGGGGTCAAAAATAGTCTTTGAATGAAAGATAGGCAGATGACTTGCTTAAAAAATTTGAAATTCTAGATGACCTTAACCAATAGGAGGTGAACCCAGGGTTGATGATTTTGGATCAGTAGATTGAGGGCCCAACCCAGGAGAACAATGTTTCAGTTGATTTAACTAAATCACAGGATGTTGGGGATGGGCACATGGATATGGACTAGTAGATGTTGATATCAGATGTTGACTTCCTCATCTGCTCCCTCTAAAGAAGATGGAAATTTATCTTTAACAGGGAAATCTAGAGAATTAGGAGCAGCAAGGAGTAGTAAATCTTCTCCTCACTTGGGAATTTTTCAAAAAGACCTTAAGAAGGGTGGGGGAGAGAAATCGGTCAAGCTTGGTAGGAAGAAAGACCTAGAAAAGATGAAACTAATGGGAGAGACTTTGGTGGATTCGGGGTCAGTGAAGACTCTGGATGCTCACTTTCTAAATCCTTTGAAATGATTTTACTATCCTGGAATGTAAGGGGTTTGAATAGCAGCCCTAGACAAAATGATGTTCACAACTTGATTAGAAGTCAAAGACCTGATGTCCTTTTTTTGTAGGAGACTAAGATTTTAGTAGATGTTATGTCTAGATTAGCACCTAAGTTGTGGAGACAAGGGGACTATCAATGCATTAGGGCTACCGGATCTTCAGGAGGATTAGCTTGCCTTTGGAACCCCTGCAAGATCGACCTCATAGGGTGGTTGTCCTCTAAGTTTTCCTTGACTATGATCGCTTCTAGCTTTAAGATAGGGGAAGTCATTATTTTATCCAATGTCTATGCCCCTAAACAATCCATATGGGGCCACATTAGTTTTGTCTGCAGCTTAGCTCCCCTCCATCCTTGGATTATGGTTGGATATTTTAACGCTATTTTGGATTTGACTAAAAAATGTGGCAGTATGACAAAGCTTGACCCCTCTGCATTGCTTATGCAAAATTATATTTAAAGTTTTGAATTTAGTTGACATTTGGCCTAACAACAGATAGTTTACTTGGAACAATCAGAGGAGTGGCCAACATTGCATTACTAAGAGACTGAATTATTTTTTGGTTTCTGACTACTGGGTCAGGGGTATGTGGTCTACAGGGTCTGAAATTTTGGACTGGAGAGGATCAAATCATTGGCCTATTAAGTTGAATAGTGTTTCAAAGTACCAGCCTCACTCTCCTTCTTTCAAATTCTAACTCATGTGGCTGCGAGATCAGTCATTATTTGAATGTGTGGCCAACTCGTGGAGGTGGGATAGGCCTGCCCATGGGACAATGATGTATATTTTTACTAAATCACTGCAATTTGTGAAGTATAAGCTTAAACAGTGGAATCATCAAAGATTTGGGAATATTTTGCATGCTAAGGTTGATGCACATGCTAAGCTTGATGGTATCACGAGAATAATTAGGGAGAAAGGATTGACTAAAATCTTACTTCAAGATGAAGCTCAGGTTGTGAAAGACCTAGAGGAATGTGAGTGTTTCTATGCTAAATTGCTTTCTACATTCAAAGAAGAAATGAGAAACTAAAATAAATGGTCAAGGCTAAAAGATACCTGATTGTAGTCGTGCGCACCGAAATCAGACGTTGGAAGGTACTCCTCTTTGGCTGTGGAGGAATGACACCTGCGAAGAAAAAGAGACTAAACACGAAAAATGTCAGTCAAGGATATGGTGGGCTGTCAGGCAAATGCCTAATCCCAAAAGTACGAAGACTTCCTAGAAGGATATCAACCCACTAATTTAAAATAGAATATTTGACGAAAGTAGATAAAAGATAGAATGACAAAAAAATAAAAGACAAAAAACAAAGTGCGTACCTGATATTCAGTGAACTATTCTGCACAGTCACCGATGTCGGTCTCTGTGTCGGCATCGGTTAGGGGAAGGTGCCGACGTCGGTTAAGGTGCCGGTGTCGATCGGGGTAATGACCGGCATCGATCGGGGCAACAGTTCTAGACAAAGTTTGGGCGAGTCTAGTTGGGTCTGGTCGAGTTGGGATAGGGTCTCGTCTAGTCTGGACAGGGTTTGGGGGTTTGCAGAAGATCTATTGTTTTGTTTGGGGTTTGGGAGTGAAGTTTGAGTAGAGCTATAGACTGTGTATTCAGGGATGGTGGACAGAAGTGTAAAGGGAAGGAGTAAGGTCTCGGGTCTGTAGTCTGAATAGAGTGATAGTAGTAATAAAAAAATAATAACCAGAGAGAAACAAACACACAGAGCAAGATACTTACCTATTATATGCTTGAAGATGAAGTGGGAGACGTGATTATCATTGTCACTGTGCTGTCAAATGACCGAAGTAGGATACCTGTGCTGGAGAGAGCGAATGCAGATTGGTTGAATGTTGGAGTTGATTGATCGCAAGAGTTCTGTTGAATGAAAAAAATGAACTGGTTGGTGGAATAATGAATCTAGTTGATCAAAAATGAAGAAGTTCCGGATGAAGGTGAAGGACAGTTCGATAATCGATCGGGAAACCGATTGGGAACCGAATGGATAACGGATAACAAAATAACAGTTCCTGCATTTAGATTGAGAATGCAGTGCTAAGGAGAACCAACGTCGGTAGGACCGCCGATGTCGACCGATAAGTGACCGATGTCGGCGACGTCAGTCGGGTGGCGACCATGGTCAGCAGATGCAGAATGGGGGCAGAGACTAACTTTAGTCTTTTGCTCATTTTAACAAGCTGCCAGGGTCAAGGCTAGTGGGAAAAATGGTCGACAGGGGTTAAATAGGTGAGGGAGAATAAAATGAGGGATGACCAGGGGAGTCGACACAATTTTGGTGTCTACATTTGCCCCTTTTTGTCTTGTTGGTTATTCTGGACGAACTGCAAGACAAAAATAGGAGTGATTGCCCTAGGTGAGGGTAAGGTTGATTTCATCTTGTTGGTTGTTCGAATGAACTGCAAGACAAAAATAGGAAGCGGATTGCCCTGATTATGGATGAGGTATTCCCCCTTAAAGTAGGATTCGAGGGAAGGGAATCGGGAATCAGGTGTTGATTTGACAAAGAGTGGATGAAAAAGGGGTGAGGGTGAACGCTGCAAAAGGTGTGATTGCGCACATACCACTGCACGAGATGGTCAGGACAAAGTGTCACAGGTCAAGGGTCGAGGAGTGCCAAAATTGAAATAACTAGGCCCCAACATTTAGTCATCTGCTGATTGGGTTATTCAATCTAAGCTAAAGCTCCAATTGGTCATCGCGTTCTAGGTATCCCAGGCTCAGGAAGTGCTCCTAAAAACACGAAAAAGTCACAAGTAGTACAGATCAACCAGCTTGCCATCCTATACTTGTGAGGGTCCAAAAAGTCTGTGCACAATTTTGCTAACCAGTCATGAGGTAGCATAGATGCAAAAACAACCAAGGCAACATTGTCTTGGAAGTGGTCGAGGTCGAAGGAGATAGGCATGATCTCCAATGGTTGTTGGTCGAGGGGAGGAATGGACGAAAGGATGTGGCCGAGCTAACCTCAGAAGACCCCATGTCCATTGAGTGCTGCCTACATAGCCCCTATGGAAGGGCCTCAGGCCAATGTAGTTCTCCCTAGAAGGAAGGAAGGGTCAAAGGGATGAAATTGGTCTTGGTCGAGGGCAAGGTCATGGTCAAAAGGAGGAAAGAAGGTTTGTCCATCAGAGAAATGAACAAACGAGGGTGGTCGAGCTAACCCCAGAAGACAGTCGTGTCATCTGAGTGCTGCCTACATAGCCTTGGTTATAGGGCCTCAGACCAATGTAGTTCAGACAAAGGGTCCGAGTGGTAGATAGTTGGTCAAAGTGGTCGAGAGATTGGTCCTGGTCATGATGAAATGATGAGGGGAAGAGATGATGTTGCAGCCTTTTCCATATTGTGTGATGGTGTATTCTGCAACATTAGGTGAGGGGTCTTTCATCCCTAGCAATATTCCATATTCGTGATGGATGTATGCTAAAAATGAATTGAGGTCTATTTATGCTTCAGCAAGTATTGGTTTATGCTTAACATAAATTATGGCTGGTCGATAGTTTCCATGTGTATTGGTGTCCATAGAAACTAGTGTGAATAGGCTATGGGAGTGGTCTGAAAAGAGAGTTGAGTTGAGTTGATTGACAAGTGATGAAGGTGAATGTGACCAAAGTGTAAACGAAGCAAAAGGCATATTGCTCTTTCATTGATAAGGACCAAAAAGACAGCATAGATAGGGGTTAGTAGAATCAAAAGCCCCATTCATGCGTGACGTCGTTGACCATAGTTATGTTAGAGCGGTAATCGAATCACTTTGACATTAAAGTGAGCTCAAAGTCCCTTGAGCAGGTGATAGGAGGAGAAAAAGGGGTAACCCATTTTAAGAGCAGAGATAACTTTGCCCCTTTTTATAGGAGACCCTAAGACAACTACAAGTCAAGTCCATGACTCTTTTTTTTTTAGGTGCAGACTGATCAATGCGGGAAGTCTGCATAGAGATATCATTTGCTTGGTGGTCAGTTGTGAAGCTGATCAATGTGGGAAGCTTCTAAAATAGTGTTGTTTATTTCTAGATTAGTCATAGCCATCCTTCGAGGGAGTGGTCTAGATTTTTGTTTAATATAAGGGCTTTTGAATAGTTGTCCTTCGAGGGAGCAGTCTATTAATTACAACAATGATAGTACAGCTGTCCTTCAAGGGAGCAGTCTGCCTTTTGATTTTGATATTGATATAGTGACCATGGATATTGTGACATCTTGATTTGTTTTTATAGAAATGTGAGTCATGGACAAGATTATAGAAGGTCAAGGGCTCCCTTTCATTAGGACAAAGCATCCATACATCATAAAAGGGTTATAGGAATTGTTAAGAGGAATAGGGTTGAAAGGAATTAGGACTAAGAGGATGAGGATTGCTCAAGGGACGAGCTCAAGTTAAGTGTCAAGTAGACGAGTACTCGACTAGCAGTAAAATGGTCGCAGATGCAACGCATTAAGAGGCTCAAGTTCTGGGCGTCCATCAAGAGAGGATAGACGATAAGTCCCTGATCCATACTTGTGCGTGATAATAAAAGGTCCAAGCCAATTAGGAGCAAACTTGCCTCATTTACTTCGCTCCATATTGGTCACGTGTTGATTCTCTTTGAGGACGAGGTCTCCGATGTTGAAATCTCGTTCTCGCAGATTTTTGTCATAGGTGCGCTTGATGCGATGTTGATAGACATGGAGATGATTAAGGGTAGCAAGATGGCACTCGTCAAGTAACTCAAGTTGAGCTAAGCGATCTTGACGAAAATCATCGTTGGAAAGGATATCATGTAGAGAAATGTGGAGAGACGGGATCTGTACTTCGAGAGGTAGGACAGCCTCTGTTCTGTACACGAGAGAAAAAGGGGTAGCACCCGTAGAGGTTCAGATGCTAGTGCGGTAGGCCCACAAAGTGAAGGGAATGTGAATGTGCCAATCCCTGCCTGTGTCACTGACTACCTTCATGAGAATTTTGGTGAGAATTTTGTTGAAAGCCTCGGCCTGCCTGTTTTCTTGTGGGTAGTAAGGCGAAGAGAAACTAAGCTTGACGTCGAATGAGTCGCATAGATTTTGGACAGTCTTATTTTTGAAGGACTTGCCGTTATCGGTGATGATTTTATGAGGGACACCAAAATGACAGATGATGTGGGTGTTGATGAAGTCGACAATCTTGTCGGCTTTTATGGAGACGAGAGGAACGACTTCTACCCACTTGGTGAAATATTTAGTCGTTGTGATGATGGATTGATGACGAAGAGATGAATGGGGGTTAATCTCACCGATGAGATCTAAACCCCACTGAGAAAAAGGCCAAAAATCTTGAGTGATTTGCAAGGTGTGACTAGGAAGATGAAGCAAGTTAGAGTCCTGCTGACACTTGATGCAATGCCGAACATTGTCGCTACAGTCTTGATGAAGGGTAGGCCAATAATAGCCCAGATGAAGGATACGTTTGGCAACCGAATTCCCACTGAAATGTTTGCCACAAATCCCATCGTGGACTTGTTGAATGGCTTGAGATGCTTTAGTGGAGGTGAGACAGCGAAGGAGGTCGTCGAAGCCTCGCTTATAGAGAAGACCCCCTAGCATGGTATAATAAGCGGTACGCTTGATAAAAGCTCATCGTGCATTACTAGAGAGGTTGGGAGGAATGACAGAGAAAGATAAGAAGTCTACAAGTTGCTTATACCAAGCATCTCGTGGGCTAGGGTCTATAGTGTTGACATGATGAATGTGAGAAGAGATATATGAAGGCAACAGCACACGATGCACTGTGACAAAAAGTCTGGATGCAGATGAGGAAGATGGGATATGCAAAGCGAGAGAAGCCATGGTGTCAGCAAACTTATTTGTGGATCGAGGAACAGTCTGTAGGAGGTAATGGTCGAAATATGCAAGGAGAATGTCAGCACGGTTTTTGTACCTTTGTAAAATTTCATTTTTACAGAGGTATGAACCGTTGATCTGATTGATGATGAGCTGCGAGTCACTGAAGATGTTGATGGACTTGATGCTGAGAGAGAGGGTGGTCTGAAGTCCCAAAATTAAGGCCTCATATTCGGCCATATTATTGGTACAATCAAAGTCGAGTTTAAAAGACAAAGGCATGGGCTCCCCTTCGAGTGGGATGAGAATGACCCCAGCACCCCCACCTAGTTGACATTTGGAGCCGTCAAAGAACATAGTCATCTGATAGATGGTGTCATCAGAGGAAAGCATAGCGATAGATTCATCAGAGAACTCACACTGTGAAGGTTGATTGTCAAGAAGAGGGGTGTCTACTAGTTGATCAACAATGGTTTGCCCCTTGATAGATTTCTGCTAGATGAATTCAAGATCGAACTCAGCAAGCAGCATGAGCCACCGAGCCATACGTTGATTCTGATATGGCTTGGAGTGCATATACTTGAGAGGGTCGGTGTGGGTGATGACAAAGGTCTTGTGATTAAGAAGATAGTGATGAAGCTTGGTAGTGGCAAAGACTAACGCCAAATAGAGTTTCTCGATATGGGTATACCGAGTTTCATAGTCGACCAATGTTTAGCTGATATAATAGACTGCTTGTTCACGGTGATGCTCGTCTCGGTGCGCGATCATGGCACCTAACGAATGATTAGTGGTTGAGATATAAAGGTAGAAGGGTTGGTCATCTTTAGGTGGAATGAGGATGGGTGGAGAGACCAGATAGCATTTTAGGGCTTCAAAAGCCTCTTGACAGTCCTTATCCCATGTAAAGGAGACGTCCTTCTTAAGGAGATGATGAAAAGGTTGGCAGCGGTCATAAAGCTGCGAGATGAAATGATGAATGGACTGGAGCTTGCCTTGTAAACTGTGAAGCTGCTTGAGATTGGTCGGGGGTGGCATTTTGAGTATAGCGTGAATCTTGGTGGGATCTATCTCGATGCCACGGAAGGAAATGATGAAGCCGAGAAGCTTGCCAGAGAGGACCCCAAAGACACATTTCTTGGGGTTAAGACGAACATTGTACTCAAGAAGACGAGAGAAGATGATTTTGAGAATGGTCAGATGGTCACGGTGAAGCTTGGACTTGCCGAGCAGGTCATCCACATAGTCCTCCATGATTTTGTGGAAGAGATCATGGAAAATGTAGGTCATGGCACGCTGATAAGTGGTGCCTATGTTCTTCAAGCTGAAAGTCATGACTCGATACCAAAAAGTCCCCCATGGGGTAATGAAAGTGGTTTTGTGTTGATCTTTTGGAGTAATCAGGATTTGATTGTATCCTGAAAACCCATCCATGAGAGATAGCATCTCATGGCTGGCCGTAAGATCAACAAGTTGGTCAATGTTAGGAAGAGGAAAGTCATCTTTGGGATAAGCTAAGTTAAGGTCATGATAGTCTGTGCAGATCTTGATCCCCACAGTTGCCTTGGTGACTGGGACGATGTTAGAGACCCACTATGGATAATCGATGGGCTGGATGAAGGAGATAGAAAGGAGGCATTGAAGCTCCTCTTTGACAAGGAGGGCAACACGAGGATGCATCTTTCAAAGCTTTTGCCTAACAAGCTTAGCCTCTAGTTTGGTGACAATGTTATGGGTAATGATGGTGGGGTCAATGCCAGGCATATCACTGTAAGTCCAGGCAAAGGCCTTGCTATGGTCAGAGAGGAACTGGGTATAGTCAAGCTGCTCCTGAGCGTCTAAAGATTGTCCAATCTTTAAGACATAAGGAACATCAGAAGAAGAAAGGTTGATGTCAATGGTTGATTCATTTAACATAACCTGGGTCTCAGAAGGGAGGGAGTGCTAGATGAAAGAATCGTCAGCACCCATGTAAGAAAGAATGGCATCATCGTCAACGCAGTGGACAGTGTGAATGGTTGCCGACTCATCTTCGATCATGCTAGGAAAAATGAGAGGGAGAGAATTGGACACCCCATTGAGATGATAAGTTAAGGGTTCCAGGCGGATGGTGTTTATGCAAAAAAAAAAACTAGGAGGGATGGAAACCACCGACTCCGTAGGTGAAGGAGGAAGAATAGGCGATTGTGGAGGAGATTGGTCAATGATTGGTTCGAGACAAAGGTCTACAAGATCTTGAGTGGGGTCATGATATCCCAGGCCATACCATTTCTTGGCGTCATCATCATTGAGCGGTTGGATAGGCTGATGGGAGCCTTGCTCATAGCGTCCGAAACCAAAACCCTTCCATGCACACTTGTAAAGGTAAGTGTATGCAAAGGCGGGGTTGCCAAGAAATGAAAAGTCTGATGTGAAAGGTTGGGGTGAAGAAAGAGGATTACCGTCAGTAGGAGCTTGATTAAGCCCCCCATAGACGAGGTTGGTGCGGAGGTGAAGAGGACCATAAGGTATGATCATCCCAATCTGATGGTCGTAGCTGGGGCTGTGATGAAGGCGTCCATACTCTTATGGAGTTTGGAACATGTCTAAAGTTAGCAAGTGATACTCACCCAATGAAAGCCTTTGGAAGATGTCTTCCATGGGGTCTGTGGTTGTCGCTTGAAGGGGAGGTGTAAGGGCAACCGCCTGTTGTGAACTGGTTGAAGCTTCCGCGGATGGAGGCGGTGCCGGGATTGATGGCTTGATAGGGATGAGGATGTCATTTGGATGGTAGGTGGTGTTGCAAGTTTTGAAGGGCGAAGGGTCAGTAGGAATGGTGTGGACTTGTCCGTCATACTCAAATTTCACACAACGGTGCAGGGTGGAGGGGACACAGGCCATGGCGCGGATCCAGGGTCGGCCCAACAAGATGTTGTATTGAAACTCTCCTTCGATGATGTAGAAGAGCTCTGAGACTGTGCGTGGACCAATGCAAATATGAAGGATGACTGTGCCAATGGTCATGGTAGTAGTGTCATTAAAAGAGTGCAAGATTGTGTCAGTTTTGGAGATGCAATTCTTGGGAAGAGCCAACTAATCAAAGGCATGAGTGGAGATAATGTTGATGCTGGCACCTCCATCGATCATAACATGTTTAATGCATGTCTGATCGATATAGGTAGTGATGAAGAGGGCAGCGTCCTAATATTCTGTGTTGGATGTGGGAATCTCAGAATCGCTGAATGTGATGGAGGCAATAGGGGCTAAGGAGTGGACAAGGGCAGCAAGTGGTTGGGGGTCCTCGGGTTGGACCTCTGCTGCCTGTAGGGCTTGGATGAGGGCCTGACAATGTTGGGGTGAGGTTTTGATGAGGTCATAGAGGGACATCTTCATAGGCGTCTGGTGAAGCTGTTTCAACATGGAGTCGTGGATTGGTCCGAAAGAAGAAGAAGAAGAGGAGGGTTGAGGTGTGCCAAGGATAGAAATCTTAGGCTTAGGCAGTTGAGGTGGATTGACAAAAGGGTAGGTCTAAGGAATGGAAGCTTTTTCTTTCGCCTTGTCCTTTTGTGACCTAGTGGTGATGTGAATGGCATTGATTTCAAAGATGGGAGGTGAAGGTGATAAAGGGGTTGTAACCGGTTGATGAGATGTTGATGGGTTTGAAGAGGTTGAAGGGTTATGAGAAGGAGTCAGGGGTCAGTCGAAAGTGTCCTCAAAGAGAAGAGTGTCTTTCTCCAGATAATGGTGAATGACAGCCTTGAGGGTATAGCAAGTCTCAGTATCGTGTCCTGGCGTACGATGATATAAACAAAACTTCGTGTCGTCGAACCAGAAGGGTTTAGACCCGAGAGGTTGGAAGGGCTTGATGGGTGGAAGAGTTATGCTGGAAGTTTGCAAAAGTCATTGCAAGATCAAAGAGTATGAGCCCACTAAAGGGTCTGTGCTCATCGATGTATGTGATGCCAGTGACTTTTGCTTGGGCAATGTTGGAGGGGGTTTTCATACCACCTTCTGGGTTGATGGTGCGATGACAGGCAGAGACGGTACATTCTTCATGAGAGGTACCGCCCTTTTGGGAGAGGGTAAGCTTCTGTTAGGTAAAGGAAGCAAAGGAGGCAACCGATTTTGATTAGAGGTCGAAGTGGGAAGGATTCTGGTTAGGGTTGAAGGATGGGGACCCAAAATGGAGGGCAATGGTGATGGAAGAGGAGGCATTCACCTCTGTGGTTTGGCAGTCTTCTATGATTTGGGTTGAAGACTACTATTGGTTGAAGTCTGGTTTAAGTCCACCTTCACTTGCGGATGAGTGAGGTTGGAGATGGGGAAAATGCCAAGTGACTTGATAGGTTTAGGTAGAGTAGATGAGGGTTTTGATTTTGATGAGGTTGATGGAGATGTAGACGGTCTAGAAGTGGAAGTCTGATTTTTGTTGATAGTCTTGGGAGGTTCTGCTATAGGAGGATTAATAGCATGAGATGAGAGGGCACGGGCTTGTTGAAGAGCTGTGAGATGGTCCCACAATCCCTGATGCTCCACTTTCCTAGAAGGGAGAAGTTCGAGTTTCTCCACTAGTCAAGAAAATGGCTGAGAAGATGCGGGATGAGGTTTGGGCTCTTGAGAAGATGTCGATGGTTGTGGGACTGAAGGTATGGTAGTTTTAGCCCCAAGGCATGATGAAGTCGTGACAAGTTCATCCTTGGTTGGAGACGAAGGAGAGATAGGTTCTTCCCTGGGTGGAGAAGAAACTGGAGAATGAAGCTCCTCAAGCGGGTAAAGGGCAGGGATGATAGTGCCCTCCACTTGCGGTTGAGGAGTAGGAAAGGTTGGGTCCTACATGGGTAGCAAGAAGGAAGATGGTGAAACTGGCAGTGCTGGTAAGGTTGAGGTGTCCTCCAAGATGAGAGAAGTTGACGGAGAACTAACCGGAGAAAGAGGTTTGTCCACATGTGATGGACTGATGGATGAAATCACCTCTTGAGGTTGGTTAGAAATGAAGGGCGAGACCGTATTGACTGTTCAAATGTTATGTTCGTGAGAGTTGTCAATCAAGGTCTGGACATTGTTTTGAGTTGGTGGATGATTGGGGAATGGTTGTTTGAAGATATTGATACCTTGATTAGGAGGGGCATTGGGATTGTTGAGGATGAGGTCACCCTTTTCCAGCATGTCTTGGATTATGTTTTTAAGGGTTTTATAGTTGCCTGTGTCATGACCCTTAACACGGTGGTAGTTACAGAAGTCATTTTCCCTATACCACACAGGGATGGCATGTGAGGGATCAAATTGTGGCAGTGGTCGGATCTGGGGGAGATTGAGGGCCCCTTGTTTGACGAGTTTTTCTAGCACAGATGCGTATGTTTCTCTGAGTGGAGTAAACTGTCGCTGTATGTATCTCTACTGAAATTGGCGAGTGGCACTCATAGATGTGGATGGTTTAGGTTGATTAGTTGAAGGTGAAGAGGAAGAAGATCTAACAACCATAGCATTTGCTGAAGCTTTAGATTTAGGATTGGATGAGGAAGGCTTAGAAGAGGGATCATTGGTTTTAGAGTTGGGATTGTTGCTCTGCAACTTGACTTTATTCTCCTCGATGGCACGTACCTCAAGTTTACGAGCCATCGTGAAGGCTTCGTCAAAAGTGTGGAAGGTCTGAACCCTCAAGGTAGAAGAAATATGTCTAGCGCAGGCTTGAGAGAAAAGTTCAATAAGCTCAGGCTGGGGTAAGGAGAATGAGAGTTGATTGATAAGGCCCCTCCACCGAGCGACAAAATCAACAATGGATTCATCCTCAAACTGGCGGATAGAATAGAGGTCTGTGATGGAGACCTTCTTGGTGATATTGATAGAGAAATGATCGAGGAAGAGTTGGGCCAGTTGAGTGAACGTGAAAAGGGAATGGCTGGCAAGGGACCTGTACCAGTCAAGCACACCACCTGAGAGAGACATGGGAAACGTGCATAAAAGCAACACATCATCGTGGGTGATAAGGTAACAGGCATGTCTGAATGCCCGTAAGTGTTGTTGTGGGTCTTCCTTGCTTTGAAAATGAGAAAACTTAGGAAGTTCCCACTGGCTGGGATATGGTCTGATAGGGATAGAAGGATGGATGGGCTCATTGCAAATTTGTTCGTATGAGAGAGTGTTGCGTGAGCCAAAAATGGAGGTCTCTAGGTTAGACATTTTATCCATCAGCATCTTGATGATATCTACTGATGGATTGGCGGGTGGAGCGCCTCCTAGATTGTAAGGCGCTTGAAAGAGGCTGGAAGAGGTATACGACATAGTTGGTTGTACCAGTAAGGGTGCCATGTACGGATGACTAGTCGTAGGGATAGAAGAGGTGACTAAGGATGGTTGGGTAGAAGGCATGGCTAGGTTTGATGTTGTTACGGGAGGTTGGTTAGAGGTAACATGGGCTAATGGATAGGTATCCACCCTAGTGTTGATAGGAGCAAGGGTAGGTGGAATAGAGATGACCAGATTTTGAAAGGGGGTAGAAAGTGGTTGAGTGGGATGAGATTGATAAGGGGCCAAAACCCCAGTGGAAGTGGGCCCAACCATGGAGGGAGAGGCCACACTTGGATGGTTGGTAAAAGGTTGGTCATTGGTTGAGGCAATAGCTTGGGTGTCTAAGGGTTGAACTACGGACGCCGTTGATACGGCCACAGTCTCGAGAAAAGAGGTCAGCATTTTATAAATTGGATTGCCCAAGGGGTCTCGCGTTCGGCTATTCGTGAGATAGTGTTGCAAGGCTTTTACGTTGAGGTCTAAGAATCATGTGAAATCTTGGTCCCCTTCTGGGACAATAGGCGTTTGGGTCGGGGATGGTCTAGTAGGAGTTCTTTCAGTTTCTGAGTTGAACTCCATTATAGGGCTGGTTATAGGCGGGGTAGACAGAAGAGGATGATGCCTCGCGTGATCGACTAGAGCCTTGGCTTGGCTACGAGTCAGAACCATTCAAGGCAAGGAAGAACATCCTCACAAGCTCAAACAAGCAGATAAGAACTAAAAAGAGATGAAGACACAAGCAGATCCTAAAACCCTAGGAATAATTTATTAGGATTATAGTGGCTTATGCCTTAGAATGTGTGTAGAGGAAGATTGGCTTTTGAGTCGGGTCCTAGAAGAAGCAGTCTATGGATGGTTTTGGGTTTTGTTATGGTGCTCAAGAAGTCTATGTTAGGTTTCGTACAAGGCCTGGTGCTAAGGAGCAATCTCCCCTCACTTCACGATTCCAGTGGTTAGCTGGTTTCACTTAGCCAAAATATACTTCCCCTAGAGATTAGGCTCCGCCAGAGAACGGAGTGGGATTTCTCCTTAGTGATTAAATCCAAGTAAGATCACTGAGACAGGTAAGGTATCCGCTGGGGGATGAAATCCCAGTCGGGCCTTGCTCAGGTAAAAATGTTTGTTTTGTGCAAGTGGTTTGGTCGTGTAACATCAAGTGATCTAGATTAATTCAATATGCGGTTTAATTACTCTGTGGTCTAAGAGATGCAGGCAAACAGAAATGAATGCAAAGTGTTTTAATGCCCAAGTTGAAATTTTTGTTCGTATGAAGACGAATGGAGAAAGAGTCATAGAATATGAGTTTTGACTAGTCTAGAAGTGCAAGAAAGAAAAGAAAAGTTCTTTTTATTCCTGCTTATGATGTTGTTTAAGAAGAGACGAAAGGAAGTGAAAAGGAAGGAACCTAATGCACCTATATGAACGAAAGAAAGAAAGAACCCAAGGAAGGCCCTAGGGTCCCACCGGGCGTGCCAGAATGTGTCTATGCTAAATTGCTTTCTACATTCAAAAAAGAAATGAGAAACTAAAAGAAATGGTCAAGGCTAGAAGATACCTGATTATAGTCATGCACACCAAAATCAGACGTTGGAAGGTACTCCTCTTTGGCTGTGGAGGAATGACACCTGCGAAGAAAAAGAGACTAAACATGAAAAACATCAGTCAAGGATATGGTGGGCTGTCAGGCAAACACCTAATCCCAGAAGTATGAAGACTTCCTAGAAGGATATCAACCCACTAATTTAAAAAAGAATATTTGATGAAAGTAGATAAAAGATAGAATGACAGAAAAATAAAAGACAGAAAACAAAGTCCATACCTGATATTCAGTGAACTGTTCTGCACAGTCACCGATGTCGGTCTCTGTGCCGGCGTCGGTCAGGGGAAGGTGCCAATGTCAATTAAGGTGCCGGCATCAGTCAGGGTAATGATCAGCGTCAGTCGGGGAAACAGTTCTGGACAGAGTTTGGGTGAGTCTGGTTGGGTCTGGTCGAGTTGAGACAAGGTCTGGTCTAGTCTGGACAGGGTCTGGGGGTTTGCAGAAGGTCTATTGTTTTGTTTGGGGTTTGGGAGTGAAGTTTGAGTAGAGCTATATACTGTGTATTCAGGGATGGTGGACAAAAGTGTAAAGGGAAGGAGTAAGGTCTCGGGTCTATAGTCTGAATAGAGTGATAGTAGTAATAAACAAATAATAACCAGAGAGAAATAAACACACAGAGCAAGATACTTACCTGTTATACGCTTGAAGATGAAGTGGGAGACGTGATTATCATTGTCGCTGTGCTGCCGGATGACCGAAGTAGGATACCTGTGCTAGAGAGAGTGAATGCAGATTGGTTGAATGCCAGAGTTGATTGATCACAAGAGTTCTGTTGAATGAAAAAAAATGAACTGGTTGGTGGAATAATGAATCTAGTTGATCAAAAATGAAGAAGTTCTGGATGAAGGCAACGGACGGTTTGATAACCGATCAGGAAACTGATTGGGAACCAAATGGATAACGGATAACAGAATAACAGTTCCTACGTTCGGATTGAGAACGCAGTGCTAAGGAGAACCGACGTCGGCAGGACCACCGACGTCGGCCGATAAGTGACCGACGTCGGCGACGTCGGTCGGGTGGCGACTATGGTCAGCAGATGCAAAATGGGGGAAGAGACTAACTTTAGTCTTTTTCTCATTTTGACAAGCTACCAGGGTCAAGGCTAGTGGGAAAAATGGTTGACAGGAGTTAAATAGGCGAGGGAGAATAAAATGAGGGATGACCAGGGGAGTTGACACGATTTCAGTGTCTACAGTGAGCTATGGGAGGAAGTGTGTTGGAAGTAGAAAGCTCAGATAGAATGGTTCTAAGAAGGTGACATAAATACTTATTTTTTCTTTCAATCATCCAAAGCCAAGAGGCACAACAACTCTATCTCAGTCCTTGTCAATGAAAGAGGTGAGTGGCTTAATTCCTTTCCTACAATGTCAGAGGAGGTGGTGTAGTATTTATCTACTCTTTTTAGGGAAGATGTGAATGAGGAATTACTGGAAGAAGCATAGGTTCTCTACTGCATTCTACCCAAAGTGATGCATGAAATGAATGAGAATTTAATGAAGGATATCACACTTGGGGAGCTTGAGGTGACTATTTCTCAGATGAAAAAGGGGAAAGCGACTGGTCCTAATGGCTTCCTAGTTGAATTCTATCAAGAATTATGAGATATTATCAAATTGGATATTTTATCTATTATTCAAGAATATCATCAGAATAATCAAATGCTTAAGGCTTCAAATGCAACTTATCTCGCCCTCATATCGAAATGTGAAGGCACTGATAGGCTAAGTCAGTTTCACCCTATATCTCTTTATAATGTTATTTATAAAATCATATCTAAAATCATTGCAAAAAGGTTAAAAATTGGGCTCAGTGATGTGATTTCTAAAGAACAGAGTGGTTTTGTGGAAGATAGGCAAATTCTTGATGGTATTGTCATAGCAGTTGAGTCCATTCACTCCAAGGATAAGGCAATGTTTATTCAGCTAGATATGGCCAGGGCTTTTGATAGGGTCAGATGGTCATTCCTATGGAAGGTTCTCAAAGCTTTTGGTTTTGCAGATGAATGGACCCAATGGGTCATGAGCTACATTTCCTCAGTTTCCTTTTCGATGCCTATCAATGGGGAACATACAGAGTTATTTGGTGCCTCTAAGGGGCTGCGACAAGGAGATCCCTTGTCTCCATATCTCTTTCTTCTTATTATTGAAGGCTTGGGGAGGATGATTAGAAGGAACAAAGAGGATGGGCATATTCAAGGTTGGTGATGGGGAGGTGAACTGTTGGCAAAATCTTACTTGTAATTTGCTGATGACACTATTTTGATGGGCATGGCCATAATGAGTAAAGCCACCAATTTGCACAGGGTGTTGGATGTTTATCTAATGGCCTCAAGGCAAAAGGTCAATGAAGATAAGTCATCCATCTTCTTCTTTAATACATCAAATCCCATATAGCAATGAATTAATCAGACTATGCATTTCCAGATTGGGACTCTCCCCTTGATTTATCTGGGTATTCTTATTACAACTGGATGTATACATAAAGAATCCTGGCAAAATATTTTGGTTAAATTTAAAGTGAAAGTGAATCATTGGACTCACAAGTGGCTTTCTTTTGTAAGATGTGTTCAATTAATTCAATTTGTGGTGCAGGTTTTGCCCATTTATAGATGTATGCTTTAAGTTACCCTAGTGGGAATTATTAAGGAATTTGACTCAGTTACTAGGCAATTTTTATGGGTTTGTACTTTGATGACCTCAAAATGGAGCTTAGTTAGATGGGAGATGATCTGTAGCCCCAAAAAACATGGGGGGCTTGGCCTAAGGTAGATGGACTTAAATGGAGTTGCTTTGGTGGCTAAGCTTTATTGGCGCTGGTGTAATGAACAAGACAAGGCCTGGGCCAAAATTCTCTCTCAAAAGTACTATTCGGGGGCCACTCAGAGTGATATTCCTCATTATCCACTCATTGGGAAAGGCTCAGCGATATGGAGGACTCTCAAAAAAAGGGGCTGCTCTTATTAAGGAAGGCTTATTCTGGATTTGTAAGCGGGGATTTAAGGCTCTCTTTTGGACTAATTCTTGGGATGGTAAACCTCCCATTATTTCTCAGTTCCCTAATCTATTGAACCTTTTCCAGAGATTTCTTGATGCTATTTGGTCTCAAGTGAGTGACTTTAAATCATACATTTCCTATGAATAATTGAAGGTGGAAAAATGGAAAGCGCCTGAGGTTTGGCTGGTTTTTGGAATGCAAGAGGAGCATGATGAGCTACTGAACCTCCTTTCCAGATGCCAATGTAGCTCCTTCCAAGAGGAAGATGAGATTGCTTGGTCTCCCAATCCTAAAGGAAATTACAAAGTTGCTTCTAGATATCAAGATTTATTATCTCAGAGATTAGGCAAGGGAGAAGTGCAATGGTGGAGATAGGTCTAGAATAAATTCTCATGGCCAAAATGCAACTACTTTGTTTGGTTGTAGCAGCTCTGGTTGGAGAGAAATAGGTGGATATTTTGGAATGAGAGGATTATGGTGCAATAAGTATGGTAGAAAGTCATAGGGATGATTCAAGAGACTGTGTAGGCTAAGAGTGAGGTTTGTCTCCCTTTATCCAAACAAGATGTTGAGGTAGTGGTGCGCCTAGGATTCTAGTGATTTGTAGGTAATTCAGCTTGTGTCAAGAGAGGTCGATAGGGAAAAGAGAAGATTCATAAGGATGGTCAGTGGCAGTACCCTCCCAATGGGTTTCTCAAGATCAATATGGATGGCTCTTCCAAGGGAAATCCTAGCCTTGTGGGTACTGGTGGGATAAGTAAAGACTCTGAAGGTATGGTGATTTTTC
Source organism: Torreya grandis (assembly GCA_037957365.1). Classification (NCBI taxonomy): domain Eukaryota; kingdom Viridiplantae; phylum Streptophyta; class Pinopsida; order Cupressales; family Taxaceae; genus Torreya; species Torreya grandis. The sequence goes on along the minus strand of JARHVA010000574.1, from coordinate 3,736,575 downwards.
TCTTTGTAATCCATGAGGGGATGCAAACCAACAACATGATGGAAGGCTAGGCTATTCTCTATTCTCTTGAGAAGGCTCACGCATTGGGTTGGCGTAAGATCATTTACAAATTGGATTCTCAAATCTTGATCAACCTGCTTGTTAAGAGGAAAGTGTTGGATGTCAATTGGTAATTGGTTGGGATTGTGCAGCAGATTTTGAGGATTAACTCACTCATGGATACAATTAGGTTTGTTCATATTCCCTGTGAATGGAATAGAGTAGCAGATTGTTTGGAAAAATGGGCATCTAAACATTTAAATGGTGGTAATTTTGAGGATTGGGAGTCTCTCTCCCCAGAGCTTCACTTTAATCTAGAACGTATTTGGAGGAAGATAAGAAAGCTCATATCAACATATAGGTGGGTTCATCCCTAGTTTTTTTGTGCTTGTTGTTTTCCTTTGGGGATTTCGGTCCCCCGTTCTTCTTGTAATGCTCTTATTCTTTTATTAATATATTTTTACCCTTTTTATTAAAAAAAAATACCTGTGGGGAAGTGAAAATAGGTTATAGATTTGGCATTTATCATTGACTAATATTTGTACATTGTTGACTAGTCATTGCTTAGTTTTGTATTGGCATATTAGTCTGTGACTTAAAAGTTATATTTATCATTACCTAGCAAGGTGAAACATTAGTTACCCCTAATTGAGGTGGAAATGTATTTGTCCTTTGTTGCATTGGTACACTAGATTGTGCTTGTTGTTTAGAATACTACTCATTACTTATTGAGGAGGAGTATGATTTGTCACATTCTATCATTGATGTGTGATATTAGCCATTGTTTGACTACCTAATCCCATAGGTTGCAAACTTGAAGAAGTAGTTGGTTGGGGTTGGGATGTATAAAATCCACTCCTTGGTATGATAATCCACTCATGGAATTAAATATAGACACATTTTTGGGGCTATTTATTTGTGCATTAGTACCACTTTGATAGAGATTGGACATTATTTTCACATTGTCCACTATATTTTGCTCATTATTTTGTGTAGAGATTAAAGACACTTCTTCAATAATGGGCATATGCATCAAGTTATCTATCAAATAAATTTACATGAATGGGCCAGAACTCAGATTCTCTTGTCTAGTTAACTCTATCAAAACTCATGTTTAAGGAACCAAGTCAATAAAAAGTTTGCTCATCATGTTCATCTGATTGAAATTACATGCTAGATTTAGGTAGGTTTGATATACTGTATACATTTGGTTAAAATGGTATTCCATGATGTTTTTGCCTTGATTAGATATATTAAGGTCTTGATACATTATTTGGACTAGAGCCATAAGATTGTTAGAAGAATCCTGTTGGTCATAAATGATATTGTGGGGCACTCTTACTAGGCTTGGTAAACTCTCATGGGGGAAGTCTACTGGAAACTTGGCCCTTACCCTTATGGCTCTAAACAAAATATCATCTTTATTTTCTACAAAATATTTCTCAAATAAAAATGGATCATGCATGGAATTTGTATTAATATAATATGACTATTGAAGAACTGGCTCATCCACTGTGGGTAATGTAACTAGGTATTGTATAGTTTTTTATTGGTCTTGTTTTGAATAAGTTTGTGTGTTAACCAAATAGTTAGCCAATAGATCTTGGATTTGTGAACCTAATTGAGTATTATAAGAGGGATAAGAATCCATCTCATAAGGAATATTATCTACATAGGGATCTTGCACTATTTCTTCCTACGTAACCACATTACTAATCTCTAGATTGTACATGAGTTCACTATGGGTGTAGGAATACATGTTGGGATCCATAGTTAATGTTTTGTAATAAAAGGTTAAAGAGTGTTTTAAACTCTAAAAATATAATGTCTAAAATAGATGATGGTCCAACTTGGTCTAGATTCATCAAAAGAATCAAAAGGTTTATGCAGAGATTTGTGAAGAAATAAGCTAGCGTGAAGTATCTAATATTTCACTATTCACACAAAGATAAGCAAGTAAATGGACTAAAAATCAAAATGATAAACTATAAGGTAGAAATTTTTCAAATCAGTCTAATATAAAAATTTAAAAGTTTTTAGGTCTTTTGGCTAAATACGACATCAAAATCTAGGCTCAAACAAGGCATGTGTTAAGGCTCTTGGCCAAATGGCATCAAAAGCTAGACTTTGAAAATAGATGAAAGTTTTAATCTAATAGATTTAAAACAATTTTAACAAACACTAAGCATTTGATTCTTGGACATGAACACGATAAACTAGGTATAAGGTATGAAATAAAAGGCACTTTTAGAGATAGTTTATTTTCTCACAAATAATGGTATAAAACATGGTTCTTTTAACAAATAAGCTAGACAAAAGTGAATAGTATAACTTACTAGATAAATGATCATAAAAGTACACTCAATTTGGTTTTAAAATGTAGGAACAAATTGGACTCTATGCAAGAGGGTCAATGAAATTATATTTGAAATGTTTTGGGTAGTATAACTATGCTACACTACCCAAAAGGTGTGACAAATTTTTTTTTTCAAAAAATCTCTAAGGTAAAGATAATTTCACACAATTTTGACATTATAACACTACTTTTCTTGACTCAAAATGTTGCAGCACATAGATGAAAATTGCAAGTGTTTAGCACAAAATGGCTTAAGTCTATCAAGTGATGATAATGATTTTGAGTCTTAAATGACCCTTAACCCAAATGGAAAATTGAACCTAAGTTCCCTCAAGTTTAGTGAAAATGGAGAATCCACTTAACACATCAACCTTATGAACTTATAAAGGTGCAATTCTAAATTTAGATTACAATTGAAGGACTTAAATAACTTTGGTAAAGGTCTAGACTCAATTGGGTAGCATAACTACGCCAAAGTGGATGATATGACTCCCAAGCTTTTGATGAATTTTGAACAAGGTAAATTGATGTTTTCACATGGGTTGTATAATGCCTCTTTGTTCAAAGGAAAATTAATACTATGTGTTTGGTTTCAATTATTTTTTTACACTAAGTTTTAACTCCAAACAAGACTTTAATTGAGGACAAGACTCCATTGATTAATTGCTCTTATGCTCTAAATTGATAAGGTTGCTTGGTATTGTTGGAATCCATAAATATACATCATTTGAGAGGATTTTAAGTGTTCATCCAAAAGTAAATGTGCATTATATAGTAGGGTTTTTACACACCCCCTTCTCTCAAATGATAATATTGCGAAATGGACCTTAAGGCGCACCTTGCACCAAAAATACTTTCTTAGCAAGTGGGGATTTGTCTGAGATCTAAAATTTTTTTGAACATTCTAGGGGAATCAATTACATAATGACTTTCATGCCAAAAAATACAAAATAAAATCATATATTTTGGGTCTATATCACTTGGCTTGTTATAAAAAGGTCTAGTCCTTTCTAGAATCACTACATCCTACTATTTGTTCAGTGTAGTGCGATGTCCAAAGTGTCACTATGTCCCATGTACAACTCCAAATAAGAGTTAGATGAATTCAATGCTGGTGATGACTGTCATTTAACTCTTCATTTAATCAATGTTTAATTTATGTCTTATCAACCAGGGCTGGTGTCCAAAGCTATCTGTAGTAAGGTATAGGATGGTAGATCTAGAATTCTACTTATGGGGGTGTTTAATGGTCCTATTCTAACTTTGACTAAAGAAAGAAATGTGTTTTAAACTACTTGAATCACTTTTTCGATAAAAATGTAACTATTTAATCAAATCAATCCACTCTTTTTCTTAAAAGTAAAATCACACTCTTATTTACATTTGAATGCAAATGGAAATGTTTAACTAGAAAATAAAATTTGCTTCACACATTTTTTGTAAGAGAAAACACACTTTGCTTAGAAAGGAAATGATTTTGAAATAAGAAAATGCCTTTTTTAACTATGAATTTGTTTTAATGTTTTATGAATGAATGAAAATATTAGAAATATTTTGATTAGTTATAACAAAGAGTTAATGTAACATAACATAAATACCATACATAATTTTTGGTTCCAAGGAGAGTGGGCCCTTACTCCTCTCAAACTCAGGAACAAAGATTAATCAATGCTAGAAACTAAAGTGATAATTCATAAAACTAAAATGATTACAATCTAGCTAAAACCTGTATGCTTGTATAAATCTTCCCTCTATTCTCTAATATCTAATATCTTTCAATGATGAAAGTCTTACATTTTATAATAATACAATCAGCTCAAAATAGGATGCAAATAAATAGGATTTCTTAGTCTATCCACTCATCCAAAGATAGGAGATTGGATGTCCAAGAGATCTAATTATTTAGATGAAATAGATATACTATCCTATAATAGTCCTAAGATCCAAATATATACAACTTTATCAAAAGCAAATCCTAGAAAATAGTAGGCAGGTATTTTCCTCATTTGACTCCAGCTAGAATGATTCTCTTTCATCTTATCTAGCCACCAGCTTCTTCATTTATAGCTTCATCCTTACAGAATCTATGGAATTGACCCTACAGAGTCAGTAGGAATGAGCCTATGGAGTTTGTAGAAATAAGCCTGTAGATTCTATAGAAATAAGCCTACAGAGTCTATAAAAATAAGCATGTAGAAGCTATAAAAACAAGCTTATAGAGTCTGTAGAAACAAGCTTACAGAGTATGTAGAAACAAGCTTGTAGAGTCTGTAGAAGCAAGCCTACAGATTCTATAGTTTTTTTAGATTGAGATCAAAATTAAACTTTCACTATACATCACCTGTGTCTTCTTCCTAATCATTCTTCACAACAAAAATCACTAAAACATGCTAAGTATTAGACATTAATGATAAAGTAAATGTTTAATCTTTGGTTCAATATAAACAAGACAAGTATCTATTTTCCATGTAATATCTATCTAAAAATCTATGATTTGCATAAGATAATATCCTTCGAGAGATGAATTGAGAGAAATAACATGTCAATAATGAGTCATATTCTGAGCTCATCATTTCCCCCAGGCTTTACCTTTTATAAGTCCCAGTACAAATATTCGTTAGCATTTGTATCTCTAGCATTTGCTTTCTACACTCTTACTCAAATCATTTTCAATAAATTCATCGATTATATGCTTGTCTAAATTGCTTGTAAACCCCTGATGTTCTTGAATCATTTGTTTTTATATATTGAATTTCTCCTTTGATTATGGAGCTTAATTGTACCATCCTAGAATAGGTATGATCAACAAAGGGGGTCTATATCTCATGCCAATATATTTTTGTTCTCCCATAGAGTTTATTACCTCTATTAAGATTTCTAAAATTGAGGAATCTCTTCTCATACTCCATCTTAAGTTATTTAGAGACATGACCTCTCATCTTTTAAGAGGCATTGAAAGTTGGTCCCATCTATTTACACTTGAAGTCATCACTGAATCAAAACTTTGTCTTGAAAATAAGTCAAAAGAAATAGCACAATCATATAAATATTTAATTAATGCATTTTAACCTCATCACTTAAATAAGTATAGTTAAAATTCTATTTGATCAATCTTAGAATAGGAAAGGTTGGTTTGATACATAATCATGTAGTCTTAGCATGATGTGTATACTCCTCAGATCTACTTTTCCATGCTAGTTTATTTTTGAATGTAGAAAGCAATGCCCTTAGTTGAACTTCTCCTACATGAAGTTTTATCAAAAACTTATTGTGCTCATGGTCTCCTAGGATCAAATCATGCAAATAAAATTCACAAAGCAAATCCTGCTGATCAAGTTCAGCATTATAGAAAATTTTAAGAAATGTTGTTGGCTATAAAATCTTGTAAGGAAGATGACAAGAGATCCTCAGAAGCTACCATCTATAAAATTGTTTAAATAAAAAAAACTATACGTAAGAGAAGGATTTATACATGCCAAAAGAGATTTCCCTAATTTGCATGCATCTTGTGAATTTTCTTCTAAGTCTTGGACTTTAGCTTATAATTCTTCATTTTCATTTTCTAATATTTTATTTAAAGAAGTTGCATCTTTAATTTTTATATTTAAGTATGGAATATTATTCTTCAATTTGATGTAACATTTGTAAGGTAGGAATACCTAGACAACTTGTTTGAAAACTGTGGTCAACAAATATCTTAGGAGAAGGAGGTGCAACATCAGAAGGTGTTGTGGAAGAGTTTACCAAACTCTATAATCTCCTATTTTCCTTCTTCAAATATTATACATATATCCATAGGTCTATTTGTTCACTTTAATTTTCTTTTATTATTTTCTCTAATATATGAACTTCTATTGCATGATTGGTAGATATTGTATCCAATTATTACATCAATAATGAGTTAAGATGATCCTTATTCTACAATTGACTGATTAAGTTAGTAAAGTCTATTGTTTGTTGTTTCTCTAGAGCTTGAGCTTGAGAAAGCTATAAGGTTAACTGCATAATAGGATCATTTATATTAGATGACTCACCTTTCTCATTTGTGCATATAGTTTTCCCTTTATCCATTGTAGTTTCAACTAAAAAAGGTGGTTTTTCCACCATACTTGATTCCTCTACCATATTTGGCTCTACTTATAGAATTGGATCCTCCATTATGATTAGAGAGTTCCTTTCGAAAGGATTTTCTTCAACTTCTATAGTTACAAGGATACTTTGATGTAGAATGAGATACCATTTCAAGGCTATCTAGAATGTCTACATCCTCTTTTTCATCTTCATCTATCAAAATTAACCTTCTCCTTCTTTTGGTCACTCTCTGAGCTACACTCAGTTGTCTTTCCTTTTTAACCATCAAACCCTTGGTTTTCTTAGGTTATGTAGAAACCTTTCATCTTAATTTTCTTCTTCCTGACAAGGGAATTGGTTAAACTACATATTCATGAGGTTCTTGTGGGGACCTTAAAACTTCAGGGATTTGAGACCTTGTGATTCTTATTAAAGAAGAAGAAGGCATTTTTGTTGAGACTACAGTCTGTGATGTCTTTTTTGGGTTGTTTTTTCAATTGATATATTAGGTGGAGATAAATATTATTGTGGTAAAATTGAGGTCTCTTGTGTAGGTAGATTTGGAATTTGTTATGTTACACTGTTCTAAAATTCCTCTCGGGCCTCTTGTCCTTGTTGAAAGAAGTGATGTTGGATAATGAGATGAATAAATCCATGATGCCTAAGAGCAGCATTAGTAGTTGTAGTCATAATTTTAAGGGCACCATATAAGAAGGATGGGAGGTTAATCTTATATTGAGGGTTTTGTCTCTCATGCTTAAGGTGTATTAACATTTTTATGGCATCTCCTCCTAAAAGACTATGTTTCCCCTCATAAATGATATACTTGAGTACCCACTTAGCTATATATTTCTAGGGTTAAAGAAGTGAATTTATACTAATCCCTTTTGATTTTCCCTTAAAATATATTAGACATGAAGTCCCAGTTTGCTCATTACCATTAAATTGACTAATTAAATCATTAAATGAAATTATGCATGTAGCTCTCATTCCATCTTCTAGAACTTGTATGATTTGGCTTATAATTTGAGTTGAAAAAGGAATATAAATGCCTTTAAAAATTGAAAACTTAGGGGTGAGATTAATGATGAATTCTCTTACCACTATTTCATCAAAACCCTAGACCTTTTCAATGAAAGGTAACTAGCCATTTCTTCTAAACATTGCCACAGAAGCTTTGTCTTTATGAAACTTTACTACATTCTTCAGCTCTAATCTCATTTTCTATCCCATTTTTATGTGGATTTACTCTATTCCTTCAATTTAGATTAGGGGTTAGACTAGCTTCTATCAAAATTGATAGGTAATAGTCACTAAGGATTTGTAAGCAAGCTTCAGTTAAAGTCTATAGAAATGAAATGGTTCGTATCAAACTTCATAACTACATGAATTCGTAGTTTGATATGATGACTTGATACAGTTAAGTGCCACATGTTTCTATGTAGTGTGATAGGCATTTTATCTATTATTAAAAATTGAATGAAATGATGATGTGACACTTTGATGGTGACAGTGATTTATTACTTCATTTAAAAACCCTTTTATGACATCCCATCATTATCATTATTAATGATGTAATTGATTTTACCAAAGCTACACACTTATCCATACACCTTTAGCATCTTGTTTGCATGCTTCTTCATTATGGTATGTGTCATGTCATTCTATTTTAGAAGGTTCAAATTTGGGTCATCTTCGTAGAATAAGTCTTAATTAAATCAAAGATAATTACTTAACTAAACATAGATAAATAGAATATATGTCTCACTTACTTTGACCTTAGATTCATCCTTTGCTCACCATTTGTTTTGCAGAAATAAGTTTGCATGGATTAGTCAACAGTTTTGAAAGAACAACTTTTATTACATGGAGAAGACTAATCATCATGATATATATATATATATATATATATATATATATATATATTGTTTTTGCCCTTTGGCCAGTCATTTTTGGTTTTCTAGCCAAAGCCCTCTTTGCAATGCATAGCCAACCAACAAGTTGGTATATATATATATATATATATATATATATATATATATATATATATATATATATATATATATATATATATATATATATATATATATATATATATATATATATATATATATATATATGTTTTTGCCCTTTGGCCAGTCATTTTTGGTTTTCTAGCCAAAGCCCTCTTTGCAATGCATAGCCAACCAACAAGTTGGTTTTCTAGGCATGTATTGTCAATAGTGTCCCTAGAAGGATTTTCACTATTGATATATTTTTTATTATTTTTTATTATTTTTTTATTTTATTTTATTTATTTATTTTATTTTATTTTTTATGATCATCAAGGAGTATGTTCTATGAAAAAAGCAGAGCCCTCCAGAATAGCTACTTGATCTTTTATCTTTTGAACAAATTCTTCTTTATTGAGAGGTTTCTAATAAAGCTTTAATCTATGTTCATTGAATAATAGAGCTCTTCTGTTGTCATCAATAGGTATTAGCTTAATAGAACCATTTTCAAAGAACTCCTCATCTGATAAGGTCCCAACCACCTCATTGTAGTTTTCCTTTAAACTATTGAAATTTATAATCAAATAATAGTGCCCAATATCCTTTGTAAAACTTTTATTGCTTGATCTGTGAATCATGCCAAACTTTTCTTTGATGTTTTACTAATTCAATTCTTTGTAGTTATTCCATCCTCATCTCATCAAGTTGATTAAGCTATAAGAGTCTTTCTTTCTATATTTCTTCTAATTCAATCCCTACTTCTATAGATATTTTCAAAAGTTATAATTCAAATTCAATAGAGAATAAGGGCTTCTTACCATAAACTAATTCCTAAGGTAAAAATTTAGTTGTTGTTTTGCTATTAGTATTATAGGCCCAAATAGTTTTTGATACCTGATCTACCCAATCCTTTCTACTAAAATGAACAACTTTAGTTTAAATGGTTTCCATTTCCCTGTTGGTGACTTAAACTTATCCATTAGCTTGTGGATGGTATGGAGATGTTTTTCTATGTTGAGTTTGATATACTTACATGAAGTTCTTTATCATATTTGACATGAACTATGGTCCTTGATCTGAGACTATCTCCCTTGGAGTACCAAATCTTTGTATGATTTTGAAATATAAGAAATCAGCTACCATCTCTTCTCTTGCACGAGTTAATATCTCCACTTCTACCCACTTAGTCACATAGTCTGTACATACTAGGAGATATTCTTTTTCTCTAGAAGGAAGATCCATAGGACCTACAAAACCAATTCTCCATTTCTCAAATGGTTCTAAAATCAATTGAGGATGAGGGTGTAGAGGCATCTCTATTGAAAGAGTGGGCTATCCAATTCTCTGACAAGCATCACAATGTCTGACATATCTTTTTACTTGTTGATGAAGGTGAGGCCAATAGTATCCTACTCCTAGGATTTTATGTATGGTTATTTGAATTGAGTAATGACCTCCTCTTGGTTCATCATGATAAGCTCTAATGATATCATAAGCTTCAACATTTGTCACACACCTATGAAATACATGGTCAGGTCCAATTTTGAATAGCAGTCTGTTAATCCATTTAAAATAAGAACTTTATTTGATTAAATGTTTCTTTTTTTTTATGAAAATTGTAGAGAAAACTTCCTTGTGGTGAGGTAATTGGCTATATCAATACACCACAAAGATTTTGATGAAATATCAAATAGTTATTCATTTGGAAAGTCATCTTCCACTAGTTCTTCTTCACCTATAGTATTCATTCTTGATAAGAAATTAGCAACCATATTAGACTTCCCTAGTTTATCTATAATAGTAACATCAAATTCTTGTAAGAGCAACAACCATATAATAATCTTACCTCCCACAATTAGTTTGTTAGTAATATATTTAATAGATGAATCATCTGTATATATAAATACCTTATAACATGTTATGTAGTGTCTAAATTTGTTAATTTCATAAACTACAGCTAAGAGTTCCATCTCAGTTATGGTGTAATTTATTTCAGTAGGTGTCATGTTTTTGCTAATATAATATATAGCATACATGTTATCTTCTTCATCTTTTTGTCCAAGGACTACTCTTACTACTGTATTGGAAGCATCTATGTATATATGGAATGGCTGAGTCTAATCTGGTCCTCTTAATACTGAAGTATTAATGAGTTTAGCTTTGATGGTCTCAAAGGCCTACTAGAAACTATCAATCCATTTGAATGTACTATATTTTGTAAGCAAGGCAAACATAAGGGCAACTATTTGGCAAAAATTATCTATGAAATGTCTGTAGTAACCATTATGTCCCTAAAAACTCTTGATTTTAGTTTTTGTTTATGGAATGGGTAAGTTGGAGATTATTTCAAACTTTTTTGGATCTACTTAAATACCTTTTAAAAAAATATGGTGTCTAAGCACTATCCCTTCATCCATCATCAATAAACATTTCTCATCGCTTAAATATAATTGAAGTTATTCACATCTGATCAATAATTTTTCCAATTTGATAAGAGCTTCTTCATAAGTTCCACCATGAATGGTGAAATCATCCATATATACTTCAACATAATCATTTGTAAGGTCAGAGAATATTGTCAAAATTACTCTTTAGAAGGTTGTTAGAGCATTACAGAGTCTAAATGGGAGTACTCGGTAAGAAAAATTTCCTTAAGGGCAGGTAAATATAGTTTTATCTTAATCTTTAGCTGCTACCATTATCTAATTATACCCACTAAACCCATCCATGAAAAAAAAATTCCTACCAAGTTGTCAAGAACGTGATCAATGAAAGGTAAAGGAAAGTAATCTCTTAGTGTTGCTTTGTTTATTTCTCTATAATCTACATATACTCTTAATTTTCCATTTTTATTGGACATAATTACCAGAGGTGAAACCCACTGGCTATTTGAGATGGGGTAAATAAACCCAACTTCCATTAATTTTTAGATCTCTATTTTGACTATCTCTTTTAATGTTGGGTTTATTCTTCTTTATGTTTGTATGATCAGTTTGACAGATTCCATGTAAATGTGATGAGTGCATATGTTGGGGTGAATTCCCTTCATGTTGGTATAATCCTAAGCAAAATCCTTAGTATGTCTTTCTAATACTTCAAAGAGTTGATCTTCCTCTTTATTTGTTAACCAACAATTGATGTTAAAAATATTTATACGTAATACCATGATTGGTTTTATACCTGAGTAGTTAGATTTTATTTGCTTGAATTCACTAATCAATGAGTTCAGAGGACATGGATGATGAATTAGCTTATGAAACATGGTTACATTATCAATAACCTTTTTTCCAAGAGGAATCAATCTTGCTAAAAAATAATGGAATGCATCTAAGAAATGAGTTTACTATTGTTCTACCAATTTCCACACAATTTCCTGAATCAATCTATGATCATATGATGAGAAAACACTAGAAGTAGTAGAAGTGGAGGTTTCATAATATTCTATTTGACCCAAGAATTCTAAACTAAGGTAGTCCGCAGTTTTTGGACTAGCAGAGTCCGTAGATTCTATACTAGTAGAGTCCATAGATTTTAGACTAATAGAGTCCATAGCTTTTAGACTGGTAGAGTCCATAGATTATAGACTGGCATAGTCCATAGTTTTTAGACTGGCAAAGTTTATAGCTTTCAGACTAATAGAGTCTATAGATTCTAGGTATATGTCTCTATTTAATTCTTCCAAGTGTTTTTTAACTATGATCATAGCTAAAGAGGAAATGGTGTTTGATGTGTTGTCTAATTCATCTATCCAAAGTTCTTTTATGTGATTTTTTGATGGTTTTGTAGGAGGATACAAAGAGATGCACTTGGATTTTAACCCATTAAAAATGGTCATGTTTCTTGACCTATAATCAATTAATGCTACTATAGTAGCCAACCATGGTCTACCTAGGATTATGGGATATCTTAAATTCTTTGTTTTAGGTTGTAATACCATGAAATCTAATGGATATTCTCAAGATTCTATTATTACTTCAACATTTTCTATAGTCCCTTCTAGTTTAGTTACAGATTGGTCTGCCATTTGAAGAATGGTAGTTGTAGTTTGCATTCTCATAAGAGATAATGTATGGAGAGTATCAATTGTCATAAAATTAATTTCTACTCCCAAATCTACCAAGACTTTAGGAATTTATTTACCTCTGATTGTCACTATGATCACTGGACTTCCTAGATCTGCATATGTTAGAACTAATTATTTTCCTACTAATAAATCAATAACTTTTCTAGTCAACATGAATGGTTCCTGGATATTTTGCTTTCCTCCTAGGTGTCTTGATACAAATATTTTTGATGATCTTATCCAACTTAGGTATATCCATAATAGCTTGCAGTAGGGGTACCTCAATATTGATCTTTGGTAACTCATAAACCAAGTTTGATTCTGGTTTAATATCAATTTCTCTTAATTTTTTAGGAAAAGAAACTACTAATGTAGTGGTGTTTTCTTTGTTTGCTTCAGGGATCTTTTTGATTTCAGCTTATCTAGTGTTTAATTGGGATGAGTCTATTTTCTCTTTGTCATCAAGTATCTTAGAAATGAGAAATAGAGGTTTTGTATAGTTTTCCCCAATCTTACATGTATGTCTGAACAATCAATAGCTCCAACGTTCATTGTCTCTTCTTGTTCATTAACATAAACAGGTGATGGTTGTTTATTTTTCAGATTTGCTATTGGTTAAGTAGGCATTAAGGGTTGATTGATTTGTCCTTGTTGCTGAATAACTAGGGGTGGCATTATAGTTTGTTGTTGAAGTGATCTTCTTGGTTGGGTGAATTGTTGTTGTGGGTTCCACTATTAATTTTATTGTTGATATGGATATGGCATCTATTTTTTCTATGGTACCTATTATTGTTATGGTTATGGCACCATCTATGGGGGTGTTGGCATCTAATCTTGTCTTACCTATGGATTTTGGATTGATGAAATTTGGGGTTGATTCCAAAAAGGTGAAGGAACTAAAACATTCCATGGTGCCATCCATGGATTAACTAGGTTTCTTTCATTAAACTGTCCTTGAGCTTGGTTTTTTGGGGCAAAGTTTTATCTATAGATATAATTTACTTCTTCAGTGGACTGAACTTGTGTTTTCATTTGATTTTATAAAATAGACAAAAGGGTGCAATGTTTGGTATCATGATCTGTGGCATCACAGATCCCACATGATGAAACATTGGTTTTATCTAGAGAGCAGTCTCTAAGAGCATGTTTTTGTCTACACTTAGGATGGTAGATTGTTAAGGGTTTTATTGCATTTGCCTTAGCTTGAAGGCCATCCAAATTACTATTTAGTGTAACCAGAATATCTATCTTTAAATTGGAAAAAATTTCCATTATCTTACCCAATTCATTAGATTTCTCAAACCTTCCTTTCCTAATTTTGGGTTTTGTTTGAGATTAGTTGGTACAAAGCTCAGAAATATGATTGAAAGCCAACTTATTTATATCTCCACCTCCCATCAGATTTAAGGCATCTTTAGTATCTTCATCCAACCCTTTTAAGAAAACCAATTTATAAAATTCTTCAATGAGTAGATAATTGTTTCTTTTATGAGTGAACATGAATCTATCCAAATAATCCTCTAAAGATTCATCCTTATTCTATTTGATTTTGAATAAATCCTCTTTTCTTTCTCACTCTCAACAATAATCTTGATATTTGTTTAAGAATTATATCTCTATGTCATTCAATGTTCTGATAGAATCACCAGGTAAACCATAAACCATCTCATAGCTACATCTTTAAGTGTAGAGGGAAATAGTTTTAATTTTTGGCTATCTATTGTGTAATCATAGGTTTGACATAGCACTTTAAACTCAAATAGGAATTGATCAGGATATTCTGTAGATATTCTTCAAAAATTTGGTAGATTAGCTGGTGAAATATTTTTCATGGGGGTTTGATCATTAGGATCTGCAACAATAGGAAAGGAAAAAGTCCTTCCTAGTTGTGTAAGTTGTTGATTTTATTGGAGAGCCATATTTTATTCTTCTGATGATGTTTCAAAGTTGGGATGATCTTCTGACTGAATGTTTATGGTTTCAGTTATGAGTTGTTCAAAGTTCTCAAAATTTTATTTAGCTATAGATTTTTGAAATGCTTCTTCTAAATCCTTGGAAATTTATAAATAATGTCTTCCTACAAGCAATTGATCCTGAAGAATTTGTCCTATGGGGCTCGCGTGTGGAAATGGCCTAATTTCTATCCAAGTTTTTGAAGATTCTTGCAGATAGATTTCACTCATAACTTCTAGTTCACTACTCATAGATGTTGAAGGAGTGTCAACTTGTGTTCTTGGTGGAAATTTTGGGATGAATCATCCTTTAGAGTCTTTAGGATGGTACATCAATTTATTGACATTTTATGGTTTTTACAAAAAAAAATTTTTTTTTTCACTCTAGACCAATAATTATTACCTCACTAACACCTTGTGTCCTCAGAAATGGCACCAAAAATGATGTGTGTCATTTAAATATTCATTTAATCAATATTTAATTGATGTCTTATCAACCAATACTGGTGTCCAAAGCTATCTATAGTAAGGTATAGGATGGTAGATCTAGAATTTTGCTTATGGGGGTGTTTAATGGTCCTATTCTAACTTTTACTACAGAAAGAAATGTGTCTTAAACTACTTGATGCACTCTTTTGCTAAAAATATAATGATTTAATCAGATCAATCCACTCTTTTTCTTGAAATTAAAATCACACTATTATTTATGCTTGCATGGAAATGGAAATTTTTAACTAGAAAAGGAATTTGCTTCACATGTTTTCTGTAAAATAAAACACACTTTACTTAGAAAGGAAATGATTTTAGAATAATAAAATGCCTTTTTTAACTATGAATTTATTTTAATTTTTTATGAATGAATGCAAACATTAGCAAGATTCTAATTAGTTATAATAAAGAGTTAATGTAACATAACATAAATACTGTACACAATTCCTAGTTCCAAGGAGAGTGGGCCCTTGCTCCTCTTAGACTCAAGAACAAAGATTAATCAATGCTAGAAACTGAAGTGATAATTCATAAAATTGAAATGATTACAATCTGGCGAAAACCTGTATGCTTATATAAATCTTCCCTCTATTCTCTAATATCTAATATCTTTCAATGACAAAAAAATTATATTTTATACTAATACAATCAACTCAAAATAAGATGTAAAGAAATAGGATTTCTTAGTCGATCCATTCATCCAAAGATAGGAGATTGGATTTCCAAGAGATCCAATAATTTTGATGAAATAGATATACTATCCTATAATAGTCCTAAGATCCAAATATATACAACTTTATCAAAAATAAATCCTACAAAATAGTAAGTGGGTATTTTCCTCATTTGACTCCAATTATAATGATTCTCTCTCATCTTATTTTGCCACTAGCTTCCTCATTTATAGCTTCATCCTTACATAATCTATGGAGTTAACCCTATAGATTCGGTAGGAATGAGCCTATAGAGTTTGTAGAAACAAGCCTATAGATTCCATAGAAACAAGCCTATAGAGTCCATAGAAATAAGCCTCTAGAGTCCACATAGTATTTAGAAACAAGCATGTAGAGTCCGTAGAAGTAAGCCTACATAGTCCGTAGTTCTGCTGGATGGAGATCAAAATTGAACTTTCACTATACATCACCTATGTCTTCTTCCTGATCATTCTTCACAACAAAAATCACTAAAACATGCTATGTATTAGACATTAATGAAAAAGTAAAGGTTTAGTCTTTGGTTTAATATAAACAAGACAAGTATCTATTTTCCATATAATAGCTATCTAACAATCTATGATTTGCATAAGATAATATCCTTTGAGAGATAAATTGAGGGAAATAACATGTCAATAATGAGCCATATTCTGAGCTCATCAGTTAGGAGGTGAAACCTCAAGTCAAAGCTTCCCTAAATAACTTGTGGGAGGTGATGAAGTCCCCCTCACAACCCAAGTTTACATAAACATAAAGAAAGCTTGAAATAGAAATACTTTAGGGTCATTTTCAAGGTCACCCAAACTTTGATGAGTTTTTGGGGAGTGTTTTATTCTTTATAAGCCTTAGACTAGGTTATTTGCAATAGGAATGGCACTTTTGATTCTTAGGTTCCCTAAAGGGGACAAATGGAAGAGCATACATGTAATACCCCTCTTTTTTCTAAAAAAATCTAATTAAACAACTATTGAAAATAATAATCGATAAGTGTGTTCAATTTTAATCTCAAATGAAAGATTTGTTGGTGTTCACTTTACCCTTTGGTCTTAAGATTGTGAACTTTAAAAACTAATGCCAAAAAATCTTATTTAAGCACCTTAAATGTTACTTTAAGTACCAAAATAATGTTCCTAATTCATTTTTAAGAATGAAAAAGGTGATATAAACATGTTTTTAACAAATTTAAAGCTTGGTCCTACAACAAAAACATTAGCATGTTCTTTAGCCTTGAAGCTATTTTGGGCTTGAACTAATGAACTTCAAAAAAAGAGCTCTTGAGTTTATGTTTTAATAAAAACATAGTGATTGATGTCAATTACATAATCGATGATGGTTACACTTGTTAATTGATGATGGTTATCTAATTGAAATTGGTTATACCAATAGTGACTAATGATAGCTATCCAACCAATGATAGTTTTACTAACCAACATCAGTTACTGTGTAAACCTATGGCAAATAAAAATGGGAAACCAAAGCTAGAAAATCAAATTAAAAAAGTTTTAATGATCCAAATGAATATTTTAAAGATAAAAATTGATCTTATTCATGTGTGGGATGCATCTTATCCCACTAGGCATGCCATATGTGATCTAAGAATTTGACTCAAGAGAGGATGGTTAGTATTGTTTTAGTTTCAAAATGAAAATACAATGAAAGAAACACACTAACTAACTTAACATCTCTAGGCCTAGACACTAGGTAGAGCTTACTTAACAAACATGAATAAAACACACAACTAAAATGCAAAATAACCTTTTTTACCTCCCTTGTATGCTCAAAAATGCTTGTTGTAGTGGCTTGCTCAGCTTGTGCTCATGAAGTCCTTAGCAATAAAAGCTTAGCTACCTCCATCTCTCCTTGGCACCTTTGGATTGTGGCTTGGCTTGGCTTGGAATCAATTTGACATGGTAACACTAATTTAAATGGATTTTGAAATCATTTATGCATTATAACGTTGCATTATCAAGACTTAGAAATGATGGTCATGGCCTCTCTATTTATATATTTTTGAGAATGTCTAGAATCAACCTAAACCATCCATCCTGAGATTAAGATGTGTAGTTGAGGATTAATTCAATTTTTAGAATTAAGTTTGTAATTATCCTCAACATGACCTTGGAAAAGGGGAAATTAAGAGGCATGGAGGGCTTTGATGAGGCATGGGAGGCATGAATCCTAATATTTATGGCATTTATAGCAGGATGTCTTCCCAAGAAATGAGGTCACCTGATGATGCAGATATTCAATATTAATTTCTAAAAACAAGTATTCAACAAGTTTCCATGGAATTCTTAATTGGGCTCTAGATTAGATTAATTAGATCTTAAGCATGTTTAAGCACTTTGTGCACAAATTACTCAAATTGATCAGAATGCCTTGTTATTGGTCCAAAATTTGATTGGATTAGAATTGGAAGGTGATGTTAGATGTGTTAGATCCATTATCCCATTTAGGATATTATCAATAGAAAATAATAAAGGAATGTGTCTTATGAAATATATTTGATAGGAAAGAACAATCCAAAACATGTAGGTGCAAAATTGGCATTTTGACTCAAAATGATGTAATCAAAGTTAGCTATCCCACAAATTGCATTACCCCATTTAATGATACTCTAGCCAAAATCAGCACTTGAATATGTCAGTTTCACATCATTTAACATGTTTTTAGGCCAAATTGTGCATTTTGGGTGGAAATTGGCCAAAATATTGATTGGAGGTTATTGGTGGCCAGATTTAGGTGTATACAGCCTAAACATCCATTGAATCACCCTTTTCTCAGCTCACTATCCTTCACAGACATTTATAATGGTTGTACGTGTACATTTATTCATAAGGGGTCTATATATGATTATTTTGATTTAATAAAATCTTATTAACCTCATCATGGATATGAATAAGGTGTCTATAGGTTTAGTTCATCATGTTAGCCTCTTATTAGCCCTCAACATGCACCTTAGCTCATTAATGAGTCCTCCACTGCTTTGACTGAGACACCTACATGTAGGTTACTATAGATGTATGTGAGTTTGCAATATATCTTGTTCATGGTATGAATACACTCTCCATGAATAATGAGAACCACTTGGTAACTTACAATATATTGGGTTCACCTTATATGCATTTTAGATTCATAAATTGAGATTTTTTCTAACTGAGACACATGTTTTAACTAACCCCTGTAGGTATGCTTCAACTCATTTGAGCAAGGTTAAGATGTTTAGAATACTTAACAGATCCTATAGCTCAAAAATTATACATTCATACTTTCATTTATCTTGAATGTCTTGAAATTCCAATTAGACATCACTTGTCAACCCACTATCAACTTACCCTGTTGTAGGTGCATCTTTTTTGGCCATTTGTATGGATCATAGGTGTGAATGGGAAGAAAAAATAATAAAATACTTCTCCTTTAAATATTTTATGTCATGAATGCTCACATGAACCATTTGGAACCATTAAAATGGGAGGGTGTCATCTAGTATACAACTCTTGGATGGAGAAGGCTCTTCTTGACTCAATTTGTAGATAACATGGATTGCTTTCAGTGTTTTTTAGGCAACCTTGGGGTCTCCAAAAACCAATCTCTATTAACTCTTTTCCCTCCAAATCTTACAAGGTGATTATCCTATGATAGGGATTCAATATATACCCATCTATATGTTTCAAATCCTTTTTCAATCATCTTATAAGTTATTCACAAAATAGGCTAGAACTCTATTTTCACCCTTTTGGGAAAATAGGCTTGAACACAATCAATTGACCCTTTCACATGATTTGCACCTCCACTTGCTCATTTGACCTTGAAACTAGGTCTACCATGAAGTTTTATTGAACACTATGACCTCAAATAGTGTTTCAACATCTATTTAACACTTCAAAATGGTTTATTTTCTCTCGATTGGCTGCATATAGGTGAGTATTCAATATATACAAGCAATGGGTAGATCATGGGAAATATGCTTGATTTATGACTCTTATGAGTTTTAAATTATCTATATACCTTCAAATACATCATATAAATTCTAAAAACCTTTAAAATTTTGTCAACACCTTATTTTCAACATGGACTCTTTATTCTCGACACCTGTAAGTGAGTTGTTCATGGCAGACTAGGTGACAATGTGTTATATGACTTTTTAATCCCTACTCCTTGCATCAAATGAAGGTTTGATTTACCAATTTATGATGATAAATGATAAACCATGACTTAAAAACCTTAAACACACCTTTGTGAACATGTTTTACAGTCTCTATGCATGTATTTCACCATGGTTGCAAGCAAATAATGAGCAAAAATTGACTGTATAGTGCTCATAACTACACTCTCATAGAGAATTTACTTTAAGAATGATATTTAAGTGTCAAGGGGAATCAAGAGAAAATTTAAAACATATAAATATACCTATCAAAACCATTTTAATCCATGAATAATATTGAAGTTCCTAAAAATGGTGAAACTGCCTGCAACTTAGAAAGTGTTCCCTCCTACAACCTAAGATGACTAGCACATAAAAAATTCATGAAACTTGAAACCAAATATGTAAATATTTTTATAATTAGGTAAACATAATATATCATCAAACTCAATAATTGGTTCATAGGTAACTTCTCAAACCAAGGTAAAAAATAGGGTGCATGAAATAGCAGGCAAAAAAGTACATTCCACTTCATGAGGATGGTTTATGAAGCAAAAGCAACCATTATTCAAAATAATTATATTTAAATTAATTTATCCAAGTTTAATTTAACCTCCCCAATGATTTTGAGCTGAAACCTCTTGATCTATCTTTACTAAGCACAAACCTGAAGGTCACTTTTACTTGCCAAGAGGACTGAAAAAGGAATAGAATAGTTTTAGACCAAAAATGAAAGTTCAAAAGAAAAAAAAGTTTAACTAACCTTGTAGAAGCTTAATATATATACCATGATCCTTTCCCACATGTCACACTTCCCAATAAATCTATACAAGTCATTAAATGCACCTATTTTAGCCTCAAAATGACCCAAAAGGACTAAAAGTACTAAAATGACTAAGGACCAAGGATAGTATAACCTTAAATAATATAAATTATCCTATAAAACACCTTTTTATATCTATATTATACCCCTAGAACACCTAAAAGTCAAATGTTTACCTAGGGATGCCCCAATTTGACCTAAATGTCAAATTTGGTCAACAAATTGGTGACTCATAGGGGTAGCATGCCTATTATGCTAACTAAACCATTAGTTGATCCAATATGATATATATTTTGATGCAAAAAATAAATTTCCAAATTACAAATTGATTGATGTCATGGTGTAGAGCTCATTTATATATTTTTGGCATAATTTGAATGGGTTGACTTTGAGCCCATATGTGCAAGATATTGCACATCAAAGATCAAGTAAGGCAATAACAAAATTGGGTTTGGATGGAACATATATTTAGACATTGACAATTGGTGATTAGATGATATTTGGTAAGTGGATGATAAGTGGTGAGTGGACCATGTGGTGGGTTCTCAAGCCACCACATGACTTGCCACCACCTCATTATTTTACCATTTATCTCTATGGTCCAATTTTGACTATATTATAATTAATTATTATCAAATGTTCCAAACAAACCCTATAACATATCACTTCCATTTGACATATCCACATCACACAAAAAATTCCACATTCCATGCCACAAATGTCATGAGCCAAACCCACATGCCACATTCTAACCACCCAACATCCACGTGAAACCAACATGCCCACAAATATACATGGTAATGCCAATTATTTTTCATGGTTAACCACAAACTTCATGGTATATAAACATCCAAAAATCCACCCACTTACCAATGTGGGATTTTATATTTCTACCGACCACCAAATTTGATGCTAAAGGGATTCAAACCAAGCATTTTTGGTTAAAAGGATAAGCTCCCAACCGCTTGGGCTATGGGTGTAAATAGTATATAAAGGGCTTGAGGCTCATTTTAAAGCCATGTTTTGGATGTGGAAATAAGGCATAAATGAGTGTTAGAGACTTGGAGATTATATTAAGGCCTTAAATAAAATAATATTGTTTTGAGAGTATCTATTAGATAGAGTGAAGCACATATAGACAATTTGAGGTGACTTATAAATAATTTGTAAAGCGATTTTTGTAATATTATAAGAGGAGCGATCCCTATTGGAATGGATCTAGAGATGTATTTATAGCCAAACTTCATTATCAAATTGTGTGTGGTATTTTTGTCAATGTGTCTCTTTAATTATTGCACTCATGAAATTCAAATTATTTTGGAAATTTAAAATCCATTTTTAATTCTATAATAATTTTTAAGAAATCATTTTTTATTGAATCATTAAATTAAGGTTCTGATCCATTACAAGTGTGTGTTCTACTCTTATGACACTTGTTAGATTTTGATTATGGATCAGATATTTTTGGTATCAGAGTAGAATTTTTATTTAACTGTGTGGATTGCTAGTGTATGTTGACAAGGTCAAGATATAGGTGGGGTGAAGGAGAATTAGTAGAGTATGATCTAGAGGTTGGATCAAGACATACTATGGAAATAGGAGATGACTCTGAGTTTGAACTATCTTTTTGATAGGTCTTCTTGAAAATTAAGGATATGGTCGATGAGATTTATCGTGAAAGATGAATAAAAATGGAGCATGATGAAGGTGATAAAAAAACTAAGAAACCTTCCTCCTCTTCGAATGATGGTAAATACAAAAGAGTCATTGAATCTCTCTCTTCACTAAAGGTAGATATTAAGTTTTAATTATTTATGTTTAATGGTGAGATTAATATAGCAAATCTGGATAACTAGATAAAGAAAATTGAAGTATATTGTAGGGTCCAGAAGATTGTAGATGATGAGGCTAAAATTCACTTGGCTACTCTTAAAATGGAAGGCACAACTCTGATCTGGTGGGAGATTAAGTTGAAGGAAAGAGTGGTTAACACAAGTAACTCAATTTCCACTTGGAGTGAATTTGTTGATCCACTCATAAATAAATTTTATCCTTTAGGATATATGCAACAAACCATGATGGATTGGAAATATTTCAAATAAACTAAAGGCCAAAGTGTTCAAGATAATATGTAGGAATTCAGGAAAAAGGATTTACTATTGAATATTTATCTTTATACATAGGACACATTGCTTAAGTATATATATGGGTTTCATAATTACTTGAAACATATGATTCTGGTTCTCAATCCCACTAGTTTATATGAAGCATGTGTTAACGTCATTCATTTATAGGCTAGGGGAAGAAAAAAAATCCTAAAGTTAAAAGTAAGCAATCAAGTGTTAAGTATTCTAAAGGGAAAATTTTTGAAGGGTAAGCAAAAATCCACTATTATTTTTCATAAAGAAGAGTGTAAGCCATTTTTCAATCATTGTAATAAAATCATGATGAGTCTAAGTGTTATAAATTACATCATAAGTTAAGAACTTTTAACAAGTTTAATAAGGATAATAAAACTAATACTATGGTTCAAGATCTGGGTTCAAACTCTGAGGATGAAACTAAGATCATAGCTATGAGTATGTATAATTTTTATTCTCTTTCTATTTCTACCACTAAGTCATCTAATGTTGATTCCTCTTTAAAATAGAAATCTATACATGATGATAAGAAAAGAGATGACTTGTTCCACATTAGGGTTATTTCAAAATGTACTAAGATTGACACTCTATTTGATAGTGGATCACATGTAAACTTGATTTTTGAAGATATTATTAAAAATTTATGCCTAAAAACAACTCCCCATTTGAAACCCTATCCACTTGGTTGGGTGTGTGATGATGTAAAAATGCAAGTAACCAAAACTTTCAGATTAAAATTTGACATCACATCAAAATTCATGGATGAGGTTGATCTAGATGTAGTCCCTCTGGACATATGTGGGATTTTTTTATGAAGCCCTTATCTTTATGATAAAAAATCAATCTTATATAGGGAGGAGAATAAGTACTTGTTTGTTAAGTATGGCATTAAATAAATAGTCAGAGCACATCACATTAAGATAAATCTTTCTTTGGTTAGATCAAGACAAATGAAAAGACTAGTCAATTTAAGCAAGAATGTTTGTCTCATGTTGATTAAGTCTAAGGAAAAAGAATATTCCCATGCTATGGAAAATTTTGATCCTAAACATAATAAATAATTTGTTGAAATCATTTCTAGTTATGATGATGTGTTTCAGGATCACAAAGGGTTGCCCCTGAAAATGTGAGTTCAACATGAAATTCAATTGTTATAGGATTCTCCTCTCCCTAACATTGGCATGTACAGGTTATTAGCAGTGGAAAATGAGGAAATCAAAAATCAAGTAATGGAACTTTTGGAAAAGGGTGTTATCATCCTAGTACATCTCATGTTGGTCCATCTATCATTTTGGTGCCAAATAAAGATGGCACATGGTAAATGTGTGTTGATTTCCATGTTTTGGACAAAATTACTATTAATAATCATTACCCTCTTCCTCTTATTAATTATTTGTTAGATTATTTAAGTGTAGACACCTAAATTTGGCCATTGATGACCTCCAATTAGGCTTTTGAACAATTTCCACCAAAATGCACAATTTAGCCTAAAAATAGTAAAACATATTAAAAGCTTTGAATATGACATATTCAAGTGCCAATTTTGGTTAGGGTATCATTAAATGGGGCAATGCAATTTATGGTCTATTTAACTTTGTTTAGATCATTTTGAGTCGAAATGCCAATTTTGCACTTAGGTGCTCTGGATTGCTCTTTTCTATCAAATTACTTATACCGAGATGTGTGTGTTTTTTTGTGTTTTAAAAATCCTAAATGGGATAATAAATCCAATGCATCTGATATTAACTTCCAATTCCAATCCATTCAAATGTTGGACCAATAACAAGGCATTTTGATCAATTTGAGTAATTTGTACACAAAGTGCTTAATCATGCTTAGAGTAATTAAGCCAAATCAAGGCTTAATTAATAATTCCATGGAAACATATTGAATACTTATTTTTTTAAATAAATATTGAATAAATACATCATCAAGTGACCTCATTTCTTAGGAAGACATCCCTAGGCTATAAATGCCATAAATATTAGGATCGTGGGTCTCTCATGCCTCATCAATGCCCTCCATGCCTCTTAATTACTCCTTTATCCCAAATATTGATGAGCCTATTTATGAATTTTAATTATAAAATATGATTAATCCTTAGCCACACATCTCAATATTGAGATGGATGATTCAAGTTGATTCAACCTATTTGCAAAATTTTATAAATAGTAGGCCTTACCACATGAATTTTAAGCTTAATTTGTACAAAGTTACCATGTCAAATTGATTCCAAGAGCTCTCAAATGCCAAATTTATGATGAAAAAATATTGATCCAAGCCAAGCCAAAGCCACAACGTGCCAAGGAGAAGAAGAGATAGCCAAGCCTCCTTTGATGAAGATTTCATGAGCACAAGCCAAACAAGCCACTACAACAAGCATTTTGGAGCATCCAAGTGAGGTAACAGAAGGTTTATTTTACATTTTAGTTGTGTGTTTTATTCATGTTTATTAACTAATATCTCCCTAGTGTCCAAGCCTAGATATGTTATGCTATTTAATTTGTTCTTTCATTTTGTTTTCATTTTGAAACTAACACGATACTAACCATCCTCTCTTGAGTCAAATTCCTGGCTCACATAATGACATGCTCGATGGGACCCAACACATCCCACACATGAATAAGATCATTATGAAACTTTAAAATCTTCATTTGGATCATTAAAACTTTTACAATTTGATTTTATAACTTTGTTTTGTCATTTTTCTTTGTCATGGTTTTACATAGTAACCATCACCAGTTGAGTAAACCACCGATGAACCATTGTCAATTAAGATAACCATCATTGGTTAAGTTAGTAAAATTGATGTCAATCTGCATAACCATCATCGCTTAGTAAAATTTTCATTGATCTACATAAACATCACCGTCACCAGTTAGTATAACTATCGACAGTCACTATGTTTTTTTTACACAAACCTAAGATCTCATTTTTCTAAGTTGGTTGTTTCATATTAAAAAGTGCTTCTAAGATAAACATCTTGCTAACATTTTTTTTAAGGTTTTACTTGAAAAATCATCAAATCATGCTTAATTATATCCTTTAAAACTTCATTTAGGGTGTTTTAAAATGAATCAAACTTTTCATTTTGGTGCTTAAAAGAAAATCATTTAGGGTGTTATTGCTTAAATCTTGTAGTTAGCTTTCATAGTTATAAATTAAGACCAAGGGGTCAAATGAACACCACCAAATCTTTCATTTGGGCTTAAAATTGAACACAATTATCATTTTTATCTTCAATAATTATTTAATCTAACTTTTTTTATCAAAGAGAAGTGTGTTGCATGTATGCTCTTCTATTTGTCCCCTTTAGGGAACCCTTGGAATAAAAAGTTACGTTCCTATTACAAAAATCCTAGTCCAAGGCTTAGAAATAATGGCATCTAAAGCACTACCCAAAAACTCATCAAAGTTTGGGTGACCTTGAAAATGACCTTAAAGTCTTTCTATTAGTCTTTTATTTTTATGAAAACTTGGCTTACGAGGGGGACATCATAACCTCCCATGAGTTATTTAGAGAAGCTTTGACCCAAGGTTTCATCTCCTATCATTGAATTCATTTGGCTCCATATTGGAGTTGCACATGGGATGTAGTGGTACTTTGTACATTGCACTACACTAAGAGAACAACAAGATGTAGTGGTTGCAAAAAGGACTAGACTTTTTTACAACAAGCCAAGTGATACAGCCCCAAAATTGATGCTTTTATTTTACACTATTTGATGTGAAAGTATTATGCAATTCATTCCCCTAGAATGTTCATAAACTTGTAAATCTTAGACAAATCCCCACTTGCTATAGAAGTATTGTTGGTGCAAGGTGTGCCTCAAGGTCCATGTCACATTACTATCATTTGAGAGAAGGGGGGGTGTATAAACCCTACTATATAATGCACATTTACTTCTGGATGAATACTTAAAATCCTCTCAAATGATGTATATTGATGTATTATAACAATACCAAGTAACCTTGTTAGTTTATGATCTAAGAGTGATTAATTAGTTGGTTTTCTCCTAGATTAAAAGTCTTGTTTGGTGATAAAACTTGGTGTAAATAAAAAATACAAACCAAACACATGGTCCTCATTTTCCTTTGAACAAAGAGGAATTATGTTGCCCATGTGAAATCATCAATTTGCCTTATTCAAATTTTATTAGATCTTAGAGTCATATCATCCACTTTGGTACAGTTATGCTACCCAATTGAGTCTAGACCTTTGCCAAAATTGTTTAAGTCATTCATTTATAATCTAAATTCAAAATTACACCTTTATAAGTTCATAGGGTTGATGTGTTAAGTGGTTTCACCATTTGCACTAAAATTGAGGGAACTTAGGTTCAATATCTAATTTAGGTTAATGGCCATGAAGACTCATGATCATTATCACCACTTGATAGACTTAAGTCATTTTGTGCTAAACACTTGCACTTTAAGTCTATTCACCACAACATTTTGAGTCAAGAAAGGTAGTGTTATGATGACAAATTTGTGAGAAATTATCTTTGCCTTAGAGAGTTTTTTTAAACAAGCATTCTGTCACATCTTTTGGGTAGTCTAACATTATTATGCTGCCCAAAATATTTTAGATATTGTTTCATAGGCCCTCTTGCATAGATTTTAAATTTGTTCCTACATTTTTAAACCAATCTAAGTATACCTTTGTGAACCTTTTTCTAGCACAATTACATTATTCACTTTTTGTCTACCGTATTTGTCAATAGAACCAAGTTTTGTACCATTATTTGTGAGAAAACAAACTATCTCTAAAGTGAATTTTATTTCATATTGAGTCCATGTCCAAGAATCAAATGCCTAATGTTTATTAGAAGTGTTTCAAAACCGTTAGATTAAAACTTTCATCTATTTTAAATTCTAGCTTTTGACATTGTTTGGCAAAGATTCATAATACATGCCTTGTTTGAGCCTAGCTTTTGATGCCATGTTTTGGCCAAAAGACCTAGTAACTTTTATAATTTCCTAGATTAAACTAATTTGAAACACTTTAACTATAGAGTTTGGCATTTAGATTTTTGGTTCATTTACTTAATCTTTATGTGTAAAACATGTAAGGTTGGACATTTAACATTAGCTTGCGTTATCACAAATCTTTGAATAAAACCTTTTTGATCCTTTTGATGAATCTAGACCAAGTTTGAACATTAGCTTTTAGACATTGTATTTTTAGTGTTTGTATAACTCTTTGACCTTTTATTGGAAAAACATTTACTATGGATCCCAACATGTATTCCTACACTCGTAGTGGACTCATGTACAATCCAGAGATTAGTAATGTGGTTGCACATGAAATGGTGCAAGACCCTTACATAAATAATACTGCTTGTGAAATAGATATACATCCCTCTTATAATACTCAATTAGTGTCACAAAGCCAAGATCTATTAGCTAACTATTTGGTTAATACACCACCTTATTTAGAACAAGACCAAGAACTAACTATACAATACCTAGCTACAATACCCATAAATGATGAACCAATTCTTCAACGGTCACACTCTACTAATATGCCTTCCATGTGTGATCCATTTTTATTTGAGTGTCATTTATTATAGAACAAATATGAGATTTTGGTTAGAACCATAAAGGTATGGGCCAAGTTTCCAGCAGACTTCCCCCATGAGAATTTTCCAAGCTTAGTAAGAATGCCCCACAACATAATTTATGATCAACAAGCTTCTTCTAGAAATCCTTTGGCTACATTCCAAACAATGTAGCAGGACCCTAATATTCCTAACAAAGGCAAAAAACTTATAGAAGACCACTTTAACCAAATGTAGATGCCATATCAAACCTCCCTGAATCTAGCATGCAATTTTAATCAAATGACCATGGTTAGTAAACCTCTTATTGACTTAGTTCCTTCAATAGGAGTATTGATAGAGTTAACTAGTCAAGACAATCATAGTTTAGACCCATTTGTGTGAAAAACTTTGGTGGATAACTTGCTACATGTTCTCATTATTAAAGAAGTTTCTTCTAATTCTACATAGAATAATGAGAAAAATATAGTAGACAATGTCCAATCTAAATCAAAGTCGTACTAATGCACAAACAACTAGTCAAAAACATGTGCCTATAGTTAATATCATGAGTGGACCATCATACCAAGGAGTAGGAATTTTCACATCCCAACCTCAACCAATTGCTTCATCAACCATGCAACCAATAGGATCAGGTAGTCAAACAACACCCAATGTCACACCTCAATAATAGAATGTGATGAATCATACTCCTATTCAATAAGGGATGAGTATTATTCTACAATAGTAGGCACAATCTAGTGTACCAATACAATAGAGGCTAAATGTATCACCACCTCAACAAGGGGCAACTAATGTTCCATCTCACTAGGTAGTGACAAATACACCTCCTCAGTGGTAGACAAGTGTACCAATCCAAAACCAAATGATGACTAGCCAACAACATGTAAATATTGGTCAATAATAGATGTTAAATCCTCAACATGATTTTTCTTCCCAACAAGGATTTATGTAACAATGAGGCACTTATGTTTTTCAATTACCTACTAGATAATAATCAGTTCAAAATTTGCCATTAGTGTAGAGACAGGGTCTTGGTCCACAAGTTCCCACTCAAAAAAAAGGTTCAATTAGTCAACATCATGTCCCTTTTCAACCACAATAGGCAAAATATAGTTATATCCCTCTATCCCAACCACAAAATCCTCCAATTCAAACCCTCATAGCTAACCCAAACTAGAATATCACACAACCAAATGTGCAATTTCAAGTACATCATAATCCATGTATGCATATTCTTGGTCCATTTCCTAACCAAGCCAATACACCCCAAAAAATATCTCCATCATACCCTAGTCAAAGTGTCCCATTTGTGACCTCCCAACCATCTACCCAAACCAATATTCTTTGTCAAACCAATGTTCCTTCTAGTTTCCTATCTCAAGAATTACAACAGATGAAGGATGCAATTGCTACCATTTAGGCTAGGAAACAGACTAAAAATTTTAAGTTGAATGATGTGTGTTCTTATCTATTCAACATGGAGTACTTTCAGATACCATTTCTTCCAGGATACAAACCACCAAAATTTGACAAATACAAAGGGAAAGGTGACCCTATGGCCCATTTAGCCAAAATTTTTGTTGCATGTCAACCAGTGGCATATAGACATATATACATTTTGTTGTTGTTTCCAAGGAGCTTGGATGGACAAGCCTTGAAATGTTTTTTAAAGTTGCCCAATAATTTAGTAACATATTTTGATGTTTTTTCTGATAAGTTTGTTCAACAATTTTTCTATAATCTCAAACATGAGATTTCATTAGTTGAATTAACACAAGCAAAAAAAAGGATGGTGAGAGTTTTTAAAGTTATCTACAGTTATGGAGAGCCCTTCTAAGCTGATTCACCCATAGTTTACTAGATAAATAATTAGCCACTATGTTTACTAAAAATTTACACATTGAGATAGATTATCATCTGGAACTACAATGTGCACATACTTTCAAGGAGATCATTGATAAAGCCTTGTTGATTGAGTGAGCCCTTATTAATAAATGGATCATCAAGATTATATCAAATAATCAAAATCAAGGTACCACTTAGGGAAGTGGCCAAAACCAACATCTAATCCAAGTAAAAAAATCACAACCAACACAGGCCAATAACCAAGATAGACCAAAGTAATTCAACTGTAATAAGAATGTTATGGGTAATGGAGTAACTAAGTCATGTCATGTCCAAATAGTGCAAACATCATTTTCACCACCTTTTTAGCTTACTCCTACCCAACAACCTTTCCAACCAACACCACAAACATAAAAACTAAGAACCATACAATAAATGAAACAACCTTTACCATTACAAACCCCTCCTTCAAGGAGAACTATGCCTACGCATCATGTCTTTAGTAACCTAGGAGAGCCTATAGAGCCTGTAATTCACAAAATCTCTGTTGTTAATCTGATTATTTGGCCTATACTAAAGCATTATCCATAAGGCATTCCTTATCCTGATTGGTACTATAAAAATGAATTCTATGAATATCATTAGGTCAATAGAAATAATCTATGAATATGTGTGAAAATTAAGCATTTGATTGAGAATATGTTGGATAGTGGGGAGAAAACATTGGATGATGGTGATTCTACCTCCAATCAAACTCTTGGGATTTTTGAAAACCCCTTTCCCTAACATAACACATAGTAGCAGCATAATAATTAACAACAACAACACCAACCAATGTAACAACATAATCAATAATATCAAAATCAAAGACTGAATCAAAATAATCAATAACAAAACCCACAATGTTATAACAATGGACAAAACCAAGGTCAAAATAATAATAACCAATAAACCTACCATACAATTTCACATGACGACAACAAGGTTGTAGGTCATATTGTAGGGGATAACATTAATATGATCTCCATTAATCATAGACCAAGCACTAATCAATCTAGACCATTTCTAAACAATAACACTCAACCCAATTACATGGATAATCCTTATTTAACCTAGGATT
Organism: Torreya grandis; assembly: GCA_037957365.1. NCBI lineage: Eukaryota > Viridiplantae > Streptophyta > Pinopsida > Cupressales > Taxaceae > Torreya > Torreya grandis. Next base: position 3,705,267 of record JARHVA010000574.1, on the reverse strand, counting down.
ACACATAAGAAAACCAATAAATTGAGACTTCCACTTTTGGACCTTATACCAATAAATCTCCCTTGCCACGTGACCACATATAAGTGCACTAGCAACTGAGACTTATCCTATCTGGTCTTACACCATTCCTAGCATTTGTTAGCAATCATGGTCCAACATCTAATCCTGATTATGTAATCATAACTTTAAGGTCAAATATTATAATCCCAGGTCCACAACCATCTACCATTTTGTGTATTATCCAACCAATCATTCAGCCTCAGAATAAACCATTCACTATTGATTGAGATAAGAAGTTTGATATTGTGGAACAATTACAAAAGACACCAACACAAATTTCTATTTTAGATTTTTTGTGAATGTCAACAATCCACAAGAAAATTTTGAATGAGTTTTTAACCCAATCCACTATTACTAGTGACATATTGACTGATAAATTTCAAGCTTTGGTTGGACACATAACTCCAACCTAAGAAGTCACATTTAACCAAAGTGATATATCTTCCCTTGGCCTACTCTATAATAATCCATTATACATAGAATTTTATATAAAGTAGCATAAATTGAAACATGTCCTTATAGACAATGGAATAGGCCTCAACATAGTGTCTCTAAAGCTCATCAAGCTTCTTGGGTACATAATGGTAGATCTCCAGCCAGAAATGATAACTATCAAAGACTATGATAATTAGGAAAGAGAATCACAAGGCACCATTAGCTTACTAGTTATCATTGGGCCTTTGACCCATGGTACACTTTGCCATGTGTTTGATCTTGAGTTTTCATATAATATACTTATAGGTAGACCTTGGTTACATGTGATTGATGCAATCCCATCAAAACTGCACCAATGTATTAATTTCTCCCACTTAAGGATGGAAGTGAATATTCTAAGAGATTTATACCCATATGAACACTACAAACATCTTGAGGTCAAGTTTCAAAGATACAATTACTAATATATCATGGATCCAATTTTTAATCAGGATAAAGGAAAGGCCATACATATTTATCTTCCACAGAATAATTGCATAGATCGTAATACCTTAGAAACCATTTCCCACATGTTGCCTCCTAAATTTTTTAATCATTTTACCATTTCAGATAATGGCCTAGGAGAGTATGTGACCCATGATACCTTCCATATTTATAATCTTCCTCAAAATACAAATACCTTTGGATGACCTAAAAATACTCCACACATGCATTGGCAACAAAAAAACAAAGATAAGGGACCTGTAATGTTTGTACCAACATCTGGCCTAGAACCAGACCCTCTTAAAGGGGATGAATCATGGTTGTAAAATGATAACCAAGTTGATTATTATAAAAGTGCAAAGTATCCTATTTCAAATAAGATCATGGATCATCAAGATCATGAAGAAAGAGGCCTCAGACCAAATAAATAAGGAACCATTGGGCCAATTTCCATGACTAAGTATAAAAGACCTTATGGACTTGGGTTTAAACTACATGGGGGTGAGCCCACATATCTTATTCGAGTTCTAGCATTGGTGGCTAGTGATGATGATGTCGACAATGAAGCATAGTTCAATCATAGCCTCACCTTTGATGTCCTAGCTAAGACTAACTTGTTTGATAATAACTCATTTTTACCCTTACCCTAGTCATTCATCATAACCCATTGCCATTATACTATCCCCAACTGATATATTGGGACCAATAAGATTCCAATTTACTGGTTGATGAGTTTCAAAATGATGAGGCTTTTTATGACTTTTTAGGCCTTAGAGACAACATTTCATTGGGAGATCATAAATCAGGAATCTCAATTACATTGGATATTGAAGCCTATTTTAGAGAGTAGGGGGACACCCTTAGCCAAAATAAATAAATAAAACATTGGGGTCCCAAAGTGAAAACCTCTTTGAGGCATTTTTTGACCAAGGAAAAAGTAAAAATAAAGGCTAGTCTAATGGTGAAAACTTGTTTTAGGCACCATAGATGGGGGTGTTCATCCTTCTTCAAATTTAGACTACGAGACCACCAATGATGAACTTGCCTATAGATCTAAGTTTAGTTTTGAGTAACAACAAGTGTTTGATCAAATTATTTAGGAATTTATAACTATTTTTGTCACATATCCAACTCTCCCATTGGGGGACTCAGATTCATCATGCCTAGGAGATGTTGAGGATCAAGTCCTAATAAAGGACCCTAATATAGTCTAATAGTTCAAGTAATTGCCTACTATCCTAGAAGATGGTTTGACCCTTCTAGTCAAAGATAAAATAGAGGCAAACATCAAGACTCCATCAGACCTAAAATGGATAAAATTAGGCATGTCCCTCATTGAGGAATGTGAAGTCTTTACAGCTCTATTGAGAGAATTTGTAAGTATCTTTACATGGGCTTATTCTGACATGCCAGGTTTGGACCCCACGTTAGTTCTACACCACCTTGTGGTCAATCTTGATTCCAAACTAGTGAAACAAAAGATACATAAGATGCATCCTTGTATTTTTATATTGGTAAATAAAGCATTGGAAAAACTCTTAAAAGTAAGATGTATCTAATCTATTGACTACTCATAATGGATATCTAATGTTGTACCTATTATCAAAAAGCTTAAAGGAATCTAAATTTGTACTAATTTTTGACATAAATAAACCTTATCCTAAGGATGAATTTCTATTTCCTAATATTGACATGATCATTTACTCCACAGTGGGTTATGAAATGCTTTCACTCATGGATGGCTTTTCAAGATACAACTAGATTAGAATAACACTAGAAGACCAGCATAAAATAGTGTTCACCACTCCATGGGGAACATTTTGTTATCAGGTAATGTCATTTGGTCTTAAGAATGTTTGAGCTACATATTAAAGGGCCATGACTATCATATTCCATGATATGATGCATGATATTATTAAAGACTATGATGATGACATATTAAGAAAATCTAAGACTAGGGCTGACCAACCAACAATGTTATGTAAGATATTTAAAAGACTATGAGATTACAAAGTCAGAATCAATCCAAAGAAATGTGTGTTTAGTATAACCTCAATAAAGTTACTTGACTTTATTATGTCTCACAGGGGCATTGAAGTCAATCCAGCCAAAGTCCATGTTATAATCAAGATGTCACCACTAACCAATTTGAATCAACTCCATAGTTTATAGGGCAAGATCCAATCAATCTAATGCTTCATCTCTTAGTTAGAAAACAAGTGTCATCTATTTTTCACATATTATAAATAAGGGAGTTGCATTTCACTGGTATGGTCACTACCAAATAGCTTTTCAACAACTCAAGGACTATCTAGTTAATCCACCTATTATGTTACCCCTATGTCAGGAAAGCCATTCTTGTTGTATCTATTAGCTATTGACAATGCCTTGGGGGCACTTTGATCCAAACCTCATAAGTTCTAGTTGATAAATATTTCAATACCATAGAAATAACATAGTAACAATTAATTCTCTGAGAAGAGATGTAGTATTACTCAAGATCGCAATACAAATATATGCTTATCTCTGGGAAGAGATGTCGGTCTTTACATTTTAGGTTACCTCTTAAATTATAAACATTTTGAAAGCATGTGGAAGATGTGGAAGGTCACCAATATTGAGGGAGATTAAGTGGTTTGACTTCAAAGATTTAAAACAATACAAAATTCAAGGAATTACTATTTTTAAAAACTTACTATTTTTAGACTGCACTAGTAAAATTAAAATTTTGGGCACTTTCATTAGATTTTCAAGGGTCAAACTTAATTTATCATATCTCCATGCAATCTCAAGATGTTATCCTCATTATTGTCTTTCCAATGATTCAAACAACGAGTCAATTGGAGCTACTGTGTAAAAGTTATGGCTCCCAGAAGTTTTGTCATCAATTAGGGTGGAACTGTCACTCGAATTGTCACCTAAATTGTTGCCCGGATCACACTTTTATCTCAACATGATAATAATGGAAAAGATCATGTAGTATACTACTTAAGTTTTACCTTGGTCACATATGAACATAACTATGCACCTATTGAAAAATCTTGTCTACCCATGGTCTTCGTAGCTCAGAAACTACATCATTACATGTTGAACAATAAGACCATGATCATTTCAAAAGTAGATCCACTCAAGTATATACTATCTAAGATATATCTACAAGTTAGAATGGCCAAATGGATCATGAATCTTAGTGGTTTTGACATAGATTATGTCAATCAAAAGGTAATCAAGGGATAGGTTCTTACAGATTAACTTGTTAAAGCACCCCTTGTAGACAGAAAGCCACTCACATTTAAATTTCTTGATGAATCCATAGTGACCATAATTGACACAACTCTTGGGGAGTAGCACTAGAAGGTATATTTTTATGGTTCATTTACTACACATGGATTGGGGGTAGGCTTCTTATTTATTACACCATAGGGGGATCTAATCTCTAAATCATTCAAAATCAGTTTTCCTTGTACAAACAACATGGCTGAGTATGAATCACTTGTCATAGGACTTTGATAGGTAGTATAATGGAACATATCTCATATACAAGTTTATGGTGATTCTTAATTAATCATCAATCAGGTCACAGACCATTTTTAGACCAAAGATGATAAGTTGGTTCCATATAAGTCTATGGTCGATACACTAAAGTTATTAATTACAAATATTTAGTTTGAGCATATACCAAGGGCTAGTAATAAAACTGTAGATGTCATGGCTACTATTGGATCTCTAATTTAAAAACTAGACAAAGCTAGAGAGTATTAGTTCCTCATCAAGAATTTGGTCTCACCAGCTCATGAACCTTCAACCATTGCAATGATTTATGATATTGTTGGTCCTAATTCTATCTATTACTTAGATCTTTATAACTACCTTCATGACCAAATTCTACCACCTAACCTATCTCAAAAATAAACCAAAGCCTTGATTCATCATTATACTAGTTATACTCTACTTGGATCAACCCTTTATCATCATAGTTTTGATATAACTTTGATTCATTGTTTAACATTAGTAGAGTCTACACCAATGTTAAGAGAAGTTCATGAAGGGGTATGTGGAGCTCATTCTAGCAGTGCAGTCCTATCCAAAAATATCTTATGTATTGGTTATTATTAGCCCACAATGGACATAGATGCATCTAAATATGTAAATAAGTGTGACAAATGTCAATGACATGCTAATTTGATTCATGCCCTAACATAAACTTTGAAACCAATGTTGACACCATGGCCATTTACTATATGAGGACTTCCTCTTATGGCCATTAACATATCCTTACCACCACTAAATATTTCACTAAGTGGGTTAAAGTTAAACCCCTCACTTATGTGACTAGAAAGAAAATTTCCAAATTCATATTCAACCATCTCATTTGCCACTATGATATCCCCTCCAACATTATAATTGATAATGGAGGATCATTCTAGAATAAGGATGTAGACCAAATATGCACCAAATATAATATCACACAACATTTTTCTATGGCATATTACCCTCAAGGAAATGGCCAGAATGAAGCATCGAGTAAAAAAATTATCAATATTCTCAAAAAAATTATCAATGGTGTTGGTCATGATTGTCACCTACAGATCTTCCCCACCCTTTAAGCATACTATACCAATCATCATACCCCCATAGGAGCCACTCCATACTCACTTTTTTATGGTACTAAAACCATCCTTCCCATTGAGGTTGAGTTACCTTCACTATGCATATCTCTAAAGCATGTCCTAGATGATCATCACTATCGATTAGCTCACCTACAGGAGCTAGACTTACTTGCTAAAAAATGCACAACAACACTCAATAGTCTTCAGCCATATCAGAATTGACTCAAAGGCCATTATAATTGGTGTGTCAAGTATAGAACATTTAAACTTGGTGATCTTATTCTTAAAGAAAACCAAAAGAATACCACAACTAAGAAGAAGCATAAAGGTAAATTCAAACCAAACTAGATAGAACCTTCCATCATTACTTTAGATTATGGATCAAGAGCATACAGGCTTGCCACACTAGATGAAGATGAACTTCCTAAGTTGATGAATATTATTCACCTAAAGTGATACTATGCTTGAGTTCTAAGGTGTATTATTTGTAAGAACTATTTCAGTGGTGACATTTTATATCTATTCTTTTTTGTACAAATATCATTCTTATCTATCCTCTTAGTCATATCCACTTTAAATTTATGATCTATCAACCAAATGTGTTATAAAGCCTAGCCCATTTGACCTTGGTTTTTCCCATTCATTACACATTTTTAGCATTGATAAATGTAATCAGTTGTTTCAATTAATTCAAATATAGATCATATTTTAGAGCAATATGATATAAGTTTTAGCAGTTCCATCTTCATTTATTATTCATTTCTTATCACCGGTCTTGTTACTAATTATAACCACCTTTGGAAAAATTAGTACCATTGATCCATGCTATTTTGTCTTAGTTATAACTACCTATGGGAAAACTAGGGGTAACATTTGTTTATTGAGCCTTGTCATACCAACTTGCCACTTCTTATGCCATATTATGCCTTTTTACCACCTATGCCTATTTTTTTTGAATTGACTACTACACTAGTCGAATTCTTCTACTGTAGGGTAGAACTATAGTGACTTGAGGTCCTACTCTAGGACTATGTAGGCAGCACTTAATACTTATTGAGGTCAGCTCAGTCACCCTTTCCACCACACTCTCACTATTTTATGAGTAACATATGCCATGTTCTTATTATTTTGTGAGAAACCTAAGTTTAAATGCTCTCACCATTTTGCGAGTAACCTAAGTTTGAACAATCTCACCATTTTATGATCAACCTAAGTTTGAATGTTGTCACCATTTTATGAACAACCTAAGTTTGAACACTCTTGCCATTTTGTGAGCAACTTAAGTTTGAATGCTCTCACCATTTTATGAGCTCAAACAATTTAGTGTCTCATCATACTTGATCGAGTTGAGATACTTCAAAAATTCTAAAAACATTTGTAAAACTAGTAAAAAATAACAAAAACACTAACCACTTATTTGCCTTAAGGATCCTAGGAACCCTTACTAAGTTTCAAGAAAAACCACATGTTTCTTAGTTTTCCCATCCTTTTTGGCCTTTTCTCTAATGTACTTGCCATTTTTCAAAACCATTCCTATTCTTCTATCACATCCATTTTTTTCATCAGTTATCACATTCTTCACACTCCATGGGAGAACTACATTTGGCTTGAAGTTTTTTGTTGGATATTACATACATAAAACTATGTAGGTAGTGTCCACTTGCCTAGTGCATATGGAGACAACTCAGCCACCCCCTTCCATTTCTTCTATTCTCCCATTTTATTCATTTGTTAAGTTGTCACCTATTTTCTAGTGGCAATGTTCATATGATTTTTGTTATGTTATTTATTTGTTTGTCTCTACTTATTTTTGTTTGTTTGTCTACCTATTTATTTTCTTTCAGCACTATTTCCTTGATTTGATTTATGTGTGTTCATTGGATGACTCTTTGCCCACACTTATACTCAAATACATCCATATTCATATATTTACATTGTCATCATGGTTTTTATCATTGGTGCATTATTTTCTATTTGAGTATTGGATTTGAGGATTCATTCCTTATGCATATTTTGGCCATGTCTTCATTATCTTATACCATGATTCCTACTGACACATCTTATAATAAAACTAAAATTCAATAAGCCTATTCAGTAATGGTGGCACTAACATCTCTTTGACATCGACAGCCTGATTCACTCCCAATCATATCCCAAATAGAGTAATTAATCATGAAAGAATTTCAACCTTCATTAGTTTAGATGAGCATCTCTCTACTAGTTGGTTATTCCAATTTATTATTACCCTCTATGATTTAGTTACCCTCATCATTAGCTAATCAATCATGTTTTCCATAATTAGGGTCCAATGCTTATAACCACCTATGGAAAATCATTGCACACCATCCCACTTGCATTTCTCAATGATTATAACTACCTTTGGGAAAATTATTATGTTGTCACCACTTTAAAAAAATTTCCCATATAGGGTCATGTTGTTATATTTTTTGTATATTCTAATTGGGGTAGCTCCATCTTCTCAATGATTATAACTGCCTTTGGGCAAATCATTATGTTATCATACCACATTGCCACTATCAGGGTATAATGTTTATAACCACTTTTGGGCAAACCATTGTACACCATCCCAGTTATATTCTCAGTTATTTTGACTAATTTTTCAAAATCATTATGTTTTCACCCCATCATCTTTCCTTTCTTTGGTCCCCTCATTTTTCTTCTTTCTTTTTAAGGGACCATTTGCTCACCTACTTATGCCAACCATTCCCTCAAGGGGGCATCATATACTTAGTTTATCATTATTAAAATTATAGGAATACATGACATTTTCATTATTTTATAATAAATTTATATTCTTATAGATTTTAATGCCTTCCCAAATAAGGGAAAATTATAGACACCTAAATCTGGCCATCGATGACCTCCAATCAGGCTTTTGACCAATTTCCACCAAAATGCACAATTTGGCCTAAAAACACTAAAATAAATTAAAAGATTTGAATCTAACATATTTAAGTGCCAATTTTTTCTAGGGTATCATTAAATGGGTTAATTCAATTTATGGGCTACCTAACTTTGATCAGATCATTTCAAGTTAAAATGCCAATTTTGCACCTGGGTGCTCTAGATTGTTCTTTTCTATCAAATTACTTGTACGAGATGCATGTCTTTGTTATTTTATGTTAAAAACATATTAAATGGGATAAAGAATCCAATGCATCTAACATTAACTTCTAATTCCAATCCAATCAAATTTTGGACCAATAATAAGGCATTCTAATCAATTTGAGTAATTTGTGCATAAAGTGCTAAATCATGCTTAGAGATAATTAATCCAAATCAAGGATTAATTAAGAATTAAATGGAAACTTTTTGAATAATTATTTTGGAAATGAATATTGAATATCTGCATCATTAGGTGACCTCATTTCTTGGGAAGACATCCCTTGGCCATAAATGCCACAAATATCAGGATTATGGGTATCCCATGCCTCATCAATGCCCTTCATGCCTCTTAATTGCTCCTTTATCCCAAATATTAATGATCCTATTTATGAATTTTAATTAAAAAATTGTATTAATCCTTAGCCACACATCTTACTCATGAGATGGATGGCTTAGGTTGATTCTACCCATTTGTAAAAATCTATAAATAGGAGGCCTTACCACATGAATTTTAAGCTTAATTTGTGCAAAGTTACCATGTCAAATTGATTCCAAGAGCTCTCACATGAAAAATTTATGATGCCAAAATATTTATCAAGCCAAGCCAAAGCCACAAGGTGCCAAGGAGAAGAGGAGATAGCCAAGCCTCCTTTGATGAAGGCTTTATGAGCACAAGCCAAACAAGCCACTACAACAAGCATTTTGGAGCATCCAAGGAAGGTAAAAGAAGGTTTATTTTTCATTTTATTTGTGTGTTTTATTCATGTTTGTTAACTAAGATCTCCTTAGTATCTAGGTCTAGATATGTTATGCTAGTTAGTGTATTTCTTTTATTTTGTTTTCATTTTGAAACTAACATGATACTAACCATCATCTCTTGAGTCAAATTCCTAGATCACATTAATAAATGCTATTTATTTCACTAAGTTAGACTTAAAAAGTGGTTAGCATTAGGTTAAGATTAATGATGGTGATATTTGAAAAACTACTTTTAAGACAAAATAGGGATTGTTTGAATGGCTTGTCATGCCTTTTGGATTGTGAATTGAATTGGCTACATTCATGCAATTGATGAATGATGTTTTTAGGCCATTTCTTGATGATTTTTTTATAGTCTACTTAAAAGATATTTCGATCTTCAATCAGTCTTGGGAAGGTCATGTGATTCATATTAGGAAATTCATGATGCATTGAGAAGGGAGAAACTTTATTTGAAATTATCTAAATGTCAATTTGGCAAGACCTCATTTACTTGGGTTATATTGTAGGACATGGTGAGTTGAAAATTGATCCTGTAAAAGTGGAGGTTATAGTTAATTCACCTAAACCCAAAAAATTAACTAAGGTTAGAAGTTTTCTTGGTGCAGTTCAATATTGGAGTAAATTCATTTCTAATTTCTCACTTATTACATCACCCTTGTATTCTTTGACTAGTAAAAAATAAGTCTTTCAATGGGGAGGCAAGAAGTAAAAAGCCTTCAACACTTTGAAGACAAAGATTAGTATTGCTCCTATCTTAGCACTTCCTGATCTACAACAACCATTTGAGATCGAGATAGATGTAAGTGTTTATGTTATGAGAGATATTTTGATGCAAGGAAAGAAGCTAGTATGCTATCATTCTGAGACCTTCACAGGTGTAGTAAGAAACTATCTAACTTATGATAAGGAATTGTATGCATTAGTTCAAAGCGTTAAGAAGTGGAAACATTACTTGATGGGTAAGGAGATAGTGATACATATAGATCATCAGCCCCTCTAGTATCTCCATTCACAGGCCAAGCTACAATAGTCTAGGAATTTTTTTTAGATGGGTTTCCTATAATAGTGTCATCTTGAGATCAGGTATAAGAAAGGTATTCAAAATAAAGTTGTTGACATGCTTTCTAGGCCTCCTATGGTAGTTGCATCTATTCTTTTACAACATGGTTCTTTGACTCATGAAAGTTATAAACAACAATATGTTGATGATGCTAACTTTATGGATGTGTACAAGGATTTAATGAGTGGTAAATAGGTATAAGAATTAGACTATCATGTGCATAATGGACTCTTGTATCATTTAGGTAAACTTTTCATTTCTTAAAATGAAAGGGTACACATGATTAGGGAAGTACACACTTCTCTTTTTTTGGTCATTTTAGAGTAGCTAAAATGGTTGCACATTTGAGAATGTATTGTTACTAGCCTCATAGGCAAGAAAATGTTGCCAAATATATCAATGGGTGTGTTATTTGTGCCAAAACCAAGCCTAGTAATAGGAAACTGGGACATTACACTCCCTTACCTATTCCTACCCATCCCTAGGAAAGTATTTCCATGGACTTTTTCAGGGGATTGCCTATGTCACAGAGGAAACATGATTACTTGTATGTGGTAGTGGATAGATTTAACAATATGTGTGTTTTGATTCCTTGCACTAAGTAGATTATAGGGGAAGGTATGACACACTTGTTCTTTTAGCATGTATGGGTTTATTTTGGTTTACCCACTTCTATTGTTTTTTATCAGGATTCTCTATTTTTTGGGGGATTTTGGTCAACATTATGGGAATTAATGGACACTAAGTTGAATAAGAGCACTATATTTCATGCATAGATTAATGGTTAAATAGATGTTGTGAACTACATAATAGTACATTTGCTTAGAGTCTATTGTAGTAAACATTCCAAGTTATGGGATGAGAATCTATGTTATATACGTCATGCTTATAACTATGCACCTCATTCTTCTACTATGAAATCTCCTTTTGAAGTTTATTATGGATATGATTCAACTATTGTTGAATGTAATGATGTTGTTAAAGCCAATAAGTTCATTAAAAAGATACATTAGGTACACCAAACTATTTGAGATCAATTGGATAAAAGTTAGGCAAAGTACAAAGGAAGACATGGCAAACATCGTGTTGATCACCAATTTGTTGTAGGTGATTTGGCATGGCTTCACATCAGTAAGGAAAGGCTAATAGCTGAAGGTAAAAATTTGAAACTAATCTGGTATGGTCCTCTCTAGATTACATAAAATAATGGTAAAAATGCTTTTCAGTTAGACTTGACATCTTATATACAAATTTATTTAGTTGTGAATGTGGAAAATCTAAAATTTTATGAGCCTTTGATTATTGTAGATCATGATGAGAGTGTATCCATTCCTTTTACTGATGATTTTGCTCTTGATTATCTAACAAAATTTTAGGAAGATACAATACTTGACAAGAAGGTTCAGACTTTGTGAAGGGGAGATGTTGAATATCTTCATGTTGGTCTCAAAGGGATGCACCTGAATAAGGCTAAATAGATGGAAGCTAGAAGAGTGAGGGAGCATTAATCTCACCTCTTTGCCAATTAAATCAACTTTTAGAGGTCTAAAATCTCTTAGTTTGGAGGATTGATCTAGGAGGATCTACATTTCACTCTGAAAAAGAAGTCACCAAGTTGTGAATTGATTGATGTCATGGCATAGAGCTCATCTAGAGCTTTATAGCACAATTTTAATGGGTCAACTTCAAGCCCATATTCACAAGATATCATACATCAAAGATCAAGTAGGGTAATAAAAAAATTGGGTTTAGATAGAACATCTAATTGGACATCAACAATTGGTGAGTGGATGATAATTAGTGAGTAGATGACATGTGGCGAGTGGACCATGTGGTGGGTCCTCAAGATACCATATGGATTGCCACCTCTTCATTATTTTACCATTTATCTCTAATTTATAATTTTTAATATATTATAATTAATTATTATTTAATGTTCTAAAAAAACCCTATAACCTATCACTTCCATGTGACACATCTACGTCACAATGAAGTTTCCATGTTCCATACCACAAATGTCATGATCCAAACCCACATGCCACATTCTAACCACACAACATCCATGTGAAACCAACTTTCCCACTGAAATACATGGTAATGTCAATTACTTGGCATGGTTAACCATGAACTTCATGCTATATAAACATCCAAAAATCCACCCACTTAGCAATGTGGGATTTTATATTTCTATCGACCATAAAAAATGATGCCAAAGGGATTCAAATCAAACATTTTTGGTTAAAAGGATAAGCTCCCAATCACTTGGATTGCAAGTGTAAACAATATATAAAGGGGTTGAGGCTCATTTTAAATCCATGTTTTAGACGTGGAGAAAAGGCATAAAGGAGTGTTAGAGACTTGGAGATTGTATTAAGGCCTCGAACAAAATAATATTATTTTGAGGGTATCTCTTGGATAGAGTGAAGCCTATCTAGACAGTTTGAGGTGACTTCTAAATAATTTGTAAAATGATTTTTACAATATTATAATAAAATTGATCCCCATTGGAGTGGATCTAGAGATGTAGGCTTTATAGCCAAACTCCATTATCAAATTATGTGTGGTATTTATATTATTTTTTGTCTCTTTAATTATTACACTCATGAAATTTGAATTATTTTGTAAATTTAAAATCTGTTTTTATTCTATAATCATTTTAAAAAATTGATGTTTATTAAATCATTAAATTAAGGTTTTGATCCATTACAAGTGTGTGTTTCATTGTTATAACACTTGTTAGATTTCAATTACAAATTAGTAGACTTATTAGTTCATTTGGCTCAGGATTCATCTGAAATTTGAGACAAACAATAAGGCTTGACCATTCACTACTAGCTTTGATCAAGATAAGACCAATGACTACCTCAACCACACAAAATAAAAGACACACACAAAGCAAAAGCAAACACACATGTGCTTCATGAAGACACACAAATCTAAACAAACTAACTAACCTAAGATGAGAACTTCCTTTTAGATCAAAGGGGAAGTTTGAAACTCTTCTTGTTTCATGATATGAAGGAATGAATGAATCATATAGCCTTTTTTCCTTTAGCATTGATGCCTCCAACTTTTCCATGATGATTGCCAACTTTATTGGCATGATGTTCATTGAAAACTAGGTAGATTCAAATAGGTTGGCTATAGAAGTGAACTCTTCTTTCATCCAAACATCCTCAACCTTCTCATGTGGATCTTCAATTTCAACCTCATTATTGATTTCCATAGGGCTTTTAATAAGATTTTCCTTCCTCTCAGCTACAAGTTCTAGTTCATCAAAGAGCTTTGTATACTTTATTCAATCTTGATCATTTTCCTCCATGGATGATTTTTTCTTCATTTTATCATGTACTTGGACCTCAACTTGTTAAAGCTCTTCAATCTCTTAAAAGAGCTCCATTTGTAGCTACCTGTCATTCTTGTCCTCTTTATCATCTTGAACCACTACCTATTCAATATTCTATTCTTGATGTTTGATTTCATCAAGCTAGTGTTCTTCAAGCTCCAATTCATTTGATAGTGTTTCAAGAATAGGCTGAGGTATTGGATCATCTTCAAGAGAAAAAACTTTCAATTTGGTCTCAAGAGATTCTTCTAGGATTGCCACCTCTTTGGAAAAGAATTGAAATTATTTTCCATCCATAATAGCACATTCATATTCATATTGGAGGTGATTTTCCATAACCTTTTGATCATATGTATATTCTTCTTCAAGGGTTTAAATACCTTCCATCTATTTTTCCTTCATGGTGATTTCATGACTAGGCATCTTGAAATCATATGACCTAGCCCAATGAGGCTACTAAGGAGGTATGTTTTTTTCAAGCAAGAGTTATCTTTTCTTATCAACCAACTACTCCTCTTTATGTTCCCATACCATAGGTCCATTAATACAAATGGGGATGGGGTGAGGATAAGATTAACTAATTGGTGGAGGTGGCACATAGAATGCAAAATCATATTGAGAGTGAAATGTAGGGGGGGTTTTTAGAAGCTCTTAAGGAAGGTGAGGCAGACCTTGGGCTAAAACAAATTTATTTTCTTCATTCCAATTGATAATAAATTCATTCACATCTGATTTATATTTATTATTATCTTGATGAAATGTGGATAAGGTGTGTTTAGGAAATTGATCTTCTTTTGGGTCCAAACCTTCTATCACACCTTGACTTAGTAGCTTCATCTTTGACTCTAACTCTTCAATTTTTTTGGATAGGTTATCTTGGAAAATTCTCTCTTGAATTTGATATGAATCATCATGAGGATGAGGAATACAATGGGATTAATATAAAGGACAAGAGGTTTCTTGAGGAAGGGTGAGAGGAACTTGCAAACGATCAACTTCATTCACAACTTCACACTCCTTATCAACCAAACTTCTATCTTTTTTCTTTCCCCATGATTCCACTATCTTACTCCATCTTTGTATGTTATGATTAGATTTATTTTATTAAATAATTGTGGAAGGGGTTTGTATATTATTAATCACCTTCTCAAGTTCACTCTCTTTGTCAAGACTTTTCCCCTTTTTCTTTCCTTGTGACTCCACTATCTTATTCTAGGTTAGGATGTTAGGATTAGAAGTCTCTTTTTGAGGTGGTGGGGATGCAATGTGAGAGGTTAATGAGGGATTGAATTCCACTTATTTTTATACTAAAATATACTACTTCATATGCAAATTATATAATTCAATTTGCCTATCAAGGTTTGTTTTAAACATAAGGTTTTTCTTCTCAACTCTCTCTTCCAATTGATTGGGAAAAGGATGAATTTGATATCCTTGATTGGGCTCATGAGTAGGGATCAAATATGGCTGATAGGAAACTTTATTAAATGGATATTAATTCTAATAGGTTTGTATTTTCATGAACTCTTAGCCTATCTTCTAAGGAAGAAACTAGGCCACTCACATCAAGTATCTCACTTATAAGCTTTTTCCAATTGGCTCTCTCAATAGGTACCCACTCTCTTTTAACCAAATCTAATGCATCTCTCACATTATTAATAATATTACTAAGAACATATTGATCACATCCCCTTAGATTATCAATCTCTAACGTGTATCTGTCATAGCCCAAAAGTTTTTGCTTAAAGGTGGAAATGGATGGACTTGAGAAGTGATTAAGCTAATTAGGAGGAGAAAATTATCTTAATGGGGATGAAAATAACTATATTGTGGCTATTACATTTCATGATAGGGTTGATTAATAACTTTCTCTTATTGATAGGGAATGGTACAAGCTTGCAATGTCTCATCAACTTGTCTAAGACAAATCTCAACACCAGAATTAACCATAAAACCTCATTTAAAGTAATAAAACAAATAAATATGTTACCCAAAATATCCAAAGGATAACTTGGGATACTTAACCATCTGATATAGCTTTGGAGTCACCATTGATGCTTTGATAGATGCTTATAAAGGATGATTATTAAGAGGCAACACCAAAAATATCTCAAATTCTTAGACCAAGAGTCCCACCAGGCATGAGAAAAATTATTGTCACTTGGATTGTCACCCTTTTAGGAGATATAAAATATCTCTTCATCTAAGTGGCATAATGGAAACACCTCTAGGCTTGTTGGAAGCCTAAGGATGAGGTAAATCTCTAGATAGGGCTAGCTCCCTTGATGCACCACTTTGGATCACACCTATAATTAACTTTTGGGGGTGAAAAGAGAGCGAGATAACTGAAATAAAACTAACATAAGGGAGGTTATACACCAAACTAGATGATGACTTCCAACTAGTAGTATGATACACATGAAATCAAGGGACAAATTAAAAATACACTTCTCTAATCTGCATCTTCTCACATCAATGTTACATTATGAGGTTATGGATGAATGTGAAAATATATAAGGACCATATAATAGGCCTTTAATTTCACTAATTAAAATACTAACTCACTCAATCCTTGAAATTTCCTAGAACACTTCACATGCTTTGTAAGAAGAAACTTTCCAACTACAAATAAAATGTAAGAATGAGACAACATGCTAAGAAATCCATAGTCTTCACTAAAAAAGATCAAACATTCAAGAAAAACACACTAATAATAGTAATTAATAGGTAAAAATTAGTATTATTATTTATCAAATGGTATGCAAATGAGTAAGGCTTTGCCATACTCAGGTGGAACAAAAGTTACAATAGCTAAAAAGGCTATTTTTTATAGAAATTGAGAGAAAAAAGAAGAGAGAAGTTAAATGGTAATAAGGAACATTTAAAATCTGAGTGAATAAATTAATTATTCATGATAATATGATATGATATTAACAATTCAAGGTTAGGAAGTTCAAGTGTCCATACAAGTCATCAAGCTCTTGCAAAATGGCATGAAATTCCCTTAACTGGCTCAGAAAAACTACCTTCATGATTATCCCTATTTGAACATCCCATAACTAATTATAGATATTTTTTATTGTTGGGATTAAGGTTAATTATTTTATTCATGACTCTCTATGCATTATTTTTAGGCTTAGTCTTCTAGAATCAACTAGAAAGGAGTCATCATCATTTATAATCTAGAAAACTCTTCCTTCATGTACCTTGCACACTTGGCTTCCAAAAAGACATAAATTTCTCATTAAAATACATTATATATAGTTTATTACACCTATAAATATATTCCATGGCCTTATAATCATCAAATACACCTTAAAATAAGCTCACTTGAAGTTTTCCACCCTTCTCACTAGCTTATCCACTAGGCTAGTTTTGAATAGCTGAGATGAGAGCTATTATTTGCATAATAATAATATTTTATAATGAATGAAATAAACATGGGTATTTATAAAATTCTAACTTTTCCTTCTAAAGTTTTTTTCATCCTTATACTCCTTCTAGAACCTAAAAAACACAAAAAATGGTCAAAAATACCTTATTTTGTACCATGTATGTACAAGTTCATACAACTCAAAAGTATTGGAGGAAGTTTTGAAGAGTACTATATAAGTTAAAATCACTATTATATACAAAATATGACATTTTAATATCTATCTAACATAATTTATCTAAATTAGCCTTGACTAAGGGTTTGCAAGGTTTTTAGGCCTATTTGCAGTCTAAAGCATCATTCATAAAAAACTGACATTCAAATATGGAATCAAGACCCCTTATTACATCTCTAAACTCATTTGGAATCCATACATAGCCTCCAAGAAGATATGAGCATCTGAAACTAGGCTATCGATCTTGTTTTCCTCTTTTCCTACATATCTGAGTTGGTTTGAGCCCAAAATGGAGTTATTCATGCTTATTATGAAATTTTAGAGATATAACACACCTGTTATGTCCATATAATCATGATCCAATATGCTAGTAATCCTAATTTATGCTAGAAGTGTAAATAGTTATCCATTTAGCTTTATGCTTAAGTATGCTCAATACGTATGCCTATAACCTAAAGCCTAAAATTACTTTATTAATATCTTACCTAAATTAAAATAGATTATACAACTCTAATTGGTTCCCATATACATGCTTTGTCCCATTAGAAACCATTACTAAATTTGGAGATGTCCTTGGTCTATCAAATTTTCTCTATGTCAAACCCTACCCAATGGGCTTGACTCCAACCTTGGGGTTTTTAACATCCTATCTAGTTTCCTTTCTATATGATTGGTTTCCAAGATTTTATTATGTGTCCTTAATCTTTCCATACCATTTTTAATGGTATCCTTAGCTTCTTATCACTCCTTTTACCCATCTTACAAAGATTGTAGGTTTCATGAATGAGGAGAGTACCCTTTATCTGAGACAAAATAAAGGGAACTCCCTTGCCTACTCATACAAAAGTGAGTATTTTATAATATTATTAAAACAAAAGGGATTATATTCAAAAAAAATTATCCCCTGATCTTATGCATAAACCCTTCAAAAACATAAAAGTCTAAGACAAACTTACCTAGGAAAACTGTGTGCATGGGTTTTCCATTACATAGACTATTGGCTACATCACCTGATCCTTTTCCTCCCATATTACCATATAATTAAGGTTATAAAATGTGATCAAGATCATTTTATAGGTTTTCACTAAACTCAAAAATCTTTATCAACAATGTTTGCATCATGGACTATACTTTTACTCAGTTAGGCCTGAGTGCTAGATTCACCCTACCTACTCAGGAAAGTGAGCCTGTGAGTAGTGTTTTCATGTTTAAAACCTTGGTCCTAAAGTTTCTTGTAATATACTTAAAACTTCCTAAAAATTTAACACTTATTATACCCATTACACCTTGAACCTATCCTAAACATCCATTGAATCACCCCTTTCTCAGGTTATTGTCCTTCACAGTCATTTATAAGGGTTATAGGTGTACATTTATTCATAAAGGGTATATATATATATGCATATTTTGCCTTAATAATAGCTTATTAATCTCATCATGGATATTTATAAGGTTTATATAGGTTTATTTTATCATGTTATCCTCCCATTATCCCTTAACATGCACCTTACCTCATAGATGGGTCCTCCACTACTCTGACTGAGACACCTACTTATAGGTTATTATAGATGTATGTGAGTTTGAAATATATATTTTTCATGGTATGTATTCACTAAAAATTAATAATGAGAACAACTTGGTGGCTTCTCATATATTGGGTTTACCTTATATGCCTTTTAGATTCATAAACTAAGCTTTTTTTGCCTGACTAAGACAGCTGCTTTAACTGACCCCTATAGGTGTGCTTCAACTCATTTGAACTAGGTTATGATGTTTAAAATCCTTAATTACTCCTATAAGTCACTAATTATACATTCATAGTTTTATTTAACTTTAATGTCTTAAAATACCACTTAGACATCAACTATCAGCCCACTGTCAATTTACCCTATTATAGGGGCATCTTTTCAAGCCATTTATACAGACTATAAGTGTGAATGGGAAGAAAAATAATAATATGTACTTCTCCTTTAAATATATTATGTCATTAATGCTCACATGAACCATTTAGAACCATTAAAATTCTATGGTGTGATATATTATGAAACTATTGGATGGAGAAGGCTCTTCTTGACTCAAATTGTAGATAACACAGATTGCTTTAAATGTTTTTTAGGCAACCTTGGGGTATCCAAAAACTAATCTCTGTCAACTCTTTTCCCTCAAAACCTTGAAATGTATTTGTCCTATGATAAATATGAATTATCTACCCATATATATGTTTCAAAACCCTTTACAATTATCTTGTAAGTTATTCATAAAACAAGTTGGAACTCAGTTTTCCATCTTTTGGGAAAATAGACCTGAACACAGTCAATTGACCCTTTAGCATGGTTTGCACCTCCACTTGATCATTTAACCTTGAAAATAGGTCTAAAATGAATTTTTATTGAACACTAAGACCTCAAATAGTGTTTTAACATATATTTAGCACTTTAAAATGATTTATTTGCTCTTTATTGGTTGTTTGTAGGTGAGTATTCAGTGTATATAGGCAATGGGTAGATCATGGGAAATATTCTTGATTTATGACTATTATTAGTTTTAAATTATCTCCCTAACTTAAAATACATCATCAAAATTCTAAAACACTTGAAACAAATGTCAACACCTTGTTTTCATGGACTCCTTATTCATGGCACTTGTAAGTGAGTTGTTCATGGCAAACTAGGTGAGAATGTGTTATATGACTATTCAATCCCTCTTTTCATCAAATTAAGGTTTGATTAACCAATTTTTGATACTAAATGATACACCATGACTTTAAAAATTTAAACACGCCTTTGTGAACATGTTTTACAGGATCCATGCACGTATTTCACTATGGTTATAAGTAAATAGTGAGCAAAAGTTGACTATATGGTGCTCATAACTACACTCTCATAGAGCATTACCTTTAATAATGAGATTTAAGTGTCAATTGTAATCAATATCACATTTTAAAAATATAAATATACCTATCATATCCCTTTGAAGCCATGAAAAAGCTTGAAGTTCTTGAAAATGGTGAAAGTTACCTGCAACTCAGAAAGTGTTCCCTCGTGCAACATAAGATGATTAGCACATAAAAAATTCAAAAAACTTAAAACCAATCATGGTAATAATTAATTAGGAATTAAACATTATCTGACATCAAACTTAGCAACTGGTTCATATAGAATTGCTCAAACCAAGGCAAAACCTATAGGGTACATGAAATAGTAGGTAGAAAAGTACGGTCAACTTCAAGAGGATGGTTCATGAAGCACAGGCCACCATTATTCAAAATAATTTTATTTAAATTAATTTATATGAGTTTAATTTAACATCCCCAATGTTTTTTATCTTAATCCTCCTAATTTTTTTGTACTAAGCACAAGCCTAAAGGTCACTTTTACTTGCCAAGAAGACTGAAAAAGGATTAGAACAATTTTGGGCCAAAAATAGTACTTCTAAATCAAACCAAATGTGTAAATGATCTTGGGGAAGCTTAAGAGACATACCATGATCCTTTCCCATGTGGCACACTTCCTAAGGAGTCATACAAGTGCCAAACTTCTTCTTTTCCTCAAGAAAACTACCCTTTTTCTAAGGAACCTACCAATTTTAAATTGGTTTCAATGAATTAATACATATTAGGACATATAGGACATGAAATAATATTTTTATAGCTTCACACTTCTCAATAAATCCATATAAGTCATTAAATACACCTTTTTTGACCTCAAAATGACCCAAAATGACTAAAATGATTAAGGACCAAGGCTATTATAACATTAAATGACATAAATTAACCTATAAAACACCTTTTTCCATCCATATTAGACCCTTAAAACACCTAAAATTCAACTTTTTACCTAGGTGTGCCCTAATTTGACCTAAAAGTAAAATTTGGTCAACAGTAGTTATTATCTCAATCTAAACCCTTCACCTATAATAGTGCCCTGCCTTCATGTTATGACCCTATTTTAAAAAATGGTTTCATGATGATGTGGTTCATTCTCATGAAACATGACATGGGCTTGTCAAATTTTATGTTTCTTTCATGTGAGGAGACACATTTGACCATGATGATATGATCAAATTAAGTCATGATTATATTAAAGTTTCTAAAAATAATATCTTCCAAACCTCAAAAATATTCTTCTACCTCTAACACACAACATTCAAATGATAATATTTTCATAATCAATACTGATTATGATCAATATTATACCAATTCTTAATATGTGAATGCAATAAAAGTCAACTATAATTGAAACATGTTCATAAATACCTTGTCACCAATCCTAAAAATCCTTCCACCAATAAATAACTACTTAAATATACTACAACTACTACACCCACATCTTCTAAATCAAATGAGAAAACACTTCAACAACCTGAACCTCGACCTAGTTCTCCTATTCTTATAAAAAACATTGTACCTCATAAACCTCATGTTGGTTATTCATCCTCTAAATTACATTGGAGTTTTTTGGAATAACATAAGTTAATGCCTTGTAAAATTCCCCTTGTGGAATTAGTTCATACTTCTCCATATCATCACAAATTTCATATTCATTAATTACAAAATATCAAAGAACCACCATCATTTGATTTAGAAATCCCTTCTAATGATCCTTCACTTATAGAAGTACATACAATTAAAACCATTTCTACATTTTCTAAATTATCCATATAATTTATTAAAGTAGATATGATTAATGGTGAAATTATTTTTTGATTAGATGATCCACCCCTCCTTATTAAAATTACAATCAATAACATCCTAATTAAAAAAGTATTATTAGATGAAGGATCGGGTATTAATGTTACTTCTTTTTGGTTAATTATAAAATTGGATACACCAAATAAAACCTTAAACAAACACATCTCACGTGTAGAATATTTGATAAAACCAATTATAAGCCACTAGTTTAATTTGGCTCTCACTTACTATCAGACCTAAGACAATTCACACTAAGCTCTTGGTTCTTGATTTACCATTATCTTAAAACATGCTCCTTGGTTGCCCATGGACATAGTGTATATGGGTTATTACCTTTTCAAGTTGTCAATGTATAAAATTCATTCATAATGGAAAATGTTATAAACATAAAGTTGATTCTAACCCATGGAGTATAAAACTACCAAATCCTAAATCCCAATATCATATTCTTACTATTCCCCACATTAATAGTCCACTTTTACTTGAATTCGTTAACATGAATCTTTATTTACATGTTACTCCCATAGATTCAAATGATGATGAACAAAATGAATTGAAAAACACTTATAATACCACTAGACTACCTCCTTCCACATTATTTCACCATTCCTCTAATTGATGATACTATTGATACTCCTCTCCATACAATGTATATAAATCTTCTTACATATAAGATGAATTTACATGTAATGAATATAAGTAGCCAAACTATTTCAAGATCCTTTATCCATGTCTTCTTAAAAACATAGCAACTAGGTGTCTCAACCACTGATTCTCCAATAGAAACAAATGCATGCACTATTTCTCACACTTATGTTAATAATTATATCATGGCCCAAACCTAATCATGATATATAGATGTAAAACATTATCAAAATTCATTAGTAAAAATGTGTGCCTTTAATCACAATGTCCATGACATTCACATCTTATTTGATATTAAATTAAAACCTAAATTTTATGTACCTCATATTAATACACCATTAGTAGACACCCCATGGGTAATCAAATAAATCCTTGCTTAGGCATCCTCTAAAATTTTTGCATAACCTAACCTAATATAATCTATTGTACCAAATATAAACATTCTTCCTTCTTATGATCACATCGATACTACTTAATTTATACAACTCAATTCAAATAAAACTTCATCTATTGAACAAACTAATATAAATATTTCTAATCTGGTTGACTCTACTCAATGAAATCTCCCGAACATGAAATTTATACCCACTATTATACTATAAATTACCTTAGACAATAAATCCACTAACATAAGACAAATACAATTTAAATATGATAGTAAAGGTAGTCAAATAATTGATCTAGATTTGGATGTCAAATACTATGGTCCTTTACCTAAAATACCTAGTGACAAAGATATACTAGAGTTATTCAATGCTAGAGAACCTCAACTTCCACACCAACATCATAAACTTGGTTACTTTAAGCAAAAGGTTCATTGTTTTTTAAAAAAAATCACAAGTGTGGATCCAAAATCATATCTTATTTATTCCCTCCCTCTTAATCCATACCATTTCCAAGATGAAAATGTTATTCTCATAAAAAAAAACTATAAAAATAGAATACATTACACTAACATTTCCTCAACCTATCATCATTTCTAAAGAGCTCACTCTTGAAGAGCATGATATTTTTAGTCTTTTATTTAAGAAATATCATGAAGAATTTTATTGGTCATATGAAGATGTTTTATGGATTTATCCTATCATAATTATTCATAACATCATCACTTATCCAGATGTTAAGCCCATTAGATAAAAGCCATGGAAATCCCCCTAAAGATTTATACCTTATGTCATAAAGCAATCATTAAAATTTTGGATGCTAAATTCATTAAACCCATGGAATACTCAGAATGGGTCTTAAACATTGTTCCTATTCATAAAAAATCTCAATGGTTATTCATATATGAATTGACTTTTGTAATCTAAATTTAACATGTCCAAAAGATAATTTTCCCTTACATTTAATAGATGTTATTGGTGATTCCATTGTTGTATGAAACTTTATCACTCATGGATGGTTTTTTGGGATATAACCAAATTCACATAGCTCTTGAATATCAACATAAAATAACATTTATCATATAATGGGGAACTCTGTTATATTCAAGTTCCTTTCATTCTCAAAAATGCTTGATCCACCTATCAATTTGTAATTACCAATATTTTTCATGATCATATTCACATAATTATTTATACTTATATGGATGAACTTATTTCCAAATCTAAAATATGTAAAACTCACCTTCATGATTTATCTATCATTTTTTATTAACTCATTATATAAAGTTAGACTCAATCCATTTAAATATGTATTTGAGTTTACATCTGGTTGATTTAACAAATTTGAGAATATTGGTGTATTATTCCTAATTTAGTTAAAGGGTATAGATTGATAAATTAGTAAATAATATGTAGTAAATAAGCCACTAATTTGAAAATTTTATTTGTAATTAGATATTTTATAAAAATAGTAATAAGAGGGGGGAAATAAGACTTAGCTTAAACTGTGCTAATCCAACTAAGACAAGGTATGATATTCACTTTGTGGGCCTGCGACACTATTGCAAATAGGATTTTTACTTTCATTTTCTGATTGGATAGGAGCACCAAAGGTGGATATGAGTGGCATCAATACTATAATCCGTGTTCAGTGTTACTATCCTGAGGATTTGATCTTTTTGGGTTTTACTTGATAGGCCTGTATGACCTTGTTTATGAATTTAGAAAGCCTCATTGTTAATAATGCTCCCTATAGAGTTGATTTTATTCATTTTTATGTCTTTAATGTACTTTAACAAACCTTTGGAAAATATGGAAAGGGGTTAGTGTGTGTAATATGTACTAGACATGTTTCACACCTCATGTGTGGGCATGCTACCTACATACTAATACATTGAAGAAGGATCAAGCCATATGTAGTTATCCCTATGAAAGTGCTTGATGAAATTTTGATATGAGAATGTAAGATATTATAGATTAGATTTTATTGAGGATAGTTAGGGATTGATGTAGATATTTAAATGTGCTTAGGACTATACTTGATGGCTATATACAAAGAATATGAAAGATTGCCTGAGTGGTTTTGGTTGTATTCTTGCTTGCTTGATAATATTTTCCAACCCTTTCCAAATGATATTTAAATAGGATTTTATAGGGATATATTGGTCATGATTTTAATTTTCTCATGTTATTCCAACAAGGAAAAGGATGGGGAACCAAAAAAAATTGACCATTGGGGCCAAAAATGATCTTAGACAATAGCATTAAAAGTAGACAGGAGTGGCCTTGGTGCTATTATCCTAGTGTGGTGCTATTGTCTTGAGTAGATGGGACCTGGGGGATGGATATATCATGAAAAGAGGATTCTAGCTCAGTTGGAATCAAGTTTGGATGGCTATAGATGATTGGGAATCAGTAAAAATAAGCCTATGAGGGTCATGAGAGTAATCAAGAAGGACCTATGGGTTGGGCATCTTTATCCATGCTCAAATTACCAATTTTTGCATTTTATATTAATAAATTTTCCCCTCCCCCTTTATTATATTACTGCAGTAAAGTAAAATACTAGGATAAAGGAAAAATAGAAAGCATACTAGAACTTACCTGTAAGGGTGAAGCCCATGAAGCTGTGTGATGTTGGATGTGCATAGCGAGAGCACACTATGAAGTATAAATCTGTAAGTATAAACAAAGAGTAGATCAATTCTTTCTAGATACACTATATCTAAAATAAGAATGTATAAAGTTAGGTAAGAGAGAGAGGAAGATGAAGGAATGAATACACCTCACCAAGTTCATGAACCAATACAAAACCTATTTTGTTGTTGAGTGATGTTGGATGTGTGCTAAACCAAGAGTAATATCATAAATAGAACTAAGTGCTCAATTCTTCAAAAGTGGCTCAAGATTTCAAAGTCTATCCCTTTGGCTCCATCATCACCCACTAAGTGAATCTAGGTGGTCATACATGTGTTGATCGATGTTTGGACTGTGTGTCCAATCCCTTTGAATAGGTGGCTCAATAATATAAAGGATAGTTATTCCTTTGGTTCTATCATCTCCCCATGAAGTTAATCTATAAATTGATATCGGTATGACACATATGTTGTATGATATAGATCCTAAATCCCATGAATGTACTATGATCTAATAATATTGGTGTGGATAGCCAAATATATGTTGGAAATTAGGCCACTCTTGGTCACTCTAAAAGATGGAGATTAGGCTTAAATGAAAGCTACTCCAAAACTAAAAATCTAGCTTATGTGGAATCCAATCAGAAAATTAGGAACTTATAAGTTAGTATTATATGAAATTTAAGCCAAAATGATGCCAACCACCTATAGATAGAGTAAGGCATATAACTGCTAAGAATGCTTGGGTAATGATGAACTCAAAAAGAAAGAAAAAAATGTGCCACACACATTACCCTCGATCACCAGTGTCTAAAACATGGATCCTAATTTATAATTTGTACTAACTACCTTATCTAAAACTATAATCAAGATCCATCATGCCATGTATGATGCCCCCTATATCTAGATTCTTTGAGAAAATTATACTGAAACTACTAATTCTAGTTGAAATATAGTTGATAAAATTGTAACTAAACTTACCTTTCTATATATTTATAGAAAATATGGGTTTTTTTTGTTTAGATAGGAGTGGTAGAAATAGATAGTAGCACCACCAACACTATAGTCCAATATCGATGCTATTATTCTAGGCTAAATCTGATGACTATTTTGGATTCTTCACTATTTACTTAGTCTGTTCTAAATGGTTTGATGTCTAGTTATTATTTAGAGTGTTCTAAAACTAGATTTTTTTATTGGTATGAGTTTTAATCTATATGACAAAACCCCTATTTGTTTCCCCCTCTTTTGAGGGTAGGAATGGAGACCCTACAATGACTACCCTCAAAATAAAGAGCCTTACAAGTTTGTTATACTATAAAGTATATGATATATTAATGATAATCAATAAGATATCTCAAAATATGGCATGATGTTTATTGAGAGTGTTATATCAATAGGGGTATGCCTAGATAGATGTAACAATATAATATCATGTGCAATGTAATGAACTAGAATTTAAAGTATGGTTAGTTATTAGTTGTTAGTTAGAGGGATGGAACTTATGTATATCATGACATCAAAGAAAATATAAATAATGCATGATATGGATCATGGCATTACAAACAATTGAGAAGAAAACAAGCAATAAGCACACAAGGCAAGAAGCATACAAGAGTGGCCAAGGGGCAAATAAATTAATGGATATGGGCACATGTCACTCAAACTGGAAATCAATCATACAAGGCATGTTCAAATGTGTCATACACATATAGTTGAAACAAGCAAGTTGGCATGGAATTCATAATCACATAGAGGAGTATAGGCAAAGGACATTGGAAAATTTCCTAAAACACATATAGGAGATGAATATGAATTGAGAAAATGAAATCACATCAAGCTAATGCTAAGCAAGAAAATAAAGCATGTAATAAACTTGAATTACAAATGTATCTAACTAGTCAAAACAAGAAGTGAATGTATGCAAGACATGTTAGTAAAAGACTAGGTATATTCTAAAAAATACACAAGTGTTGTATAATAGTGAGTTTCAATAGAGTAATATATGTAATAAAGTAATTAATATGTATCAACATGATAACTAAAGTTTGTGGTGTAGGAATGACATAACTTGGATGGTGTAGTCATGTATAATATGCCCCTAGTGGGTATGTATGTCAATGTATGTCTCGAATGTAGAAGTAGGAGGCCCCCTCAATGGGTAGAGTGAAGCAATCAAAGAGCTAGATGTTATTTCACACACTCAAATAACATCAAGTGAAGCATGGTAATGTAGATAAATCAATAAACAATAAAAATAGAATAGTAAGTGCAAGTCTAGCATGATAGTAGAAATGTGAAACATGGATAATGCATATAATCAAAATGTTTTTGTTATTTTTGACATATTTGAATGTTTTTTTGTTTTAAAATGTTAAATTATTTTTGAATTTTTGAAATATTTGAACTATGTACAAGCAATCATAATAAAATATATATAGGTAAGCTAAGAAAGGATGATACTAATCGACGAGTCTTATGGGAGACTCCCTATCACGGTGTGTTGTATCAAGGAGAAGAATCATACGTGATCATGAAACATGATGGAAATGTTGAGACTATGGCTCTAAAAGCTATATACACCATAAATGCTTTGAAATATCTAAAATATAAACCAAGTGTGGGGTCCCCTTATGAATCTAAAAAGTGGATGCAAATATAGGTATCTTATGGACCCATCTAGTAGTATGAAAAAATCTCTAAACATGTGCTCTATGAGTAGATGCATGAGATCTTAATGATACTACCTTGGGTGTGAACACTATAGATGGAAGTTATCTAGAATTATTAAACTATGGAGGTGTATTAACTCTTTGTGCTAATGATGGATGTCTTAATTATGGCTAAATTAGAACTGGAGGAAGAACTATAACTGGTTGAGAAACTAGAACTAAAAGCTAAACTAAAACTAGTGACTATATTATAGAAGATGTCTCTAAAGTGGGGAGTGGCACCTCATATGGAACTCCACCAACTATAATAAACTGATTATCATGAATGAATTTCATGCATCTATGAATTGTACAAGGTACTACTCAAAGTTTTTGAATCCATGGTTGACCAAGTAACATATAAAAAAATCCTACACTAGGAACAATAGTGAATGGTGTGGCTATATGTGTTGGACCAACCTATAAAGGAAGTATAATCTCACCCAATGAACTCTATTTGTGCCTAATAAATTTGTTGATAACTATGTCCATTAGTGTAATATCATGTTATGAATATCCCAAATGTTATAGTAATGTCATAGTGCACATATTTACACTAGATCTATTATTGATAAGAACACTATAAATAGGATGATTATGAATGTAAGCACTGATAAAGAGTGCATGATAATATAAATCATCCTTGATGATCTCTTACTCTAAGGAGATGGAAGGTCTAGCTAGAACTATGGAATTATAGACACCAATCATGTTGCTCAAAGGATGTACCTCAACTGAAGGTGTCTTATATGTATCTGGTGGTGGATGTACATGATATTCATGGTGAACCCTTGATGTGTCCCCTATCTCCTATTTTTACTTTATATGGGAATTTGTTGTTACTCTTGTTTTTTGTGTTTGAGAGATTTGTGTACTTGAGTGTGCCTATTGAAATTAACTTTACTTCTCTTTCTTTTAGTGTGTGACACAATTTAGTGAAGGAAGAGAATATTTTGAACATAATTAATTCATGAAAATCTAGTAGAAGACTCTATTTGTAGAGATCATTTATCTCTTAATTGGCTATGGGTCTAGTCATCTTAGCTAAGATAGTCTTATATCGAAGAACATAATCTATGAGATGATCATTTGACCTTTGTTTTTGTTTTGCAACTTGAGCATATGAAAGTTTATCACCAATGTTGATGCTGAAGTGAGCTATGAAAATGTCAACTAAAGGGTTGAATGCATTGACCAATTGGATTGGTAGACTATAAAACCATTGTAAAGCATAATCCTTTAGGCTTCATGGAAATAACTTGATAAGTAGCTAGTCATTGGGTACATATTCCAAGCATGCCACATGAAAATATTTCAAATGTGTCTCTAGATCACCCTTGCCATCATATAAAGTAAGCTTAGGTTAAACAAAAACTTATGTCAAGGGTGTAGAATAAATGTGACATGTCAATGGTGTATACAGAAGAGAGAAATAATCCAAAGACTAGGTAGGTATAGTGGAACCTTGCTCAAGATGTAGCACCTTAGATTAAAGAGATCTAATCTCTTGCATAAGGGCTACCATATCAAGAGATATGGATGTACTAGTTATAGCTGGTGGCTTAGAGGTAGGTTGGGATGTTATAGGGGGTTGTTGAGACATAGTTCCCTCCATAGTATCATTTACAATCATTTTCTCTATGGTTTGAGAAGATTGACTATTATTCACTCTTTGTTATTCTTCTTGTAGTATTTTAAGCATGTCATCTTGCATGTTAGGGTGTTTAGTTAATAGTTCTTGGAGTTCCCTTTTATTAGTTTCATCAAAATTGGTATATTAGGCCATTGTTAACATAGGAAAACAAGTTAAAATTTGATTGAATTTTTTCCAAAAAAATTTAATAGGCAAAGTACGATATAAAGAAAATACTAAATATAGAAAATGTAAATTCCTAAAAATAGTTAAATGAAAATTGCATAAAAAGGATACGAATCTCAAAAACACATAAGGTGATATCTAAAGAAGAAATATGGGATTAATATATGCAACTAGGGTTTGATAGATAATTATTTTTAAATTTTACTATGAAATTTTAAAATTGAAGGTGAATTTTTGATTTAAATATGTAACTAAAATTTCAAAAAATTACTGGAAAATGCTTGATTGAATAGGACCTAGTATGTGTAACTAGGGTTTTGAGTAAAAAAAAAAATTAATTAATATTGAATTTTGAAATTTGAATAGATTTTCTAATTTTAATATGCTAGTAAAAATTTATAAAATTATTGGAAAAATATTGGGACCTAGTATGGACAACTAGGGTTTGAAAAAAAATATTTTAAAATTTACTACTAAATTTTAAATTTTGAAATGAATTTATAATTTAAATATTAAATTCAAAATTCAAAAATTTATAGGAAAAATCATTAGGAATTTTACCCTAGGGTTTTTAGGGTTTTTGTGTGCAAACGAAGTAAGTCAGGTTCACCAAATGATTTAACAAATTTAGGAATATTGGTGTATTATTTCTAATTTAGTTACAGGGTCTAGATTGATAAATCAATAAATAAGCTACTGACTTATGATATTTATTTTTAATTAGAGATTTTCTAAAAATAGTAATACGAGAGGGAAAATAAGACTTACCTTAAACTATGCTGATCCGATTGAGACATGGTCTGATATTCACTATGTGGGTTTGGGGCTCTATTACAAACAAGATTTTAACTTTCATTTTTTGATTGGATAGGAATGTCAAAGGTGGATAGGAGTGGCATCAGCACTTTAGTCCTTGTATAACACTATTGTCTTAATGATCTTTGCTTTTTGGGTTTTGATAGGTAGGTCTATGTGACCCTATCTATGAATTTGTGAAGCCTCATTGTCAGCAATGCTCCTTGTAGAGATGATTTTCTTTATTTCTATGCCTTTAATGTACTTGAACAAAACTTTGGTAAATAGATAAAAGGGGTTACTATGTGTAAGATGCATTAGGTGTGCTTCACACCCCATGTGTGGGAAT
The DNA here is from genome assembly GCA_037957365.1 of Torreya grandis. Taxonomy (NCBI): domain Eukaryota; kingdom Viridiplantae; phylum Streptophyta; class Pinopsida; order Cupressales; family Taxaceae; genus Torreya; species Torreya grandis. Next base: position 3,673,749 of record JARHVA010000574.1, on the reverse strand, counting down.
GCTACCTACATACTAATACTTCAAAGAGGGATCAAGCCATATGTAGTTATCCTTTTGAAAGTGCTTGGAACAATTTTGATATGATAATACAAGAGATGCTAGACTAAATGTGCTTGAGGATGGCTAGGGACTGATGTAAAAATTTAGATGTTCTTAGGACTATACTATATGGATGTATGCAGAGAATATGGAAGATTACCTGAGTGGTTTCACTTATATTCTTACTTGCTTGATAATATTTTCCAACCCTTTCCAAATGATCTTTGAATGGGATTTTATAGGGATCTATTAGTCATGTGTTAAATTTTCTCACATTAGGCTAACAAGGAGAAGGATGGGGAACAAAAAAAATTAACCTTTTGGGCAATAAATGAGCTTGGAAAATAGCACCAAAAGTGAACAAGAGTGGCATTGGTGTTATTTTCCTAATTAAATGAGACCTGGGGGATGGATCTGTCATGAAAAGAGGAGTCTAGTTTAGCTAGGATCAAGTATAGAAGGCTACTGATGACTAGGAATTAGTGAAAAGAAGCCTAGGAGGTTCATGAGACAAAGCAAGAGGGATCTATGGGTTGGGTGTCATTATCTATGCTCAAGTTACCATTTTTTGTATTTTATATGACTACACTAGTAAACTTCTAGGCTTTCTAGTTTCCCTTTGTGGTATTGATGTTGATCTATCAAAAATCAAAGCTATCATCAACATGCCTATTCCTTGATATATTATTGACATACAAACATAGCTTGAAAAACATGGGGAAATTTGTCATTTTTTTCCAAAAATAACTCACCATATTTACTCTATAAATTCTCTCCTTACAAAAATTAATTCTCTAGAATGGACAAACTCATGCTAAAAATTATTTAATAGTATGAAATAATATTTAATTAATCCTCCCACTCTTCATCCACCTTCAAATTATTATCCACTAATTATATATACATCCTCTACCCCTATATCAATTGGGACAATGTTTACCCAATAAGATAATATTGGTAGATAATATGCTATATACTATATTAGTCAAGGCTTAATACATTATGAAAAATGTTACAAAAAATTATAATGTGACTATCTCGCTATCTATTTCATAGCTAAAAAGTGCTATCATTATCAACACTATCAAATAAATTATGTCATTATCCATTTTGATTTGCTTCGGCATTCCTTCTCCAAATCTTTCCTACCTAGAAATAGATTTGGAAAGTGGATCATCCTATTGATATAATTTAACCTTTGAATCTCTACAAAAAATTCTATTAAAGGATAAGTCATTATAGACCAACTCATGGCAGCTTCCCTACTAGCTATAAACCACCTTCAAGATACCCTCCTTGATGAAGAAATTATTTATATTAAAGTTATTAACCAAGCAATCTATCTCAAAGATTATTTTCACAATTTCACTACTGATCTAGAAGTAAATAACTAAGAAGAAACTAATCTCACTCATTCTACCACTAAATATAAACTAGTCATTGAAGAATTATCGAAAGTTACAATTGGATTACATGAAGATACTTGGACACTTCACTTTGATGGTGCAAAATGCCTTCAAGGAGTTGGGGCAGGTTATATCTTAACCAACCCACATGGTAAAATTATACCTTTAGAATTTGTATTAATTATTGATGTCACTAATAACATGGTTGAATATGAATCTCTAATACTATGCATATAACATGGTTGAATATGAAGCTCTAATACTAGGCATGCAAGTTTTAATTGATTTAGACATCCCATATTTAAATGATTTAGGTGACTCATAACTTATATGTCACCAAGTTAGTGGAGATTATCAATACAAAATTGAAAACTTAATCTCATATCATAAATTACTACTACACTCGCAAAAGAATTTTCCTTTTTTACCATCGAACCAATTATAAGAGATAAAAATGCTATGGTTAATTTTATCACTTAATCAACATCTCTATTTCACCCTCATCAAGTAATTCATGATTCTAATTTCTTATTCCAATGATAAAATCACATTCTTATTTATAAATCAATAATGATTCTCTAATTTATCTTATTGAGGTTGTTACTATTTGGAAAATCCCATGGTACAAAAACATAATTCAATTCATCAAACATCAAACTTACCCTTCAGACACAGATTATCATGAAAATACTGGAATTCACAAACAAGCATTCAAATATGTATTTCAATACACAAACCTTTAATATCATAATGTAGAAGGAACATTAATACACTATGTAATGTAAGAGGAAGTTCCTACTCTCCTAGAATAAGTAAATGGCAGTGTTTATAGTGGTTACTATAATAGTCATGTTATATCTTGTAAATGCCTACATATGGGTTTATTTTGGCCTTATATTGAAAAATATTCCATTAATTTTGATAAAAAGTGTAATCCATGTCAACTTCATAATGATCTTATCCACTCTCCTTTGGCCAAACTCTAAATAGTGGAGTCTTCTTGGTCATTCTCTATGTGGGGATTAAATCTCATTGGAAAATTACCTAGATCACAAGATGGTCATGTATTCATTATCACTACCATTAAATATTTTTAAAAATGGGTAGAATCCATGCCTCTTATTAAGATTATTGGTATTACCATTTATAAATTTATTCTTAATTAAATCATCTATCATTTTGTAATTCATCATACCATCATTTCTAATAATGGTGGAAACTTCAAATATAAAGAAATGAAATAATTCTATGCAAAATTTAAAATTACATATAAATTCTCAACACCTTATCATCCTCAATGTAATGGACAAGTAGAAGCTATTAATAAAATTTTAAAAAGTATCTTACAAAATACTATTATATAATCTTGTACTGATTTGCATCTCAATCTTTATCCTACACTTTGGGCTTATCTCACTAGCATATGCACTGCTACTAGGGCAAAACCATTTTCATTAGTATATTGGTCTAAATTAGTCTCACCATTATAATTTGATCTCTCATATATGCATATCTCTCTTCATGGTATAATACCTAATGAGGAATTACATGAAGCTTTTCTTCATGTTTTATGTTTCTTAGATGAACAATGTGTTGTGACTAACATGCCCCCTTTTCTTCAAAATGGAAGACCCCTCTAAAAATCTCATGAATAAGAGATTTAAGGTATTTTCTTTTATTCTTGTTGATAGCACCTACTTAAATTCTTAGAATATACATCACACTAATTTCCCCAAGTAGTAACATGCCTCTTTTATTCTTTAGGACTAAGTAGTGTTTGTTCCTTTTATGAATCATGGCACTAAAGTTTCAGGTCAGCTTTTGCCAGAATCACCCAGAGCCTCATTCCATTCCTAGAGAAATGGAATCATCATTGTTTGTGTAAAATTCAAGTCTCTACAACTAAAAATTAAGTTTTAGTGTATCATGTTCCTTTTCACTCTCTTACCTATTATTTTATTTTGAATTTTGTAGAGCCAAGGAGAGCCTAACCTAATGAAAAGGTGCCATGTCACTAAATGTCAAAGCAACTAGTTCATTACACCTATTAGAGATGTTAGATCCTAAGAGAGCTTGGTTGAATAGGAAGGCACATCACCAAATGTAAAATCATCTAGTCCCCTAGACCTGTCAAATATGTCAGAACCATGGAAATCCTAACTAAATGGGAAGACACCATACAACTGAATGTTAGAGTGGTTAGTCCCCTAAACATGTCAGAGATGTCACAGCCTAGGAGATCCCAACCAAATGGGAAGGCACCATATCACTGAATGTTAAAGTGACCAATCCCCTAAACCTATAAAATATGTTAGATCTTAAGATATCCTAGTCAAATAGGAAGGTGACACATCATCAAATGTAAGAATGGCCAGTCCCCCAAACCTATTAGATATGTTAGAGCCTAGGAGAGCCTAACCAAATGAGAAGGCACCACATCACCAAATGTTAGAATAACCAATCCCCTAGACCTATTAGAGATGTTAGAGACTAGGAAAACTTAGGATATCTTAGCCAATTAGGATGGTGCCACATCACCTAATATGCAAATGAACTAGTAGCCACCTAAGGCCCTAGTTGGTTAGAATGAGGTATATATGTGACCAAATATCCTATTAGTATCTAACACATGTCCCTAGGTGACACATCACCCTTACTAAGGGAATGATGTGGAGTATGGATCCATGCCTAGGTTCCAACTATTATTAGGAGGACCAATGATTAAATAACACATGTCAAAAAGTAAGAGTTAACCAAGAATCCTTTAATAGATGTGATCATGTGCCTACCATGTGTTGGGTATTACTATAATGGGAATTTGGGCCAAATTGGATGGTTTTAAAACATGTCATCATCATTGTTATATCTAGCTAGTGGTAGAGTATCATGTGTTCCAAATTTAATTCTAGATTTAAAAATAAAGAGAGAAAATATAATTACCAACTCAAATTCAAATTCATAGTAAGTGATCCATGAAATGCCATTAATACAAGGAGATTATATGCATGCCTTTATAAAACCCTAAGAAAATATTGTTAATGGTTACCATTGATACCTTCAAAGTAATATCTAACTCCTTGATTTCAAATTTACAAAAGAGCACCCCTATATTTTAGGCCTTCTACACTCAGAGCTTCCTAATTGCCCCTTTGTCCTCCTACAATAGTTACATCATCCTCAAACCCAAAGGCCAAACCTAAATATAGGGATTCCATATTCCTAGTTAGCTTGAACAAATTCAAGCACTATAATTATCTATTTAAAGTGTTTGAGTAAGTCCCCATATATTCAGGCTTAGTTTATGATCAGCAGGTAAAGTATGAGAATGCCATTAGATCCTACAAAAAGTGTGGACTCCACAAAGTTGCAACTAATCCATAGGCATTCATTTATGCTAAATTATTAATAAACATCCTTCATAATGCCTTCTATTTAAAATATAGGTTTAATGACTAGGTATGTTTTCCCAACTCCTAATACTAGATTATTGATATCTCTGAGAACAACTTCAAGGTATACTACTCCCTCCTAGATTATAGATTATCTTATGATGAAATGGTAATAACATTCTAGATGAGGACCTAATAGATATATAACATCCTCCATGAATGGGCTGAGAATGTATATTCTAAATGGGTTAACATGGAGGATATCAATGCATACATAGTTTACACCTTCTAAGAGGAAGTATAAGTAGGCATGATCTTGTTCAATTGGCTATTCAGAAGCTAAGACTACCAGGACATCAATGAGATGTCGGTGCTTCTTCTTCACATTATCCTTATGTGTTAAGAGGTCTTAGACATGGGAGGATTGATCAACTTCAATTTACTCAATGTCATCATAGATATTTGACCTGGGATTAATTTACATATGATGAGTTACTTGTTAGATGTATTCTATGGGATGGTCTCTTTCAATCCTTTAGCCTTTCCTATATGGATTACTAGGGGCTCGACAATCCACATAATCTTTAAAAAAAAATATGACCATTAATTCCACCATCATGTCCAAGACATATGCGATAATTTCTACCTGGTAGTCTACTAAGACATTAATGAAGATTTATTCCTTGGCTCTCGAATGAAACCAAGGATTCCATCACACCCATAAAATACTATTGTCTTTACAAAGATGAAACTATGATCTAGATCATGGTTTTCCTCAAATACCCCCTCTACCTATCTTATTATGTTCTAAATCACCTTAAAAAATAGGAGATTACCTATTAATTGGTGTAAGTCATATTTAAGTTCTACATACAATGTCAGCAAAAGACATGCCCTCAACTTTTGATGATAATAAGGTACCACACCTATAAGACCTTCCATTAAATTTAGAATATGGTAGTTGGATGAGACTCCTTCACCTTTGCAAAGTGAAAGATCTAGCAATGGGACCTTAAATGGGTAATTCAATCTCACTTGGCATGGTACTCAACCCACCTCAAAATTAACTATGGTCATTAGGCTAAAGATGATGATGAGATCTATTTGAATGATGTTGATGACTAGGAGATGCTATCTTAGATCGTGGCTAAGAAGAAAAAGGGCAAAAAGGATCAAATGGACCCCTCTATACATCCTCCATATCCTACTTGATCCATGGAGGAATCAAATTTTATATCTCCATCCATCACCTAAAGGATCCTATAAGGCATTCTTCTACCTTCTCCTCTTCAAGCTCCAAGTCCATCTTTGCTTCCATCATCAGCTCTTATTCCTCATGCCTTGGATCCCCCTCTACTTCTACCAATATCTTATGCTCCTCAAGCCATGTCTCTTCCTCTACCTCCTTCAGTTTCTCCTCCTACTTCACCTCTACCTATACCCTCTTTAACAACTTTAGTATCTAATCCATGTTATAACCAGCCCTGAGCCACTCAGTGCTAAGAAGCCCAAGTGAAACCCACTTAGTAATTGGTACCTCAATCTCAAACTACATAGACCCTAAGGTTTGGTGTGGTCAATGGCTCAAGAATGACCTTAGAATTATGATATAAATAGGCACCCATCTAGGTTCCCCCTCTCACACCTAAATATCCACCCATTTCCCTTCCACCCCTCACTCCTATCACTTTTCAAATCCTAGATCTAGTACCCACTAGTTCTATTATGCCCCTAAAAATCTCTTAAGTAGTTCCTCTTATATTCATCATTTATCCCCTTGCATATTTTTCCCAAGTATATTTATCCTTAGTCCTCTTGAGAATTTTTTCCTCTTTTTCCCTTATGTTCCCTCCATCTCACAACCTAGAATCCTCCTAGTGCCTCCTTTGGGTGTGACTTTGATATTAGTCATAACTACAACTATTAGGAACATACCACTTATATCAAAAACCCTCTTAGTACCTACTCTAGGTAGTCTAGTGATCCCCTCAATAGTTATGAGCCTCTACCATTAACCCATATAGCTCATATCATACTAGTCAAACCATCTATTGCAACATCTAAAGCTAACCCAAGTAAGAGGGTGAAGAAGAAGTAGAAGGAAACTAATACTCTACACCTAGCCTAGAGTTCTCTTGTTTTGATTTATCCCCCTCCATAGGCATCAACAACTCCTTTATCCCTAGCCACAACATATCAATGCCTAGCTCCTTGACCCCCTCTTTCCATCACCTAAGGTGCCATGGGACTAGCCTTTAAATAGCCAATCTCTTCCCTACTATTCAAGGACCTATGCATAGGGGAAATTTCACCTTAGGTGAACCTAACTTAGGAATAGTGGTAAGAATAAATATTCCCATGGTCCTCCCCATTCATTTTCCCTCTTTTCACTCCCATTCCCCCTCTACCTCCATTAGTTTCCTCATTCATTCCTTCTACTTCCTCTATCTCCCCTCCACCTCATCCTCTTCCTTTCACTACCATTTTATCCACCCTTCCTACACCTCCTACAACCTAAAGAATAGTCTCAAGGTCATAAACATTGAAGATGACTATCTAGGGTGACCTAGATGTGTAAAGGAGTTTTGACTGAGCCTTTATAAGCATGAAGAGAACACTCACATAGAGGTTCATCTAGGAGGGAAACTTGGTGGTATGGTAGACCCATCCGGATCTTTTCTACCTCACTAAGGTGAGGAATTTCATCATAGAATAAAAGATGGTCGAGGACCCATTGTTAGTTATTAAATCCACCCAAGATATGTTTGAGAAGGTCCTTGATGACATGGATATCTAGGTTTGAAAATTAAAAGCCTAAGTAAAGAGAACATTTCCAGTCAAGCTAATTAGGTATGTCAAAGATGCCCTCCTACTAATTTTCTCATTCCTTGGAAAATTCATGGAGAATCAAGCTAAGACCAACATATATATACAATAGAATCAATCATACATGGAGAGTATTTCAAATATCTATGGGAAATTCTAAAAGATACAAGTGGTAGTCAATAAAGGAATGTTCCCAAAGCTTAAACTCATGCCGACCTCAAACTTGGGGTTATACCAAATATAGGTTGAGAACATGAGATTTGTTATGGATGAATGGTTGGCCTTGGCCTACATTATAATGGGATCTTTATAAGAAGTTAAGAAGAATATATTGAACTAATTCAAATAGGTCAATATCTTTGTGCTATTGCACCTAGATGGAATCTTTCCCAACCAAGGGGACTTCAGAATCCATCTGGGATAATTTGACCAAGTTTTGAGGGAAAAAGTGTCCAAGGTAAACCAAAAAAGGGCCTGGGTAGAGATAGATCTATCAACATATTCCATGGTGAGCATCAAATAGGTCTTTGGAATATAAGCATCAATGAAATCACCCTTCCAAGTTTTATGGAGACTAGCAACTTAGGTCAAAGTAATCTTCAAGGAGCTCCCAATGAACCTTGCCAAAATTGATAAGGAGATTAACCTCATGGTAGCTAAGTTAAAAGATAAGAGATCCTAATCAAATAATTTAGGAGTTGAACCTTGTTAGTTATATCCTCATGTCAATTAAATGGTCCCTTATAGATTTATTATGGGTTTGAGGGATTATCTCTTTTCAAATTTTGAAATATGGGTGTAACTATAATGAGTGGCCATCATGGCCTAGGATGGGATCCTCATGTTATTTGAATGTGAGCCTCATCCTTATCTATGTAAAGAAGAATCATATTATATTATAGGGTTGACCAAAAATTACTCAAAAGTGTTCTCAGATTAGAGCCAATCTTTCACCTACTTTTCCTTCATCGCTCTAGACTATAAAATCAGCCCAAATCGATTATTATAATAACATTTACTCTTTTAATGAATACAATCTTTGTTTTTTCCAAGAGGTTATATTTAGTGTTTCAATTTTTTTCATATTCATGCTAGAATGACTATCAATTCTAGGTTAATTAGATCAAGACTTTGCTTCTTTATGTTTGATATATTTATGATGTGCTTAATTATTACAATCATTGTGTTAGTTATTTAGTTTCCCCTTTAGTAGTGATAATAATTTGTGTCAATCCACAAATTCTTATATGGTTTTTATGTGTATTTGATAATAAACTCCTAGTAATCATCATTTGTGAGATCTCATATTGAAGGCATATTCCTAATTCCCTTAGACTCTTCCCATTGTATGTTCTTAGAGGTATAATTTTAGTGAAACTTGGTCTACAGTGTTATAACTATGGTAGAGTCACGTGGTTCATTGACCAAAGAATTAAGTTCATTATAGACCTAGAGGATCCCCTTTTCTATCTTACCCTTCCCTCTCTTTTTTGTTTTTTATTTTTAATTGAAATGCCCTTTTCCCTTGAGTTTATAAATAATAATCCCAATAATCAAATTCTCATAACAATATTTTACCTATGTGTAAGACATTAGGTTCAAATTTTGGTGGTGATAGTGTATATCATGAAGACTATACACATAGACTCTATTTTTGAAGTCAAATAATCATATCCATGCCTTGGGATAATCCCATATCAGTCCTAAAATAGAGGACAAAGTTCCATAGTTGTCCCCACCTTCTCCCTCTTAGGGAATACTTAATCTCATGGGCATTTCATGAGATTGAGTAAATCTGAGTGAACAATAGTTGGTGCTAGAAGGAAGGATAATTTTGAATACTTCATGATTATTATTAAAAATATATATATGAGTGTGTCAAAGATTTGTTTATTGTTAATAACATGCTAACTATTATTTTATTGTGAAACATCATGGAGACTAGTTTGCCTATTACTAAGGCTAGGTCCCATCAAGGTTGATTGGTAATTTCTCCAATAATTTTCAAAAAAAAAAAAAGTCTAAACAACCTAGACCTACCATGATTCCTATCAATTCATCCACATAATCTTTCCTAAATTTATAGCCCAAGATGGCCTGGTTAGCTAGCTCTTCCATCAACATATCAGGAGTCATCCATGATCTACCAAGGAACCTTAAAATGTATCTTCCTCAATTCACCCTTAGCATGGGATGAAATATGGAGTAACACATAACATCTTACAAAAATACCCTAATGATTCAAAATATAGAACATGGGGATGTGGCATGTAGGATTTTCCCCTTTACCTTAATAGACTATGCATATGATTGGTTCATCAACCTTCCCAAATACTCTATTCTAAATTGGGACCATTTTAGTTTTCCTTTACTCACCTAATTTGGCCAAGTGATAGACCCCAATGTCTTGTACCAATAATTTTTTTGCATCAAAATGGATCCCAATGATCCCATTAAGAACTTTAATTCTAGGTTTTAGAATATGTATATCTAGGTAATCATGTTTTATCAACCTAACTCTCAACTATCACTTGAAATGTATAAGAATGTACTAAACCCTTGGATATCCATGTTCCTAAGAAGGGACGTATCCATAAAAGACCTATCTTTAGCTTATGTAGGTGTTTTATTATTTTTAGAATATTGGAGTTATATTCCTAAGGAATAAAGGAGCTAAGCAATGTAAATCAATAAATAAATATGCAATAATTAACCTACTAATTTATGTAAATAGATTGTATTATGAACTTTTCTAGATATAGTAAGAAGTAAGATTAGAACTCAGCTTATTCTATCTAATCTAGATTGATACAAGGTTTGATACTGGAGGAGTAAGACTGAAAAATAATCAAAAATAGGTCTTTGGACTTTATTTCTTTATTGGACAAGAGCACTAAAAATAGGGCACCCTACTATCTAGCACTATAGTCTTATTCCAACACTATTGTCTTGAGGCTAAAAAAATTTTGGGTTCTATTTAGAATGCCTATGTTGCCTTGTCACTGAAATTTCAAGATTTTAGACTTCATGGAGTTCATTATGTGCCTATTTTAATATTCAAAACTCTTAGGAGCTCCTAGTGCTTGAACTTGAATACAAACTTGGGAAAGAGAGAGAAGGGGTTAATATGTAAAGGATATGTTGGATGCACATCACACCCTGTGTGTGGGAATGCTACCTATATACCAATACTCCAAAGAGGGATCAAGCTAATGTAGTTCTCCTATTGAAGTTCTTTGTGTAATTTATGTATGATCAATGCAACTAGAATGCAAAAATTAGATGTGCTTCAACTAGCTAGGGATTGGTGCAATTACTTGAGTAGGATTTTAATAATATTGTAAGGATGTATACAAAGAATAGGGAGGAGTGCTTGAGTATACTTGCTTATATTCTTGAATATGTCCTAAAAAAGAGTGCCAAACCTTCTAAATGGACTTTGAATGGCCATTTATAGGTAAATTAATGATCATGGGTTAAATGAATTCATGTGAGGCTGATAGGGAATTAGTTAAGGAACCAAAATAATCTAACTATTAGAGGAAAAATTGACCTTGGACAATAATACCAAAAATAAGAAACCCTGGGTTCTAGTACTCCTATCCTATTTGTGCATTGTTGTCTTAAGGGGATGAGACCTAGGGGGATGCATCTGGGCTTAAGAGGGCTACCTGGGTCTAGAAGGGCTAAGTCCAAAAAGCTTTGGATGACTCAGAATCAATGAAATAAGTATCCTAGAAGGGTTGTGTGAGCCAATAGAACCTATGGATTAGGTGTCTTATCAATACTAAAGTTGTACAATTTCACATTTTATATGACTACATTTTCCCCCCTTTTATTCTAATGATGCAACAAAGCAAAATATTAGTTTAAAGGAAAATAAGAATCATGCTTGAACTTACCTATAAGGGTGAAGCTCATGAGGCTATGTGATATAAGATCTGTATAGAGATATCACACTATGAATTGTGAATCTATTGTGATGCTAGAATGTGTTAGATGATGTTGAGTGTGTGTTAAATCAAGAGTAATATCATGAATGGAGCTGAGTGCTTAATTCCCTAGAAAGTGGCTCAAGAATGTAAAGGTTGGCCCTTTGGCTCCATCATCACCAACTATGTGAATTTAATGAATCATGTGTGTGTTAATCAATGTCTAGACTATGTGTCCAATCCCTCTAAATAGGTCACTTAATAATACAAAGGTTAGTTAGCCCTTTGGCTCTATCATTGCCCTATGAATTCAAGCTATGAAGAAATACCTATATAGAATAGATGTCATATTAGATGGCTCATGAAGCCCATGGATGTTCTAAAAATCTAACAATGTGGCATGGATGAATGTATGCTAGAAACTAGGCCACTCTTAGCCATTTACAAAGATGGAGGTAAGGCTTGTATGAAAGCCTCTTCAAAACTGATATAAAATTCTTATGTGAAATCAAAAATGATAAATTAGGTACTCAAAAAGCTAAATTTGTATGAAATTTTAACTCAAATGTGATGTCAACCACTTGTAGATGGACTAAGGAATTCAAACACTAAAAATGCTTGGAATAAAACTGAACTCAAAAAGAAAAGAAGATCAATGTGTCATGCACACTACCCCAAATCACTAATGTTTGGAACTTGGATTCTTATCTAAAAGTTATGCCAACTACCTAATCTGAATTAAAATTGAGAACCATCATGCCGTACATGATAACCCACTATATCTAAGAAAATTATATTGAGACTACTAAATTTCACTTATCTGGAAGTGTAAAAATTACCCCTAAACTAAAATTTTTGCCTATTTCTAGAAACCCTAAGTGTTTTCTTACCTAGATAAGAGTTCCAAAATCTAGACACCCCTATATTTGGTGTTACTATCCATTTCTGACATTGTTGTCTGGTGTGAAAAATGACTATTGATCTAAAATTGTCGCTATTTCTCTACTTTGATTTGACCTCTAGATTTTGTACTAAGTCTTCTAAATGATGTTGTTTCAACTGTTAGGAGGTTTGATCTTTGTGATAAACCCCTATTTGATTCCCCCTCTTCTGAGGGTAGGATGATCCACTTGTAATGACTACCTTCAAAAGAAAAGAGTCCTCCAAGTGTGTTAAACTCTATAGATGCAAGATATAACATGATATTTAAGGATATATCAATATTTAAATTGATAGATTGTTAGATTAATAGGGGTATGCCTATATAGATATAATAATGTAAAATCATGTACATGATACTAAACTAGATTGGTAATGTTAGATATTAGTTGTTAGTTTGTTATTAATCATGGAGGGATAGATCATGATGTCCATCATGGCATCCAAGAAGTAAGATAAATGTGTGATTGGAATCATGGTATTACACACAGTGAGGAGAAAACAAGAAAACAATCATATAAATAAAGAAGTAAGAATCATACAAGGGTGGCCAAAGGGCCATGCAAAATAGGGACATGGACACATGTCACTCAAATGGGAAGATAATCATGGAAGGCATGTTCAAATGATACATACAAATATAAGTAAACAAGTAAATTTGGCACAAGGTCCACAGGCACATAGAAAAGTACAAGCAAATGACATTGGTAAATATCCTAAGGCAGACACATGAATAGAGGTAAAGGACATTGGTAGATATCCTATGACATAAACAAAATACAAGAAACAAATGGAAATTCAATCACACAAGCTATGCTAAGAAAGGAATAAAAGAAAAAGTAAGAACTAGAAGATACAAACACATATAACTAATCAAATCAAATGTGAAAGTATGCAAAACATGTGTATTATAAGACTAGGTATATGCTAAGAAATACATAAGTGTTAGGTACTAGTGAAATGTTTATGTAATAATTTATGTAATCTATAGAGTAATGTACATCAACATGATAACTCAGAGTGTGTAGTGTAGGAATGACATAACCTAGATGTTGTACTCATGTAAAAGATGTAGGGTTCATTTTAGCAATAAATATTCATTAATTCATGAATATTTAGTTTTGGAAAAATTAAATTTGGTGACTTTTTAGGGTGTAGGAGTTGACCCTTTCACCTAAAATTCTAAGATTTCATTTTTTACCTAAAATTATAGGATTTCATTTTTTTAGGGGTCAACTTGCCAATGATTTACAATATTTATTCTATTATCCATACAATTCAACATATATATAGTACACTATACAACTACATATGTTTTCATTCCTAGAGGTCACAATCTTGCCACTGAAGTATCTTTATTTAACAGATTATGAAGATCTTGAGAGTTGAGGCTATACTCTACCACTCAACTACTTTTATATTTTTATTAATCGACCTCTGCCAAAATGATGTCATATGAAATAAATTTGACACACGATAGCAAAACACCACACAAAGGCAAAAAACTACTGCCTGGTTACAAGGCACCACATGATGGCAATCTACCACCCAATGGCAACATGTTACCTAATGACAATATGATTCATGATGGTAAGGTGCCACATGGTGGCACCTTGTCGCTCGATAGCACTATATTGCATGGATATATGTTAATGTCTGATGAAGGTGGGGAAGTCAGCCATAATAAACTGCCTGATAATAAAGCTATACCATCAGGAGGAAATAGCAATGGTAAATCACCAAAACTAATACTAAAAAAATCCAACATCATGTCTTATTTTAGAAATCTAGGAAAGAGGGATATGTAAATAAAAGGCACTTCAAATAAAGGTAATTCTAAAACTTATTTTATAAATATCAATTTAATTTTTTTATTGTAGAATAATTACAAAACCATTTTAATGCATAAATTGACATGGATATTGACACTATTTCACTTGAAAAGATTAATCCCAATAACTTCTCACCACCTAAATATTTTATTAATGAAATACTCCCTAGAAGACACGCCTCTAGGTATTTTAGTAAAACACACTCCCCTAGACACTTTACAAAAAACATGTAGTTATTTTTAGATAACTAATTTTGTTAAAAATTCCACTCAAAAATTTTGACAAAGGAAGAGAAGTATATGGACAATAGGAAGGTCTTTTCAAGTTAACTGGGTTGCAAATTTTCCATTTATACAACCTGTAGAACAAAAAATTGGTATTGAACCTCCAACAAAGTGTAGATGTATAATTTGTAGTTGTAAACTTGGAAAAGATCACAAAATGCAACTTAAATTAGACACAATTGAGAATCATTGTGGGAAAATATACATATCCATCAAGCACCCAGATGGATAGATAACAAGAAATCACAGATGGAAAATTAGAGAATAATGCATGCATGTAAGATATACATAGGAATATGAAAATGATCAAAAATGATAAAAACATCTTGTTGAGAAAAGGGGAACCATTAAAATGTAATTTGGAAAAGTTATGCACTCTAATCTTAAGGCAAAATATGTACAGTTCTCTACAATTTTCCACATTTTAAAAAAGGGAAGACCCATTTTTGATTTTTTAGATTACAAAATTTTGTTTCAAAATAATGGGTTTTTGGATATTCCATAGTCACATTGGTCAAATAACATTGCTTTGGAAATGGCAAAATGTCTAGCCATTATTGAGAAGGAAGATTTGAAAGAAAGTGTTAAGAGATCACAGTTTATCTCTATGTCCATCGATGAGGTCACTATAGTTGACAACACAACATGGGTTTGCATGCATGTGTGCACCTTTGAAAACTATTCAAGGCAATCTTATCTTTTACCTGTCCATAAAATGGTAAAAAATTGCAATTCATAAAACCTCCATAAATTGGTTGTATCGAATTTAAGGGAGAGAGCTAGGATGGATGATTATGCCATAGCTACAAATTTGTTGTGTGTTGGTGTTGATGGAGCATCACTAATGCAACGGCATAGAAAGGGTCTTTGTGTTTGAATATAAATAATAGTTTCTTCATTTATGATTTTAATCCATTGCATGGCATATAGGATGAATCTTGCTTATAAAATTGCTAGCACATTCAGTAATGTCGTAAAAGTGGAAGAGTTGATTCTTGACTTGTATGCCTACATGTCAAGCAACCCAAAACTATTTATGGAGTTCCAAATATTTGTAATTTTGGTGATAGATGGTAAAAAACTACTGAAAGATGTTGAAACCAGATGTATTTCCATGTATGAACCTACCTATAAATTTTTATAGGAATATCCATCTTTGATAGGGTTTATGTATAAATATCATAAGGAAGTTGAAAAAGCAAAAGATTTGATGTGTTGTTTAATAGATTTAGAAACATTACTCACATTATGCGGTACTTTACCAATGTTGAAGGAAATCAATTATTTAATGAAACATGCCCAAGAGAGATCTATCTATATTGTTGACTTCATAAGTTTGAGAAAACATGTATGTCAATGTTTATATATATTATACACATCCAATGAAAGATTTCATGGTCCTATTTTTAGAACCTAGAAAATTTTGATAGATATTCAAAATCTAGAGAGTTATTTGAAATTCAATATAAATTATCATATTTGTGTCATGGTAAATGGCATTGATATCCTAGTGCACACATGCTTTAGAAGACTTGAAGTTATGGGAGTTGACCTTAAAGATGTAGTAGTGACACGTTTACTATACGATAATGTTTTATATAAAAAATTAATCAAATTGAGAAAAAATTCAAAAATTTTAGCCATGGAGATTAGAGAACATTTTCAAAGGGATGAATTTTTGGAAGGCATGGGAGTTCTGAATCCCATCTTTTAGAACAATGTTAACAATCAAGAATAGATCAGCACATTATTTCACAAATGCATGGGTACAATTGTAATGCATTTATGTAGATCTATGTATGTGAATGGAATTCAAATTAATGGTATTTTAAATAAATAATTATTGATGTCTCAGTCAACACAATTTGAGATTACAATGATGGATCAATTTTAGTGTTTAAGTGATGCAACAAAAAATGGTGCAATTACTCATCTATGGAAAAAACTTTATCCAAGCAACATATTACAAGAAATTATTAGTGAATATTTTAGATTATATGAACTTGTTCAAACAATGATTTTGGGTTTTATGGAAGATGAGCAAGTGTTTAGTGCATTATCCTTCGTGAAGTTAAAACTAAGAAACATATTAGATAAAAATCTAGAGACTTGCTTGAGACTATATGTTTCACACTATTATATGGATAAGTTTCCATATGATAGAGTAGTGGCAACATGGATTTATCTATTGGAAATAAGAGGTGTGACTAATACAGCCACCAATACAGAGGATAAGAATATAGAAACTAAATATGACACTGGCATGGTTGATGCAAAACACACTTACGATGAGAAAGTTTCTTGAGGATTATTTTAGCTACCCAACTTTTAATTTGATAAGTATAGCAATTAATTTTTTTTAAATATTTTTAATTCTTCAATCTGCAAATACATTAATTTTCTGTAATCTATTTCATATTTATTACAATTATGAATCTTATCAATACATTTGAATTGATATTTTTTGTCCTATTAAAAATATGTATTTTAAATAGTACTTTTATCTTTGCAATGCATGTCATTCATTAAGTAGCAATTATAATTGTCATTGACATTATACAGAGTATTTCATTATAGCATTCATTGAAGCATATAAGTCTTATCTCTATACGTATATGGATGGTGCATCATAGAACATCAATTCTATTGTCATTAAAACTCCCATTATTAAGATTTATTATTTTTCATTATCTTAATTGTCTATAATAGTAATTTGGAGAGTAGAGACACAGATATAATAAATACATAATAGTGTAACAATAATTATTCTATTTCATGTTTACATTAGTACCATTACACAAATATATAGGAAATATTTCCAAATTTCACCACATTCAATACAACAGCTACTAGAACAGTGTAACAATGCATTCAAATATACAACTACTAGAAAAATATAACACTACTAATGCATTCAAGACTAAAACTACTAATATTTACTCTACAATAGTCTATTATTCCTACAACTACTACAATTTTCAAATACTACTACCAAAAATATTTTTTCCTATAGTTATGTTCGTATATTTCCAAATTCCACCACAAACAAAGCATTCAATGCCAATAGTAAAATAGTTTAACAATGCATTCAAATATACTATTAGAACAATATAATGTTATAACAATGCATTCAATATTAAAACTACTATAAGAGTATAACAATGCATTCAAATAATACAATTGTGGTAGAACAGTATAATTCCATAAAATATTTACTCTACTTTTTCTCCATACAATATATAAACTTGACAACAATACATTTTATATATATAATATAAAAAATTTATAGCTAAAATTATTTTGAACAATTGTAAAATATCATTTAATAAAACATTTGTCTTTCAAAAAAATAATGTATAAACTATTTTAAACAATAGAAACTCTCATTTTGAATTACTATAAACTATCATTAAATAAAATAAGTGTCTTTGAAATAAACATGGTATAAATATTTTTAAGCAATACAAACTATCATTTTAGACAATATAAATTTAAAAAATCAACATTTTTTTGGTTGAGACTCTCCACCACCAAGTTTTCCATCCCCACCCATGGAAACCCCACTTTATGGACATGCCTATGGAACTAAATCATCGATTATCACTCCCTCCTAAAAATTATCTACAAAAAAATTCATTTGTGCAAGAATCACCCTCTCCTCCTTCGATGCATCCCCTATCAAAATAATTGTAGGATCCTCATATATTTTTTGCTTTAATAGAATGCTCGAATCCATACCATGCTCCTTAATTAATTTTTTCAACGTGTTGTTATATTTATTCAACATAACCAACTTTTCTTTCAATGTAATAGCCATGGAGATACTTTTCCATGCATTTTTCAAATGCACATTAAGAACATATGATTCTTCCTCCAAATTTTCATATTTTTCCTACAATAAATAAATAAAGAAAACTTACCACAACTTTATCCTTCTCTGCTTGAGCGATGGTAACTAGGTTGATATCTTTAGCCCATTTATTGAAATATGCTTAGGCTTCACCATTTATGTTTTCTAACCTATTGATCATAATGTCTAAAATCCTATCATTGTAATAATTGGCCACAAATATCAATCCATATTGAGCTTGCTCGAATAAAGCATCAATCTTAAAGGGTTCATTTTGAACAAGAAAAACACATTCATTCTTTCAGAGTGGTTGCAGTAATAAGTATTTATTTCCTTGATAAGAGATTTCACCCTTACCTCCCATTATTTTAATTCATTAAATTCATCAATAATACCCTCCTATATATTACTAAAGAGATCATCAAAAATCAGATTATGCAAGGAAAAATTAGTAAGGGAATCATCAGAGACATTTAAATTATCATGGGTGGGGGTAAGAGGCAGCAAGGCCTGGGGAAGAGGTAGAAGGTACTTATGAAGGTACATTAGAAACTTAGATAAATTCATGTGTATTGAATCCACTAATAGCCAATGGTATACTTTCGATGTTGAGAAATTCTTCATCTAAATCAATATGTTGCAAACATGTCAGTGCATGTGCACTCAAAATACCACCAACTAAGAAAGTTGGGAAATCTAAAATTTGATGTGTTCTTCTACTTTGTGTAGGGAAGGATATGTTCTTTCCTCTTCTATGACTCTGGGCTAGTGGTGGGGGTGGTTGCATACTTCTCAATATACTAATAGAGGTTGGGTGGATTGCAAAAAAAATGCATTCAAAAATAGTAAATTAAAAAGCATAAAATAGATGCAAATACAAATTGAATATGTTAATATTATTACCTATTCATGACAAGGTGACTACCTCACCCATTCTAAGTGTCCTTGCTAGAGTTATCACATCATTTCCTATTATGGTTGAGGGAGTTGGCTCTTGCTAATTTATTGTGTTTGTTAGAGAGACATTGGTGGTTTGATCTATAAAATGAGTAAATTAGCCACTTATTTAACTAGAAAACTCTAAAAAACTTCAAATCAAAAAAAAAGTTGTAATGGCAAACATTGATCATGTTGTATAAGATATTCCTCAATGTTAACAATTTGAGAGTCAAATACAAAATAAAAATTTTAAAAAAAATGTGAATATAATTTTTCCATCTAATAATACAAGAAAAAAACATTAAAGGAAATTTTGTGGAACTTGGAAGTGGAAACAAAACATAAACCATTCTTGGACATTTTGCAATTCTAAATGAATTGAATGAAGACTCTATCAATTGAGTATCACCAAATCCCTATGAAACATGCCAACCTTTATTTACTACCTATTTTTTTGTGTCATAAACATGCACTCTTGCCTATAACAAATAACAAGCTGAAAATGTTAAAATTTAAAATATATATATAAAATAAAAAATGAGACTTGGGAAAACTAAACTTACCTCCTATTCCTCGATAGATAAAGCATTAGCCTTCATTTTTGGATGTAGTCCAGGGGGAATTGCAGTTTTTTGGATTTCATATAAGGCCTCAAAGTAAAAGGCTAGAATGTAGTTAGAAGAAAAAATTGTGCAACTATCCTTCAAGAACACAAAATTCAACTCCTACCTAATCCTGCTTGAAATAACTATGCACCAATCACATATAACACCCGAGAGAGAATGAAGATTATAGTAAATATCACACAATGGAATTTTTTATGGTCTTCCCTATAAAACAATTCTCACTTGAAAGAAATGGATAATAGATTTGAGAAATGGATCACTTATTTTCTCAACAGGGATCCCCCTTTGATTTTGGCTATTTTGTAATGAAAATAGAAAAGTAAAACATGCAATGGGGAAATAGGATATCAAACTATTTATAATAAACAATTCAGTTATAGAAAAGTAAAATGTGTAATGGAATAATAACACTTACCAGATGGGTCAATGGATAATTTATAAATTGACTCTAAGTAATTTTTATCATCATCAGATAAGATGACCTTAGTGCTAATAGGACTCACATTGCAATGTAGAAGACCTACTAAATTTTATATGTCTAATGGAGATATCCTAAAGGATATTATTTTATGGTTAAACTAGGCATCGAACCAACTCTCACTATGATTATAACTACCAAGTAAAGATCATAGTAGATTTTTGTTGATATCTAAATCATATCGTGGTATCTATGACAGGCCTCTGAGCTATCATTGATCAACCCAACCAACATATGATTCCAGATGTTCAAACATTTTAAAGAAATCTAGACACAATAGGTTTTTGAAAACACAACTATTCATCCTCTCTAATGGACTCAAAGTCTTTATAGATTTGGAAGCCATAAAAACCTAAATTTTGAGCTAGAGCCTAGAAGTAGGTACCTGTAGGTTGATTTGGAAATAGGTAGACCATAGGGGATGAGTAACAGTTCATAGGTTGGTTTGAAAGTAGGTTGGTTAGGTGATAAAAAAAGATAAATAGTATGAAAAGAGGTCACTATAGAGTTATTTATAGGTAAGGAGGGTAACTGGGGCAAATAGTTTCCATAACTAATGACTAGTATAAGGCACTAAGTGATATGCAGGTGTAGGTAGAAACAACATCCTACCGCATGGAATTACACTATCACATGATAGCATTGTGTCACATGACATTACACTATCATGAGATAGCATGGTATCACATGATAATATGGTGTCATGCAATAGCATGGTGTCATGCAATAACATGGTGTTGAATGATATCATAATGCCACATGATAGCATGGTACCACCTGACACCATGATATCATATGACACCATGTTGTCATGTCACACCATGATATCACATGATAACATAATGTCACTTGGCAACATGTTATCGAGTGACATTATTCTATCATGTGATAATGAAATGTCACATGATAACAAAATTCATATGACAGCATAATTTCATGTGGCACCACAATGTCACACGATAACACAATACCACCTAGTGTTTCACTATTTGTTATGATAAACAAATGGTGATTTTCCACCTGATATATGTGCTCTGATTCACCAAGGGAATAAATATGATTTGCCTACACAAACCTAGGGGGTTTTTATCATGGCCTCTTAAAGTGAACCCTAAGAAGATAACCCCAGTGGGTGTGTATATCGATGTATGTCTCTAATGTAGAAGTAGTAATGCCCCCTAAATGGGTAGAATGAAGTAATCAAATAGTTGGATATCACTACACACACTCAAAAGAGATCAAGTGAATCATGGCAGTGTAGATAAATTGACATACAATAATAAGAAACAATAAATGTAAGTCTTATCATGATAGTAGTAATGTAAACATGGATGATGCATACAATCAAAAAATGTTTTTGGTGTTTTTGATATATTTGAATGTTTTTGATTTTTTAAGTTTTGTATTATTTTTGTATTTTTTAAAATATTTGAACTATGTACAATTAAGCAAGTGAGATTATGTATAATCAGTGATAAAAACAAGTGATACTAATCGATGAGTCGCAGATGAGACTCCCTATCATGGTATATTGTATCAAATAATGGTAGTGTGTAATATCATAAGGCACGATGGAGTGTTTGAGATTATGCAAATAAAATTTTTGTACATTGTAACTACTCTAAAATTTATAAAGTGGAAACTGCATGTGGAGTCCCCCTATGACTCTGAGAAGTGGATGAAACTATAGGGATCTTAGGGACACATATAAAAGTAGGAGAAGAAGCTTTATGAATAGGTGTTCTCTATATAGCTATATGAGACCATAATGTAACTTCTCTAGGTGTGAACACTATATCTAGAAGTTTTCTAGAATCCTAAAATTATGGGGGTGTATGAACCCTCTGTATTGGTGATGGATGTTGTTACTATGGATGGATCAGAAGTGGAAGTTGTATTGAAACTCAAGGAGAAGCTAAAACCAATGGGAGAACTAGAGCTAGTGACTGGAAGCTAGTAGATGGATCTAAAGTGGGGATTGGTGACTCATAAGGAACTCTACCAATTATAATAACCTAATTAGTGTGAATGAATTTAATGTATATATGAGCTATCGAAGGTACTACCCTAAGTTTTTTAATCCATAATCGACCAAGTAATATGTTAAAAACTCCTGCACTGGGAACTATAGTGAATGGTGTGGCCACATATAGGACCAACCTATAATGGAAGTACTATCTCACCCAATGAACTATGTATATGCCCACTAAAACCATTAATAACTATGTCTATCAGAGTGATATCTTACTCTGAATAACCCAAAAGTTATATAAGTGTGAAAGTGCACATATTAAGATTGGAACTATTTTTAATGAGTACATAATAAATAAGTTGATTTTGAATATGTGTTTTGATAAATAGTGCATTGTAACCTATATTATCCTTGACAATATCATGATTTGAAAAATATATAGAAGGCCTAGCTGGAACTCTGGACTCATACACCCCTATCATACCACTCAAAGGATGTGATTCCACTAAAGTTGTTTGTTATGTATGGTTAACACCTGATGTGTTCACTTGCTCTTGTTTAGAATACTATGGAAATGGATCTTAAAAATTTTCAAAGATTTGTCTTGTGTTGGTTTTGCCTTTGGAGGCTCAACTGAAGTGCCTAGATCAAGTAGATTATCATCTATCAAGTCTTATGTCTTATGTCACAAAATGATGCATCTATTTATGGTATGTCCTGGTGCCCTTTGAAAATCAAAAAATGCATGCTAATCATATCCCTGTGGAATAGGCTTTGTTAGATATGCTTCTCAGATAGGAGGGAGAGTGATGATGCTTTATTCCAATGACTTCTATAAAACCCTAGCTAGAGAAATTGGTAGATTGGTAAATGCACAATGAGGAGGTGACGATAGAACCACACATTAAGGGGGATCAAAAGTTGCATTAACTATTGGTTGATTCTAATTCTTATTATGATTGATTTTGACCTTGTATGGAACTTTGTTGTTACTCTTATTAGTTGTGTTTAGAATACTTGAATACTTGATTTTTCCCATTAAAATTTTTGACTTCTCTTCCTTTGAGTATATGACATAATTCAGTGAAGAAAAAGAATATTTTAAACATAATAGATTCATGTAATGCTAGTAAAAGGCTCTATTTGCAGATGTCCTATAGCTCTTGATAAGCCATGGGGATAGTTAATTTAGATAGAATAGTCTTGTATTTAAGAACATAATCTTTGAGAGGCTCATTTGACCCTTTTTTTGTTGTGTAATCTATGCATATGAAACCTTATCACCAATGTTGATATTTAAATATGCTAGGAACATGTTTGCTAAAGGATTGAATGCCATGACCAACTGATTCAATAGACTATAAAACCATTGTAAAGCATAATCCTTTAGGATCCATGAAAAAAAATTGGTAAGTAGCCAGTCATTGGGTACATAATCCAAACATGATGCATGAAAATCTCTCAAATGTGTCTTTGGATCACCCTTTCCATCATAAAGAGTAATTTTGGGTTGAACAAATCCTTATGGCAAGGGTGTAGAAGTAATGTGACATGCCAATGATGTATACAAAAGAGAAAAAGAATCCAAATATTGTGTAGGTCTAGTGGTACCTTCCTCAAGATGTTGCACCTTAGATTGAAGAGATTGGATCTCTTACACAAGGGCTAGCACATTAAGAGATAGGGATGTATTAACTGTAGTTGGTGGCATGGAAGAAGGTTAGGTTTCTATAGGGGTGGTTGAGACATAGTTGCCCCTATGGTGTCATTTGTAACTGGCTACTTTGAATGATTAGAAGACTCAACTTGTTTGGCCTTTTTTATTTATATGATAGATTGAAAAATTAGTGTCTGATCTTTAAGTTGTTCCTTAATTCTTTCTCTAAAATTTTGTAAAACCAAATCTTTGTTGAGGACTACTTCATTATCAAAAATAGGTGGTAGTGGATTGATAGTCCCATGTGGTGGAGCAGGAGCATTGGTGTGTACATCATCAGTAGTATTTTCATACTACTCATGATCAGAGTTATCCTCATAGAAATTTATATAATCTAGACGTGTAGAATCTATGACAAGAATCTAATTTGGTTGTTTATCCATGGTATATGGTCGAGTTGAAGGAATTTTAGTGAATTCAAGAGGATTTTCACTAAGTCTTGCACTTTGTCTTGAGGGAAGAGATGCAAGGAAATTAGGTGGCATAAGTAATATAACTTGGATAAAAGTATAAAAGTAAAAGCTGATATAATCTAAACAAAGAACTAGAATATGCATAGAAAGGATACGGAGCTTCAAAATATGTAAGGTGTTACCTCAACAAGAAAAAAGGAGATATTACATGAAACTAGGGATTTTTTAGAAATATTATTTACAAAATACTATGAACTTTTGAATTTAAAATTGATATTATAAATTAGATTTTGAACTAAAAATGTACAAAATGATTGGAAAAAACTTGGAAAAATAACTAGGAACTACTTGATGAATTAGGGTTTGAAAAGAAATTTTTTCAAAATTAGTATAATAATTTGAATTTTTTTATGAATTTATAGAATTTATCTTGAAAAAGTTGGAAAAAATTTGAAAATATTTTTAAAATTAGCAATATATTTTTCCTAGTGGTTTGAAAGAGTTTGTATGCAAATAGGACCTAGTATGTGCAAACTAGGTTCTTGGGTGAATTTATTGAAAATATTTCAATTAATTTGTAGTTTTATAATTTTTAAATTTAGAAAAAATTAGGAAAATATTGAAAAAAAATATAAATAATTAGCCTTGGGGTTTCTAAGGTTTTTTATGCAAAAATTCAAAGTAATTTAGATTCACCAAATGTTTTATTATTTTTAGAATATTGGGGTTACATTCCTAAATAATAAAGGGGTTGAGAAATGTAAATAATTAAATAAATATTCAATAATTAACCTAATTATTTGTGTAAATAGATTGTATTATTACATTTTCTAAATATAGTAGAAAGTGAGAGAGATTAGAACCTCTCTTATTCTGATTGCTCTAGACCAAGATAAGATTTGATACTGGAGGAGTAAGACTAAGAAATAGTCAAAAATAGGTCTCTAGACTTCATTTTTTGATTAGATAAGAGCATCAAAAATAAGACACCCTACTATCTGGTGTTGTATTCCTATTTTGATGTTGTTGTTTTGAGGTTGAAATATTTTTGGGTTCTATTCAGAATGCTTGTGTTACCCTATCACTAAAATTTTAAGGTCTAAGACTTCACAGAGTTCACTATGTACTTGTTTTAATCTTAAAAACTCTTAGGTGCTCTTGGTGCTTGAACTTAAATGTAAACTTGGGTAAGATAAAAGGGGTTAGTATGTAAAGGATACGTTGGATGCACATTATACCCCATATATGGGTACATTGCTTACATACCAATACTTTGAAGATGGATCAAGCTAATGTAGTTCTCCCATTAAAGTTCTTGGTGTAATTTGTGTATGATCAATACAACTAGAATGCAAAATTGCATGTGCTTCATTTGGATGGGGACTAGTGTAATGACTTGAGTAGGCTTTGAATAATATTAGAAGGCTTTATATAAAGAATAGGGAGGAGTGTTTGAGTGTACTAACTTGTATTCCTGCATCTCTCTTGAAAATGATTGCCAACCCTTCTAAATACACTTTTAATGGCCTTTTATAGGGAAACTAATGATCATGGGTTAAATTAATTCACATGAGGCTGATAAGGAAAAAGATAAGGAACTGAAAGAATCTATCCATTGGAAGCAAAAGTGAACTTGGACAATAGCACCAAACATAGGACACCTTGGGTTCCAATTCTCCTAGCCTATTTAGGTGTTATTATTCCAAGGGGATGAGACTTGGGGGGATGGATCTGGGCCTAAAATGGCTACCTAGTTTGAAAGGGATAATTCCAAAAAGCTTTGGATGATTGACAATTAATTAAATAAGTAACCTAGAAGGGTTTTGTGAGCCAACATGAGGACCTATGGATTAGGTGTCTTAGCCATACTGAAGTTGTATAATTTCACATTTTACATGACTAAAATTGGAGCCATCAAATTGGATAGGAAACTAAACCCCCAAGGTCCAAAAATGACCCCCACTCCTATTATTTTACCATATATTCTTGCATTTAAATTCTTTCCCAACACTACCAAAAATACCCCAATGCTTTAGTTGTTCCCTATAATGCATCAACTCCCACTAGGTCACCCCACTTCAAACCAATTGTTGGGTTTCCTTAATCTAGGGAACCAAGAACTTATTCCCTAAACTCAACATCAATTAATGTTGGTCATAATAGAAAATACCCAAACCACACCTCAAAAGTCCACTAAGAATGTGTTTCAAATTACTTTGTGCTCATTTCTTAGTTTGGAAGTAAGTAATGAAACTAGTAATAGGGTGTGTAGAAGAGTACTTGGTAAAAGTGCATGCATGATCCAAATGATGATGGTAACTCCTCTTTGGCTTAGAAGGAGTAACCTAAAAATAAGAAAGGCACTAGAAAAAGGGGTTGTTAGATGGATGGTTGAGTGGATTGCCTAGCGTGAGCTAGATCTAAGAAGCATACGCTTTCTAGGAGGATGTCAATCCATTATTTATAACAATTAAGTTTATATAAATGAAAAGAAAGGAAAATAATATTCAATAACTATAAATTAAATGCATGTGATAAAAAATGGAATTAAATTGCTATAAAAAAATGACTAAATATAGCAAAATTGGGTCAATACTTGTGCTAAGATAGTTGGGGTCAGTTTCATAAAATCAAGAAAGTCTCTATGAACAGGTAGGAACACAAAAAATAGGGTTTTTCTAGGGTCAAGGGGGTGAAATTTACTTATTATTTTCTACCATAGTGAACATCGATGGTTGGGTGAACTATTAGTAGTTGATTAAACCATCGATGGTTGGCTGACCATTGACAATTGAGGTGACCATCAGCAGTTGAGTTAAACATCAATGGTTACCTGTGTGATACTAGGAATGATCAAAAAATTATTATAGATTAGGTAATTAGGAAAATAAAGGTTTTTTATGGATTTGAGGGATGGAAAATAAGACATTGATGAGTTTGATAGGGTAGGGAGGTTAGAAATGAAACAAATCAAAGAAAACAAGTATGAGATACATGTAACTTGATGGTGGAAGATTATAGCAATTTAGATAGAGTGATATTACTTTTGCCTTCAAAAGTGATTTTGAAAGAGGTTTGGGTCTCTGTTGATGTTGCTTGCTTACTAAAGGGACACTGGATACCTATATGCAAGATAACTTGGATGTGGATTTCCAGATTTTTAGATCCAATTCTTCTACTACTTCTCTCATTTTTATAGGATGAATTTACTAAATGTGTAAGATGAAGTTGATAATTGTGATCGAGGAGATAGTTATTAATTATGATGCTTTAAAGTTAGTTTACATCACAAAATAGAAGTTAAATGTGCCATGCTTATCACATATAACTGGTAATTATTTAAAGCTTTAAAGCAAGCTTGGAGATATGACTATCAATGGTCAGGCCAACTATCAATGGTTAGGTTGACCATCGGTAGTCAAAATTCTAGAGGAAATAGGTTAACAAGGGCTAAATTAAAAAGTTAAATAAATTAATAAATGGGCTAATTCAACTAGGTGGTCAACTAACCTTAGACTCAGGTAGGGGTTTAAGGCATTTTAACATCTAAAACTATGTAGTTTTTTAGTGTACATTTTGCCCATTTTTGTTATGCAGCTTTGGATTAACAACATACAAAATAAAAATAAATAGATTACTAGTCATGGTCTGATTGCCCTAAGTATAAGAGGATGTGTTCCCACTCAAACCAAGGGAACTAGTCCACAACATTAGTCATAATTGATCAATTCATGCCTATCAAGTCATCTAGATAGGGTTAGCATTATGCATAGGTATCTAGGGTAGGAAGGGCTCCCATAAAATAACATAAATGGTCTAGTCATGCAAGAGGTAGTGAAAAGTTCAAAAGTTTAACTTGGAAAGGTTAGTCATTATGCTCAAAATTATCAAGGCAAGGTCATCCCAAAATAGGTGAATGTTCAAGTCAAAAAGGCCAACATCGAGGTGGAAGTGGTCAGAAGGGTTGGTCAAATAAGGTTAATCTTCAATAGCTCAAATGTTGTTTTAGTGGAGAGTAGGTGATCTCCCAAAAGGTTAGCACTGAGGTAGGGTGCACTAAATTTTTTTCAAAGAAGGTGGGGGATCCTACTAAGCAAAATGATTTATTACCAACACCTACCATGAGATGCGGGTATGATTATGACACTCATTAAGATATAGGACCCAACCACAAACACATTTTAAATGTTGATGAGGGAGACGATGATTCTTCTAGAGGACAATAAATGTATCACATGGCTACCCATTCATGGGGAGCCAATCTACCATATAGAGAGTGAGGATATTGACTATCATATGGATTTGATATATGGGGCATATTGAGAACATTCCCAATTTCACTCAGGAGGATTTAGTTATAGACCCCTATACCAGAGGTCTCCTACAAATAGATGCCTACTCATGATGATGATGATGATGATTGCCATGTCTTACTTTATGGTTCTATATTTGAGTGGTGAATGTTTTACATACCTGTTACTAGGGGTACTAGAGGAGATGTTTTTAAGGAGGATTATGTTTAGATGGGTCCCAATGTTATTAGTTTAGATCTACAAGGAGATTTGGACCTTCAAATCATATAGGTGATATGGGATCAGTGTTGGGTTCATGTTCCATTACTGGGTGTATGAGCACATTTAGGTAATAAGGCTTATGGGGGTACCCTAAGATGGATTTAGCTAAGAGATATTTCTAGTTAGATTCACTAGATGGAGAGGTGACTATGTGTTGATAGGTGTTGGTGGTGGTGATCAAGACATAGAGTGGTTCAAGGATGCCTTGGAAGGTTTGGTAGATGATGACATAGTATGGAGGCCATATGTAGGTTGGCTTAGGTGGCTAGGATACATCTAACACACATTATCCCTACAAAGCTAGTGCTAGATTTATAAGAGATGGGATAGGGAGATAGATCTTATCCCATTTGAATGAGTGCAAAGGTAGTTTGGATTAATGTATGGGATCCCACTAGATTTCTCATGATACAAGAGGGAAGATGTCAAGTTCCCACTCCTAGAGCCATAGCCATAGGATATTGTATTAGACTATGAGGAGCTATTATCTAGAGCCACCAATGATGATGTTAGTAGTGCAAATGGGTATGTGGCATGGTATTAGGGTAGATATTCCATGACTGATTTTGGATGGGTGATGGGGAAAATAGCCTATGGATGTGGATCCTACAAGGGTACTGGCACAAGATAGATAGGAAGTAATGGCACAGGTAATAACATAGGCTAAAATTATTAGGTTAAAAGGATAGGTGGCCACTTTACAAGGGTAAGTCATCACCTTATAGGGCCAAGTTTCCACCTTGATCAGAGAGTGAGATTAGGAAAGGAACTCTCTTGGGTTGGTGACATAGGATAGATATTTAATGAAATAGAGGGTAAGAGTAGCTGCAATAGTAGGAAGAGGACCACTTGACATAGTTTTGAGGACATGGTACTTAGCCACCATTATAAAATTGAGATATTATAAGGTGATAGTTCTATCTCAATTATCATTAAAGATGTGATATGGAGAGTACAAGGACAACATGGTAGGGGGTCCATATATAGCTACTCCAAGATAGTGGACTTTAATAGTGGGGTAGGCAGGGATATCAAGGGGACCACCACTAGATGGTAGTGTAGGTGCAAGTACAAATGAAGCTAGTAATAGCAATTTTAGTTCCCTAAGGGCTTGACTTGTTTAGCTTGGTAGACATGGATGTAAATTGTTTTGATTACAACATGCATTTTAATGTTGTAAGATGTATATGAGAAAGAGAGACATGGATACATTATGACATGTATTTCCTTATTGATGTATATGATGATTATAGGTTGGTTATGTTGATTGTATTGTTGACATTTGATTATATTGAGGACATGTTAACATATGACATGATTATTATGTTATGATGTTTATAAATGGTTATGATGTTTATGATGTGTATTGATTATGTATTGATGTATTATGATGATGATGATGATGATGATGATGATAATGATATGCAAACTTTTTCTCATGATAATATATGTAGATTGATTGTTGTTGTTCATGTGATGGATATGATGTATTATGATGATGGATAGGATGAATGGATTTATGATTATGATGATTTGATAACATTTTGTTATAAATGATGACATGAGCTTAGGTATGTATGATTTTAGATATGTGATGATGGATTTGATTATGCTATGAGTGATGTTACTTGTAGATGTATATGCTTTGTTCATTGGGTGGATATGATATGTAAATGAGCAAAGATAGATTGTGAGTTTGGTCATAGAATAATATGGTTCATGATGTGATTATGGATACGATATACATGATATTATGTATATACAATCATGGTGACTTTATGTTTTAGATAGATTAGTTGATGTATAGATGTTTATAGTAAGGAGAATGATGACATTGTTTATAGATATGACATGGTTATTATTTCATAGTTGTGATATGGCTTAAGGATAATTACTTATGATGTATATGGGAAATGGTAGATGACATGGTTTGTGTGGTTTATTGACATGATGTGATTTATGGATAGGATTATGGATATGTGGATTATGGTTAGCTCATGAGTTTTAATATTTATGTATGATGGGTGTTCTAAGGTTTAGGAATAACAAGATACTCATGTCTCATTCCTTATATATGTGAAATTGACAGTATGTTTTGTCTTATGTTTTAATAGGTATGATGTGTAGATAGGTATAGATTATGGATGAAGGAATTGGAATGTGTTTTGTTATTAAATGTTTAAATTTGATATGTTGATATTTTTAGGTGATGTGTTGTGTATTTATGAGGGATGATGTGTTTGTTCATGATGATAGATATGGTTTTGATTGTTTATTTTGATGACATGATTTATGATAGGTTTGATGTTTGGGTGCGTAGATGGGATATGGTTCATAATGTTGGGATGTATACAGATTGGTGTTATGATGAAAATGATGTTTTATGATATTGGGATATAATGAAGAGACATAAATCTTGTATAGGTAATAAACTAAATGTTGGAAAAAGATAAAAGAATCATGAGACCCATGTCTTCATGAACTAATATCAATAAAGGTAAGAGAGGCGTGATGTGTTTATTGGTAGAGGCATAACAACACCAAAGGTAGATTCGATTAATTAAGATAAGCTTGTCAAATGCTTTGCATGAGCATTCTTTGATCTAAAAAGAAAGTATCAAGATTACTTTGTGTCACGTAAGCTCATAGTCCCTTTATTTTAGAGAGTTTAAGAAGGGAGAGTAGGTAATAGGTAGACAGCGGAATGGGAAATGGGTAATATGGGAACCTAATGTGGGTTAGTTTTCCCCTTCTATAGGTGACCTAAGAACTGTAATAGATAAGTCCATTCCTGAATATAATGTGTAGACTAATCGATACATAAAGTCTACTAATTCCATATGAAAGAGCCAATTACTACCCTTTTGGGATAGCTTGCTTTGATTTTGATATAGGCCCCTCTTATTCATATTTTGTTATTTTGAATAAAAGGGGTGAATTTGATTGATGTGGGAAGCTTTAAATGATTACTTTGACAAATTTATCTTAGTCATCCTTCAAGGGAGTGTTCTAATGTTAGATTTTTATAGCTATCCTTCAAGGGAGCAATATGTTGTTTAAGTATGATATGATCTTGATATGATTCAAATATTCAATATATGTAGAAATACCCTTAAGTTAGGGCAACACCATATAATACTCCTTTAGGAAGGAATAACTCCATAATGTCTCTTCAAGGGGACAACCTCTAATATCCTCTTATAATAAAAGGCTCAATACTTACTTGATATCTTTACCATGATAATCATCTCCTTTATATAGATATCTATCTAACCAATGGATGGGTAACATCCTAATCCCAATGTAGGCCAACCATTACCCAATGTACTAATTCCACAAGTTACTCCATTATCCTAATATATTATACCCATATAACTAACTAAGGGGATGTGTGCCACATGTCGGCATCTCCATCAACCCATATACATTAATATATCATATCCCTAGGTACATAGCAAAGTAGTTGAGTTTTGTGCATCTATCTTTCAAAGGAGTGGTTTGTAATGTTAGGGATGTTAACCTAAGTGATATTTGGGTATCTTAATTTGATTTTGAATACTAGGTTTAGACATGGACAAGTCTATTTAGGCTTAGAGGTCTACCTTTATGGAGGCAAGATTTGTATTACAAAAGGTTAATGATGAATGAGGAAAAGTGGTTTGAAAGACAACTGATCATCAAATTCCATCTAATTAGAGACTAAAAGTATCCATGAGAACCATGTCATGGGTAGAGCCATGGTATCCATGCTTAGGATTAAGCTATAACTATGATGGATAATCACATGGTCTTATGTTGTAATCAATTGTCCCCAAAAGGAATAGGGATAGGTAGATGAAGGGAAGTGAAAATCTTATAAACCAAGGGATGAGCTTCAGTAAGACACAAAGGTGAGTTTGACCCTTATTTTAATAATATAAAGGACATAGATGTGAAGCATTGAGAGGCTCAAGTTCTGGTTTACCTTTGAGAGAATACAAATGGTAATCTCTTGATCCATACTTATGGGTTATGATGTAGGGTCCAAGCCAATTGAAATCAAACTTGCCTTTTTTCATTTCTTTATATTAGTTACGTGTTAGTTTTCCTTAAGTATTATGTCTGTAATATTGAAATCTCAATCTTTTAGGTGTTTATTTTATGCACGCTTGATTCATTCTTGATAGAGATGAAGATTATTAATGGTTGTGAGGTGTTGTTCATCAAGTAGTTCAAGTCGTGCAAGATGTTCTTGATGATAATCTATCTCAAAAAGGATCTCACATAAAAATATGAGAAGAGAAGGAATATGGACTTTGAGAGGCAAGACTACCTCTACTCCAAATATGAGAGAGAAAGGGGTAGCACCCATATAGGTTTGAATGTTAGTGTGATAGGCCCATAAAGCAAAAGGGATGTGCAAGTGTTAATCCTGACCTAAAACACTTACTACTTTAGTTAACATTTTTATGAGGGTTTTGTTAGAGGCTTCTTCTTATCCATTTGATTGTGGATGATAAGGCAAGGAAAAGATTAACTTGATGCCAAAAGCATCAGAAAGCCCTTGGATTTTCTTGTTCTTTAAGGATTTGCCATTATCAGTGATGATTTTATGGGGAACACCAAAGTGGTAGATGATGTGGTGAGTGATGAAATCAAAAATCTTTTTGGATTTGGTTGAGATAAAGTTGATGGCTTCTACCCATTTGGTTAAACATTTGGTTGCAGTAATGATGGATTGGTGTCATTGTGAAGAATGAGGATTAATTTTCCTAATAAGATCGAGACCCCATTACAATAAGGGCCAATAATCTTTAGATACTCAAAGTCCATGGGTAGGTACATAATGTAAATTACTGTGATATTGACCTTTAGCACACTTCTTTACATAATAGTAAAAATATTGATTGAGGGTGGGCTAATAATAGCCAAGGCGAAGGATAATTTAGTGAGAGTTAGGCCACTAAAGTCTCCCCCATAAATTTTTTCATGTGTTTCCTTGATACTGTGGGAAGCTTCATGACTATGAAGGCAACAGAGAAGGAGATTGTTAAAGCCATGTTTATAAAGGATTTCCCCTAGTATAGTGTAATGAGAGGTACTCTGAACAAAAGCTTTTTAGGTATTCTTTGAAAGGTTGGGAGGAACGATGTTGAGGTTAAGGTAGTCAAAAATTTATTCATACCAAATATCAAAAGGAGATACTTCCACACTAAAATGGTAGGAAGGTCAAAAATAACATATGAGGGTGTGATAAATCAATGGATGGTGATAAATATTTTAGATTTGATAGGTTGAGATGGTATTTGGGAAGTAAGGGAAGCCATTGTATCTACAAACTTATTGGTAGATTGAGAAACTAACTAGATAAGGTAATGATCAAATTATGCTAAGAGTACATCTACAAGTTATTTATACTTCAATAAGATATCATTCTTACATTGATAAGATCTATTGACCTGGTTGATCACAAGTTGGGAATCGCCAAAGATACTAATTATTTTAATTCACAAGGCTGAACTGATTTAAAGACCTATGACTAGGGATTCATACTCAACCACATTTTTGGTGCATTTTAAAACAATTTTAAAGGAAAGGTGAAGAGGTTCACCATTAAGGGGAATTCGAATAACTCTAACACCTCCACCATGTTGGCATTTGGAGCCATCAAAAAACATGGTCATTTGGTAGGTGGGTTCTTCCTAAGAAAGAGTGGTGATGGACCTATCTGGAAAAGCAAGAGGAAGCAGTTATTTGTCTCATAGAAGATATTTAGCTAATTGGTTGGTGATTACTTTTCCCTTAATAAACTTCTAATGAATGAACTCAAGATCAAACTCATCTAGGAGCATGAGCCACTTAACCATACACTAGTTTTGGTATG
This sequence comes from Torreya grandis, assembly GCA_037957365.1. Taxonomy (NCBI): domain Eukaryota; kingdom Viridiplantae; phylum Streptophyta; class Pinopsida; order Cupressales; family Taxaceae; genus Torreya; species Torreya grandis. The sequence continues at coordinate 3,638,670 of JARHVA010000574.1, read as the reverse complement.
GTTTAGAGTGTATGTATGGATTAGTAATGGCATAGATTTTATAATTGAGAAGGTAGTGATAGAGTTCAGAGGCCTTAAATACTAAGGTGAGTCAAAGCCTCTCAATATGGGTATATTTAGTCTCATATTATATAAGTGTGTAGCTAATGCATTATATGGCTTACTCTTTGTTCTCTTTATCATGATGAATGAGCATTACCCCTAGGGAATGGCCCATAGTAGATATATAAAGGTAGAAGAGGTGGTCCTATTTATGAGGAATAATAATGGGTGAAGAAATAAGATACTCCTTGATTGAATCAAAGGCTTGTTGATAGTCCTTGGTCCACTTAAAATAGGTGTCTTTTTTGAAGATATGGTGAAAATAATGACATCTATTAGATAATTGGGAGATGAAGTGATGAATGGATTGGAGCTTACCTTAAATGATGCAGAGTTTCTTAAGATTAGTAGGAGGAGGCATCTCCAAGATTTTTCTAACTTTTGTAATTTCTATTTCAATTCCTTGAAGAGAGATGATAAAGCCAATAAATTTCTTGATAAGACCCCAAAAATGCATTTATTGGTGTTAAGTTTGACATGATAATGGATTAGTTGGTAGAATATGATTGTGAGAATGGCTAGGTGATCTTTATGATGTTTGGATTTCCCAAGGAGATCATCCACATAGTCCTCTACAATTTCATGGATGAGATCATGAAAAATGTAGGTCATGACACACTGATAGGTTGCTCCAACATTTTTAAGACCAAATGGTGTGACCCTGTATCATAAGGTCCCCCATGGGGTGATAAAGGAATTTTTATGTTTATATTAGGGGGATATCAAGATTTTATTATATCCTAAAAAACTATCCATGATAGATAACATTTCATGGCTAGTTATAAGATCAACAAGTTGGTTGACGTTTGGCAATGAAAAGTCATCTTTTAGGTAAGTGAGATTGAGGTCATGAAATTCAATGCAAAGGAAAATTCCCCCTATGGGTTTGGTGATGGGAACAATGTTAGAAACCCATTGTGGATAGTTAATGGGCTGAATGAAGTCAACAAATAAGAGATGTTAAAGTTCTTATTTGATAAGAAGGGCTATATGAGGATGCATCCTACAAATCTTTTGCCACACTAGTGTAACCTTAAGATGGGTGATAATGTTGTGGAGGTAAATAGAAGGGTAAATTATGGGCATATCTTGATAGGACCAAGTAAACACTATACTATGATCACAAATTAAAGATGGGTAATTTTGTTGTTCTATGGAATTTCAGGATTGGTCAATCTTGACAATATGGGGGTTATCCTAAGTACCCAAGTTGACATCGATAGTAGATTCATTTAGCATAGTTTGGTTCTCAAGAGGAATGGATTTATGAATATAATAATACATCATACTAAGGTAGGTGTAAATAGAATCATCATCCTAATTTTGGATGGTGTTGATGGTAGGAGAATCTCTCTCTATCAATTTAGGATGAATGAGAGGAAGGGTTTTAGTTCAGACATCCTTTTGATAGGTTAGGGGGACAACCCAGTGGTATTGATAAAAAAAATTAGATGGGATGATATAAAGGTCCTCAAATTTTAAGGGAGATGGGGTTGGTGAAGATGGAACATCCTCGTCAATGGTGGTGATGGGTTTTGATGAGGTAAATTCTTCTAGGGGTATGAACCCAAGGTCAAATAACACATGAGTATTTTGAGTTTTTATTATGGGTAATTCGTGAGGTCCCTATTCATAAAAGTTGAGACTAAACCCCTTCTAAGTACACCTGTAAAGGTAAGCTTTGGAAAAGGCTAGTTTATTAAGATAAGAGAAGTTAGAGGTGACTGGTCAAATATGAAGAGTGGTAGTAGGAGCAAGAAGTGAATGGTTGAGTCCCCTATAGATGAAATTTGTTTGATTATTGCGGATCTCAAAAAGGGATGATGGTTTTAATGTTAGGATCTTGGAAAGGGTCATGTTTAAGGTTCCCATACTATTTTAGAGTAGGGAAAGCATCCAAGTCTAAAAGGCGATATTCCCCAAGGGAAAGATGTTGAAACATGGATTCTAAGCGGTCCTTTATAGGATTCTAGGAAAAAGGGATAGATGAGCTAGATGAAGCTTCATCACTATTATGGATGGGAGTGTTGGTGTTTTTGGTTGGTGGTGAGGTACTATTATTAGTAGTTGATGGTTATGTGGATGAAGAAGGAATAAGAACATCATTAGGCTGATATTTCACATTGCAAAAGGCAAATGGACTAGGGTTAACTTTGATGGTAATAACTTGACCTTCATGCTCAAATTTGACACGTCAATGCAAGGTGGAAGCAACACAACTCATGGCATGAATCCAAGGGCATCCAAGTAAAATATTGTATTGTAACTCACCCTCTATAACATAAAATAATTTAGTAATGATATGAGGTCCCAAGTGGATATGGAGGATAATTGTCCCCAAAGTAGTGGTCATGATATAATTAAAGGAGTGAAGAATCATTGTGCTTTTTGACATGATGTTCTTTGGTAGATGCAATTGGTCATAAGTATGGGAGGAGATACTATTGATGCTATATCATCTATCAATCGTTACCCTTATGATGTAGGTGTGATTGATGTACATCATGATAAAGAGGGGGGATCGAAATCCTTGAGATGAAAATGAGGTATTTTAGAATCTTAAAAGGTGACAAAGGAAAAATTTTGGAGGGATCCCATAAAGGGTTCAATAGGTTGAGGATCATTTATTTTTACCTCTATAGATTTTAGAGCCTCTATCAATGCCTAATGATGGTGGGGTGACATTTTGATCAGTTCATAAAGGGCTCATTTTCACTGGTGTCTGGTGAAGTTGTTTCAACATGATATGCTAGATAGATTTAGATGGGTTGGAGGGAGAGGGTCATAAAATTGATACTTTGGGATTTGGTGGTGGTATAGGTGAAGGTATGGATGTTTGGGTTTCGTTGTAATGTTGAGGGGTTGAAGGGTAATTCCAAGGAATGGAGACTTTGGCTTTTCCTTTATCCTTCTATTGTTCCCGTAATTGGGTAGCCATATGAATAGTGTGGATGGGCAGATTTATCTAGTTTGATGGTTGCTTTGTTTCCTCCTCCTCACTCTTAGGTGAGAGGGGGGGAGTAGATAAATGTTGGATAGGTTGAGTTGAAGTTTGGATTAGTAATGGTGGTAAATGGGTTCATCTAATAACATATCATCCTCATCATATAGGCTATGAACAAGTGCTTGAAGAGCTTTGTAGTTCTCTATGTCATATCCTAGTGCCCTATGGTATGCACAGATCAAGTTATCATTGAAATAGGAATGTTTGGTATTAGAAGTGTAAAATTGTTTGATAGGTGGTAAGCTAATGGAATAATTTTCCAACAACCTTTGTAGGATATTTGAATAAGATTCATTAAAAGGTGTTGGAGGCAATGGGTTTATAGTTTTAGAGATGGGAGCCTTTTTAGAAGCAATTTTCACCTTAGAAGTTATAGGTGGTGGAATGGTTATAGTTGGTGGTTGGGATTTCTTAGTTATGATTGGCTTTGGGGTAAATTATGTGAAAGTGGAAGATTTTGATGATGAGGGGTTGGATATAGATTAGAAAGTAGAGGTAAATAGGTTAGTTAAGAATGAAGGGAAACTAAATAGTTTGGTAGGGGTAGGTGTAGGTATCAAAAGGGGGATGGTTTACTAGAGGAAGAATAGGTAATTGGGATGGTAGAAGGATGGGGTCCTAAAATAGATAGTAAGTGGGAAGGAGGTGTTATGGGTCTAGTTTGAGGTTGACGTTTGGGAAACCATACTTTATTTATTCATTCTCTTGGGGGTTTCTTTGGTGGACTAGATGGAGTTAAATCCAACTTCAAAGAGGGGTGATTTTGACTAAGTGTGGGAAGAATTCCCAAATTATTGACTGGTTTGGTAAGAGAGGTATGAGGTGATTTGGTAATGCTAATGGGAGGTGGTTATGATGGTTTAATTATGGTTTTAGAATAAGAAGTGTTTTATGGGGAAGTATTAATGGGTTTAATGGGTAGATTCAAGGGAGATTGATGATTCAGATATATTTTGGTAATGGATCCCAAGATGATGCCAAAAGGTGTCTCTATCAAAGTTAGGTTGAGAAGTAAACTCTAAACTTTAGACTAGTCTATAAAACTTCTTGTCGATGGGTTTAGTTCCTTGGTCATTAGCTTTAAAATTTAATCCCCTAGGTGGAGAAGAGGGGATGGTTCCTACATCCTTGTTTTTTATGGGAGTTTCTAAAATTGGTGGTTGGGTAGATGAGGTAACCTTCTCTTGTGGGATGGTTTCCAAAGAGAGAATGGATGGTTTCATAATAGGGGAGGTAGGTATAGTGTCCTCAAGTGAAGGATTAAACATGGTTGCTTCCTTTGTTTGGGTGTCTAAAGGAATGGTGGGTAGTTCTACCACTTCAATGGGTGGAGTGGAAGAAGAAGAAATAGTTAAAGCAAAGGTTTTCTCCTTTGGTGTTTCCATCAAAGGAAAGGTAGATGGAGGTAATGTCTTATCAAGTGAAGAGAGAGGGGTAGTTGATTCCTTTTTTGGGGTATCCAAAGGAATAGGAGGTAAGTCTACTACTTCTATAAATGAAATGAAGGAGGAAGTAGTTGTGATAGTGGTATTCTCAACAATGGGCTCACTAGTAATAATGTTGATTGTATGTGCCTCATAAGCGTGGGATGATTTTGGTTGGTTATCATGGTGATGGCTAGAAGGAGCATGATTAGAAAAAGGTTTATGGAAGATGTTAAGGGACTGATTAGGAGGTGCATTAGGATTATCAAATGTAATTTATCCACTATCAATTAAGATTCAGACTAGACTTTTGAAGGTGTTGCATCTACTTATGTCATGTTTAATAACTCAATGAAAGGCATAATGGTTATTCTCATTGTACCAACTAGGAATGGGGTGAGAGGCATAAAATTTTTGGGGTGGTTTGATAGGTGGAAGTTGGATAAGGTTACATTTGAGTAATTTTTCCAAAATTGATGCATAATATTCCCCTATGGGAGTATATTTTTCTAGAGGGGCTTAACTTTGGTTTAAATTTTGTTGGTAAGAAGGGTTGGAAGAATTGGTTTGATGGGGTTGGTTGACAATTGGAGGCCGATCAATTTTTATCACAACTAAGTTTGTAAATGATTTTATCTTGGTATTGGGATGGTTAGATTAGTTATTGGTTTTGGTAGAGGGAGGGTCATTGGATTTAAAGCTATAATTCTTGTTTCAAAATTTCAATTTCCCTTCATTAATGGCTCAATTTTCAAGTTTGCATGTTGTGGTGAATGCCTCATCAAATGTTCTAAAATTTTGAACTTAAAGAGTGGGGGCAATATGTTTGGCACAACTCTAAGAGAAGAGCTCAGTCAACTCAATTTAGGGTAATATAAAAGAAATGTGGCTGATGAGGCCTCTCCATCTAGATACGAAGTTAGTGATTTCTTCATCATCAAATTGTCTAATGGAATAGAGGTTAGTAATTGAAACCTTTTTAGATGTAGTTATAAAAAAGTGTTCTAAAAATATTTGGGCTAGTTGGGTGAATGAAAATATGGAGTGCTTGGTGAGATAACTATACCAATCAAGGGCTGGTATTAATAAATACATGGGGAAGGTATGAAGGAAGAGAGCCTCATCATATGCGATCAAGTAGCAAAAATGATGGAATGATCTAAAATGTTGTTAGGGGTCCTCCTTACCTTGGAACTTAGAAAACTTAGGTAATTACCATTGAGGAAGATAAGCATGGATAGGTATGGATGGATGGATGGGCTTATTATAGATGTGATCACAGGATAAAATGTTATGAGGCCTAGAGATAGATGACTACAAGTTGGTCATCTTGTTGATTAACATTTTGACCAAATCTGTCTGAGGTTGGGAAGCTACATAGTTAGGTGGTAAGTTTTATTGAGGTTGGGTGGTAGTAATGTATGGATAAGTAATAGAGGGTGTTGAAGAAGCCACATATTGGTATGTGGTCATAGGGGGATGGGATAATTCCCCATAAGAATTTATTGGCACAAATGGTTGGGTGGAAGGTGATGTATCCTTCTGGGTTAGAAATATATGGGTAAGACATCATAGGTACTTGTTGGGAGGTTGATATGGGTTGGGTTAGAGGTATGTTTGGGTTATTGGATGGTGGAATGGGCATAGATTAGGTTGGGGGTATGAAAGTGCTAGTTGGTTGTTGGTGTGTGGTAACTCTAGTGCTAACAGGTGGGAGGGTTTGAGGTATGGAAAGTACCAAACTCTAAAGTGGGGTAAAATTTGGTGGTTTATTCAAACTAAGGGTAATGGTAGAAATAAGGGTAGAAGATACTTCCATAATAAAAGGAGTATAGGTAAAGAGAGGTAAAGTTGATCTAATGTTGGAGGTATTGGTTAGGGTGGTAGGTGTTTGGTTGTTGGTTGGAATATTAGATGGAGTTTGGGGAATGGTGGTAGATGGGATATTGGAGGAAGAAGAGGCTTGGGTAATCATGGGTTGGTTTGAGGTGGTACCCACCAAAATATGGGGAGGCATAACATAAGGATGATCTATAGAAGGAACCAAAGCAAGAGAGGTACAATTAGATAATGTGTTAAGGTAATGCTGAAGAGATATAAGGTTATTATCAAGGAAGGAAAAGAAATATACATCACCCTCAAAAACAATATAAAACTTGGTAGGTAGGGGAGAAAAATGAGGTAAACCCTCAACATCTGAAGTATACTCTATGGAGGAAGAAGGAGAAGGTAATTGTTGGTTGGTTTGATTCCTTAGTTGTTGTCTAGTAAAGACCATGACAGGAAATTGGAAATGACAAAACTCACACCTTAAACAAAGAGAAAGCAAAAGAAAAAAACTCAAGGAAATCTAAACATACACTAAAAGTGCATTTAATTTTAGGGTTCTTTTTATATTACTTTTGGCTTATGCCTTAGAAAGTGTGAAAAAGAAATTTAGCTTATAGATTAGGTACTAAAGAGGAAATATAAGGTTGGTTTTAGGTTATGTTCAAGTGATCAAGAGATGAATCTATGCTAAACTTTAATATGTGGCCTGGTATTGGGGCTTACCCCCTCACTTCACACACCAAAGTGATAGGGGTGTCAGGCACTTAGTCAAAATATACCAAATTTTAGAGTTTATACTCAACTAGAGAGCTAAGTTGGTTTTCCCCTTGGTAATGAACTCCAAGTAGGATTGTTAGGAAAGGGTAAGGTTTACCACTAGGTGATGAAATCCTAGTCAGGCCTTGTCTCAAGTATGTTTTGATGTGTTGATTGGTTATGTGGTTTAGATAAGTATGTGATAACAAGAGAGAAGACTATGTATAATTACTTTACTTTTAAGTTAATAGATGAACTAAGACAAGAAAGCAATCAATGTATGTAAAATGTTTATTTTAAGCCCAAAAATAAATTTTAGATTTCATTCGATGAGCATACAATAAAGGGAAAAAAAGGAATGATAGGTCCCATCGAGTGTGCAAAAATGTTTCAGATTAATTTATACTCATTTCTTAATTTATAAGTAAGTAATGAAACTAGTTATAGGGTGTGTAAAATAATAACTGGTAAAAGTTCACGCATGATCTAGATGATGATGGGAACTCCTCTTTAGCTTGAAAGGAATAACTTGAAAATAAGAAAGATACTAGAAAAATGGGTTGTTAGATGGATGGTTGAGTGGACTACCTAGTGTGAGATAGATCTGATAAGCGTATGCTCGATAGGAGGTTGTCAATCCACTATTTATAACAATTAAGTGGATATAAATAAAAATAAATGAATCTCACATTTAATAACTAGAAATTAAATACATGCGATACAAAATAGAAGTAAATTTCTTATTAAACAAAATGACTAAATATAATAAAATCGAGTCAATACTTGTGTTAATATAGTTGGGGTCAGGTTCAAAAACTTAGTAAAGTCTCTATGAATAAGAACAAGCATAGAAAATAGGGTTTGGTTGGGGTCAAGGGGGTGAAAAATATTTGATGTTATTTTTTTCCATAGTGACCATCGATAGTTAGGTGAACCATTGGTAATTGGGTGATTGTCGATGGTTGAGGTGACCATCAGTGCTTACTTATGTCATTTTGGGAATGATCAAAAAAGTATTACAAATTAGGTAATTGGGAAAATAAAGGTTTGTTATAGATTTTGGTGATGGAAAATAAGATACTGATGAGTTTGATAGGGTAGGGAGGTTATAAATGAAACAAATCAAAGAAAATAAGCATGAGATACCTGTAACTTGATGGTGGAAGATTAAAGCAATTTGGCTAGAGTGATAGTACTTTGGCCTTAAAAAGCGATTTTGATAGAGGTTCAAGTCTTCATTGATGATGCTTGCTTATTAAATGGACACTGGATACTTATATGCAAGATAGCTTAGATGTGGATTACTAGATTTTTGTATTGATTTTTGCTCTTACTTCTCTCTTTTTTATAGGATGAAGTTACTAAATGTGTAGGGGGAATTTATTGATTGTGATGGAGGAGGTAGTTGCTAATTATGATGCTTTAAAGCTAGTTTGCATCACAAAATAGAAGTTATTAAATGTGTCATGCTTATATCATATAACTAGAAATGATTTAAAGCTTCAAAGTAGGCTTGGACTGACCATCGATGGTTAGGCCAACCATCAATGATTACGCTGACCATCTGTGATCAAGGTTATAGAGGAAATGGGTTAAAAGGGGTGAATTAAAATTTTAAATAAAATAATAAATGGGCTAAATCAACTAGGTGGTCGATTAGCCTCAAAGTCAGGTAGGGGTTCAAGGCATTTTGACATCTAAAACTATGCAATTGTCAAGTGTCTATAGAATGAGTTAGATGTCGTTTAGTGGATTTTATAAAAACTCAGCAATGACTTTCTACGACTACATAGGTAGGTGAGTAACTCTAATGTAGAAAGTTATAACAAAACTTCACATAATAAAAACCAAACATGAACTATAACTTTCCTTACAGCCCATAAGAACCTTCACCCAATAGGTTGCCTGAGATCAAAATCTTCATGATAGCCTTGACTAATTGGTGTTGAGTACATAAAATGGTAGCACATGGGGCACTGTACTACATAGAGTTTAGTTCTAATTTTGAGATCTTCCACAAAAATAAATCAAAGAATATGAGGTAGTCACAAATCATCCTAAATCCTTAATTTAGCTAAATCCTCTAGTACTACTATCATGCTAGAAACCTTGAATTTCCCAAGCCAAGAAGAAAATGATTCAAAGGATAATACTAGTGAGGTACAAGCATTTCATCAATTGTAACAAAGCAACTATGCCCTTAGCAATATGAAATAACAATAACCACTTATTACCACAACACCATCCAATAATAGTGCAACCCCACAAGACCAAAATGCTAGGAATGATCACTCGCCTCCAATAGTTTAAGAACCTAAGGCACATGTGGAAACCCCACCAGTCTAAAGTAAGGGAGGTTAAAACATAGTCAAGGATATGAAAAAGATCAAAGCTAACATTACCCTTCATGAGCTATCTCAAATCATAGAGCAACAAGATCTACTACTAAAATTTTTGACTAAAACATTGACCCCATAGGCCTAGCCAAAATCAAGAGAAGCACACACCTTTGTGCTCATTCTGTAGACACCAAAATTATGTCACACACACATGTGTAACTCCATATGTCAAAACCCCCCTTAAGCCCATTTTAATAATAACAATTAATCTCTCTAACCCATACTTTTACCCCTCACACATTTAAATAATTTAAAATACTTAATTAAGTTAATTAAAAACCCCTATTGCCACCTTACCTAACCACCTCTCCTTATGACTAATTCTCATCTAATGAGTCACCTCAAGACCTATTCTCCTCATCCTAATTACCTAAGACTTATTCCCACTTCTAAACTAAATTCCTAAATAATTACTTCCTTCCTAACCTCTTATTTTTACCATTTTATAATGGGTGTCACACTTAGCACAAACAACAATAGAAAATAGGCTTAAAATAGTAAGATTTAACTATTCTAGGGTTGTTAACATCAGTCAACCCATGTTCAACATCAGTGGAATCACTGAAATTAGAAATATAAGCCAAGCCCCAACCTAAAGTTCAGGTTAGCAAAAATTAAGAAAATTGATTCCTACAAGATCTAAGCTCTCATAATTCTATTTTTGACATCTTGGCTTACAATTACCCTTGCATAAGTTAATCATAATTAGCAACTGAGCTCTTGAGGACCAAAAACACCTGCTTGTTCTCTATGTTTAGGCATTTAGGTACAGACTCCCTACTAGGGACTATCAACCTGGAACTTATCATTCAATGACCACCAAATATAAGTGCATCACTTATATTATAGGTCATTTAAACATTTACTTTGCTATTCTTCTTTATATCTACTTTGAATTACTTTAAACACTTTTGAATGTTCCCCGTGAGGGAGGTATAAGGCTTCCTCACTTATTTCCCCTTAACTTGACAATACCAAACCTCTAGCCAAACCTACCTAAGCCATAATCTTTCTCTCATAATTCTCCTAACCTCCCTAACCTGATCCAAACCATTTAACAAACTCATAAAAACCTTCTATAAGCTCATATACAATTATTTTCCATATTGACCTTAGCAACCTAATTGATATCGGTCACCTCACTACTGACCTCAGTAGTATAACTGATATCAGTAACTCCCCTACTGAAGTCGGTGATTGTGGATTCACTAGCCTCTTCAAAACCTACCCAAACAACTTGTAAAATAAAAATAGAATACCTCACCTATACCCTATCACTCTCTACTACATACATGTTGTTAATAATAGTAATATTATCTCTTTTTCACTCTTTATTTACCTCTCTTTTAGTTATTTATTATTCTTTTGTCTCTCAAAAATGGATTGTCATCTCTAGGGAAGTTTCATACTTCCTAGTCTAAGCATGTAGCTTGGCAACCCACTCATTTATCTGCTAACAAAAATCTTATAGTAGTGTTTTCTTACTTACACATAGTCCTCCCCAGCCAAACAGGAGTTCTCAAAACATTTGGATATAGTGCCCAAACCAAATCTAAGTTCATTATAATCACTTATCCCCATCCTTCTTTTTTTTCCCTTTAGACTTAAAATAGACAAAATTTAGAGAAACATGTTTGGCATGCCTAATGGGACCTTGGAGTTTTCCTTGGGTTCATTTCTTGTTTTAAACATTCATATAGGTGCATTATAGTGAAAATTTCATTTCTTTCACTTCCTCCTTCTCTTTTCTCTTAAAAATAAAAAATTCAATATCTTATTCTCTATTTAAAAAGCATTAAATTGAAATTTTCTTTCTTTTCTCCTTGCCTCTAAAATCAATTTGTGATTTTATTTTACAAAAAAAAAAAAAATCCCTTCTTTACTTCCTCTTGCATGCACATTAGGATAGTGAAATTCATACTCTATTCCTATTTCCTCTCTATTTTCAATCGAATCTAAACATTTTAGATTTGGGTTTCAAACTTACTACATTTCATAGTTTGCTTATTGCATATTAACTCACCTAGTTAATTACAAAAAATTTGAATAAATCGTAGTACACCTATGTTACAAAACCAAATCACATTCACATAAACAAGCATCTAAACTCACCTAAGAAAAGGCCCATCAGTATTTCATCACCTGGTGGATCACCTTACCCTACTCGATTATCCTTCTTAGATTTCACCACCAAGGGGAGAACCCACTCCATTCTCTAATGAAGTATAATCTCTAGATAGAAGGTATATTTTGGCTAAGTGGCTTGGCTTGGCTCTAAGTTCATCAAGTGTGGAGAGCAAGCTCTCATAACAAGCCACATACCTAGTCTAACATAGATTTCCTCTTGAGCACCAAAACTATCCTAAAACCAACTCTAGATTTCTTTCTAGTACCTTTGATAACCAAATTATCTTCTCACTCTCTGATTAAGGCATAAGCCAACATGAGATAAAAAAAAATTAATCTCTAGGATTTAATAGTTTCTAGCTGCATGTTCTTTTTTTACTCTTCAATTGCCTTCTGTATTTTTGAGTTGGTAAGGATTCTTTTCTATTGATTCACAAAATCAATACTATTTCTAAAAGTCAGTTTGTATAACTTGTTATATCAGGTTTTATGAACATTATTCCTCCTTACACAGACCTTTTACATCCACTATTTTAACTAGTTTCAACCTCTGATTTCTTACAACATCAGATTTTGTCTCCTAGGATTTCATAGTGATCGGCATCGGTTAACCCTACCGATATCAATAGACTTTACCTAATGACATCAATTATTCCACTAATGTCAACAAATTTTTCCTACCAATATCGGTCATTCCCTACTAACGTTGGCGACTGTATTCTTTCATTTACTCAAAATAACAAGCTAAAATAACCCATTTACCTACACTAAAATTTATTTTTTCTTTATTATGTTTCAAATATAAGGTAGCAAGACTATTTAAACCTCCTCTTACATGGTATTCACATGAGATCAATCCAAAATTCTTGTCGACTATGCAAGTTGGTAACCACTTCCACCTTCCCCTCTCACTTATAATTCTATCATGGAGCATACTTCAGATACATAGCATACTCCCAGACCTAACCAAATTCCCATTATGTCTGAGGGAGATAAATATTTTTCTAAATTTCTTGATCATAATGTAGTAGCCCTTCATCATTACCATGCTATGAACTAAACTTGTAATTCTTTAGCTAACCCAATTTATGGTATGTCAACCTCTTTAATGGAGACAACCTTAGATTTAGTTTTCTCCACTATTTTCCCCATGGTTACCCAAACCACCACTTTGATGAGTAACCCAAATATAAACAATGTTCAAAATATAACATCCCCAACTGACCAATCCCACCTAAACCTTGGTGTAACTTCTCTACTTTCACAACCAAAACTAGTTTAGCCAAGTCACACCCCATTCCAAAGTTTAGTGGTACCTATTCTATCCACCCTCACACCTATAATTACCTAAGTTATGACTCACCCTTCATCCATTCTAACCATGCTAATAATCCAATCTGTAATAACAATAACCAACCAAGGCATAGTCTCCAACCCAATGGGATAAGTACCTTTTCTTTTTTCACCTTAACCTATGACTCATTATCCTTATGTTTCCCTGACACAACCTTAGCAAGCTAGCCATACACTCCCTCTACTTCATATCATCTTCCTTATAACTTAGGAGGTATCCCCTAAATTAATCCCCCTCTAGACCTCATTAAGATGCTAATGGAAAATATGTCTAATCTAGAGACATCTATTTCTGGTTCAAAAAATGTATTATCTTATGATCAAATATGAAATGAACCAATCCATCCTTCTGTGCCTATTCAACCTTATCCAAGTCAATGGAAACTCCCTAAATTTACTCATTTCTAGAGAAAAGAGGACCCAAAATAGCACTTGTGAGCATTTAGACATGCTTGTTATTTAATAGGGCATGATGATGCATTACTACTTTGCACATTCCCTATGTCTCTTTCAAGTGTTTCCTTGGATTGGTATAGCTCTATACCTTAGCACTCCATTTTCTCATTTACCCAACTTGCACAAATATTCCTAGACCATTTCTCTATTAACATTTCTAAGAAGGTTTCTATAACAGACCTTTATTCTATTAGACAATTTGATGATGAGTCTATTATAGATTTTTTCGCTCATTGGAGAAGCTTGATCAATCAACTCTCCTTCTCTTTACCCCAACTTGAGATTATTGAGCTTTTCTCAAGGGCATGTGCTAAGCACATCTCATCCACACTTTGGGTACAAACTTTTTGCACATTTGATGAACTTTTTACAATGGCATAGAAACTCAAGGTTCATGCTATAGATGAAGGCAAAGTCAAGTTGCATAGTAAGAATACCAATACCAAGTCAAATGACTCCTCCTCTAAAACTTCTCCATCTAACAAAAAGTCTAAAGGCTCTACAAACATGATGGTCATGAAGTTAGCCTCTTCCACAACCATAAATTAATCAAATTCTTTGACTTCTCAAAATTTTACAAGGCAATTCCAACAATGGTATGAACAAAGATAATACACTCCCATTGGGGAATCATATACATCTATCTTGAAGAAACTATTACAACAAGGTGTCATAACCCTTCCTCAAATTAAATGTTCTATACAGTTTGACCCTTCCTATCCTATCCTAACTTGGTATAAAGAAGATGAGTTTTACAATTACCATCAAGTTAAAGGCCAAAATTCTAATAATTGCAAGACACTCAAGAACATTGTTCAAGATATGCTTGATAGAGGTGATCTCATCTTGGATAATCCTAATGCACCTCCTAATCAAAGTATGGATGTGTTTAAACACATTTTTCCTAACCATTCACCAAATCAAAATATTGTCTAGTCCACAACTAACTCAAGTAATAATAATATCCATACGGTTAATATGGCCTTTCCTTTATCTTTAGTTCAACCTGCCCCTCAATAAAAGACATATATTTCATCGATTCCTTCCCCCGCATTTAGTGTCATCTATTTTTCTCATTCTTCCTCCTCAGGTATAAGAGCTTATTTCACTTATTCCACTCCCTCAAGAGGAAGAGTCTCCTTTACCACTCCTTTTTCCACTTGAGGAGCCTATGATGCTAATTCTATTTGCACCAATATTACATATACTCTTACCACTTAAAGACCACACCCTACCTATTCCTCAACCACATGTTGAAGGGAACATCATTCCTACATTATACCCTCTTGAAGAACCTTCTTCACCTACTTCTCCTCCACATATAGAGAGTGGTACCCCACCTACTTCACCTTTGCATCTATAAGATTCTATATCATCTACTCCCATAATAGATGAGAGACCTATTGTGCCTACTACAATTGCACCACTCTTACCCCTTCTTTTACCTATGGAGGATCATACTTTACCCATGCCTCACCCATATGTTAAGGGAGCCATAATACCTATGCTTTACCCTCTTGAGGAACATACTTTTCCTACCTCCCCTCCACCCATGGTAGACCAAGTCTCTTCTCCTATCTCTATTAAAGAGGACCCCATTATAGTTCTTTCTCACCTTTGGCCCAAAGTAGCAAATACCAACAATTTCTCTCTTTCCAAAATATTGCATCTTTCTAAAAACACAACTATAAGGCCTACATCAAATTCATCAAAACCCTTCTCACATTTGGTGAAAATTCTAGAATTTATTGACTCCATGAAGCTTGACCAGGTAGCATTTTGGGACCAGCTTAAAACTCCATATCCAACAAATTGAATGTCAACCTTTACCACCAACCCTATTACTACCCTTTACCCCAAGGTCTTTGAAAAATCTATAAATTCTTCACCAAAATCACTTGAAGTTCATTCATCTATGTCAGGCCCTCATCCTCATAAGAATCCCTTACATTAAAGTAGATTAGGCCCTTATGTGTACACCACATTTCTAATTTAATTCATCCATAGGTGAAATTAGATTTAACTCCTCAACCACAAGTTGGACTCTCTCACCCTAAAATATAGAACGATGTTAAGACTCCTATATCTTGTCAATTCCTTCTTCAACCCTCAACTTTACCATCCATTTTGGGGCCAGACCCTTCTACTTTAGTTGAAATATCATCTAACCAAGCCAAACAAGAGGTTAAGCTACCTCCACTTCTACATTTTCCATCTGGTAGGCCTCTCAAATCTAACACTAAGAAAGTGATAGAAAAACATTTAACTCCACCATCACCAAACAAGACACCATGTAAAATTGCCTTTTCAACACCAAAACAAAAGAAGGTATCCACTCTTGTTAGCATAATAAGTGTGAGCCCACTTGCAGGCTCTCAAAGATTTTTCTTATATCAATTATTTCAATATTTGGTAATAACTCTTCCTCCCATTAATCCTTATATTCCTCTTGGAATGAATCCATCTTGGTTTGATGATACACAAGTGTGTTTATATCATCATTCACTTGGACATAATACTGAGAATTATAAAGCCCTCATAATGGTTATTCAACAAAACTTCAATGTTGACACTCTCTTTGATGATATGATCATTAATTTTCTTGTTATTCCACATTTGGTATCCATAATTCCTCCTACTATTCCACCTAAATTCAAACCTAAAGATGTCATCATAACCCCTTTACCACCTCCACCAAATTTTCAAATCAACACAGTTAATGTGGCCACACAATCACAAAATCAAAAAGATAAGGCTAATGAAAAGGTCACTTCTCCTTAGACCCATTATTTCACCAAAGAAACTCCCCTACTAATCCTAATATTTCCATCTTAGGTGTTCCTAAAATAACATCTTCAGATGTTATTCAAAGCTTAATGGTGAAATAGCTTCACCAAACTCCTATGAAAATGTCTTTGTATGAGTTAATCAAAAACTCATCCCAACACCATCAAGCTTTGATTAGTTATTTTCAAGTGATTTAGGTATGATTGGATGATCCCTAACCTCTTGTATTTTTGGTTGGCTCCCTTAATTTTGTCTCCCTAATTTCTTTCAATGATTCAGAAATTCCACTTCAACACCCTGAAGATTAGGATTCTACCCTTTTTGTTTCCACATATATTGATCAAACTCATATCAAGATAGTTATGATCAATGGGGGAGTTATTATTAATATTATTTCCACCCATTCCTATAAATAGATAGCCCTTCCTGATAATTTCATGTCTCAAACTTATGTGGTACTCTATTCCTTTAATGATACTATAGCTACTACGATGGGCACTATTGTCTTGCATATTTTTGTAGTTCCCCACATAATTCCTAAGCTATTCTATGTTATGGAAGGAGATTTCCAATATAACATATTACATGGATGACCTTAGATATATGCTATGGCATGTGTACCCTCAACTTTGCACAGCTATGTCAAGTTTGAACATGATGGACAAGTACATGTTATACATGTTGACCCACCTCCATTTAAAACATTTAATATGACCTATAGTCACAATGATGATCTCATCCCATTGAAAACATCATCTTCCTCACATGATGCTTCTAAAGCTTCCACAAGCTCCACTCCCATAGTTACATAGATACCACCCAAAAAAATTCTTGACAAAGATCCCATGGAGGAGACCTTTCAACATTTGTCACTCAGTGAATATCATTTGTTGATGCTCAAAATGTTCTATACTCCACAATAGTATGGAACGCTTCACATACACCCAAATTATGATCCCCATATTTTGATGTTCATCCCTCGTGGGCCCCCTAACCTTCAAACTAATTTCACATATGGGGGAATTGATCAAGCTCTTGTTGTCAATCAACCATTTACCAATGACTTCTCTTTCCTAAGTAATGCTAGATTCTCTTACACCTATCTCTATAGGTTTTCCTAGAAATGATTTGTTTTAGGTCATTATGAACAAGGTGTCCATATGCCTATTGAATATCCTACTAGCAATACCATTGAAAATGCCAAAAAGAGGCATGGGGTGGGATATGATGAACCAAATAAACTCACTAAAACCTCTCATGAACCAATTATCAAAGAATTAGTCTCTCCTTCTCCACCATAACTTATATAATTGGAAGTATCTATACCTCCTATTTTTTTTCAATAAATACCATCCATTTGGGGCCTCTCACCTATCGTCAGGGTAAGGAAACAAGGTCCCTTCCTCTCGTTCATCCTAAAATAATTGATGAAGACTCTCCCACTATTAACACTATCCAATGTCAAGATGATGACAAAATTCTCACCTACATGGGTGAAGATGATTCTTATATTTAATGATCACTCCTATCTAAAATATAAGCTATGTTAAATGAATCAACCATTGGGATCAACCTATCCTCCCATGATAACCCTTACATCCTCAAGATTGGCCAATATTTAGATTCCTCTGAGCAAGTTGATTATGCCACATTTCTTAATGACCATAGCCAAGCCTTTACTTGGTCTTACAATGACATGCTTGGTATTTACACCTCTATCATCACCCATAACATTGTCACCAATCAAGATGCGAAAACTGTTAAGTAAAAACTTCACAAAATGCATCCTCGTATTTCTCTCCTTGTTAAAGAAGAGATCCAATGCCTCCTTTTTATTAACTTTATCCAACCCATCGACTACCTGTACTAGATTTCCAATATTTTTCCTATCACAAAAGCAACTAGGGGAATTTGCATTTTCACTGACTATCATGATTTAAATATTGCCTATCTAAAAGATGATTTCCCATTACCTAGTATCAACTAACTTGTTGATCTAATGACCAACCATGATATGCTCATTTATGGATGGATTCTCTAGATATAATAAAATCTTGGTCACTCTCGAGGATCAACATAAGACAACTTTTATTACCCTATGGGGGACTTTCTGTTATTGTGTCATGCCTTTTGGCCTAAAAAATGCTGGTGCAACTTACCAACACATCATGACCTACATTTTCCATGACCTCCTACATAAAATTATGGAAAATTATGTGGATGACTTACTCTATAAGTCTAAACTTCATCAAGAACACTTGACAATTCTCAAAACCATATTCACTCGTCTCCTCCAATATAACGTTTGACTAAACCCAAAGAAATGTGTCTTTGGTGTTATTTTTGGTAAACTCTTAGGTTTTATCATTTCTCTTTATGCTATCGAGGTTGATCTTGTTAAGGTTAAAGCAATCCTAGAAATGCCTCCACTACTAATATCAAAAAAATTTGTAGTCTATAAGGAAAACTTTAGTCCATTCATCACTTCATTTCCCAATTGTCAGATCACTGATAACCCTTTCACCATCTCCTCAAAAAGGATGTCTCCTTCAATTGGATTACATATTACCAAGAAGCCTTTGATTCACTTAAATGGTACCTCCTTTCCCCACCAATTATTATTTCACCTAAGAAAAATCAGCCTTTCTACCTATACATTTCTACAAAATATCATTCTCTAGGTGTTATGATTACACATCGAGATGACCAACATAGAGATCAGGTGGTTTATTACATAAGTTTCACACTTATTAATTATGAGACTCGATATACCCACACTAAAAAAATTTGCCTTGTGTTGGTCTATTTTTCTTCTAAGCTTCACCATTATCTCTTAAATCACAAAACCTATGTGGTCACCCATGCCGATCCCCTCAAATACATGCATTCCAAACCATATCACAACCGATGTGTAGCTTGGTAGCTCATGCTTCTTATTGAGTTTGACTTAGAGTTCCTTCAACAAAAATCTATCAAAGAGCAAACAATCACTGACCAATTAGCTGCTACCCCTTTACCTGACAATAAACCTTCAAACCTTGAATTCCCTAATAAATTTATTGCAAAGCTCTCCACCGATGACATCTCCTATCAAATGATGATGTTATTTGACATATCTAAATTCCAACATGGTGGGGGTGCGGGGGTCATTCTTATTCCTCTAGATGGTGAGCCTATGCCTTTGTCATTTAAACTAGATTTTGAATGCACTAACAATATGGCCAAATATGAGGCTTTGATTCTAAGACTTAAAATATATCTCTTCTTGAGTATCAAATCCATAACCATTTTTGGTGATTCTTAGCTAGTGGTTAACCAAGTTAATGGTTCTTACCTATGTAAAAAAAAAATTTTACAGCAGTATAAACATCATGTAGATACAATCTTAAGAGCATTTGACTCTTATCTCTTGAAAATTATTTATTGATCTATAAATAAGTTTGTTGACATGATGGCTTCACTTGCTTCACATATACCCTCTTCATCCTCTAATTCAAGAATCTATGCCACCATGTATCATTTAACATTACCCTCTTATGTCTTAGCTAATATCCTCTTTGCCAAAAATGTAACAACCAACCCATAAGACTTATGGTACAAAGAACTCATAGATTATCTTTCATTCTCTGTTAGCCCTCCTGATCTCTCCAATAATGGGAAATGGGTCTTCATAAAATGTGTCACTCATTACATTATACTCAGGGGACTTCTCTATAAGTGAAGTTTTGATGGTCTTCTACTTAGATGCCTAACTAGTACTGAGACTCCCTTTACTATTAAGGAATTCCATGATGGGATTTATGGTGGACATTTCAATGGTCACGTAGTTACCAAATGTATCCTTTTACTTGGCTATTATTGGCCCACACTTCATCAAGACTGTGTTTATTATTTTTGGTATTGTGTCAAGTGCTAACAACATGCTAACCTCCTTTGCATTCCCAATCATGCATTGCAAGTTACCAAAGAATTTTGGCCCTTCTCCTAATGGGGCTTAGATCTAATCAGAGAGATTAACCCTCATTCATCACTCCATCATCATTCTATCATTACTACCACTAAATATTTCACCAAGTGGGTCAAAGTTGTCCCTCTCATCTCCACTAAAGCTCACAAAATTGTTGACTTCTTTAACCATCACATCATCTATCATTTTGGTGTACCTCACAAGATTATAACATATAATGGCAAGTCTTTCAAAAATAAGATTGTTTAAAGTATTTGTGATGCATTTAAAATCAAATTAAGCTTCTCATCACCATACTATCCCCAAGCTAATGGAGAGGTAGAAGCTTCTACCAAAATATTGACCAAAATTCTCATGAAGGTAGTCAATGATACGGGTAAGGATTGGTACACACACATTCCTTTTGCTTTATGGACTTACCATACTAGCATTCAAAACCCTACAAGTGCTACACCTTTTTCATTGGTATATGAGATGAAGGTTATTTTGCCTCTTGAGGTCCAAATTCCTTCTCTTTGTATTTCTCTACATGACATACTTACTAATGATGAATTTCACCAAGAATGTTTGGCCCAACTTGAATTGCTTGATGAGTGTCATCTCATATCCCTCAATCACCTCCAAATCTATCAAGAGTATATCAAACATGCTTATAACAAAAACCTCAAAGATCAATATTTTAATATAGGAGATCTCATCTTAAAATAAAATCAACATGTGATGAACATGGAGAGAAGAAAATGGGGTAAGTTTGCTCCTAATTGGCTTGGACCTTATATCATAACTCACAAGTATGGCTATAGAACTTATCATTTGTCTTCTCTTTAAGGAAGGCCATAACCCAAGCCTTTAAATGCCTTACACTTGTTACCATTCTTTTGTTAAATAAGCATCACTTTACTTTATGTTTAACTTGAGCTCATCCCTTGAGAATTCCTATTACATTGATTTCCCTTCCTCTTCACCCTTACTCCTATACAATTAGTTAACTTACACAGTGGTATGATTTTGTCCTCATAGTGAAAAAATCTTAACCCTCAAAGTCTTGTCCATGACTAAAAGCAAAAAAACATGGGATATTTGAAAAAGTTATAAAATCTCAGGTCATGTTTTTCAACGTAGACTATTCCCTTGAAGAACAACTATGTAACTTCCCTTTGCTACTTTCAATAGACCACTCCCTTACAGGACAACTATATAAAATTAAAAACAAATGCTTAAACCACTCCCTTGAAGGATGGCTAAGTCAATATTTTTTATTAAAGGGAAAAATAAATACAAACAGCTCCTCACAGCTTTATACGACCTTACCCCATATAAAATCCCATTGTAGGCTTCCCACATTGATCAATTTACACAAAAAAAAGATTTTAAGTCATGGAATTTCCTATATTAGCTCTTGGGTCACCCACAAAAGGGACATATCTTTTCTACTTGGTAGGTTATGCTACCTAAACCTTTTTTTCCTCATTTTACCCTTTTTCCCCTCATACTCTTTTAAGGGACTATGAAGTTCACTTAACATAAGGTAAACATGATGCTTCTCTAAAAAACACAATGATTCAAAGATATAAGGCATGAAAGAGGCTCATTTTTATTGAGCCTATTTATTTTCTAAATTATGGTATTTTCCAATACATGAGCATTCTACCACTTTATTTTCCCATCCACATCATATGTCGATATCTCTATTTGAGATGAAGAAACAATGTCATACCAACACTAACATAACCAATCTATTTATTTTACACATACACCATCACAAATATGGAAAAATGGTGAAATAAACTAACATAACCAATCTATTCATTTTAAGCATACACCATCACAAATATGGAAAAATGCTAAGATGAAACTAACTAATCAACTATGTATATACCACCACATAAATAGGAAAAGCTAGTCTAACTCAAATAACATGATCAACATTAACATCCAAATTAACATAGCATATCATAATCATCATCCATATCATCATCATAATCACAAGAAATGCATCTTAAATAAACACATGGCAAAAAAATGAACATCTCATATATATAATATGTGATCAACGTACATGTTCATCATCTACATCATCATAACATCATATCTCTCTCTCAAAATGTACATCTCACATCTTCAGCTCACAAACTAGTACACACATAACATATATAATCAAAAATAGTAACCTCTAACATTTAGGGTCTTCAAGGCTCTCCACATGGTCATGATAAAGCAGTGTCATTACCACTCTCTACCAATCTATGTCTACATGAGCTAAAAGCCATCACATGTGACATTAACCTCTCCTACTCTCTAAACTCTAAATATCATAGTATCTATAGGAACTCTCTAATTACCCTCTCATAATAGGTAATATCATCTAGGGTAGTCAAATATCACACCATATATATAGTCTATGGAGGACCTATAGTACCTGATGATGGCCCAACCTATACTGGTCCCTGTGGTGGTGGAGGAAGAGGAGTAGCTTAGCATGCTACTCTTAGACTGTCTCTCTCTATTATCACTATAGTCACTTGACCCTATAAAATAATCACCTAGCTTTGTAGTGCTACAACTTGACCCTATAGAGCCCCAATCTAACCCTATCATGTCACCACCTACCCTTATAAGGCTAAAACCTATGCTGGGGCTATCTCTCGAGCTTGTACTACATCTTGAGCCTACACTATTGTATCTCAAGCATGTACCATTGTATCCCTCTCTCTAACTAACCCATGTAAATATGGTGGTGGCCTCCTAATTTCTACCACTGGATGTAACCCTACCCACCAAGCTATATAGTCCATTATACACTTTGGGTCCCTAACACCTAGCCCTATTTATAACTCCTTAAAATTTGGCCCATCTGTCTCCTAGGGAAATGGTAGGGTGCCTCTATGTCATCCTACCTATATTGAGGGAAGGCAGGCAAAATATCTTTCAGTAGCCCAAACTATCTCTTGACCCATGCCACCGGTACCATCTCCAACTCACTAGCCCATCTCCCCTTGACCCATAATGAACTCTATAACCTAACAAGATGATCTAACTACCCTCTAAAATTTGGGTGTGTTAGATATAGTCTCCACAAAATATCTACATTGATCAAGCCCTTGATCATATGCTTATAGTAGGCAATGTCTCACACTACACTGTCTACTTGAGTTTGTGCCATCTCCTCTCTCCACCATCTAAACCAAACCTAAAGCTAACTAGGATAGTGGAAGGTAACCCCATTGGTCATGTCACCATCATGTGCTCATATGTCCAAAAGTGCAGTAGATGGTCGACACATAAACTGTATCACCATCATAGCCTCAAACCCCATATCTCTTTATATAATTATGCCAAAAATAATGGTCCACTACTCAACCATCTATATAAGCACACCTATTAAAGCAATCAAAAATCTCCCTCTATCTACATTTGGTAATGCATACACTGTGATCTTGATCATCATCAAGATGCTCAGATGATGTTTCTCCTCATCAACCATATACATCAGTTCATATGCAAAACTCATAGAGTGGTAAGTCACCTCACTGACATGCTCTCTATATAAAGTGACCATGTGTATATCATGCTCCTTTCTCAACCATGTGAAGAGTTCCTCACCCTAGATTTGTAGCTTTAGAATCATATACACATCCTCCTATATCACTGTCAACTCTTTAGTCGGTAGATGGAAAGTATTGGTGGTATGATCCCACCTCTCAATAAATGTTATCATCAAAGACACATCCTACATGACTTGATAGTACAATCTCACTCCTAATCCCATGATCACCATATGCTCCCACTCATCTGGAGTGCCATCCCTCATCATACATGGCAATAGCCTCAGTAGATGATCTCATAATGTTAGCTCTATCCTCACCTATATCCATACACACAAACAACTTAGGTCACATACCTTTTAATCTACTCTATCATCACTTTTTTCCTTTCCCACTAGGAGAACTACATTGGTCTGAGGCCCTAAACTAGGATATGTAGGTAACACTGAGATAAAATAGGGTCTTTGAGGTTAACTCAACCATATACCCATCTCATTAACTACCCTAGGCTTCACTGCCTCTTTTTCTCTAGCGTAGGCTTAACTACCTCTCTCTCTCTCTACCTTAGGCCTACCTGCATATCCCAACTCTAGGCCTCATAGATTATATTCTTAAATCTTGACACTATAACCTATATTTTAAGCCTTAGACCTCTCAACCTATCTCAACTTACCCTTTTCCCTAAACACACATTTTTAGATCTTTTTCCTAGGTTTTGGGAGAATTACATTGGTATGAGGCCCTAAACTGGGATATGTAGGCAGCACTCAAATGATACAGGGTCTTTTAAGGCTAGCTTAGCCATTAAGCTAGTTGACTACTTCCACAAGAGATCTAAAAATCACCCTTTCTCTTATTTTGTTACTTTTTAGCAGTCACTAGCATCAACATTAATGCCAACATTAGTGCTTTATCAGCCTATGTAATGGCTGATGTCAATAAGAAACTACCAACCTCAGTGTCATGTTAGTTGATGTCAGTCAACCTCATCAATATCAGTGATTGGTTCAGCCTTAGGGCCAAACAACCCAAATAAAACCTTACTCATTTCCCCTACAAACCTACCCACAAAACCCCCTAACTTATCCTACAACTACCCTAACCTAGTTTCTACCCCTCCACTAACATTTTCCACACCCGCACCTCTCATTTAGCCTAAAAATTACAAATACCAAATCAAACTAATGTAGGCTCTTACATCATCTCTCTATCTTCTCCTAACAGGCACTACTGGCTCCTATGGTGGTGCACCTCCCACTGGGTCCCCTCCTTGAGCTACTATCTCAAATCTCTCTCAAGCTCTATTTCTTCTCTCCAATAACAACATTGCAAATGAGTTTAGTCAGCCACTAAATCCCCCTTTTATCAAGTTTAATCAACTACCAATGTCAGTATTCTAAAACTAATATGCCAACATCAGTGCTTACACCTACTAACATTGGCAATGTTGCCCTAAGTTTACCTACATCAGTACTTTCTATTACTGATATCAGTAAATAAAACCAACATCAGTACCATTCCTATAATGTTTTACCAACCAAGCACTCCCAAATTTTTAAACATTACCCACATACTAGGGTAATTGGAGATCACATATATCTCCCCCAACCATGATAAAATGACATTTAAGATCACTTAAATCTTCACCCATAATGACTTTGCTTAGATATCATGAATATTTCCTCATTCATTGACCCTTTTACACCACCTTTGCATTGCTTATCTTGATTATTTATGTTATTTTGCTATAGTTGGCTATTATGCACATGCATGTGTATTAGGTGTTTTGGATGGCAACCACAGCCATCCTATGACCCTCAACCCTTTAATGTTTCCCAAGGGCACTTCTTACCTCAGATACTTGGGACACATTGACCCTTACAGCTACAACTTTAATTATTTTGACCTATCATCTATCACTTATAAGCTGTGCTTTAGTTACTTCTATGCTAGTCCTCTTTAACCTTACCTATTCTTGACTTTGATGACTATAGCTCATTTTGGTACATGCATATGGAGTATTACTCAATTCTCTACCATTAACATAATTACTTTTTTATCAAACTGGTACCCAATTCTGATTTCTCCTCTATCAATTCCCATTTTGAGGGGGGATACCTCATCCAATACTTGGAGGCATCTAACTCCTATTTTTGTCTTGAAACATGTCAGTACAAATTACAAGACAAAAAAGGGCAAATGTAGACACCAAAATTATGTCACACACACATGCATAACTCCATGTGTCAAAACCCCCCTTAAGCCCATTTTAATAATAATTATTAATCTCCCTAACCCATAATTTTACACCTCACACATTTAATTAATTTAAAATACTTAATCAAGTTAATTAAAAAACCCTATTGCCACCTTACCTGGCCACCTCACCCTATGACTAATTCTCACCTGATGAGTCACCTCAAGACCTGGTTCTTTCATCCTAACTACCCAAGACTTAATCCCACTTCCAAACTAAATTCTTAAACAATTACTTCCTAACCTCTTATTTTTACCATTTTATAATGGGTGTCACACTTGGAATGAACAATAGAAAATAAGCCAAAAATAGTAATTTTTACGTATTCTAGGGCCATTGACATTGATCAACCCATGAATGATTTTGGTGGGATCACTAACATCATTAATATTAGCCAAACCCCAACCTAAAGTTTAGATCATCAAAAATTAAGAAAATTGATTCTTATGACATCTAGGCTCTCAACATTCTATTTTTGACATCCTAGATTATAATCACCTTGCGTAAGTCAATCACAATCTATAACTAAGCTCTTGAGGACCAAAAACACCTAATTATTCTCTTTGTTTAGGTATTCACATTTAGACTCCCTGTTAGGGACCATCAACCTAGAATTTATCATTTAGTAACCACCAAAGATAAGTACATCACTTATATTATAGGTCATTTAAACATTTATTCTACTATTCTTATTTATATCTATTCTACATTACTTTACATACTTTTGACCATGCCCTATGAGGGAGGTACAAATCTTTCTCACTTGTTTCCCCTTAACCTGACAATACCAAACCTTTGACCAAACCTACCCAAGCCATAATCTCTCTCTCATAACTCTCCCAACCTCCCTGACTTGATCCAAACCATATCCTAAACTCAAAAAAACTTTTTGTAAGCTCTTAGAAAATTATTTCACCTATCGACCTTTGTAACCTAACTGACATCAGTCACCTCACTACCAACCTTAAAAGTATAATTGATATTAGTCACTCCCCTATTGATGTCGATGACAGTGGATTCACTAGCCTCTTCAAAACCTACATAGACAACTTCTAAAATACAAAAAGAATACCTCACCTATACCCTGTCACTCTCTATTACATATAGGTTATTAATAACAATAATATTATCTCTTTTTCACTCTCTCTTTGCCTCTCTTTCATTTATTTATTATTATTTTATCTCATAAAAGTTGATTGTCATCTCTAGGGATGTTTCAAACTTCCTAGAATAAGTGCATAGTTTGGTAGCCCACTCATTTATCTGCTAACAAACATCTTGTGGTAGTGCTTTCTTAATTGCAGGTAGTCCTCCCTAGCTAAAGAGGAGTGCTCACAATGTCTGGATATAGTATGCAAACCAAATCTGGGTTCATTCTAATCATTTATCCCCATCCTTATTTTTATTTTCCTTTAGACTTAAAATAGACAAAATGTAGATAAACACATTCACAAGAATAATATGGAGGTTCTCCCTTTCCTTTTAACCATCCAAATTTTTTTTTAATCTTCATAATTGCTTAGTAGATTTAGGAGCCTTGGCTAATGTGATGCCAGTAAGCATATGTAATAATATTGATCTAGCCCCCATAAAATTAGATAAGTTAGTGGTCCAATTAAATAAGTTAATAGGTGAGTTACCAAATGTCCACATCCAGTTGGAATCTGAGCCTAAGATCACACACTGTATAGACATCCAAGTGGTGTATATCCTTGAAGCCTATAGAATACTCCTCACTAAAGATTGGTTTAATGCCCTGAATATGTATATGGCCACATTTTTATCCTATATTTGGTTATCATGAAGAAGATTATCCAACCAAATAATGACAGGTAGAGAACTAAACATGATGCATATGATAACTAACTAAAATTCAATTAACAATAATGTTACGATAGTTTCCTTAGACCTAGGCATCTATACGTTGAGCACAAATCCTTAAAAAAACCAAACTGATCACAACCTAAGTCTTCTTAGTCTATTGTTTATTTATATATACATAGCTTATGCCAAACAAGGTAGCGGAGTCAATGTTTTGATTATAGACCTATTAGGGAGAAAATATCTATCATCATATAGGTTTTAGTTTCCTTGCATAAATAACTTAGAAGAGTATGAAGCTATAGTATTGGGATTACATTTTACATTAAGACACAAGGTAAATGAACTAAGAATATTTAGAGAATCTAAACTCATGGCCAACTAGATCAAGACTAAGTTTTAATATAAAATATCATACCTTATAATATATAAGCATAGAGTCTTGGACCTAATCAAAATGTTTAATCCATTTAATATCATCCCTATTCCCCATGAGGAAAACCAAGTAGTAGACTCACTAGCATTAGTGACAACAAACTTAACTCCATCATATGATATAGAGTTTGAGGAGTTCTCTATGGAATTCATCCAATGTCCCTCTTTCCTAGATAATGTAACAAACTTATAGGTCTTTGAGGATGACCAATAAATCATCTAGTTCCTTGACAATGAGGGGATATTTGAGGCCTAAATCATAGATGAGAAAGATAGAAACAACCCCAAGAATGAGTTAGATAAGGTTGTGATCCTAAATATTCATGAGAATCAAATCCTGAAGGGGATGATTTCATTATAAATAGAATTTGATGCATTAAACCCCACCTTCCATGTGAAAAAACCCAAATTCAAGGACCAAAAGTGTCGACTCACTTATCTTAGTCTTGTGAAGAATCCCCAGATGGTTAATATGGGCCTTGATTGGATGGACCATGAATTAGAGTAGTTACAGAGGCATTGCTAAGATATAAGGACATGATTTTTTAGGCCTATGGAGACCTTAATTTATTTTACCTGAGAGTAATCAATCATACTATCCCCTTAATACCCAACCAAAAACCCTTCAGGTAAAGACAAATCCTAGTGAACCCAATCCTAGAGCCCTTAATGCACTAGGAATTATATAAGTTACCCTTTATAGGAATATTTTTCTTAGTTTGTCATGCCACTTGGGTGGTTAATTTGGTTCTAATATGAAAGAAGAATAGATAAATCTACCTATGCAAGAACTTCTAAAACTTGAACCAGGCCTTAGATAAAGATAACTACCCATTTCCTTCCCTAAATGAGGTGATCAAAATGGTGAGCGAGTCTCAATTTATGTTCTTGGATGGCTTCTTAGGATACAACTAGGTCTTGATCAACCCTATAAACATAACTAACACTACCTTCACCACTAAGTGGGTCACATTCACTTATAAAATAATGTCTTTTAGGTTAATTAATGTTGGTTCAACTTTTCAAAGGGTAGTGGACTTTTATTTTAAGGTCCTGATAGGTAAGTGTATAATAATATTTATGAATAACCTAACTATGTTTTCAAAATATAGGTTAGATCACATGCACCACTTGGAAAGGTTATTTTAAAGATGTAGAAGGTATGACATTTCCTTAAACCCAAATAAGAGCATTTTTTAGTGTCATCAAAGGTAAGCTTCTTAGTCACATTATCATGAAAGAAGGTCTTTCTAATGACCCCGAAAGGGAGGATGTAATTTTTAAACTACCTTTACCTAATATCAAGAAGGACCAAAAATATTTCTTTGGGAAATTCAAATTTGTACATAATTTTATTTTTGGATTTGATGAAATAGTGAATCCTTTGAATGCAATATCAAAACAGGATGTAAAAATGAAATGACACCCATAATCAAATAAATATTTCCAAGACATCAAAGATGCAATCATGTAAGCCCTAATCCTAATTATCCTATACTATACGTAAGACTTATATATCTATCCCTTTGCTTCATAACACACCATTGTTGCTTACCTTACCCAAAGGTTATAAGAATAATAACACCCCATGGCTTTTATGAACACTAATCTAAAAGATGTTGAGTTAATATATTCTATCATAGAAAAGAACACCTATGCTCTATTCAAGGAAGCAAATAAATTTAGGCATTACATTCTTCAAAATAGAGTACACACCATTACCCTAGACCTAGCTATAAAATAAATGTTGAGATAGAATGAACTAGGTGAAAGAAGAGGATGATGGAACTACAAGATTATGACTTGGAAATCAAGCTAGATACAATGGTATAGGATAGGGCCTTGCTCAGCTAATAATGAAGATAAACCCAAGTATTATGGTGTACCAAATGGACCAAGAGAGGGTACTACAATCAGATGGGTATGCCTTAGTCATACATTTTTACTCTATGGAAATGCACCCCCAAGATTCAACCATATATAGAGAAGGGATATTTAGTTAAAGGATGCACAAAATATGTTGAATAAGGGAGTTTTGTTTATAATAAACCATGAAGGAGTATACCTTTAGTGTGTATCACAAGAAGAGGCCAAAGAGATAATGTAAATTTTCCATGAAAAACAAGGAGCTGACCATCCCTAAGTAAATGTCATGGCCCATAAAAATCTTCAAGCATGTTATTATTGGCCCACAGTATTTGAGGATGTTCACACTCATGTTTATTTCTACCATAAATGATATACCTTTATTAATATATAAATACATGCATCAATGCCACTCCAACCTAATGTACAGTCTACACCATTTGCACAATGGGTAACATATTTCATGGATTAACCCCAGTTCATCAGATGATCATAAGTTCATCCTTACAAGCATAAACTACTATATAAAGTTGTATGCGGTAATTGCAAACAAAACAAGCACCACTACCAAAGTCATCAAGCTCCTTGAAAACACCATAACCACCTATTTGGGGTCCCCATTTCTTTAGTATGTGATAATATCCCTACATTTCAATTTGTAGAATTCACATAATGGGCTTATGATAATCAGATCACACTTAAGTCCTCATACAATCACTACCTACAAGGGAATGCATTGGTACAGTCCACCAACAAGAATTTGATTGACACCATCAAGAAATCAATCAGATAAAGACCTTAAGAATGGCACTCATTATTAAAATTTTCCCTATGGGTAGATTATACTAGGTATAAATAAGACCTCAAAATCTCTCCTTTCCTTCTAGTTTATGGATTTGAGCCAATCAAATCATTGATGCTCAAGTTATTAACTTATAACTTCATACAAAAATTCATGGAATTGGATGACAAGGTAAATTCTAGACTCCATGACCTAATTTAGTTAGATAAAGCTTGAGATGAAGCTCTATTGAGATTTAACAAACATCAATATATAATCAAAAGGTGGCTCAATAAAATGGCAAATATCAAGACCATTATAATCTTTTACTTGGTCCTAATGTGGGATAAGACCCATGAAAATAAAGGTTTCCATCTAGAATTTGATCCCCTCTAGATTGGACTATACCAGATAGATGAAGTCTTGGGATATAATGCCTTTCATCTCAAAGATCTTGAGGGAAATGAGTTACCACTTCTAGTAAATAATCAGTTCTTGAAGCATTATTTCTTGGTTGTCCCCTCTAATGTAGTTTCTAGTAGCTCAAATAAAAGGTGGTAATGTATATATTAGATAGATTTTCTTTCACTTTGTGTTAATTTTAATTTTATGTTTGTTTTTGTTGTTCATTTATCTTATGTTTTTTTTGCTACCCCATTGCTCCTTGTTGGTAACCCAAGTTGTACCCTGTTGAAGTAGATTGCTTAGATATCCTTCAAACTTATACTAGCATTGGATTTACCTAAAAGCTAAGGGATATCTATATCTTAGACCAAACCTCTAGATTATCAGGCTAGATCCTTTGATATATCAACTATGATTAGTTACTAAAACCACTTTGATTTGGGGGTGAAAAGAGTTAGAAATATAAGAAAAATAGAAAATATTATTCTAGTGATGGTGATACACCTATATTGTTGGTTCATCCACTCAAATTTGTACTCCTACAACGCTAATTAACTAGAATAGATTAAGAGACTATCTCTAAGGATTATTTTACAACAATGTTTCACATGGAGGTCTTGATGTATGAATATAGCTTGGAGACAAAGGGAGAGAGTTTTCATTTGAGACACAATTCAACCTTGTTACACTACAAATCTTGTCACCAACCCTTGACACTTATATAACCTATAAAAGTCAATTCATCAAAGAATAGGTGTGGAAAAGACATACTAAGGGAAGATTCATACCACTTATACACATTTGAGAAAGCATATACACACACTATAATTTAATCATAGATAATATTCAATAGTCTATTTTATTGATTTAAAAGGTTACAAAGCTCAATCTTGGTAGAGTTTCTTCCTACCCAAGAGATGGATCTTGAAAAAAGGCTTCAAAGCCCGAATACATAGAACATGAGAAGAGAAGAATCCAAGAGAATGACATAGATGAGAAGACAAAAGTCATATATGAGGATCAACTCAAGTACTAATTTAGTTCACTCATTGTAAATAGTCCACCAAAGATTTATTCTTGTTTAATGTTCTTACATTCTCCTTGAATGAGATTTTTGGCATTGAAAACAAGTGTGTGGGACATAGTTCACTTATTCAAACTCATTTTATAGCATGTTATGCCATAAATTGGTTAGATAAATCCACTTGAAGGTTAGTCATACATTGATTATCCCTTAAGGGTTAGTCAACTCATGATAACGATCAATTATGTGCTGATTGAAAACTCAAGGACTAGTTGTGCATGCAATTTGCCACTTAAACACTAGTTAACTCATGTGATTTAGACTCAATATAAATTATGCCATTGATTTTTAGTCAAATATTATTTATGAAGCATGATAAATCCACATCATATCTCATCAATATCCTCCAATGCCATTTTCCACTTTACTTGATTGACCAAGTAGGTCTACTATGCCAATTAAGCCTAGTAGCCTAACTTCTTGCACTTGATGGATCTGAAAGTATACATGAAAAAATTATAACACAAAAATATGGTGAGTTTGAGACCTGAAATAATGTCTCACACCATGGAATAGGTAATTTTGAATAAGAAACATCTACAAATTAGTTAAAGTAGTTAAATAGGTCAATCTATCTTGAATTTTTATAGATTGTCTAATTTGAATGAACCTCCCAGGGAATTTATACGCATGGTTTTGATCATGTAATGGATTTAGAAGGTAAAATACAACCAAAATTAATTATCCAATGATTTGAATCATCTTAAACTACCTTGTACCATTCTTTCTACAATTCTTCTTCAAAAAATCATATTTTCTACCATGTCTATATAGTTTTGTATATCATGGTACCATTTTCAAGACCCTCTCTAAGTGTACTACATGTTTCTAGTGTTTATCAAGTTATTTTATTTAGTTTTGATTCATTGTTATTCAATTCTTCTCAAGCAAGTTTATAGTAGGGTTGTGCAAAGGTTTTAGTGATTAGGGTTCTTAATGATGATTTATAACTTGAATGCCTATAATAATGCCAAAAAACATTAGTTTATTAATCCATATACCTCTCCCAAAGTCCTTATCTTCTTATGAAAAATAAATGTACCATGGTGAGCATGTGAAGTCACCTCTCTAATAAGAAACAAGCTTTCTAGGTAGTGTTTGGTATCTTGAGGTCAACATGATTGGTCATGCCACTTCCTCTATGACTCAAATTTTTCATAGATTTTTTAGGGATTGGTGGTGATGTAAATTATTTTTTTTAGTGCATTCATGACCTTACTTTCGTTCTACTACCCCTTCTTGATGGCTTGATCTAGTGATGTCAATAAATAAGCATAGGTGTATGTATATTTATTTATTATTTTGACTTTATCATGAGTTTAAAGGATCTTTTATACTATATAAAACATTAATAACATATATAGGATACTTTAGAGTCATGTTATATTCTTGATCAATCCATTCACTTTCAACCCGCATGCGCATAACTCATTGTTTTGACTTACATACCTATATACCTATGGAAATGACCAAAAAAAACCCTATAGATGATTGTAGAAATGTTCTTCAAGAATTTTAGGACCCATACTGCTTATAAAACTCATTTAATGTGAAATTACCCTTCATTTCTTTTCTTACAGGCTCAAAATATCCTTCTTTAGCCTAGTCCATACAGTAAGAGTATTTCACGTGTCAACCAATAGGACATGGAAGTGATTAGGGAAGTTGAGAAGACCATTAATATCATTTCATACCTCGAACACATAATTTGAATACACATTTAGGCTTATTTAGTCCATTAGGTAGGTTTCAAGGTTTTTTAAGGGTTTTAGGGGTCTACAACTTCTTAGAAATAGTTCATAGCAGACATACCCCTGATTAAAATCCTCTTTCCATAGATATGGAGTACATTAACCCCCTAAATAACCATGATAAGCTCAAGCTCCCATGCAAAAAATGTGTAGAGATGTCTACATGGTGAAGTTATGCCTCGACTAGTTGTCATATACTTTATATGCAAAAAGAAGGTTTAAGAGTCAAAAAATGACAAGTATGCTTCATTTCATTCAATTTAAAAACTCCTTGAAGGTTTAAAATTACCCTCTGCACTATCCCAATGTTCATTAATGTGAAATAAATACCATGAATGAGTTGAATAAGATGGCAAGATTCTTAAGGATTTTAGGCTTGTCTAACTATGTTAGCTTGTAGTCATGTAAAATGTGAAATTTTATAACTTTAGTATGGCTAATACACCTAATCCATATGTCCTCCTATTAGCTCACACAACCCTTCTAGGCTACTACTTTCACTAATTCCTAGTCATCCAAAGCTTTCTGAACTTAGCCCTTCTAAACCTAGGCAACCCTTTCAGGCTTAGCTCCATCCCCCTAAGTCTCATCCCCTTAGGATAATATCACCCAAATAGGATAGGAGATCTGGAACCCAAGGTGTCCTATTTTTGGTGTTGTTGTCCAAGTTCACTTTTGCCTCCAATGGTTAGATTCTTTCACTTCCTTATCTTTTTCCTTATTGACCTCACGTGAATTCATTTAACCCATGATCATTAGTTTCCCTATAAAAGGACATTTAAAGTCTATTTAGAAGAGTCAGCACTCATTTTTAATAAAGACACAAGAATAAAAGCAAGTACCCTCAAGCACTCTTCAACCTTGTCTTAGTTCAGATCAGCCAAAATAAGCTAAATTCTAATTTCTCTCACTTCCTACTATATTTAGAAAAGGTAAAAACATAATCCATTTACACAAATTTGTAGGTTAATTTTGGCATATTTATTTATTTAATTAACATTGTTTAACCCCTTTATTATTTAGGAATATAACTCCAATATTCCTAAAATAATAAAACATTTGGTGAACTCAATTTACTTTGAATTTTCACACAAAAACCTTAGAGACCCTAGGGCTAATTATTTCTGATTTTTTGCAATATTTTCTTGATTTTTCTTGAATTTAAAAATTAAAAAACTACAACTTAATTGGAATTTTTAAATAAATTCACCCAAACCCTACTTTGCACATACGACGTCATATTTGCATACAAACACTTTCAAACACTAGGAAAAATATATTGTTAATTTTATAAATATTCTCAGATTTTTCCTAAATTTTTCAAGACAAATTCTACAAATTTCTCTAAAATTTTCAAATTATTACATTAATTTTTTTAAAAAATATTCAAAATACTAGTTACATCAACTAAACTCTTAGTTAATTTCCAATACTTCTCACATCATTTTCTGCATTTTTAGTTGAAAATATAACGCAAAAAATAAATTTAAAATTTAAAAGTTCATAGTATTTTGAAAATAATATTTCTAAAAAATCCCTAGTTGCATATACGAGCTCCTTTTTTCTTGATTGAGGTATCACCTTACATTTTTTAGAGTCTTGTGTCCTTTTCATGCATATTTTAGTTCCTTTCTTAGATAATATCAATTTAATTTTTTCTACTATCATCCAAGTTGTTTTCCTTATGCCACCTAAGTTCCTTTCATCTCTTCCTTTAAGATGAAATGAAAGACTTAGTGGCAATCCTCTTGAGTTCACCTAGATTCCTTCAATTTGCTCATATACCATGGATACATAACTAAATCAAATTCCTATCATAGATTCTACACATCCAAATTATACAAATTTCTATGAGGATAACTTTGATCATGAGCAGTATGAAAATACCAATGATGTTGTACACACCAATGCTCTTGCTCTACCACATGGGACTACCAATCCACTACCACCTATTGTTTATAATGAAGTAGTCCTCAACAAAGATTTGGTTTTAAAAAAATTTACAGAAAGAATTAAGGAACAACCTAAAGATCATACACTAATTTTGTAATCTATCATGGAAATCAAAAAGGCAAAACAAGTTGAATATTCTAGTCATTCAGAGTAGCTAGTTGTAAATAACACTATGGGGGCAACTATGTCTCAACAAATCCCTATAGTATCCCAACCTTCTTCCATGCCACTAGCTATAGCTAGTACAACCCTATCTCCTGATGTGGCAACCTCTATTCAAGAGATAAGATATATTCAATCCAAGATGTAACATATTGAGTAAGGTATTTATACACCTACACAGGCATCAGATTATTTTGATCTTTTGCATACACCATTGGCACGTCATATTGCTTTTACACCCTTGCCATAAGGTTTTTTTTAACCCAAGCTTACTCTTTATGATGGTAAGGGTGATCCAGACACACATTTGAGATCTTTTCATGTAGCATGTTTGGATTATGTACCCAATGACTAGTTATTTACCAAACTTTTTCTATGGAGCCTAAAGGAATATGCTTTATAGTGGTTTTATAGTCTACTAAATCAGTTGATCATAGCATTCTATCCTTTAGCAGACATGTTTCTAGCACATTTTAGTCTCAACATTGGTGACAAGGTTTTATATGCACAAATTGTATAGTAGAAACAAAGGTCAAATGATCCCCTCATGAATTATGTTCTTAGATACAAGACTATTCTAGCTAAACTAACTAATTCCATGGCTGATCAAGATCTATAGGACATCTTTAAATAAATCATTTTACTAGTATTGCATGAATCTATTATGTTCAAAAGATTCTCTTCCTTCACTAAATTGTGTCATACACTCAAGGGAAGAGAAGTCAAGCTAATGTTAATGGGCAAACTTACATATTCAAGTATCTTAAAGACAAATAAAAGTCTTATATAAGGTCAAAATCAATGATAATAAGAATCAGAATCAACCAATAGTTAATGTAGATTTTGAACCCCCTCAGCATGTTGTTTTATTAGCACCTCCTTATCATGTATTTACCAATCTACCAGTTTCTCCAGCTAGGGTTTTACAATAGTTATTGGAATGTAACATCATCACTCTCCTACCTATTCAGGAAGTGGATATAGTAAAGCCTCTTCTATGGGGATATGATCAACATGAATTTTGTGATTTTCATAGGGCACTAGGCCATATAACAAATAGATGCATTAGTTTGTGACATAAGATACATGATTTCATTGATAATAATCTACTTTATCTAGACACTTTAGTTGAGCCTCCAAAGGCAAAACCTACATAGGATAAATCTTTGAAAAAAAAATTAGATCCATTTCCATAGCATTCTAAATAAGAGCAAGGGGACACATTAGGTGTTCACCATACATACCAGGCACCTTCAATAGAATCACATCCTTTGAGTGGTATGATAAGGGTGTATGAGTCCAGAGTTCTAGCCAAGCCTTTGATATATTTTTTAGATCATGATATTGTCAAGGATTATATAGGTTATAATACACTATTAATAAGAGCACATACTCAAAATCAGTCTATTCACAGTGTACTCATCAATAATAATTATAGTCTTAACATGTGCACTTTCACACTTATATAAAATTTGGGTTATTTAAATTAGGATATCACTATGATAGACATAGTTATCAATGGTTTTAGTGGGCATATACAAAGGTCATTGGGAGAGATAGTATTTCCATTACATGTTATTCTTACATATGTGGCCACCCCATTCATTATAGTTCCTGGTGTAGGAGTTTTTGAAATATTACTTGGTCAACCATGGATTCAAAAACTCAAGGTAGTACCTTTTATAGTTCATATATGTGTGAAATTAATTCACACTAATCAAGTTATTATAGTTGATGGAGTTGCTTATGAGTCACTACTCCCCACTTTAGAGCCATCTACCAGCTTACAATCACCAATTTTAGTTCTTCCACCTATTTTAGTTTCCACTCCAATTTTAGTTCAAATTCTAGTTTAATTTCAAACATAGTTGTGGTATACATTGCCAGTACAGAGGGTTCATACACCCCCATAGTTTCAAGACTATAGATAGCTTCTAGCTATAGTGATCACACCTTGAAAAATTACATTGTAGTCTCATATATCTACATAGAGAGCACCTATTCACAGAGATTTTTCTCCTACTTTCAGATGGGTCCCTAAGATCCTTATAGTTGCATCCACTTATCAGAGTCATAGGAGGACCCCACATTTAGTTTCCACTTTAGATATTTTAGAGTAGTAACAACGTACATAGATTTTAGCTATATAATTTCAGACACTCCGTCATGTCTCATGATCATACATGATCCCATTATTTGATACAAGACACCATGATAGGGAGTCTCATCTGAGACTCATCAGTTAGTATCATTTCTTTCCATTATTGATTGTATATATTATCTCTTGATTTATTGTACATAGTTTAAATATTTTCAAAAATACAAAAATAATATAGAACTTCAAAATATAAAAACATTCAAAAACTTGAAAAAGCACCAAAAACATTTTTTGATTATATGCATCATCCATGTTTACATTACTACTATCATATTAGGACTTACATTTGATATTTCATGCTATTGGATTTCATTTATCTACATTACCATGCTTAACTTGATCTTTTTAGAGTGTGTACAGTGACATAAAACTATTTGATTACTTCATTCTACCCATTGAGGGGGCATTCCTACTTCTACATTCAAAACATACATCTATATACACACCCAATGGGGGCATATTTTACATGAATACACCATCTAGGTTATGTCATTCCTACACTACACACTCTAAGTTATCATATGGATGCACATTCCTTACTA
This sequence comes from Torreya grandis, assembly GCA_037957365.1. Classification (NCBI taxonomy): domain Eukaryota; kingdom Viridiplantae; phylum Streptophyta; class Pinopsida; order Cupressales; family Taxaceae; genus Torreya; species Torreya grandis. Next base: position 3,599,705 of record JARHVA010000574.1, on the reverse strand, counting down.
GATTACACATATTACTACATCAACATTTCACTAGTACCTAGCACTTGTGTATTTCTTAGCATATACCTAATAATTTACTACATATGTTTTGCATACTTTCACATTTGCTTTGATTAGTTATGTGTTTGTATCTTCCAGTTCTTATTATTGATTTAATTCCTTACTTAGCATATCTTTTGTGATTGCATTTTTAGTTCCTACTCTTCTTCTATTTGTGCCTTGGGACATCTACTAATGTCCTTTGCCTCTATTCATGTGTGTGCCTTAGGACATTTACCAATATCATTTGCTTGTAATTTTATGTGTGTCTGTGGCCCTTATGCCAAATTTTCTTGTTCACTTGTATGTGTATGTGTCATTTCAAGCACTAAGATCTCTTAAGGGTTTTTAATATTAAAACAAGCACACAATGAGCTCTATAAGGTCCTAAATCCTAAAATTTTAGTGACAGGGTAACATAGGCATTCTAAATAGAACCCAAAAATATTTAAGCCTTAGGATAATAGAATAAAAATAAGACTATAGTTTTGAATAGCAGGGTGTCCTATTTTTGGTGCTCTTATCCAATCAAGAAATAAAGTCCAAAGACCCATTTTCAATTATTTCTCAATCCTGCTCCTCCAGTATCAGACCTTGTATTAGTCTAGATCAACCAAAATAATCTAAGTTTTAATTTATCTCACTTCCTACTATATTTATAAAATGTATAAACATAATCTATTTACACAAATTAGTAGGTTAATTCTAGCATAATTATTTATTGATTTACATTGCTCAGCCCCTTTATTATTTAGGAATATAACTCTAATATTCCAAAAACAATAAAACATATCCCTTAAGGAAATGATTTGCATAAAAATATAAATTTGATCACTCTCACCAAGTGCATGAAGACTTATAAACACCTTAAACTACCTTAAAAACTCTCTCATGAAGCTCAAACCCTCTGCCAAACCTTATATCGCTCCAAGTCTACCTAGCTCCATGTTGATTGTCAACAGATAGGTAGGTGATTGTAATAAAATATTAGATGATTTCACTCTTATTATGACCTTAAAAATACCATTATCACTTATAAATACTCATTATCACCACCTCTACCAATTTTCATAGTTATATCTTGCCTCTAGAGGCCTATAGATGTATTTTTCTTAAGACTAACTTAAGTTGCCTACATTTTCAATATGCCTATGACTGAGTTTTAACCTTTGACCTTGTGTTTGTGTTTGGAGATGCTAAATAGGATTTTAATAGGCCATGAAAATCCCTTTTATAATAGGTTTTATCTCTTATTTAGTCATTTCTTGAAACATGAATCTGTGTATCCTATCATCATACTATATCTCTTTGTTTTATTCTTTTAGGAATTAGGTGTTTAACTCCTAAGCAAATAAAGGGTCTGAGTAAATGTAAATTAGTAATTAATGTGTCTTAATTATCCTACTAATTTGTGTAAATAGATATTTATTTTATCTTTTCTAAAAATATCAATAAGTGTAGAGAAATCAAACTTAGCTTATTCTAGGTCGAAACAAATGATTTAGGATCTAGAAATTGTTGTATAGGGATAGCAAACTATCATAAATAGGACCCAAAACTCTATTTTTGGATTGGAAAAGAGTGAAAAAATAAATACTCCTACTACTTTGTGTTATATTCTAACTTTTATAGATATTTTCCACTTTCAATATTGTTTTTTACTTCCAATGTTGTTGTCTTAGTGGTCTAGATTTTTTAGGTTTTGTTTGGTAGGCCTGTAACACCCTGGTAGTGAAATTTCAAACCATAATTATGTGTGGAGATCAATATATGTCTGATTTAATTTTCAAAACCCTTAGGATATCATGGTACTTGAACTTTAATAATGAACTTGGGAAAGAGAGAAGGGGTTAGTGTGTAAAGGATAAGCTGGATGCACTTCACACCCTGTGTGTGGGCACATTGCCTACATATTAATACTCTAAAGAAGGATCAAGCTAATTTAATTATTCCATTTGAATTAATTGGTGTAATTGTGTGATATATGAAACTATAATACAATATTGTAATGTACTTTGGATGACTATGGATAGGTATGAGTGCTTGAATAGGCTTGAATTGGTCTTAGAAGGCTGTATGCAGAGAATAGGGAAGAGTGCTTGAGTGTACTTATTTGTATTATTAATATTTTATTATGAATGAGTGACAACCATTTTAATGGGAATTTAATGTCATTTTATATGCAAACTGATGATCTTATTTTAGATGAACTTGTATTAGGTTGACAGGGGAAAAGATAAAGAATCAGGAAAACCTAGTCATTAGAGGTGAAATGAACTTGGACAATAGCGTCAAAAATAAGACACCCCTAAATGCCAACACTCCTATCCAAAATGTGTGTTATTATCTTAGGAGTATGATCCCTAATGGGATGGATATGATTCTAGAAGGGTTGTTTGGGTCCTCAAAAGTTAAGTCTAAGAAGCTAGGGATGACTAGGAATCAATGAAAGTCTTAGCTACTATTATCCATACTTAAGTCATCCAATTTCACATTTTATATGATTAAATTTCCCCCCTCATTTATTCTAGTGATGTAAAAAAGCAAAATACTAGGATAAAGGATAAATAGAAAGCATACTTGAACTTACCTATAAGGGAGAAAGCTCATGAAGTTGTGTGATGTTGGATGTGCATAGAGAGATCATGTTATGATGTGTGAATATAAAAAATAAAAATATGAATTAGATCATTTCTTACTAGATACACTATATATAAATAAGAACATATAACAAAACTAAGTAAAGGAAGAGAGAGGAATGAATACACCTCACTGAGTATGCGAACTAATACAAAACCTATTATGATGTTGGATTGTGTTGAGTATGTGTTGAATCAAGAGTAATATCATGAACAGAGTTGAGTGCTCAATTCCTTAAAATGTGGCTCAAGAATAAAAATTTTGTCCTTTTGGCTCTATCATCACCAACTAAGTGAAGTTAGCAAATCATTCATGTGTTAATCAATGTTTTGACTATATGTCCAATTCCTCTAAAAAGGTGGCTCAAGAATACAAAGGTTGGCCCTTTGGCTCCATAATTTCCTTTTGAAGTGAATCTATGAAGTGATACCAGCATAGAAATATGTCATATGGGATGGATCACGAATCCCATTAATGTGCTAGAAATATGATAGTGTAGCATGGATAGCCGAATGTGTGTTGGAAACTAGGCCACTCTTAAGCATTTTGAAAGATGGAGATTAGGCTTGTATGAAAGCCACTCCAAAACTAATGTACTAGGCTTATATGAAAGCTAATTCATATACTTGTAAATATAAACTTGTATGAAATTTTAACTCAAATGTGATACCAACCACCTATAGATGGAGTAAGACATGAAACTACTAAGAATGCCTAGAATAAACTAAACTTGGAAATAAAAGAAGATCAATGTGTCATGCACATTTCCCCTAATCAATGATCTCTTGAACATGGATTTTGATATGAATTTTTTTCCAATTACCAAATCTAAATTTAATTTAAGAACCATCATGTTGTGCATGATAACCCCCTATATCTAAGAAAACTATGTTCAAATTATTGAATTTGAAGGATCTAAAAGTGCAAAAACTATCCTTAAATTAAACTTTTTGCCTAATTTTGGAAACCCTGAGTATTTTTCTACCTAGACAAGAGCACCAAACTATGGACACCCCTATTTTTGTTTAAACTATCCATTTTTGGTGCTACTATCTATTGTGAAAATTGACTGTTGATTTGAGACTGTTCTTGTTTTTCTACTCTAAATTGACTAGTTTGACCTTTGGATTCTATGCTGACTATTTTGAATGTTGTAAGAAAGATTACCTATAGTTTGGGTGATATTATCCATGCCTAAGTCATCTAATTTCACATTTTATATGATTATACTCTTTAATAAACCTCATGTGACTATCTCTGTCATACTATTGTAGGTGGTGGTTGGAGAAATTAAGGTGATTAAGATCTATTTCACCATCACTTGGTATTTTTCATACCTCCCAAGTCACTTTAAACCTCCTCTAATCCCTTACTCTAGCATATTTACTTTTCAAAAAGTGTTATTAGGCTCTTACACAGGCCTGTGTACTATAGATTCATGAGTTGGTAGTACTTTTAGTGGAGATTATAATCTTGATGGAGGTTTGATGATGTCAATTTTCCATTTTAATAAAGATACAACATCACATACTTCCTTATTAAATTAACTTGGTCTTAAACTGTACCTTCAAGGTATGTGGATAGGTCAATGCAATTGACCATAGTATGGCTATAGGTACTCATTTCAAGGTTAAATTTGATTGTAGATATTTCTTAGACATTGAATGTTCAAACCCTAACCTTATTCATATCTTCATCTTCCTCATTAATCCTTCATTTGACCATGGAAATATATCATAGATTGTTCTTCTTCAATCCTCTTTGTAACTTGGAGATAGGTTTGTCTTTTTGAGAAGGCTATAGGTGATGTTGAATATTCTATAGACTAAGACATCTTTTTATAATACTTGGACCTAAGTATGATCACTCTCACCTTATTAAGTGACTCTCAACATGAACAAAAACCCCATTGGATCATAAATAAATTATAACCCTCCTCACAATCTTGATCTTGATCTTAGATTAGCATACTTCAAGAGGGATTCAACCCTATTGTAGCTGATCATTCTCATGAGAACATCACCTATTTTGAATTATCCATACCATGAGTTTGTCTTTGAGCCAAATTTTTTGCTCATCTCTTTATCATATTGTGTTCTTAACACTCATTGTTATACCCTATTGAAAATGGGCCTTTCCCCATCATAAACTTGATTGTGCATCAAAATCAGGCCATTTTATGAATTATGATAAAGTTTCAAGCCTTGAACAACACTAACAGACCTCCAAGGTCACTCCAATTCTATCATAGTCTCTTTAAATCCTATTGAGTTCAAATTTCTCTTCAAATATCTCAAACCACTCCTTGTCTACATGTTTTATCTCATCTCTTTCTTTATCATGACTATAGATGATTGTGTAGGGTCCCTTTATATGGATTGTGTCTAAAATAAACCTTGAACATTTCCCAAAGTAGAGTTGATAATCCTCTCATTCACTCTAATAAAATTTATGATATGTTTTAACCGCCTTCATTTGATAACCATGATTTCTAGTCCATTCAAAATAGTACTTTCATAAAGCAGATCCTTGAGTAAATTTTTTATGGTTGTAGGTGGATGTTCTTCACTATTTTAGAAGTGTATTAAGGTTTGCATTACCATGATTATTTTAAAATTTCCTTAAATTATCTTGATAATTAATCCATGAGATGAAGGTGGATAGATAGTTGGTAAGATGGAAATTTCCATGGAGATGAGAATGGAGATGGAATGATGGGCCTACAATAGTGATGTTTAGTAGTGAATAGACTATGGAAAAGGAGGAAACATGAGGAAGGTTAAAATATCATGAATCAAACCTATAGGTATTCCTAAATACCATGAAGGTATCATAAACATATTAACTAATTAGACATACTATTTTGGAGGTCATTGACAAATATAAACTACTAGAAATAGAAACCTAGGAATCATCAAATAACATAAAGAATGCTAACTTTCTTTAACCTTTGATAAATTGTGAATATCAAGAGTTTTGAAGGTTATTTATGGTGTTTTAAGGGGAATAAACCATGATAAATATTTGTGTCACTTGAATGAAACCCCTGTAAATAAAACTCCATCAAATTTTTATGTTCTTTCTCTCTCATGAACCGTACAATCTTTCTTTATTTGTTTGAAAAATGTAGATTAGTTGTGTATGCCTTCTTGAGATCCATATGACATCACACATGTGTAAATAAGATAAATACTATCATGGAAAGGTGGATCATACTCCTAACAAACTCCACAAACTTAATTTTTTTGTCATGATGCCCAGATGAGGATAAATCTCATAAAATTGATTGCTTGATTAAATGAAAAAAGCATAGTGAGTGACTTAGCTTGTTAAGTATGGTTAATGAAGGAGATAGAACCAAATTGAAAACCAATTTCCATAGATGGAATCTCTCTCATACCCCTTTCTCTAACCAAAATTACATATCTTGGTCTTCTCTTTCATGGTCATACCATCTGCAAACTTGAAGGGCTCTCTTGATGTGAAAAGAAGCAAGGTGGATGAAGGAAAATGATTTTTGCCCCATATGAGATATTTTTTCCATTAATTTCTTCTAGATCACATTCCATGTCTTCATCTTTAAGCTCTTAACCTTAGCTATATGGAAAAGGCCGTAGAGGTCCGTACTTCTTCTTGAAAACACATGAAAAGGGCCTTTTCTTTGTATATTATCCAAACTTAAATCTTAAAACCACTAATTTAGGGAATTATTATGAATATTAATATTAAAAGGATATGTTAACACAAGTAATAAACTTTTTGAGATCAAAATTGGGTTAAACTTCATATGTGGGAGCCTTTTAGAGTATAAAACTACGCCTAAACTTGTATGAAGTGATATTTTCAAAGAATAAGACTTTTGAATTAAAGAAATGGCATGGATATAAAGGTGTTTAAAGGTTTTATGGATGATTTAGTGTCTTTTGACTCCAAATTTATCATTTAAAGGATAAAAAATCTCTCTTTTAGGAAAAATACACATATTTTCATTAAGGAAAATTGCCACTGAATGTTATGAAAAGTACCTTAGAGCCTACATTAGATCCCAAATAGACTTCTATGTAATTTTACCACACTTAAAAGGTTATAATCATATCCATACCTTTAATACACTTTATTATGCTAGATAAAATGTTGACACACATCTGAGATAAGACCATGATAAGACATTAAAACTCATTCTTGAAATGATAGTCAATTAACACGGTGATCATCAATGAAAAGTTTCTAGTGGTAGGGGTTGGAAATTGGCCTTGATAGTCTAAATTTACAACATTCATTTATTTTTAGATGTTATTTTGATGCTTTACCCTTATTATTAACTACTTCAAGTGAGGGATGAATCCTGAAAGGATTGTTTAAAAGCAAGAAGACCTAGGTTGAAACCTTTGATATAAGTAATTTAGGGATAGTAATGGAAACTTTTGACATACCATATTTGAGAGTAAAATAGTTCTAATAGAAATATGTGGATTTTATAACACCCTATTCCCCAATAAAGGCACCAAATTGCACTTAAAATAACATCCCAAATAGATACAATATTGTTTGAGTTGATCAAAGACTAGCTGGCTATTCATAACTTCTTCATTATCCATTCACCCTTATCTTGGTACAAAACCCTTAATGGATAAAAATAATAAATTATTATCTTTTCATAGGAATATTTGAAAATAATAAGGAAAGTATGCATAGTCTAAATTTTGAGTCAACCTTAAAAGGGTTATAATGACCAAATTTTGACCCCAAGTCAAAATTAGTCACCCCCTCTAGGTTGAAACCTTATAGGATTGTCAAATTTTTGTCATGGTCTTGTAATGGTCTCAAGTGGTTTTTAATATTTCCATATGGTCATAGTTTCCCTTACCCATCATTGTCTAAGTTCTGGTTTTATGGTCGCATGTCTAGTCTTATGCATCAATCTCAAGGTCTTGAATGGTCAAACATGGTCAAAGGTTTAGTTTGGTCTAAAGTCATTATAAAAGGTTATTTATAGGTTTTATATCATAATATCATGCTCTAACCTTTATTTGACACTTATATATAAAACTCACATTGTATCCACTTTGTAGCCCATTTGGAAGAGTTAGATGTACCACTTCAAGGAGAAAATGTTTCAATAAGATTACCAATGTCCCTAATGTCACATTTTGCTTAGGGAATGTTCATGGGTATTAAGATTCTAATAACATATATAGTTTAATGCCTAATCTTGGAAAAAGGACACCTTTCAAGCACTAGTATGGCCTTACAAGATTAGTTTTCAGTTGTAAAAGTTTAGAAGTGTATCATGTGTTCCCTAAGATAATTTTTCAAATTTGGACCAAGTTTTAGGTAAAACTAACACTCTATACACATTTTATCCTCCATCATTACCTTCACAAGCTCATGAAGGTAAATTTGAATAGAATAATATGATTAGGAGAGAGAGATAAAGAGAGAGGGTTAGGAGATAAAACTTTAGAAATTGTTAGGGTCTTAGTAAGCTTGAAATTAGTGGCATTATTTTGCATATTTATGGCTTCTTATTTATAAAAAATTGCTAAGAGTGGCAGTAACTCACTATGGCCTATACATCTGAGAGGGGTATGTTCTTGTACCTATTTATCTAGTTCAAAAATTTATGGAGAGAAATGGTTTTTAAGGTGGCTTATATAGGTCAAGAGCTCTACTTCATGGTGGTTTCATGAGCCAACTCCTCTCCATGAGGTGCCTTCACTTGAAATAACAATGTATTAGTGTATAAACTATTTTAGTGGATCCTATTAAAAACCTTAGTTTTTTGAGATGTTATTCACTCTCATAGGTATCTAATTCTTCATTTTTCATAGAATATCCCTCATTTTCATGGATTCCATGTTATTTTGTCTAAAATATGTCTTTGGTCCATATTCTTCAAATGTGCTTGCTTTTTGAGAACATGGTATGTGTTTGAGTAGTTTATTATATGTTTGATTGTCAACATGGGCATAAGTACTAGTGATACATCATGGTGTAATTTTATGAGACCTTATTTCACCATTATAAGTATATAAAGAGCAATATAGGATTCTCAATGCACACTTTCTAATGAATATCATAAGTGTTTCCTTCATATTTAGTTGTAGGGACTATAGAGTGTTTGGAATATGTTCATTACTAATATAAATACCTAACACACTTTTCCATGCATCCACATGGTATTTATTACCCTATTTACATCATCAAGTTAAATGAGCCACTAGGTGTTCTAAGCCAACACATAAAACATGTTTATATATGTTGATTATATGCAGTCCATAAAGACTAGTCAAGTGAAGTGAAGGTGATAAGATGATTATTAGATGATCTATAGTCTTAGATAAATGATAAATAATGACTACAGTGAGTGTGTGGTGATTAATAGTGTTGAAAATTTCAAGATCTCAAGAACTGGCTCTTTATAGCCTATACAATCAATTAGAGACCTACAGGCCCTAGCCTATAGGTCCTCATTGTGAATCAAATCAACACAAAAAAATAAAGCTTCAGATAGTGGAACCTAACCTCATTATAGGTGAAGACAAAGTATAACTCATCAAAGAATAACTCAGCCATTTACAGTCATGATGATAATGAGATCGAGTTGATAGTCTAACTAAACACCTATAGGACTATGTATATCAATGTGTACTTGATGTTAAGAGACAAGTGATTTGAGAATGTTACAAAATGAAGTTTTTAGACCATATAAGATAGTAAAATTAAATCAACACTTCTCAAATAGTTTTAATCCTTTAAGCATCATGCCTAGTGAGAAGAGTAAGTTCAAGATCTTATGCATAGTCAATGCCCTAAAAGGCCACATACAGGCATGTTTGAGAACCATTCCTTTTTTCAAGCTAAAGAGATTAAAGATGTGTATAAAGGGTTTTTAAACCCATTAAATAATTTTAAAAAGTTTATGGACCATTAGGAGGTCTTTATCATGTAATTTAGTTCATATAATCACAAGGAATGCATTCATGACTCTAATAGGCACCTACAGGCCTACTAAGAGGGTATGTTTATGTTCAGACCTAAATCAAAGGTAGAGTATGTTTAAAATAACTATGATCCCAATTAAGATTTAGAATAGGCTCAAGATAATTGATATGGATATTGGTGTTAGGGTGAGATCTTGAACATCAAAACATAGTCGATATCCTATATGCCACCTATAGGCTACAATCTAGATAGTTGGTCCTAAGATTAAGTAAGGAATAAAGTGCATGAAAGGAAATTAAGGTCTACATTAGTTATAATAACAAGGAATAAATTCATTAAGCTATATGAAACACCAAATTAAATATATATATAATGGAACAAACTAAGTTTCACTTCCCCAAATATAGTTAAGACAAACTAAAGGTCTACCTCTTAAAGAGTGTTTTACTTGTTTTGATAAAATTGAGGTCTATAGAAGTCTAAAATGATGGATACTCCTTAATGAATGGATTTATAATGAAATCATCACTTAAATAAACCCTTATAATAGATTATAAAAGTATAAAAGGTTCAAAGCCATGTTTTATCCTAATTCACACACACAGGCTACAACTAGTCTTGAGAGAATTTAGTGTGTTAATGCCTCTATAGGCATGATAATACTTTGAAATTTGGTACAAGGGAAGGTAATTAGGATAATAAGATGACCATGGTCACTTTAAGTCAACACAATTATTGGATATTATTGGATATTTTTTAATGATGTCATGAAGGTGTCTTGGTGAGTGGATGAAGTGTTTTGATAGCCTAAATGACAATGATAAAGTGTGCAAAGTGCTTGTTCTAGTGTGCTTGAAGTTGTCTTGGTTGATCTTTAGTTATGGCATGGATATAGATATTTAGGGATGAGTATGGAGTATTGCACATGTGCAATGGATCCTATAATAATTTTTTTTATGATTGGAGAGCTTGTGTGCATAAGTGGAATTCATCTAGCAGTCCATAGTTTTCATCCAGACATTTTGGGTTCAGTGGTAGAAAATTTGAGTAGGTATTTTGATTAAATCACCATTTCCATGTGTGGATGAGTCAGGGGGAGTTGTTCATATGGTTTTTATCACATTAGTCCCTAGTTTCTATGCACTAAATCTTAGGTCATGCAGCTAAGTGTAGTCAAAGAGATGTAGGTGCAAATTTGGGCTCTCAGGAATTTTGATAGTGTTTTCCCATACTAAGCCAAATTTTCAATGTGGAAATAACTGAATAATAATTTTAATGTAGTCATATCTCACACATGTGGATTTTTCAAGAGATGTTTATTGTATGGGTTTGTTTAGTTTTCAGCCTAATTGATTTGTGCTAAATTTTAGGTCATGCGCTAAAGTGTAACAAAAGTTATGAAAGTGTAAAGTTGGCCTCCCATGAAATTTTTAACATAGTTGGCTCTATGGTAGAAAATTTTGAGAAGGCATTTTAATGAGTAGAGTATATTGATGACTATGTTTATTATTCATATATCATATTTATGATTTCATAATAGTTCTCTTATAGTTTTATTATATGCGAAGAGGCTTGAGTGTGCATATGAGGACAGTTTGAGTGAAGGAGAGAGATTGTGGCATGCCTATGTAAGAGGCATGTTTGAGATAGAGAGAATGTTTGTGTAGTGGTTATAAAATAAATATCCATCATTAGGTTTTGAATACATCATTTTTAAGGTGGAGGTATTCAAAGGAGGGTTTAAAGGAATTGGTCTTCCTTAGGGGAAGTTGCTCCTTGTGAAACATGGGTTTCACTAAATACCTTTGGTCAAGAGGATATGATCAAGGTTTTTTGGTCTAAAAGAGTTTATCAGTCTCTTGTTTGTAATTTATTATAGGATATTATTCCATGTGTTGTAAACTTGAGAGTTGGTTTCATTCCCCATGAGGTTTTTTCATAGGAACTATGCGTTATGTGTTTGATCTTGTGTATGTATTGAATGAATGAGCTCTCTAGTTAATGTTGCTTGATCAAGTTGATATTTACTGATTTAAAAGGATTGAGGTTGTAATTATAATATTTAGTCTCACTAATTCACCCTCCCCTCTTAATTATTTTACCTCTAAAAATTGGTATCAAAGTGGATACTTTGGTAAAGACTTGACAGTTTGAAGGTGATCTAAGGTACAATATGGGTAGTCATCAAGGAGGTTTCTATACTAAGCAATCACTGATGTTCAATGGATCCAATTATGATTTTTAGAGTTCAAGGATGAGGATGTAAATTATGTCCCTATGGTTTGATGTATGGTAATTAGTTGTGGATGTTTATGTTTCTCCTAGTGTTCCTCCATCTAGTGTTGTAGATAAGAAGTTGTTTGAGAACAATTTCAAGGCAATGAATGTTATTACTTGTCTTTTAGAGATTGAATACACCAAGGTAATCCATTGTAAATTTGATAAAGAGATATGTCATAAAATTTATATCATTTATGAATGAGATTCAAAAGTAAATTTTACTAAGTTGTAGACTCACAGAAGCCAATTTACAATTCTCAAGATGAATGAAGAAGATTATGTGGCATCTTTTTTACAAAGAGTTTATGAGATTTTGAACATCATTAGAGGTCTTAGAGAGAAACTTGAAGAATCTCTTATATTTAAAAAGGTATTAAGGTCTCTATCCCTCAAGTTTGATCCTAAAGTATTTTTGTGGAAGAAATTCATGATCTTACTCAGTTGAAGTTGGATGAAATACATGGCATCCTTACTTACTATGAGATGAGGAAGACTGATGATATAACACCAAAGAAGGAAGTGGCTTTTAAGACTAAAATGAAGCCAAATAAGAAATTCCAAGGTAAGAAACCTAAGGAGGATAACATTTCTAATATAGATGAGGATGAACTAATTTCTTTGATTTCAAAAAAATTAAGAACAAGTTTAGGTGAGTATAAAGGAAAAATACCCCCCACATGCTTCAATTGTGGTGAGATAGGACATTTTGATAATAAGTGCCCTCATAAGTATAATAAGGATGATGATGAAGATCATGATTAAATTCATGATTATGAAAATATATCTTTCAATTCTAATAAAAAGAAAAAGGGATCTAGAATTTTTGACAATAAAAAGAAGTACTTCAAGGATAAGAAGAGTCCCTACACTAAATAAGATTATAGTTCATCAGATGAGAGTGGAGTCAGTGACTTAGAATATGATCATGAAAAGGATGGTCCTACTAAAGATGAATATCTCTTTGCGGTGAGGAAGGTCGTTGCTCACATCAAAAGGGGTCTACTTGGAGTGATTCAGATGATGATGAAGATGAGGTGGACTATGAGACTACATTAACTAATGCTCATGAAGAATTAAAAATTGAGAAGAAGATCAAAAGAAGATGAAATCTACACTCAATGACTTTGAGGAGAAATTTAGTGTGTTATAGGTAAAAATGGATGAAGATGCCAATGAGCATGAAAATTTGGTCAAGCATCTTAATTATCAATTAGAAATCTTGTCTACGAGCCTAAAAAATAAATAAGATGAATGTGTAAGGTATGTAATAAAATGAGTCATTGAAATCTGAGTTAGATAATGTATATAATGAGGTAATGTCATTTATGGGATTTGAAAAGAGTTCAAGTGATCTAGACAACATTTTGAATGATAAAAAACATGCAAGTCATAAGACTAGCCTTGGATACAAAGAAACACTAGAAACTGTAACTCAAGACAAAATGAAGACTAATGTGAATAATGATAATAAGCCTTTAAAGACAAATTATCAAACAAGGAATGAAGTTACATGTAGAATTAATACAAAATAGATCAGACAACCAAATGCCATGAGGTATGCAAATTTCAATGGTTACTATTATACTTGTAATCAGTTTAGGCATAAAGTTAGGTAGTGTAGAAGACCTATTAAAAATGAAATTGCATGGAACTATGATGGGGATCATCAAAAAAAATGTGTGATCAAGGTTAAGTGCTTTAACTATCTTAATGAAGGATACTTATCTAAGCATTGTCTAAATAAGGAAAGGCAAGGTGAGTCTTCTTCAAAAGGAGTAGTTTGTTTCAGTTGTTATGACATTGCACACATTGATAGTGTTTTTAAAAACAAGGTAAGACAAGATGAGTTTCCATCAAGGAGTATGGTTTGCTACATTTGTGAATAGAGAGGTCATATTGCTAGATTCTACAAGAAAAAACTATTAAGTCAAAATAGATTAAATCAGGCTCCTAGAATGAAAGGAAAAAGGCAAGTTAACTCATGGAAGCCAAAGGTGGTAAGTGTGAGTCATGATGAGACTGTAGGTCTAATTAATTTGTTTTCTATGGTGGAAATGCTTTAGAATGTGAAGAGTTACAAGATCTCTCATTAACTACTCCTATTGTGAATGAAGAGACCAAGCTCAAGGAGAAGACCAAGGTACTAGTTAAGGCTAGTCCTGAGATGTGTATGGATCCAAGTGAACATCCTACTATTATTGAGCAAGCATCATGAAAAGAAATTCAATTATATGTACCTAGTGATGAGGTTCTATGTTGTAATATTGGTGCTTCAAATGAAAAGGTATGTCAAGATTCCATAGTTGTTTCATGTGTTGTCAATTATATATTAGAAGAAAAGGAGAGTGATATAGAAAAGGAATCAGTTGTCATAGTTAAAACTACAAAGAAGAAGAACAAGATCAATAAGTCTTATATCTATAAAAGGATTCTAGTGGTTACTGAGGAGATGTGGGCCACTCTTGACTTCACTTTGTTTTAGAGTATAGTGGTGTAAAGGATGTCTCTATCTATACTTCTTTAGAGACTCCTTTCAATGGATAAGCAAATGTTACTATGGTATTCTTTAGATGTTCCTATAATGATAGAGATGCATTTTCTTAGTTGGAGAAGATATGTCCAAGTATAAAGAGATGTTGTGGTGATGTTATAATAATGTCATAGCTATAAATGGCTAGTTTGTAGGGTCAGATTGAAGGTTTTCAAGTGGAAAAAGAGGATTTATGATTTTTTAAGATTATCTTTTTGCATAGAAAGGTATATTAACTTTATTATAGCATGATGCAGGTGTTTTTTGGTTTAAATGTATGTTCAAGTCAAATTGGAGATTTTATTTTACTCTCAGGTTTCCTGGTTTGTGCTTAAGAATATGCATGTCCTAAATTGGGTTATATGAATTATATGTTCCCAAAGGTATGTAGTCTAAAATTTTGGTCAAAAAATGTGTTATGGGTGTCTTCAATTGTACAAGAAGTTTTAGAGGTGGACGTTGATTAGAAAGTGCTATGATGACCTTGTTTGTTTTGAGATTCTAGGGTTTTGGGCTCTGCTAAAAAAGTGGTCTACCTTATGAGTTAAGGTCTGAGGATTCTTAACATGTTGAAATGTCTAAATGGGTTGTCAAATTAAGCTTCATATATATTTTAAGGTTTTTCATTCTCAATTTATTCAAGTTTTTGTCAAGTTGGAGGCCTAATTAGGTAGTTGGTTTGTGAAGTATATTTTAGAGGATGAGCTAGTTATTTGAAATTGGTGTGCTTAAGGGGACATATGAGAGTGCTCCAGATATAAAGTTTCATGTATTTAAGTTGTGTCTATAGAAATTTATGGGCTCTATAATTTCCAGGTAGGGTTACAAGGAGTCTAGACGTGCCTAGTATTGAAGATGTGTTTTTTGTTCAATTTTAAAAAAGAGAAAGGCATGAGTATTTCAATGTATATTCTCAAGTTATTTTTAGAGTTTGTTTTCTTTTTGGTGAGTGGCATGAAGTTTTGTTTATGTTCCTTGAGGTGGTTTGAGAGAGAAGGCTAGTAAGCCTATGAGGTGGTTTTTCATGGTGTATGGAGATTTGAGGATGCTCAAAAGTTGAAGTTCATTAGAAATATTAGGGGGGGTCCCTCTCAAAAGTCTCTTGATAATTTCCATTATATTTTAGTGTTTTTTGTGTTATTTCTTCATTGGTTTTTGTTCTTGGTTGAAGAAGAGTGTTAGCATGAAGAAAGAGGAAGTTGTCAAGGCAAGAAGAGGTAGGCTCAAGGCAAGAAGAGGTAGGCTCAAGGTAAGGGGGAGTTTGTATCATCTTTAAAAGTTGGTACTCTCCTATTTTTATGGTCTTTTTAGGTCCTCATAATTATTAGGTGCCCACATTGTCATTATGTCAAAGGGGGATAAAGTTCCTATTGTGAGAGTGTTTGAAGAGAGAGAAGGTGAGTTGAATGATGTTTGTTGACATCAATGACTAAGGGGGAGACTGTTAAATATTTTTTATTAATGTCATTTAGGTGTCTTGGTGAATGGATGAAGTGATTTGATAGCCTAAATGATAATGAAAAAGTGTGCAAAGTGCTTGTTCTAGTGTGCTTGAAGTTGGGTTGGTGATCTTCAATTTTGGCATGGATAGAGATGTTTATGGATGAGTATGTAGTATTTAAAATGTGTAAAGGGTACTATAAGAGGTTTTATATGATTATAAACCTTGTGTGCATAAGTGGAATTCATCTGGTAGTCCATAGTTTGCATCTAGACATTTTGGGTTTAGTGGTAGAAAATTTGAGTAGGTAGTTTTATGACATCAACATTGCCACATGTGGATGAGTCAAGGGGATTTGGTCATATGGTTATGATTATATTAATCCCCAATTTATATGTGATAAATCTTAGGTCATTCTCCTAATTCTATTTAAAGATATGTGGGTGCAAAGTTGGGTTCTCGGGCATTTTGAAAATGTTTTCCCATAGCCAAATTTGCAATGTGGCAAGAAGAGCTGAGTAAGCATTTTGGTGTAGTAATATCTCACATATGTGGATGTTTCAATAGAATTTGATAATATGGGTTTGTTTAATTTTAATCTTATTTTATTTTTTCTAAATTTAAGTTCATGTGTTAAAGTGTAACAAATATTATACAAGTGCAAAGTTGGCCTCCCAAGCAGATTTTGACATAGTTGGCTCTATGGCAAAAAAATTTGAAAAGACATTTTAATGTTAATATATCTCACTCAAGTGAAGGTTTCAAGAGTATTTTTATATATTGTTGGATTCTATTTTTAAAGGTGATCATATGGTCCAAATTTTAGATCATGCATCTAAGCACAGAAGAAGTTATCAAGGTTAAAAGTTGGCTACTCAAACAAATTGAAATTGTTCCCATGCCTGGACAATTTTACACAAGGTAATGTTTGAGAAACTCTCAAAGAGATTGACAATGCGCATTTGATCCAAGAAGTGAGGAAGCAAAAATATGGTGATAATTTTTATATTTTTAATGTTGAGTAGAGATAAATATCGAGCTTCTTCCAAGGATCAATGGTGAGTAGGTGATCGTACATATAGAGATCAATGGTGTGTGTTAAATTCAAGAGGTAAAAGTGACAACTATTTAGCTTTTTTAAATACTGAACCATGTATTGGAGATCAATGGAGTGCATAAGGTCAAAGTTACTAGAGTATATAAGATGAGGTCAAAGTGACTAAGGTTAAATGTTAAAGCATTGGTGCCTATGTGTTAAAGTTTGTAGAAGATCGAAGGTGTGAGATTGATCTAAATTTGAGAGGACATGAGATGTGAGCATAGTGTTTGAAGTTTAATTGTGACTGTTTGTTTTTGAATATTTGAATTTATGAAGGAAATATCAGTGTCTAGTTTTTGGGCCATAACTTTAGATCTAGATATAATTTGATAGTTTAGTAAAAATCAAATATGTATAGGACTCTATGGCACATCTGGAAATATAATTTTGAAGATCTATAAATTTTTACAAATAAATATATTGAGATCCAAAGTTGACTATGTGTTTGTGCATGTTTTGAAAGTAACCCAAGAAGGGTGTTTGAACTCATTTTGATGTTGTTGGATATCTCAGGATGAATTAGCTATTACAACATGTTTTAGACACCATAAATATGATATATGTGTATTTTCAAGGTTTGACCAATAATATCTAGTATGAATAAAGGTTTTGAAGTCAACTATGTTTTCATTCATAATGACTGTGTGTACAAAGAAGTGTTTGACCTATTTGTGCTTAAGCTAAAGGGCACTGTGATGGTTTTTGGAACTTAATGAGTACCTATAGATCATGTTAAATGGGTCCACACATTTGGAAAGTGTTCATGTGTTTTTGATTGCTTGATGAAGTGTAAAAGAGTTGAATGGGTCTTCATAGGACCTAAAGGTTACTTAGGACTATTTGAAAGTGCAATGTGCTTAAGTGTGACCTATTTAAGATGCCTTAAGGGTAAATGCATTTATTGTGACTGACAAAGAAAAGATAATGATCTTAATAATTCATGAATTGTCTATTTATAGTGAAATAAAATGTGATGGTTTCTAGACTTTTGAGAGAAGATTTTTTTTGAGAGAGTGCAAGGTGTATGTGAGATTTGTGGAGCGAACGAGAGGTAGAGTGCCCAGTTGATGAGTTAATGATAAGATTAGATTGATGACTATTGTTATGACCTATAGGTCATATTTATGATGTTATAAAAGTTCTCTTCTATTTTTTGGATATGTGAAGAGGTCTGAGTGTGCATATAGGGTAATTTGAGTGAAGGAGAGAGATTGCAACATGCTTATGTGAGAGGCATGTTGGAGATAGAGAGAGTATTTTTGTAGGGGTTATAAAATTTAGATCCATAATTAGGTTTTTAGGACATAATTTATAAGGTGGAGGTGTTTAAATTAGGGTCTAAAGGACTTGGTCTTCCTTAGGGGAAGTTTTTCCTTATGGAATAGGTGTTTGACTAAATACCTTTGGTCAAGAGGATATGATCAAGGTTTGTTGGTATAAAGGATTTGATCATTTTTTTTTTGTAATTTATTATAGGATATTATTCCATGTGTTTTATACTTGAGAGTGGGTTTTATTCCCCATGAGGGTTTCTCGTAGGAACTATGTGTTATGTGTTTAATCTTGTGTATGCATTGAATGAATGAGCTCTCTAGTTAACGTTGCTTGATCAAGTTGATAATTGTTAATTGCTTATTAGTTTAAAAGGACTAAAATTATAATTATAATATCTAGGATCACTTATTCACCCCCCCCCCATCTTAGTGATTGAACTTCTAATAAACATGCCCATTATTTTGTCTTAGACCTGGCCCACTCCTTTGGCAAGGGGAAGTCTTGAGACCAAGGGGTCTACTTGAGCTCAAAAAAATTAAAAAAAAAGTATGAAAAACTTCATGAAGATCCCTAATGGAAATTAATATTCATGTAAAATGTATCCATACACTTTTAGGAGGTATAAACACTCAGTTTTCAACTCAAATGCCCTTAAGGGCTAGCAAGAAGGTGACAGACTCATAACCCTAAACACCCTAATCAATACACCAGACGTATACATAGGGGTAATGACCCTATAAAAGGCATGTAGAATCACAAGGAATTTTTTTTTATATGTTTATAAACATATCACAACATTAATATTTATTTTTTATGCCCAAAACCCAATTTGGACCTGTCTTGAGCTTAAGAAACACTAAGCATGGCACTCGAAGAACAACTTCAGATTCTCATACCATAGATGACACTTTGAATGGTAATATAATCCATTAGGAATAGTTAAGGAGGTTATTAAATATTTTTTTCCAATTTTAAAGAGGTCAATAAATTATCTTTTATTTATGAATAATTGTTAAGACCCCAAATAGATCTTAAACCCCTCTAAAGGCATAATAATGACTAGTCAAGGAAAAAAGACCTCTAAATCACACCAAATTCAATATTTTGATATTTAAACCTCTTTTATGTTGTTTACGACTCCAAGGATGTTACCCAAATTTATTTTTTTGTTGATATCACTTTTACATATTGTTATAAATACATTATTTTACATGTTTTTTGGTGTTTTATAGGTGTTCTAAGAAGTCAAAAACTTCCCAACCATTATATGAGGTAATTTTGAACATTTAATATATATTAAATTCAAAAAAAATCATATTATATTTTTTAGATGGTCAAAAAAATCCCATTTTCCAAGGCAGTCTCAATCAGGCTCAAAATGAGGCTAGGTAACAAGGTGATTTCATGGTTTACATACTTTTGTATGGTCTCAACACCTTGAAATTAACATAGAGTTTTTTTATATCCTAATTCAATTAAATTAAATTATTGTGGGTGATTTTACATGTTTGGCATAACTCTTGAGAAAGAAAATACGGTCCGAAGTAAGGAGACCTAATTCAAGAGAGAAAGGAAGAAAACATGGACTTCCACTCAGTTTCAAAAGATGAAATTTGACATGTATCTATAAATACATAATATGTCCTATAATATTTCATTTTTTCTCATAATAATCCATACATAATGAGGTTTTTAGGCTTTTAGGGTTATAAAGAAACTACACCTAATGAGGGCTTAAGGAGCAAAACAAGTTTTTGGGAGTTGTTATAGGAAACAAAATGGTTTTTTTCAGGTAAAATAACATATTTTAATACCATTCATGGAGATAATATTCCTTTAATAATATTCACTTGAGGTTTGGGCCTCTTAGACCAAGCTAGGCATGGGAAATGAATAGTTTCAAGATACCTATGCACATGAATTATGGAATGTCAGATCAAAAGGATTTATTAAATAATGAAATATGTCAAATTATATATATGATATAATTTTATGGTGAATACATTATTTAAATTTCCATTTTTCACTCCTTTCATGCAAATAAGGGTAGTTTTTAAGAAGCTAGTCAATGTGTCAAGCCAATTTATAACCCCTATGTCACATGGAGGGTCAAATCATATTCAAAAGTGAGACACATGGATTTTGAGGTATGTTTGGAATGTATCATAATTCCCTTTATTTTTTAACTCATGGAAACTTGTCAATTCTCTTCTACTATGCCCCCCCTCTCTCTCTCTTCACACTTCTCTATATAATTATCCACTTTTAGCTAAGTTGGTAGAATCCACACTTGGTATGTAAAATATCTACTATTTTAATTAATATATTTTTATTTTAATAAATATTTAAATATGGTTATAATATAATAAATTTTTATTTAAGTGTGTGAATTAGTGCATAGTTGAATGGCAAGTGATAATCATCTATCCTCATGTTAATCTTACTCTTTCATGTTTTGTGTAAGTAGTCTACTCTTTAACATGTCACATGAAGTGTAGTTATTGTTTTTGTATTTATTTAAGTTTTATTAATACCATTATTATATACAATCATACCTTTTATGTATTCACCTTGAGGAATGCATTTGCATATCACCTCCATGTTGAAATACTTATGTTAGAGAAATCTAGGATGTTGAGATCAATTTTTGTGAGTCATCCTTCATAGTTCAAGTACATGGTATTCTAGTGGAGATAAAATTAGTCTATCACCTCATTAATATATGTTTCTTTCATGTTATTTATATCCCTTTTCACCCAAACAATCTAAGCAGTATAAGTGATAAGGATAAATAGACAAATCTAGGGATCTAGCCCTTCAATCTAAATCTTTACCCCTGATATAGATAACCCATAGGTCTATGGGTAATCCCATGTTACACTTAATTTATATAAGGCTCAAAATACCTCTCTAATGGTTTAAAATTGAGTGACAATATTTATGACACACCCAGTGGGATAATTGTCTCAAAAACTTCTTGTGAATGTGAATACTAGGTTGACAACATCACAGATGCATAAGTATTCCTAACTCAGCATTTGGTGACTCCACTAAAGGCATAACATTTATTTTTTGAACAATTTATTATTATTTTTATTTATTATTCATGGTCCTTACCAAAACAACTTATAGTAGAGGTTATCATCCTACAAACCCACTCCCTCAACCTGAACTTCATCTTTAAGTGCAATATCTTCAGCCTATCTTGACACTTGAAGATCCTAAAAAGTAATAAGAATTTAAAAGTAAAGAATAACAAGAGAGCTAAGAATATTTTGAAGGAAACATTTCTAGGTAACATGCTTTCCTATCCTTCAATATTAAAAATCCCATAAACCTTGTTTCCTATGATGATATCCCTCCCAATGCTACCAAGAGTGTTCCCACTTTTAATGTGGAAGGTCATATCACCCCAAGTGAGCATATTAGAGCCATATCCACCTTTTTTTATTTCTATAATGTCATATAATTTAACATATCAGTTATATTTCTTACCATGTCTCTTAGGGGAAAATCTCTTGATTGGTATATAACCTTGTCGGGAGGATGCATCACTACTTGGGATGAGTTTAGAGAGTTTTTGAATCAAAGGTTTGAATATAAGAGTGATCATACATCACTTATTCATCAAATAAATGTAATTTAAAGAGGAACTAAGGAATCCATGCATGATTTTAATTAAATTTTTCAAATAACATGGAATATACTTCCACCTCTCATGAGACCTTATGCAAGTTTTGTTTTCCCAACCTATCTTAGAGCTATTGGGACTAATATAAATGTCATGTTATAGTCCATATAAGGATATACCTTGCCTAATTCCTTTGATATGGCTATTAGAGATGAGAATAGATTGATTCTAGTTAGTAATCTCCATCTAAAGGTATCCATGCCCATCTTGCCTAACACATCTACTACTCCTCCATTTTCAAATACAAACAAAAAGTCCAAAGTTTATCTAATAAGTTAGATGATGCCATTGATTAGGAAGCAAGATGTAAGGCCTTAGAAGCTCAAATTAAGAAACCAAATCAATAATTTTGAACTTACCAAAACTCCTACTATTACCCTCTGTAATCAAATATATTTCCACCTCAGCTTAATGGTCAAGGGAGAGGATAAGGTTAGTCTAACTTCAATAGGTCACCCAATGCCTATAATTTAAACTCTACTCCCACCACAAAATCCATGGTTCTAGTCCATAGTAACTTGGTTCAAAGAGATGAATGATAGCCTCAAGGACAATACATGAATTTGAATGAGGGTGAAAGACAAGATTTGGTAGCTCAAGGAAGGCCTACTCCTCTCTTAAAAATATAATATTAGAGCTTCATGAAAGAAAAATCAAATGGAGAGTGTGGTAGTCAAGGACTAATCTTGTAAAACTTATAAATATAGGATAGATTTGTCATAAAATAAAGTGCCTCAATTTTAGCCAACATAAGGTCAAAGAGAAGAGCTTTGGGATATGTCCAAGTTGTGGATACAAGTTCAAACAATCTTACTTCAAAGAAATAAG
This sequence comes from Torreya grandis, assembly GCA_037957365.1. Lineage (NCBI taxonomy): Eukaryota > Viridiplantae > Streptophyta > Pinopsida > Cupressales > Taxaceae > Torreya > Torreya grandis. The sequence continues at coordinate 3,576,937 of JARHVA010000574.1, read as the reverse complement.
GTGTGAATGTAAATGTGGTAGCGTCTATGAGTCTTGTACCTCTTAAAAATTAGAACTTGGGAAGGGTGGTCTAACCTTCTTTACCTCAATCTCAAAGTAATTCATTACCTCTTAGGATGAAATAAAAGGTTATCATCAGTACTTTGAATATCATTAACTCTTTAAATAATAATAAGTCTAGAATATCTCTTTGAGAAGTACTCCACCTAGCTGGTCAAAAAGAATTACTTCAAGAGCAGTTATCCCAAATCTATATCAATCCCCAACCAGTCAAGTATGGTGGTGTAGCCCTCACAAACCCACATAATCATATTTTTTAACGCTCCACCAAATATGAAAATCCCCCACTTTTCTCTCTTACCCTCATTGTGGGAGATGAGCTAGTTCATAATTATATTGTGGATAGTGGGGCAAACACTTCAATCATGCCTAAACTAGTTGCAGACAAATTAGGCTTGAAATATGATCCATATATCAAAGGATTTTTGCATATTTATGGAACACTAACCAAGTAAATAGGGCTCATCAAAGGTTTGAAATTTTTCTTGCGTGATTGCCAAAGTTTTCTAATTCTACAAGACATAGTGGTGGTAGATCTACCTACACACTTTTTTATTTATCTATCAAGAGACTTTACCACCAAGATATGAGGATATGTTTATATTCATTGGTATTTCTTGGATTTCAAAATAAGGTATGGAGCTAAAGTTACTACTAGAACACAACCATTGGCCAAGTTACACATTGAACCATATGTAGAAGCTAGTTCTAATTTGAATTGCATTATCCATGAGCAAGAGGAGCATGTTATAGATGATGGATAATCTTCCAAGATTGAAAATATTTTTTGATATTTTCCTAGATGATTATCATACTAAGACATATGAGTATGATCCCTATGATTTCATGAAATATATAGGCCTTGTAACATACATCATTCATGATGAGGGTGATGAGCATTCTGAGGTAAGTCTTGATGGTCTTATTTAATAAGCTACAAAACGTAAATATCTTATTCATATGTATGATTATGACAAGTCTCAAATTAATATAGATCATGTTAATGAGGAAAATGATGCAATTCTGATTGCATAAGATGAAGAAGTTCATAAGTGTGATATCTATGAAGAAAAATATGATTTATGACAATATTTATATGCCATAGTTCAGGAGTTTAAATAGGTAAGTAAGCTATCTCTCCCTCAAAATAAGTATGAACTTGATTATAAGGTCATTGGTGGACGTATTGAACATGACAAAGAGTTTCAAGTCACTATCAATAAAGCTATAGTATTGGAAGAGTTAAATTAGACCAAGGTAAAATTTTATGTGCTTGAGGAGAATCCTAAGATTTAATCTGATGTTGAGTTACTTCCAAAAAAATTTGGCTAGCAAGAAGACAAGTATGATGGCCCTAAACATCAAGCACATCATGTTCTAGAAAGGTGATATTGAGATAACTCACATGATTCCCAAGAAACAAGATGAGAAGCATCAAATGAACAGCAATGAGATCAAGAAGGTTACATTGTCAAGAAAACCTAATGAAGAGATAAAAATACTATTGAATGGATTTTTAAGTGATCAACTTACAAATAACAAAGGTCCTATGAGTTTTAAATCTTTTGACCACCTTCACATGCTTTTGACAAACATCCATCCTATGGTGACTTGTTCTCATGGAGTAGTTGTGACTCAATAAACATTTTTTTATCCTAGTTCAAGTTAGAAGAAGTGTTTCATTATCTCAAACATGATTTTAGTTATGTACATATTAGGTTAGGTGTGTTATTTTGAGTCTTTGTCATGTATTTTCCCTAAATGATTTGAAGTATAGTGTGTGTTTCCTTCTTATTGTGTGTTTTGTATGAATTTTAAATATTTATAAGGCATATCAGTTCATATTGTAGCATAAGAGTGACTCCATATACTAATTAAAGGATAAGGATACTTATCCATTAGCATTGAAGGCATGCTACCCCTATGCATTGCCAAGAATGTTGACCAAAATTTGACCCCAAATCAAAATTGGTCACCCCCTCTAGGTTGAAACCTCATAGGGTTGTCAAATGTTTGTCATGGTTTTGTCATTATCTCAATTGGTCTTAAATATCTCCATATGGTCATATTTTCCCTTGTCTATCATTGTCTAAGTTTTGGTCTTATGGTCACTTGTCTAGTCCTATACGTCAATCTCAAGGTCTTGAATGGTCAAACATGGTCAAAGTTTTAGTTTGGTCTCAAATCATTATAAAAGGCTATTTATATTTAATCTGTATCATAATATAATTCTCTAAACTTTATTTGACTCTTATATGCAAAAGTCACATTTTGGCCACTATTTGGCCCATTTGGAAGAGTTGCACATACCACTTCAAGGAGAAAAAATTTAAAGAAGATTCCTAACATCCCTAGTGTCAAATATTGGTTAGATAATGTTTAGGGGTAGTTATATTCTAACAGAATCTACATTTCAATGCCTAATTTTGGAAAAAGGAGAATTTACAATCACTTGTATGACCTTGTAATATTAGTTTTCAGTTGTAAATGGTTTAGAAGTACTGTAGAAAAAGAGCAGTGTTATCTTAGTTAGTTATAAGTTTACTTCAACCAAGCATAAACATGGGAAATTTACTTTGTGATTAACATTTGAACACTCAACTATGCTAACATCAATCCACATAAGGCATAGGCCTTATGTGTTCATTCAAATCATAGATGAGAAGGAACTGAGGCCTGCATTGGGCTAGTTGTGCCATGTGTAAGAATTCAATTAGGGGACTTATGCAATTAGATGAAGTCTTTAGGTAGATCCATAGGCACAGGCCTTTTGTGGACTAAGCATAATTTCATATAGGCACTTAAGAGGTCATAAGGCTTATTTCACTCAAGTTACTCATACTAGACATGTGATCTTGACAAGGATAGGAATACTTGGCATAGAACCTATACTCATTATTTATATAAAATGAAGGTGATGTCATATAAGTTTGTAGGGACTCCATTAAAGACACAAACCAATAAAAATGCATGACTTCTAATTAACATATTTCCATTGAAAGTATAACATCACATACATATGCTTTCCATTAGTAATTTAAAAGGAAAAGTAAACCAAATAGAGTAAATTTTAATGTGATAATATTCACCATTAATAAAAATTGATAACAAAGTATATGTTTAATATATACTAATTAAAACCCCAAAGGCTCATAGATGAGCTTGGGCACTTACAAGTGGATCCTTCATGGATTCTATACTATTCCTAATCCTAATGGATACCGATCAATGTCTATAAAGGATTCATTTCACCAGAGCTCTACTATAATTCTTTGTCTCCCATTTTTATACTACCTTGAGCTCCCTAAATAGCCTCTGGGAGCATATTTTCTAGGGTGGAATGTGTATGCTAAGTGCCAAGCTAGAACATGGTGATCATAACTACCGGCTCCATGAATCAACAAATTTTGTACTATAAATGGCACATCTCAAATCATCAAAGATCCCCTAAATATATAGGATATAGCCATTATCCAACTAACACATGATATGCGGTACAACCTCCAACTAGATACAAAATTCCCAAGGCTAACCAATCAACAAAATACTTCCATTTCACCTAGGTGGATGTCATGTTGGCATGAATCCTTTAATTAACAAGTTAAGGGGCCCATAATTACCCCATATAAAAACTTTAGTCTGCCCTCAAAATAAGCTATCAAACTTTTAGGAGCACATAACTAGGTGTATTCACCTTGAGTTCAATGTTTAAGTCTTCAAAGCCCTTAATGGTAAGCTTGATTTATTATGTGATGCTATGTATCTTAGAAAATCTAGTAGTGAGTGCAATAAAATCCATTTTCTATAGATCCTTATGAAAGCCTCAATATTATATTTTGCCTGTTCTACACTCCCATCTAAGATCACTCCTTGCTCATAGGCCTTAGTCTATAGAGCACAAAAGAGTGCTTATAATTTTTTCTCTTAATTATTGATTTGGTTACTGAGTGCATTCATGTTTCCCATGATTTGTGCCTACTCTAACTTACTTGTTGAGTACACTTTCACCATCAACTTCTCCTTCTCTTCCTTTGCCTAATTTAGGTGCACATCTATAACTAAGTTTTGGTTAGATAAGCTTAATAAAATGGAGTCTTATACCTCCACACCATCCTAAAATAGTGTGAAGAGGTATTGTACCTCTTGGATCTTGTCAACTAGTTATTTCTATAGTTCAATGCTAGGGTCTTCTTCTTTTTTTTGCGCTATCTTAGGTTTTAACCTTGGGAGAATCTGCTCTACCAACACCAAAAAAAAAATCATCCTCTAAAATGTCTAAAATATGAATGCCAACCAAAAGAGATGGTTTATCCACCTCTACATGGTCATAGAGTTGTTTTAACTTGAATTTTTTGGTCTACACCTCATCTTTAGTTTCCTTGAGTAGCATTTTCCACTTCCTCGCCTTGCAATTATTGATGATGTTTTAGTGCACAACATCTATGGCCATTATTATTAGTGCATTCCTAGATTATATTGGGTTCATGACATGAGGTTTAATAAGGAGGGATTCATATCCCTCTTCAATATCTTTTAGGATCAAAGTGATTACTCTAGGTGCCTCAAATTAGGGCTCATCCATGTAGAGGTCCAGTGTAAATGAGAGTTATTTATGCATCTTGGTCATGGTGGCTTGGGAGGTATAGTGTCATACATGTAGATATATTCATCTACCCATCCCTTTTGCATCATCTCCATTATATTCATCTCTTTTTCATCCTTCTTGATGATGAATTTTCTATTTTTACTTCCTCCTCTTCACTGGTGCCACTGCTCTCTTCAATGTTCTCCTTAGAGGACTCACTTGTTTGATCTTTTGGGGTTTGTTCTTCAGACTTTCCCCCCTTATCCACTTCTTCATCTTGGGATTCGTTAATACTTACCTCTAAGTAAATTCCTTTAGTGCTAGCATTGCCTTGTTATTGATGGGGTTCCTTTGCTATCTCTATTTTTTGTTCTAAGGTGCCAGTATCACCTTATTTTTATTTAATAACCCCTTCACTATCTATGCATGCCTTTTATGTAGCTTATTATACCTTATTGGTGGGGTCACTTAGTACTTTCTTGACCATTTCAACTATTGGTCTTGTATTTGTAAGAACCTTTAGATCCCTTTTCTCTAACTTTACCAATCATTTTTCTTGGGAAAGTCTCCACTTCTCTTCAAGTACCAACACCTTATTGATGTCCTCCTCACTCAATCCCATTTTATTCCAATCCACTTTTTTCTCTTTTAATGTTTATGGAGGTAGTGTGGAGGCTTCCTCACTAGATGTGGGGCTTGTTGATCCCTCTATTTCCTAAATAATGGTGGTAATGTTGCTTTGTAGGGATTTTTGTACATTCTTTTCACTTAGATCCTCTTCTCCTTATTCTATCTATAGGATATAGGTCCCTACTTGGTCTTATTTAATTTCCTCCTCTATTATGGGTGCAAGGGTTGCCTCTTTCTCCATCTCTTCAAAAGTTATAATGGGGAATGCAATAGGTCCCTTAGTATTCTTCTTATTCTTCTTGATGGAAGAAGCACTCTCTTATATGAAGGTCAGACTCTTCTTTGGAGTAGGGGACACAATTATCTCTTGAGGGGAAATTTTCAACTAAATGTGATCCATGATCATTTCAAGCTTCTCTACCCATTTATTTTGGATACTCTTCTCCTACACCTTCGGTGTAGCCTTACCTTCATCACCAACTACGAGGGGATGATCATCATCCTTTCCAATATAGCCACACTTCTTGTGAATCTTCATTTCATATTAGAGTTTGAAGATCCTCTCATTTATTATCACTCTATGGAGGGGATGGATATCCATCCTGTTAGTGTCATCTTCCTTATCTTTGGTGGCCTTAGATTTAGGGTGCACAAACTAGCACCTCATCTTACTTTTATATTGATCCATGATTTTGACCAGGATCTCAAGTTATTATGTATTGGGGATTATCCTTAGTTTTACCATGAAATACTTTGCTAAGAATGCATAAGGAAACTAGAGCCACCCTGACAAGTTCCCATATATGAGCACTAGGAACACCACATAGAAGTGATACATTATGAAAAAGGTTATCATTCCCACCATTTTTGGGGGAAGTTCCTGAGGGATGTACCACTCCTTATCAAAGGTTTTTATTACCTATCAAAATACCCTTTGTACCCTTGTTTTATACTTTTGTGAGAAGCTAGTTGGGAAAATTAAGTCTAGGTACTTCATTTCAGGGGACTCATGGTTGGGTGGGAATAACCATAGGTGGCCATAATTTACATTTGACACACATATCTCCTCTATTACTATCAGAATCAAAATATACCCCCATTGAAATACTTTGCATGCTTGATAGCACTCTTGTGCATGCTTGATGGCACTCTTCTGCATGCTTGACAATATCCTCATTAATGAACTTGGAGATGTTGAATTTCACACCTTCCACCATGTGGTGGGTAATGCACAAGAAGGTATTACTAATATCAAACCACTAATTATTAGGCATAGTTTGGATCTAACTAGGTACATCGCTACCCTTATCTTAAGGTTTTATATGTCCTTGATAGGGAATGTAAACCTTGACTTGTATCAGCTTTAGATATTTATAACCCTTTGAACCTCCACTTCACCATCTCATAGATGTCTACCCCTATGATAGGTAGTCCTTTGATTCTAGTAATGGGGCTTATTGAGATCATCATACAATGTCCTATGAATTAAAATCGATCACCATGTACTCACAAGAGGAAGAAATGTAACAAGTCTTCTAGCTTGCCAAAAAAATTCAGCTCAAATAGTTATGTGACACCCATGGTTTCCAATTTGTCTTTAATGGAGACATCAAAGAGTGTGACACCCACCTTTATCTTCTTCCCCATATTTACCATCTAGTCCTAGTTTAATTCTTTCATGTTGCTTCCTACTCTATGGTTGTAATCTTTGAGCTTACACATGTGCATAAATGACACCCACTTCTCCCCCACCATGACCTCTTGGGGCTATCGCATTTCAATATAGGCAAGTTTTATCCTCACTTCTAGATCTACTTTAAGTGATGCTTACACCTTCCACCATTTATGCCTCTAGTTTTTTGGTGGCTATTTCTCTCACCACTTGCACTTTATTCATGTCCTTCTGTGCTTGTGGCAAACTTATGCTTAGCCTCTTCTTTCCCATCCTAAACATAATGTTTTTGAACCATTTTTAGTTAATCTTATTGAATCCCTAAATTTTACTTGGCACTTCTTCATAGTTTTAGGAAATATGACTATACATTTAGCTCTCAAGCTTATTATATCGTTAATGGTGGCTTGGTCATTTTGAAAAAATATTACTATAAATTATCTCCATTCACATCCTTTTGACTCAAGGTAGAACATAATCTTCTCGTTGTTCACTCATTCTCACTTGGGGTGGCTCCTGGATGATTGGTTCTATATGGTAGCATTATTTGGTTTTAATGGATTCAGCACGATGCTCTATTTTAATTATTAAAAATCTCAGTAACCTATTAAAGTCTATCATTTGACTCTTTATACTATGTTTTTAGCTACCTCATTAATGGCTAGAATTGTGTGTATTTATTAAAATTTATTAAACCCACAAAATACATTAAAATATACTACCAAATACTCATTTATTATTGATCTTTAATCTTTTACCATCATAATATTAACTTTGCTAATGGTTTATTCAGTGAAGTGATAAGTAATTCAAATGGTCACTTCCTAATAACCATTAGATGGGTGCCAACTGTCATGATGGTCACTCTCTTGTGCTTGGTTCAACTTGGCATGACCTTCACCCTTCCTATGGTAACCTAGGTGTAATGCTTCACATGTGAATGATTCAACATCCTTAGTTCTATCTCTTCTCATTGTTGCACTTATTTTCAATTTCACCTCTCTTTCTTGGTAGATTTATCTAAGCTTTTATGTATCTTACTTTAGCCTTCCCTAACCCATACAAATCCTTGTGTTGGTCCTCTATCACCTCATTATCTCCTCTTGATTTCATGTAGATGAACATCTTGTGCATCTTCCTTTGTCAACTTGTACTTAGAATTTTCATAATCCTGGTAAATTTCCCATGTGCCCAAAAACTTATGTTTCTAGCCTTAGGTGATTAAAAAGTGACTATGTTTAACTCACTTGACTAGATTGATGCATGTGTAAGTGCTATAAAAGTTCTACTATGGGCTTGAAAGTGCCATGATTATTCACTCAACATAAAATAAACAAACATAAGGAAAAATTTGGATTGAGCCAAATTTTATTATGGTCAAAATGAATCAAATACTTTATGATTAGGAAGTCGATATCAAATGCCACAATCCCTAGTGATTATATAGCTTCAATTTGTTTTCATTGAAATTCCCAAGGAATATTTCACTCATCAATGTGCACAACTTGCATGTGCCATTCTTTAATATATTATGGATGATATAAGGTCCCATACATCAAATATATAACTTGCCTAGGTACTTGAGGTACTTAGAGTCATATAGCAATACCAATGCACCTTTTTTAAATACCTTGTGATTGATGTGATTATCATGCCATACATTTTGGCATACCATTTCTATTTTTTAGATCTATGGTGCTTGAGTGTGTGTCTTATCCAGGCACTTCAAGTCTTCCAGGCTTGAATTTAAGGATTCATGGTCATCTAATTGACCAATACACATGATGTATAATGAGGGCACTATGAATTCCATAGGTAAAATGGCCTCTACACCAAACACATGTTGAAATGGTGTAGCATTGTTCAAGCACTTAAATGTAGTATGATAGGCTGATAAAACCACTGATAAGGATCCCAATCCTTGAAACCAATATCACATATTTATATGAGGAATATCCCCAATATTTTATTAAATGCCTCTATAGTGACATTCACTTAGGGATGGTAAGGTGTCATCATATAGTGTGCCACCATATATTTAGATATCATAATTTGAACTATTTTATTGATTAAGTTTGTATCACAGTCACTAGTCAATCTAAGTGGGTATCCATAGTGACTGATGATATTCTCCTAGATAACTCTTGTTATGGTGATGGCTATATAATTTTTGGTTAGCACTTCTTTTACCCATTTGGTGAAGTAATCTGTGGTAACCAAAATGTACCTTGCACCTATTTGCCTTGTCATGAGAGTAATAGGCCCAACAAAGTCAATGGCTCATTTTTCAAAGGGCACCTAGTTAAGGATGGGTATGAGAGGCATCTAATTCTAATGGTTTAGTTTTATCATGCATTGGTACACATCATAAGCTTTGGGACATTCTTTTACATCATGAAATAGAGTTGGCCACCATAAGCATGATTGTAGTACTATGTTCATCATAGCATCACTAGCATAATGGCATTCAATAATCCCCTCATGTGCCTCTTATAGTATTGAGTCTTATTTGTGTTATAGGACACATTAATGTATGACCTCATCATGACTCAACTTGTATAGTTCCCTACCAATGAGTTGAAAAGGGGTGACATAAACTACAAGCTACTTCTTCTCCTTAGTTTCCATGGTTTGGGGAATAGATATAGAGGTCATAAATGTGATAATATCTACCAAGTATTTTAGGATGTGTTGGACCTTGTAAAGTTGTGCATAAGGCATATCATATTCAATTGGTGCAGTCACATCTCTATATTTGATGTAGGACATATGGTCTGGGCTCAAGTTTTGTTTTCTAGGCTTTACTACAATAGATAATAGGAATTATTAAAAAAATCCATCAATAAATGTGCCCATGTAAAATGGGCTTGTTCATTAGGTACTTGAATGCCTCATGATTAGTGAATAAGATGTATAGGGTTGCTAAAAAATATTATCATAACTTCTATAGGATGTAGACCATGGTAAGTACATCTCACTTGGTTTTGGTGTAGTTTTATTCTACCTTGATTAGTTTTTTGCTTGCAAAAGAAATGGGATGATCTATTTTCCCTTTGCTTGGTTACATTAGAATGGCACTGATTATAGTAGTATAGGCATCAACATGGACATGGAATGGAGTTGCTCAGTCAAGAAATCAAAATATTGATGCATTTACTAGTTTGAGCTTCAGGGTCTCAAAAGCATCTTCATGTGTTATGCCCCAATAGAATGGGCCATCCTTTCATAAGAGCTAGTCTAATGGCACACCAATATTGGAATAATTCCTTATGAACTTCTTGTAGTATTGAAAATGTCTAAGAAAGGTGTGAATGCCTTTCTACATTGATGGGGTTTAGAGCTAAAAGATGATTACAATCTTTGTTGAATAAATGAGTAGACCATCTTTGCAGCTGATGTGCCCAAGAAAAGTGTCAAATGGTATTGTAAAAACACACTTCTTGAGGTTCAATGATATTTTTAACTACCTACACATTTCAAACATAATTCAGAATTTATCATAGTGATCCTTTACTAACCCATACACTGTCTAATCATCTAAGTATACTTGGAGGAACTTGTGAATGAAGACTTTGAAAGCAATGATCATCACTCAAGAAAACATGGTTCACTTATTCTTTAGCTCAAAGGGCAACATGTTGCAAGCAAAAAAAACCCATTCAATTATAAAGGTGGTTTTTTGCTTGTCTTCCTTCTCAATATTGACTTATAACCCATTAGTAAAGGTGTATATCTCACAACATGTGATACCATCTAATACTTCATTAGTGAATGGATTTGGAAAAGGGTCAATCATGTAGGTAGTATTAAACAATTTTTAGTCAACACAAATCTAAATGTGCCTATCCTTTTTTATGTTGATGACCATAGGGCTAACCCATTTGGATTATTACATGGGGTAGATGATGCTTACATCTAGTATGTCATTGATTTCTATCTTGACTTTGACATGAATATTTGGGTTAATCTTAGAAGGTCATTTTTTGATGGGTCTTACATCATCAACTAGTTTGATTATCATACTCTTGAAGGATGGGTGTGAACCTTTCATATCTCTATAGTTATGAGGGAAAAAGTCTTGGAATTCCTTCAGGAGATCCACAATATGTGTCAGTTTTGTGTTAGACTAATAGGTACCCAGAATGGTAATTTTTGGTTTCCTCTATGAACTAATATATACCTTGGTAGTTTTTAATGGTGTTTGGTAGGGTTCATTCTCCTCCTAATTTGAATCCTTGACTTGTCTACTACCCTTGATTGTTTCTACCTAAAGATGGGTAGGGTCTTCTTCTTTTGGGGTGGTATCCTTAACTTGGTGCACTAACTTCCTTTTGCCTATCAAATTCTTCTAGATGCATTCCTTCCATGTGTCATCATCTTCATCACTAGAGTTACTATTGAGATTTATCTCTTCAAATAAGGTTGGGAGTACTAACTATTTTTTTTTGAACATGTATTTTATGTGATCCTCTAATATTTTAGTGTCTTCAAACACTAACATTCAAACTACCTTAGTGGCTCAATAAATTCAAGGTTTTATAAAGAAAAGGGGAAGGTGTGAACAAAATACTCCGTAAGGGCATCCCAGTTGGCTATCTTGTGATGTGTCTCATTGACTATGTATAATGCCTGTGCCCAAGTCTTCAAGGTCCTATAAAAGACATGCATCCATAGATTCCTTGGAGGATTTTTAATGCAAATATTCCATGTTTCTTTATAAAGATGTACATGTGCAATAGGTTTGGAGTCACTAGATTCGGCTAAAATGTCTAGGTCCTTATGGGTCTTTCTAAACTAGGTAAAAATTGTTTCCTTTCCATCTTCCCAAGTTGGAAAGCTAGGCTTTTTCACTATCCACCAATGAGAGATAGTGCTCTTTAATATGTATACTAGTACACCTATTCTATCCACTTCTTTTGGGATGCATAACTAAAGGTCATGGGCATAGTCTTCATTGGATTACTCCCTTCATATCTAGGGAGCACTACAAGTTTGACCTTACTAAGGTGGAACACTCTTTTTCCCCTTTTTTTGGTGTAAGGGACCCATCTTTTGAAAGTGTGATTAATCTATACCCATCATATCTTTACTAGTTTTGGCACTTTCACATGTACCAAGTAGAACCATCAACCTATGGTTTCATATACTTCCTTGACCCACCAGTCATAAGAAATATTAGTGGTGTTTGACATTGATTTTCCATCTTCTTGAGAGATGATTATTTGATCATTTGGGTCTAGAGTTTTGGCACCTTGTACCATGATGTTATAGATGTGGTTGATCTCATCCTCAGTGTCCATGCTTTTGACATAGGGGGTCCTTGGTCATTTGAGAGGGGTATAACTACCCTCTCTTTTTCGTTCTCAAAAGTCATATAGCACCTTTTGAAGTGCATATCTACATTATTTGCATAACACCATGGCCTTCTTAACAACATTGGGTAATTGTCCTACTCTACTAACTTGATCACTTCAAATTCATCACATAATTTTGTGCCCATTATATATACAACTAAAATCTCAAATTTTTCAATAGGTTATGCCCATGTCTTATTGGCCATGAAGATTACATGAGGAGAATGTCTCAAATCTGGTCTACCCATTTTATCCCAAGCATTCTTAGTCAAGATGTTGACATTGGCACCTATGTCTAAAAGAACCTCACAGATAGACCATCCATCAATAGTGGCATCCACTAAGAGTTCATCATATTCAACATTTTGTGTATGAAAAACATACCATGCCCTCTCTTTACATGGTATAATACCTCAACTTAATTTTAACCTATATGTTCCAAGAGCAACTTATTAAATAGGGGTAAGATTCCTTATATCTACAAAAGGTGCATAATCTTAGTCAATTATTGTACCTCATCTTCTTGGTTATCTTACTTCTTATGGGAGGCAAAAGTTAATGCTTGTATGTCTCACACTAATTAGAGCTCTTATTGAAATTTTTGGATGTCACCCATGGCATGTTGTAACACATCTTTCTAGTGAGTTGGGTTTGGGTATGCTGTAGTTTTGGGTTCAGGTCATTTATGAACTCATTACAACCCTTATCCTCATACTTGAGGTGTAAATTAGGTACTAGCATAGCTATCAACTGAGTGGTGAATCCAATACATTTAGTTTCTTGTACCTTGATTTCCTCTATACATGTAAATTATGCCTTTAGAGTCCATTTTTCTATTTTTTGCAAATCCCTGATCATTCTTATGTCTTTGTGTGTGTCAGGCCTACCTTATGTCAATGTTTTGTATAGGTCAAGGAATTATTCAACCTTATAAGACCCTTCACAATACCCACATGTGGGATGTGTAGGGTAGTCATGCTAATAATTCTCTATTGAGCCACACTTATAACATGAGCATGAGGAAACTTTCCACCACCATGTCTTCCGCCTAGCCCTCTAGTACCTCACTGCATCCCAAAGCCTATATTTTATTGGCCATAGCCCTCATTACCTTTGTTTTATTACCCTTCAATTATTTTTATGGCCTATCATGCACCTATTTCCATGTTTTAGTGCATTTCATCAATGAACTGATAATCAACAATAGTATCAATGTAAGCATTAAATAATCAATAGTAGGTGGTTGTGTTAACTTGGATATAATGTTACAACAAAGCATAGTTGTGTTTTTCATGCACCTCTTAACAAAATTCATAGATTAGAATCAGATTGCACATATTCCTGCATGGGTTATGGACTTCTACTTTAGAATCAGTGCACCATAGTCCATTTCAAGCATCATACAAAGAACTAGTAGTAAGATTTTGGATCTGGGATGCCATAGATGTAATCTATGCTTCTATAAATGGGTTAATCCCTTTGTCTTCACTTTTGACTACCTCAACTCTGAGTGTGGCTTCAAGTACTTTTTGAAGGTCTTTAAAAGTCTTCATGAAAAGTGATCTTTATAATGGCTTGAGTAACCCCCCAATGAACCACTGTGCATGTTGGGAAGGGTGAATATCATATGGAATATTTGATAGGATATTTTTGAGCCTTGCATTGTATAGGTCCACACTATCTAAGATTCCTTAGGTAATCTCTTTTAGTGTGGTGATGCTCTATTGTTCAAACTCTAAAATGTTAAATTCTTTTAGGAATGCATCCTTTAGTGTATCATAATCAACCATGTCCTGGTTAGGATCAAATTTTCTATACCAAGTATGGTCATGATTAAGTAAAATGGTTGCAATATAGGTACCCTTGTACTCTAATTTGATTATGCCCCATGCGTACCACTATAGTTCACACTTTAGCACATGTTCTATAGCATTATCCATACCATAATACTCTGGTAAGTGCATTATAATTATTTAGTAGATTTTATGTGGGGGCATATAGTATTTGAGGTGCTTATCTCCCTAGTGTTTATCCTAGTAGCAATCCTAAAGTGCCTCATATCACTAGGATAGGCATTGGTCCCATCATTACTACTGGCATAATTGATGTCATTAGAACTATGATACTTATTTGTGGCATCAGACCACTTCCTATGGGCTAATTCCCACATTGAATTATTGACATCAATTGAGTTGGTATGCTTATGTTTAAGTTCTATTATGGTGACCTAACACCCAATGGTATAGAGGTAGTTGTGCTCACCTCCTTATATGGAATAATTTTGGTAATCACAAAGTTATATTCCAAATCCATAAAATGTCTAAGATCTAATTCATTAGCAGATTTAATTATTATTTCTATACTTTATTCAAGTGGGGGATGTAGTGCATGAGCATACATTATAGGTACAAAGGGGGTAGGTGCAACAAGCATATCTGTAGTCACCAAATTCTATAGGAACTAATAAAATTCCACACCTTTTAAGTGTTATGATTGATTCATCACTTAATTATATCTCTCATCCTTGCACTATTGTGTTTCAAGAGATCCATTTCCATTCCATTATTATTTGCTATGACTCCTCTCCATGCTTCCAAGTTCCAAATATTCCATTAGTTAGCACTGTCTCTTATTATAGGTCTATCTTTTGAGCTCTCAGGTGTCAATTTCTTCATCCCTTTCCATTAATCCTTACCTACACATCCCCTTCTCCCCCTTTTGTGTTTCTCATACAATAAAGGACTTTATCCTTCCATCTCCAAAGTTTCAAAACCATAATACACCATTAAAATTTTTAGCTCTGCACTTAATTCCTTAGCAAACATGCCTCTAGGGTTGTGTCAAAATTTATGCTCTAATTCTTTAGGGCACAAATATGTTGAGATTATGAACTCTAGTATGCAGTTATTAAGAGCTCCTTGCCACCATTTATCTATTGCTTTGGTCTAAGTAACATCCAAGGTCTCAAGCCTCACTAGGCACTCCTTCATCCCCTCATAGCACTATCCATAGCTTCTTCTTCTATGGGTTGAATATGAATCTAACCATCTATACACATGCTCAGGTAACTCATGAAAAATACCTCATATAGAGCATCATATAGGTTATTTTGAACCGATTTTCTTGGTTTTTGTCCTTGTCATCTTAGATGCTTTAGCAAAAATATATCTTCCACCTATTACATCTAGTGCTCAATGTTTTCAAGGAAAATTTGGTACATCATTCTATCTCACCATTTCAACAACAAAATTCAACATGAGTCTCATCAATAGAGCCAAAATATTATATAAAAAGATTAATGTTATCTTAATCAGTTTTGGGTTTACTTAAATGAGGCACAAACATGGGGTATTCCCTTTGCACTCAAAATTTGAACACTCAGCTAAGTCAGTATCAATCCATATAAGGCATAGGCATTATGCACTCACTTGAAGTACAATTGAAAAGGAACTAAGGCCCATATTGGCTAGTTGTGCCATGGCATAAGGCTTTAATTAGGGGACTTATGAAATTAGATGAAACATTTAGGTAGATCCAAAGGCACAAGGCTTTTATGGACTAATCTTAATTTCATGTAGGTTTTTAAGAGGTCACAAGGCTTATTTCACTCAAGCTACACATACTAGACATGTGATCTTGATAAGGATGGTAATACTTGACATAAAACCTATACTCATTCTTTATACAAAATGAAGGTGATGTTATAGAATTTTTTAGGGACTCCATTAAAGATGAAAACTAGTAAAAAATGCATGACTGCTAATTAACATATTTCTATTGAAATTATAACATTATATACATATGAATTATATTAGTAAATCAAAAAGACAAGTAAACCAAACATAGTACATTTTAATGTAACAATTTTTTCCATTAATAAAAATTGATAATAGAGTATATGTTTAGTTTATACTACTTAATGACCTAGAGGCTCACAAATGAGCTTAGACACTTACAAGTGGAGCCTTCATGGCTTCTATATTATTCTTAAGCCTAATGACTATAGATCAATGTCTATAGAGGATTCATTTCACAAAAGATTTGTTATAATTATTCATCTCCCCTTCTTCTACTAACTCAAGATACTTAAATAGCATACAAGATAATCTTTGCTAGGGTGGAATGTACATGTTGAATGTCAATCTAGAACTTGGTGAACATAACTATCAGATTCATGACTCTATGAAGTCTACACTATAGCTACCATGTCTCTTCAAATCATTGAAGATATGTTGAATATCTAGGAGATATTTTCTAGCTAGCTGGTACATGATATGTATTGTAACCTCTAGCTGGCTACAAAATTCCCAAGGCTAACCACTTGATAAAATACTTCCCTCATGCTTAGGTGGATGTTATGTTGGCATGAATCCTTTACTTAATGGGTTAAGGGGCCCAAAAAGAAGTGTATTTTGGGTTCCCTCAGATCATTTTCCATATTTAGACTAATTTTAAGGTTGAACTAACACTATAGATTCCTTTTCCCTTCTATTAATGTCTTTACAAGCTCAAGAAGGCAAATTTGAAATAAATATTATGGCCGAGAGAGAGAGAGAGAGAGAGAGAGAGAGAAAGTTAGGAAATGAAACTTTGGACATTTTTAAGGGTCTTAGTAATATTTAAATTAGTGTCATTAGTTTTCATATTTATGGCTTCTTATTTATGAACAATCACTAAGAATGACAACATGTCACTATGGCTTATCCATCCAAGAGGGGTCTATTCTTGCACATATTTATCTAGTTTAAAAATTAATGAAGAGGAAAGGTTTTTATAGTGGTTTATATAGATCATATATCTCCATTTCATGGTGGTTTTATGATCCAAATCATCTCCATGAGGTTACTTCAATTGAAGAAAGAATGCCTTGGTGTATAATGTATTTCAATGGATCCTACTATAAATATTGGTTGCTTGAGATTTTGGCCACTCTCATAGGTCTATAATGTTTCATTTTTCATGTAATATCCCTCAATTTCATGGATTCCTTGTTCTTTTTCTAAAATGTGTCTTTGGTCCATATTTTTTGAGTGTGCTTATTGTTTGGGAACATGGTTTATGTTTGAGCGGTTTACTATATGTTTAATTGTCAAAATGGGATCAATTACAAGTGATATATCATGGTGTAAGTTTATGAGACTTTGTTTCACCATTAAAAATATAGAAATAGCAAGATAGTCCAAATTCACACTTTCTAATGAAGATCACAAGTGTTTCCTTCATATATGGTTGTATGAACTATAGAGTGTTTAGAAGATGAGCATTGCTCATGTAAGGACCTAACACACCTCTCCATGTATTCACATGGTCTTTATTACCCTATTACCATCATTAATTTCAATGAGAAACTAGATGTTATAAGCTAACACATAGAACATGTGTGTGTGTGTGTGTGTGTGTGTAGTCTATACAAGACCAATCAAATGAGCTAAAGGTAATAGGATGCTTTTTAGATGATTTATAGTCTTGTAGAAGTGATAAATAATAACTAGAGTGAGTGTGTGGTGTTTTTGAAATTTTTAAGAGCTAAAGAACTAGGTCTTTATAGCCTATACAATCAATTAGATACCTACAGGTCATAGCTTATAGGTCCTCATTATGAATCAAATTAACACAAAAAATTAAATCTTTGGATAGTCAAACCTAACCTCATTTCAATTGAAGACAAATTATAACTCATAAAATAATAACTAAGATACTTATAGTTAGGTTGAGAATGAGATTTAATTGATATCCGAACAAATCACCTATAGGAGTGTGTACAACAATGTATACTTAATAGAAAGAGATGAGATTTAAGAATGTTAAAAATTGAAGCTTGTATACCTTCTACAATATTATAATGCGATCAACCCTTCTAAAATAGTGTGAAACCTTTAAGCATCATTCATAGTGAGAAGAGTAAGTTCAAGATCTTATGCACAGTCAATGCCCTAAAAGGCCACCTACAGCCATGTTTGAGAATCATTTCATTTTTAAAAATAAAAAGATGATAGAGGTGTATGAAGGGTGTTTTAACAAATTAAAGACTTAAACTAAGTTCATGAAGTATTGGGAGGTTTTTAGCATGGAAATGGGTTCCTAGAATCACAAGGAATGCAATCACAACTCTAATAGGCACCTACAGGCCTACTTAGAGGGTCAGTTCAAGTTTAGACCTAAAATAAAGGCAAAGCATGTTAGAAATAACTCTGAGACCAATTGAGATTGAAAATAAATTCAAGAGCATTGAAATGGATATTGGTGTGAGTGTGAGATATTGAACATCAAAACACATTTGATATCCTATAGGCTAAAGTCTAAACAACTAGTCATAAGCCTAAGGAAGGAATAAAGTGCATAAAAGGACATTTAGGTCTATGTTAGTTAGATCAACAAGGAATAAATTCATTAATATATATGAAACACCAAAGGAAAAATAGATATAACTGACCAAAATGAGTTTCACTTCCCCATACACAGTCAAGACAAACCACAAGTATGCCTCTTCAAGAGTGTTTTGTTTGTTTTGAGAAAAGTGAGGTCTATAAAATTCTAAAATGATGGATACTCCTTGATGAATGGATTCATAATGAAATAAACATCTGAATGAACCCTTAGACTATATGACAAGAGTATAAAATTTTCAAATCCATTTTTTGGCATGTTAGCCTAATTCACACACACAAAAGACACAACTAGTTCTGAGAGAGTTTGGTGTGTTGAGTCCTCTATAAGAATTATCATACGTTAAAATTTAGTATAGGTGATGGTAATTAGTATAATAATATGTTCATAGTCACTTTAAGTACACATAGGTAGTGTAAATACTCAATATTTTATCTCAAACTTGTCCCACTCCTTTTGCAAGGGACAGTCTTTAGACCAAGGGGTCTACTTCAACTCAAAAACATAAAACAATTATGTAAAACTTCATGAAGAGCCTTGATGGAAATGCATAGTCAGGGAAAATTTCTCCATACACTTTTAGGAGGCATCAACACTCAATTTTCAACTTAAATTCCCTTCAGTAATAATAAGAAGGTAACAAACTCATAACCCCAAATACCCTACCCAGTACACCAGATGTATAAAAAGGGGTAATGATCATAGCTAAGGCATGCAGAATAAAAAGTAAATTTATTTTTTAGTATTATAAACCTGTCATAATAGTAATATTGATTTTTGAGGCCCAAAACCCAATTTAAACCTATCTTGACCTTAAGAAACACTAAGCATACCACCTGAGGAGCAACTTCAGATGATCATACCATAGCTCACATTTTTTAAGGGATGATAAGCCATTTGGGATAGTTAATGAGGTTATTAAATAAGGTTTTCCAAGTGGAAGGAGGTAAATTAATGATCTTTTATTTATGAGGGCCTCTAATTGTTGCTGAGGGTGATCTAGATTTCATCACCTTCCTTGATGACAACCCCATGGCTCTTCAGCATTACCTAAACACCTTATCTAACCATACCCCTTTTGCTTCAATTTCTCCTACAAATCATCCTTATGGTATGCCTTCCCATCTTCTAGTGGGTGCCACCTAAACCTAACTTAGGCTCACCCAATCCTCTTCTTCTTCTAATATCCCACCTACTACCACTCCCTAAACTCCATCAAACATCCCAACCAATAACCAAACACCTACTACCCCAACCAATACCTCCAACATTGGATCAACTTTACCTCTTGTTACCTATACTCATTCTACCATTGGGGTATCTTCTACCCCCATTTATACCATTACCATTAGTTCAACTAACCCACCAATTTCTACTCCACTTTAGAGTTTGGTACTGTCTATACCTCAAATACTTCCACCTATTATCACTAGAGTTACCACCAACCAACTAGAAATTTCATACCTCCAACCCAATCTACATCCATGCCACCATCCACCAACCCAAACATACCTCTAAACCAACACATATCAGCCCCTCAAAAAGCACCCATGACATCTAACCCATACATTTCTAACCCATAAGGATACATATCACCTTCCACCAAACCATTTGTACCAATCAACCCTTATGTGGAACTATCCTAACCTCTTATGATCACATACCAATTTGTGGCATCTTCAATACACTCTATCATTTATCCATATATTGCTACTACCCAACCTCAACAAAGCTTACCACCTAATTATGTAGCTTTCCAACCTCAAATGGATTTAGTCCAGATGTTAATGGACAAAGTGACTAGCCTAAAGTCATCTATGTTTAGGTCTCATAACCTTTTAGCCTATGATCAAATCTATAATTAACCCATCCATAATTCCATTCCTATCCATGTTTATCCTCCTCAATGGGAGCTACCAAATTTTTTCAATTTCCAAGGTAAGGAAGACCCCCAACAACATTTGAGAGTATTTCATCATTCTTGTTATTTGATCATGTATGAAGATTCTCTCCTCATTTGTACCTTCCCCATGTCTTTATCAGGACCATCCCTTGATTGGTATAGTGATCTCACTAAGCACTTCATCTTTTCATTCTCCCAACTAGCCCAAATCCTTTTAGAGCACTTCTCAGTAAATATATCTAAAAAGGTTTCTATTACTGACCTCTATTCTATTAGGAAATTTGATAATGAATTAGTTACCGATTTCATAGTCAAATGAAGAGGTCTCATCAACCCACTTTATTTCTCCTTACCCTAACCTGAGTTGATTTAAATATTCTCTTAGTGTTGTTATAAACATATTTCCCCCACTCTTTAAGTTCAAACATTCAGAGGTTTTGATGAGGCATTCACCATGGTATGTAAAGTTGAAAACCAAGACATTGACAAAGGGAAATTGAAACTATGGAACAGGAATTTTAGCTTTAAATCCAATGATCCTCCATCCACCAAAACCAATAACCAAACCAACCATCCTAAAACAAAAACAAAATCATCTAAAAACTCAGTTGTCCTAAAAACAACTCCACCACTAACTGTCAACCAAACACATCAAACTAGTTCCTCCAATCCTTCCTATCAAAAAAACTAAAACCAAAACCAAGCTCTTCCAAAACAATATAATCCCATAAGGGAGTATTATTCTTCAATTTTAGATAAATTAATAAAATCTAACATCATCCAACTTCCACCTACCAAACCACCCCAATAATTTGGTCCTTCTCATGCCATGCCTAGTTGGTACAATGAGAATGATCATTGTGCCTTTCACTAGGTTATTAGACATGACATCAATAGATGTAATACCTTCAAAATTCTAGTCCAAAGCTCAATTTATATTAGAAAACTTGCATTTTATAATCCCAATGTACCTCTTAATCAATCCCTTAACATTTTCTACAAACCTTTTGCCAATCATTCTCTTTCCACCCAACATTATGACATCAAACTATAATCATCTCATTCTCATGAGGCACATATGATAAACATTATTATTAGAGAGCCCATTATTGAGGAAACCACTATCACAACTACCTCTCCTACCATTTCACTCATATAAGTAGTGGACTCACCTTTCTTTCCTTCATATACCAAAAAAAAAGAATCAACCAGCCCTCTCTCCTCACCTAATGAAACCTTAGCTTCATCCACCTCTTCTTTGATGGAAACACCAAAAGAGATAACCTTTTCTTTAACAATTTCTTCCACTCCACCCATTGAAGTGGTAGAACTTCCCTCCATCCCTTTGGACACCCAAATCAAGGAAGCAATCATGTCCATTCTTGCACTTGAGGACACCATACCTACCTCCCCCATCATAGAACCATCCATTCCCTCTTTGGAAACCATCCATCAAGATAAATTTACCTCATCCACCTAACCACCAATTTTGGAACCTCCCATCAAGAACAATGATGAAGGAACCATTCCCTCTTCTCCACCTAGGGGCTTAATCTTTGAAACCACTGACCAAGGAACCAAAAACATATACAAGCCCTTTTTTAGACTAGTCTAAAGTCTAGAGTTCACTTTTCAACCCAACTTTTATAGAGCCACCTTTTGGCATAATCTTGATCTCCCTTACCAAAATAAATTTGAATCCTCAACCTCCCTTTAATCCACCCTTAAACCCATTGTTACCACTCCATCAAATACCTTTTGTTCTAAAGCCATAAGTGAACCATCCCAACCACCTCCATTTAAAATTGCCAAATTACCTTATGTCTCCCTTACCAAACGTATCAAGAATGTAATAATTCTTCCCACACCTAGTTACACTCACTCCTCTTTGAAGTTGGACTTAACTCTATCTAGTCCACCAAAGAATCCCCCAACTAAACAAATTAATATGGTAGAGTTTCCCAAACCTCAACCTCTAACTAGACCCATACCACCTCCTTCCCACTTACCTTTTATTTTGGGACCCCATACTTCTACCATCCTAATATCATATTCTTCTTCTAGTAAACCATCCCCTATTTTCTCTATCTACACCTACCCCTACCAAATCATCTAGTTCTCCCTCATTCTTAACTAACCTATCCACCTCTACTTTCTCACCTATATCCAACCCTTAATCATCTAAATATTTCACTTTTAAATCATTTACCCCGAATTCAACCATAACTAAGCAATCCCAACCACCAACCAAAACCATTCTACCACATAAAACTCTTAAGGTGAAAACTATTTTTAAGAAGGCTCTGATCCCTAAAACTATAAACCCATCACCTCTAACACCTTCAAATGTCTCCTATTCAACCATCCTACAAAATTTGTTGGAAACTTCTTCCATTAGCTTACCACCTATCAAACCATTCTACCCCTCTAATACCAAACCCTCCTAGTTCAATGATAACTTGATTTGTGCATACCATAGGGCACCAGGACATGACATAGAGAACTACAAAGCTCTCCAATCACTTGTTCATAGCCTATATGATGAGGATGATTTTTTATTAGATGAACTTATTTTACCTCTATTACCAATCCAACCACCAACTCAACTTAGCCAAC
Organism: Torreya grandis; assembly: GCA_037957365.1. NCBI lineage: Eukaryota > Viridiplantae > Streptophyta > Pinopsida > Cupressales > Taxaceae > Torreya > Torreya grandis. The sequence goes on along the minus strand of JARHVA010000574.1, from coordinate 3,553,730 downwards.
ATTTACCTACTCCCCCACTCTCACCCAAGAGTGAGGAGGAGGAACCAAAGCAACCATTAAACCTAGTAAATCCCCCCATACACACTATTCCTATTGTTACTTGATCACGATCCTAATAAAATGATAAGGGAAAATATAAAGTATCTATTCTTTGGACATACCCTTTAACCCCTCAACCTTCTAACCAATCCCAAACACTTACAACTTTACCTATGCCACCACTGAAACCTAAGGTATCTATTTTTGGAGCCTCCCCCTCTAACCCTTATACATCCATCTAGAGTATCATGTTGAAATAACTTAACTAGACATCTATGAAAATAAGCCTTTATGAACTAATCAAGACCTCACCCCATAATCTTGAGGCACTGATAGAGGTTTTACAATCTATAGAGGTTTAACTAGATGATCCTCAACCTCTTATACCTTTTATTGTAGCCCTCCAACTTTATGTCTTCATCACCTTTCAGGATTCTGAAATACCTCCTATTCATTTTGAAGATCCCAATCCTCCCTTTTCACCACTATGTACATCAATCAAACCTACATCAAAAGGGTGATGATTGATGGAGGAGCTAGCATTAACATTATCTCCTCCCATGCTTATGACCAACTTTAGTTACCCAAGAACATCATGTCAAAAATCATAGCATTCCTTCGCTCCTTCAATGATACTATGGCCACTACCTTGGGGATAGTGGTCCTCCATATCCACTTGGGACCTTGCATAATTCTTGAACTATTTTACATTATAGAGGGTGAGTTAAAATATAGTGTGTTACTTAGACACCCTTGGATCCATGCCATTAGTTGTGTCCCTTATACCTTACATCGATGTGTCAAATTTTAACATGAAGGTCAAGTTTTTACCATCAAAGCTAACCCTAATTCTTTTACCTCCTACAATATGACATATCAGCCTAATGATGTTCTTATTCCTCATTCATCCACCTCAAAATAAACTACTAAAAACACTACCTCATCTCCAACCAAAACTAGAAACACTCTCACCCATAATAATGATGAAGCTTTAACTAGCTCATCTATCCCTTCTTCCCATATCCCTAGAGAGGACCCCTTAGAATCAACATTCCAACATCTCTCACTTAGGGAGTATCTTCTTTTAGACTTGGATGCTTTCCCTACTCTGTAGGAGTATGTAAACCTCAAGCATGATCTTTCCTATGATTCTAACATTGGAACCAAATCCCTTTCAAGCTCCACAAAAATAAAACAAATTTAATCTATGGGGGACTTGATCATTCGATTCTTACTCCTACTACCACTCCTCATATCTGACCATTCACCTCTGACTTCTCTTATCTTAACAAATTAGCCTTTGCTAAAGCTTACCTTTATAGGTATTCTTGGAAGGGGTTTGGTCTCATCCTTTATGAACAAGGACCTCACGAGTTATAAATAATCAAAACTCAAAAACCTCATGAGTTATTTAGCCTTGGGTTCATACCACCAAAAGAACCCACCTCACCAAAACCCATCAATTTCATTGATGAGGATGTCCCATCCTCACCAACCCTATCTCCCTAAAATTTTAAAGACTTTGATATCATCTCATCTAATTTTTTTTTATCAATACCATTAGTTTGGGCCCCCTGACATACCAAAATGATGGCCAAACTAAAACCCTTCCTCTCATCCATCCTAAAATGATAGAGTGAGATTATCCTACCATCAACACCATCCAACATCAAGATGATGATTCCATTTTCACCTACATTGGTGTGGTGGATTATTCTATTCATAGATCCCTTCCTCTTGATAACTAAACCTTGTTGAATTAATTTATTATCGATGTCAACTTTGGTACTCAGGATAACCCTTGTATCATCAAAAGTGGCCAATCTTTAAATTCTATGGCGAAACAAGATTACCCTTCTTTCCTTCATTATCGTAGCATAGAATTTTCTTGTTCCTATTAGGATATGCCTATATTTGACCCTTATATTTCCCTCCAAAAAATTTTTACCCTTTCTAAGGTCAAGCTATTACAGTAAAATCTTCATAGGATACATCCTCACATAACCCTTCTTATCAAAGAAGAACTTCAACATCTCTTATCCATCGACTTCATTCAGTCCATCAACTATCCACAATGGGTTTCTAACATCAGTCCTATCACCAAAACCATAGGGTGACTTTGCCTCTACATTTAATTTCATGAACTCAACCTCGCTTACCCAAAGGGTGACTTTCCTTTACCGAACATCAACCAACTTATTGATCTTACAGCTGGCCATGAAATGTTATCTCTCATGGATGGTTTCTCAATATATAATCAGATCTTGATTTCCCCCAAAGATTAATATAAAAAAAACTTATCACCCCATGGGGAACCTTATGCTATAGGGTCATGCCTTTTGGTCTAAAGAATGCTAGAGCAATCTATTAGTGTGTGATGACCTACATCTTCCATGATCTCATCCATATAATTATAGATGACTATGTAGATGATCTCCTTGAGAAATTAAAACATTGTAAAGATAACCTATCCATTATCATAATCATATTAGATTGAATAATCCATTATCATGTCAGGCTCAACCCTAATAAATGCATTTTTAAGGTCTTATTAAGAAAACTTTTGGGTTTTATTGTCTCTCTTTGAGGAATCAAAATAGACCCTACCAAAGTTAGAGCAATCTTGGAGGTGCCTCCTCATACTAACCTTAAGCAACTTTTTATCCTATAAAATAATCTCCAATCCATCCATCACTTCATCTCCTAGATATAAGATAGATGTTAACCCTTTCACCATCTCCTAAAGAAAGACACCTCTTTTAAGTGGACCAATGACTATTAACAAGCCGTTGACCTAATCAAGGAATACCTTATTTCTCCACATATTCTTATTCCTCCTAAAGAAGATCATCATTTCTATCTTTATATATCTAACATGGACCATTATTTAGTGGCAATGCTCATTCATCATGATGAATAGAACCAAGGGCAAGTTGTCTACTATATTAGCCACATACTTATAGAATATAAGACTTGGTATAACCATCCCGAGAAACTTTGCCTCAACTTAGTCTTTATGGCCTCTAAACTCCATCATTACCTTCTTAATCACAAAACCTATGTCATCACTAACATCAACCCACTCAAGTACATGCACTTTAAACCATACCAAAACCAACATATGGCTAAGTGGCTTATGCTCTTAGCTAAATTTGATCTTGAGTTCCTTCAGAAAAAATCCATTAAAGGGAAAGTCATTGATGATCAATTTTCCAAAACTCCTCTACCTAATAACCAACCATTTCCACTTGCATTTCCAAATGAGTCCATCTTAACTCTTTCCCAGGAAGAACCCACCTACCAAATGACCATGTTTTTTGATGGCTCCAAATATCAACATGGTAGAGGTGCTAGAGTTATTCTCATTCCCCTTAATGGTGAACCTCTTCTCCTTTCCTTTAAACTTGACTTTTAATACACCAATAATGTGTTTGTGTACAAAGCCCTGGTCATAGGTCTTTAAACTGCCTTAGCTATAGGAGTGAAAAGAATCAGTGTCTTTGGTGATTCTCAACTTGTGATCAATCAAGTCAATGGATCCTAAAAATGAAAAAATGATATCTTATTGAAGTAAAAACATCTTTTATATGTACTCTTAGCATCATTTGATCATTACCTTATCTAGTTAGTTCCTCAATCTACCAATAAATTCATAGACATGATGGCTTCCCTTGTTTCCCAAATCCTATTTTAACCTATCAAATCTAAACTATTTGTCACCATCCATAATTTTATCACACGCTCGTATATCAATTTTGACCTTTCAACAATTTCTAATGTGGAAACATATACTAAAAACATTTGGTATGACCAAACTTTTAATTACTTCAACCTCAACATTGTTCCTCCTAACCTTTCCAAGAATGCCCAAAGAGCCTTTATTTAGATTATCTCTCATTACACCATAATAGGGGTAATACTTTATAATAATGGATTTGATGGCCTCCTTATTCATTGTCTACATAGTTATGAATATTCCCACACTATCAAATAAACACATGATCGAATATGTGGGGGACACTTTAGTGTCCTAGTTGTCGCTAAGCATATCCATCACCTTGGCTACTATTGGCCTACCTTCAATCAAGATTATTATGATTATGTAAATAAATATGTCAAATGATAATAACACACTAATTTACATCATGCACTAGCTCATGGCCATTGAGTATCCAAATACTATTAGCCCTTCTCATAATGGGGTCTTGATCTAATCATGGAAATCAACCCTCATTCTTCATAATGACATCAATCTATCATTACTACCACTAAATATTTCACCAAATGGGTAGAAGCCATCACTCTTATCTCAACCAAAGTTGAAAATATTATGGACTTCATCACTCACCACATCATCTATTGCTTCAGTGTTCCCCATAAGATCATCACTGACAATGGTAAATATTTTAAGAACAAGCAAATCCAAGGTCTTTGTGATGATTTTGGCATCAAGTTAAGCTTTTCCTTGCCTTATCATCCACAATAAAATGGATAGGTGGAAGCCTCAAATAAAATCCTCAACAAAATGTTAACTAAGGTAGTAATTGCTTTAGGTCAAGATTGGCACTTGCACATCCTTTTCACTTTATGGGCCTATTGCACTAGCATTTGAACCTTTAAAAATACTACCCTTTTCTCTCTCATCTTTAGAGCAAAGGTAGTCTTGCCTCTCAAAGTTTAGATTTCTTCCCTTCACATATCTTTGCACAAGATCCTTTCTAAGAGTGATTATCATCAAGAACAGCTTGCTCAACTTGAACTCCTTGGCAAACATCACCTTGTAGCCCTTAATCATCTTCATGTATATTAAGAACAAATCAAACACACATACAACCAACATCTAAAAGAGCTTGAATTTATTATCAAATACCTCATCCTTAAGGAAAACCAACATGCAACTAATATGTAAAAAATTAAAAGAGTTAAATTTTCTTTCAATTAGCTTAGACCCTACTTCATAACCCATAAGTATGGATCAGAAGCTTATTATGTATCCTCTCTTGAAGGCAAGCTAGAACCTAAGCCTCTTAATGCTTTACATCTACATCCTTTCTATTTCTAAAAAAGGGTCACATTCACCTTTTAGCTAACTTAAGCTTGTCCCTTCATCTATGAAATTTTCACTTTCCTTATACCTTAACCTTATTCCTCTTGACGACAATTTGATTACAACATAAAACCATGTGATTATCCATCACATTTATACCCTAATCCTAAGCATGGATACCACAAATCTACCCATAGAATGGTTCTCATGGATACTTTTCATCTCTAATCAGATGGAATCCAATGGTCATTTATCTCTCAAACCACTTTCCCTCATCTATCATCAACCTTTTGTGCTAAAAGTCTTATCTCTATAAAGGTAGACCTCTAAACCCAAATAGACTTGTCTATGTCTCAACCTAGCATTTTAAATCAAATTAAGATACCAAAATCTCACTTGGGTCCATATATCTAGCATTAAAGACTACTCCCTTGAAGGATGGCTGCCCAACCACTAAATATTGCTTAAAACATAGACTGCTCCCTTGAAGGATAGCTACAACATAAAAACAAATCCAAACTTAGACCAATCTCTTAAAGGATGGATAAGAGAAATTTGTCAATCATCTGAAGCTTCCTGAATCTATAATCTTCACCTCTTTCATCAAAAATAAAAAAAGACAAAAAATGGGGGGGGGGGGGGGGGGGGGGGTGGTTATATCAAAATCAAAGTGAACTATCCCAAAAGGGCTGCAATCAGCTCTTTCATATATATTTAGTAGACTTCCCACATCAATCAGTCTACACTTTGTATCAAGACATGGACTTGTCTATTACAGTTCTTAGGTCACCTATAGAATGGGAAAACTAACCCACATCAAGTTATTGTATCACCCATTTCCCCTGTATACCCTCTAAAAATCAAGGGATTCTAAGCTTACTTGACACAATTTGATCAAGATACCATATTTTCCCTCAAAGCATGCTAATGCAAAGTGTTGAAAAGGCTTATTTTCATTAAGCCAATCCGAATTTAGTTTTCTTATATCCTTACCAATGAACACATCATGCCTTTCTTTCCTTCTCATTATTAGTTCATAAAGACATGTGTCTCATGATTCTTTTATCTATTTCAAAAATTTAGTTTGTCACCTATGCCAAATTTATGTGTGTTCATTATAATTATCCTAATATCACATATCATATCCAAACATTTAAAACATCATTTTCATCACAACACTAATCCATATGCCTCACAATATTATAATTCATATCCCATTTATGTAGCCAAAAATAAAATGTATCATAAACCACATCATCAAAATAAATAATCAAAACCATCTTATCTATCATCATGAACAAACACATCATCCCTTATATATACATAGAACATCACCTAAAACTATTAACATATCAATTTCAAACATCTAATCACAAAACATATTTTAATTCCTTCATCTCATCATCCATAATCTATACCTATCAAAACATCAGACCTATCAAAACACAAGACAAAACATATTATATATTTCACATATCCTCATATATACACATCTCATCTCATAAATAATGGGGCACGATCATCTTGCCATTCATAAACCTTAAAACACACATTCATAAATATCAAAACTCATGATCTAGCCGTAATCCACATATCCATAATCCTATCCACAAACCACATCAACCATGTCATCTACCATTTCCCATATACATCATAGGAAATTATCCCTAAGCCACATCATAACTATAAAATAATATAAACAATGTCATCATTCTTTTTACTATCAACTTATAGACATCAAATAACCTATCTAAAACATAAAGTCACCATGATCGTATATACATAAAATCATCTATCTCATATCCATAATCACATCATGAACAACATCATTCTATGACCAAACTAATAATTCATCTTTGATCATATATATATCCATCCATTGAACAAAGCATATACATCTACTCACAACATCACTCATAGCATAATCAAATCAATCATCACATATCTAAAATCATACATACCTAAGCTCATGTCATCACTTATAAAAAATGTCCTCAAAAAATTATAATCATAAGTCCATCAATCATATCCATCATCATAATACATCATATTTGTCACACGAACAAAATGTGAACAACAATAATCAATCTACATATTATCTCATGAGCAACAGTCCTCATATCATCATCATAATCATAAACATCATAAACATATATAAACATCAAAACATAATCATCACATCATCAATATAATCAAATTTCAACATGTTAGTGATATAATCAAATGTCATCAATATAATCATCATATATATATATATATATATATATATATATATATATAAGGAAATACATGTCATAATGTATCCATGTGTCTCTCATTCATATACATCTCAAGTCATCAGTATGTAGGCTAGAATCAAAAGAATGTAAATCCATGTCTAGCAAACTCAACAAATCAAACCCTTGGGACACCAGTACCACTAGCCACATCTACACTTGTACCTACATCTTCACCTACACCCATACTACCATCTAGTGGTGGCTCCCCTGATATCCTTGCCTACCCCACTATCAAGGCCCAATATCTTGGAGTAGCTAAAGATGGACCACTTGCTAAATTGACCCTATACTCTCCATATCTCATCTCCAATGTCAATTGTGCCAACACTATTACCTCATAATATCTTAGTTCCTCAATGGTGGCTAAGTATTGTTTCCTCAAAACTATATCAGGTGGTCCTCTTACTATTTCTATAGCTAATCCTGCCCTCTATCTCAATGAATCTCTCTCCTATGTCACCAACCCAAGAGAGATCCTCACCTGATCTCTCTTTAAAAAAATTAATGATTTGACCCTATAAAGTGGCCACCTATCCTTGCAAGCTGGTAATTTGATCCTATGTCACTGCTAGGGCCACTACCGCCTATCCATCCTATGTCAATGCCCTAGCCAGATCCACATTCATGTGTTTCTACCCCCCATCACCCCATCTAAAATTATTTACTACATATTTAGCTTGCTACCACATTGTGTAACCATATGCAAAAATTGGATCATCTATGGTGGCTCTCACTAGTATATCCTTGTGGTCCAACACAACATCCTATGACTATGGCTTTGGGAGTAATAACTTGACATCTTCCCTCCTATATCATGGAAAATATGGTGGGATCCCTTGTGTTAGGCCAAACTATCTCCACACTCAATCAAAATATATAAGCTCAGTCTCACCATCCCACCTCCCATAAACCTACTCTATGTGATAGTGTATGAAATCTATACCCTGCCCACCTTAGTTAATCCACATATAGCCTCCACACTATGTCACCCACCACCAAACCCTTTAAATCATATTTGAAATAATCTATGTCTCTAGCACCACCACTAACCTCTATCAATGCATAATCTCCTCACCACCTCATGAAACCCACTATATAGTTTTTCATCATAAATCCATCCCATGGAATCCCTAGTGGTCTCAAAACTCATATATGCTTGTATGCCCAGCAATGGAGCATGAACCTAACACTTATCCTATATCACCTATGTACTCAAAAAGAACATAACTCCCTATAAATATACATTAATAACATCAAGTACTAACCAAACATAGTCTTCCCCAACAACATCTCCACTAGTACTCCCAAAATTAGACAAGGGAATCAGTCACTACAATAAACATTGATCCTCAAGAGCCCTCTAGTATAGTGGCTCATAGTATACACCACCTACATGATATCTAGCGTGGAGCCACTCCACTCTATGGATTAGGTCCATGAAGTAGTCTATGTCCTCACTCTCTATGTGATAAAGTGGCTCCTCTCAAATGGGAAGCTGTGTGATCCACTAAATATCCTCTAGGAGGATAGTCATCTCTCCCATCGATAGCATAAAAGTGTTCATGGTTATATCCCATGTCTTAATGAGAGCCATGATTATAGCCATATCCCATGGTAGGTATTGATAATGCCTCATGACCCCTAGGCCAACCTCCTGCATGTGTCTCCACTCATCATTCATCATCCCATCATGGACCTTGAAAAATATCTTAAGTACTCATCCCTCTTCTGAATCTAGTCATGGGCCTACAAAACACTAATATTAGTATGCCTACTTTGTTTTCTACATCAATCTAACTACCAGTATACACCTATCTCTTTTAACCTAATCCAACCTCACCCATTACATCTATTGTATCACCTCTAACAATCAACTAAACCTCTCCCTCACACACAACGTGCATCTATCACAAATAATTGCCCTGACTATTTAACACCAACCATCAATAATCATTTTGAACAACTAAAACATTTCTATTAGATAACTTCCACTCACCAACCCCTCATAATATCTACACCTTTTTTTACTACCACTATAAACATCCCTTCTTGCATGTCACCCCTTTACCACCATTTGCACATTTGGCATAACTTTTCCAACTTTCATCCACTTCAATAACTTCAACATTTTCAACAACTTCATCCACTTTACCACTTTTAAAATTTTAAGTTACATAGTTTTGACCATCTTTAACCTTTTCAACCATTTAGTAATTTGACCCACTATCACTTAAACCATTTTAACATTTAAATGTTTTTTTAACTTTCAAATACTTCCAAAACTTAGCATAGTTATTAAATGAACATTCTTACATTAAAACAATTCTACAAATTTTAAACAAAACTTTAAACTCTTTTCACTCATTTTCCACCTTTTACCACAACTTTACCCTAATCCTTCAACCACTGATGGTTCCTTTAATCATCAATGGTCCTTAAGATCCTTTTACCCTTAAGTTAGATCATTGACAGTCAGGTTGAACCACTGATAGTCACTTTGGGTGACCATTGATGACACAACCCTCAAACCCTAAGCCTTAAGAACCTCCACAAAACAACTCCCTCCCATAATTAACCTACCTCAAAATAATCTACATTCCATTCCCAACCTCCACCACCATCCAACTATTAAATTCATCCACACATTTGCCTCATTCAACAAAACCTAAAAATTAGGGCATCATTTCTACTAAAAACTAGTTCAAAACCCTATCCAAATAATTCAACACTAACTATAATTCACCTACAACACAATAAATTCAACTATATAATCATTTAAAAATAACCCCTACCTCATTCCATGATTGATAACATGGTTAGAACCCTTTTCTCACTAATCGGCCATGCCCTTATCCACCCTCTATCTGGTCAACCCTCAGTCTCTTTGCACACACACTAACAACCAATCACAACACTCCACCTTAATAAGCTCACAAAAAAATCAACAAAATACACAAATTTACCCAAGAGAAATCACTACAAGTCAAAAGTGTAAATGACTTAGTAGTTTTAATTTTATCCCTTAGTTTTAAGGGTTTGCCTAACCATTGATGGTAAGGGTAATTATTGACAATTGACCCTGAGGAAAACCCTAACCATCAATAGTTGGGGCCCCACCCTTTTTCAAATTTTTCTAGGCACCTTACCTAGGTGCTAACCTTTAAAGTGATTACCTAATCTCCACCCAACTAGAATTTGCCTTTTCAAAGTTTACCTTTCTCTGACTAACCTATTTGACCATATCCACCTTGATGTTAGCCATTTTTTGACTCAAACATTCTCATGTTTTATGACAACCTTACCTTGGTATTTTTAACTACATCAACCAACCTTGCCATGTTGACCTTTTATAATTTACACCACCTCATGCACGACCAAACCATTTATGTTGTTTCATGTGAGCACTTCTTACCTTGAATACCTACATGTAACATCAACCCTATCTAAATGATTTGATAGGAATGACTTGATTAGCTATGACTAATGTTGTGGACTAGTTACCCTATCATATGTATCCCTAAACCCTGACATTATTTTTATCAACATTAGTAACTTTAATCTTTTCACAATCTTGACTATCGCACTTAGTCATATTTTGTGCATGTGTTTGTGTTTCAAATTCTCAACCCTTTTGTATCACCTACCTTGTGACTCATCATTTACCAATTTATCAAACCCTGACCCAATTTCATTTTCACCTCATCAACTCTCAATTTGAGGGGGAACACCTCCTCCCATACTCAGGGTAATCAAACCATGGCCATCAATTTTTTTTATTTTTGTTTTGCATCTTCTTAATTCAAAGTTACATAACAAAAAGGGGGAAAATGTAGACACTCAAAAACTACATAGTTTTAGATGTCAAAACACTTTGAACTCTTCCCTGACCCTTGAGCTAGTTGACCACATAGTTGACTTAGCCTATTTATTAATTTACTAACTTGAACCCCATAGCCTAAATCTTCTAACTTAAATTTTTAATCCACCCCCTTTTAAACTTATTTTCTTATAAAACCTCAATCATTGATAGTCATCCTAACCATTGATAGTTAGTCTAACCATCAATGGTCAAGTCCTCAAAGCCTACTTTAAAAGCATTACCAGTTGTATGAGATAAGCATGGCTACATTTAGTAAATTTCCTTATGTGATGCTAATAATATTTTAATCATTTAGTAAATTTCCTTATGTGATGCAACTTTATCTTCCTTCATATTTAGTAACTTCCTCCTACACATTTAGTAACTTCATCCTATAAAAGGAGAGAAGTAGGAGGAGAAACAAATCTAGAATCTAGTAATTTTCATCCAAGCTATCTTGCATATAGGTATCCAACATCCCTTCAACAAGAAAGTAGCATCAATAGAGACCTGAACCTCTATAAAAATTACTTTTGAAGGATAAATTACTATCACTCTAGCCAAATTGCTTTAGCCTTCCACCATCATGTTACAAGTATCTCATGCTTATTTTCTTTGATTTATTTCATTTCTAAACTCCCTACCCTATCCATACTTATATTTATCTTATTTTCTATCTTTAGATCCATAACATCCCTCTACCTAACCAATCACCTAATCTACCATTACTTTTCTAAACATGTCTAGAATTTCATAAGTAACCATTGATAATTAACCAAACCACTGATGGTCACCTCCATCGTGGACTGTTATCCAACTGTTGATGGTTAGCCTAACCACTGATGGTTCATCCAAGTGTCGATGGTCATTGTGGTAGAAAATAATATCAATTTATTTTCACCCCCTTGACCCCAACTAAATCCTATTTTCTATGTTCCTGCCTATTCACAGAAACTTTTTTGATATTTTGAACCTAACCTCAATTATTTTAACATGAGTATTGACCCACTTTTAATACATTTAGTCATTTTATTTAAAAATAAATTTACTTTCATGTCATTTTACATGCATTTACTTTCATTTTATTAAATTCAAGTTATCTTTATTTGTATTTATATCAACTTAATTGTTATAAATAGTGGATTAACAGCCTCTTAGTAAGCATATGATTCTTAGATTTATCTCACACTAGGCAATCCACTCAACCATCCATCTAACAACACCTTTTTTAGTGTCTTTATTATCTACAAGTTATTCCTTTTTAACCAAATAGGATTTCTCACCATCATATAAATCATGCATGTTTATCAGGTATCCCTCTACACACCCTATTACTAGTTTCATTACTTGCTTCCAAATTAAGAAATGAGCACAAATTAATCTAAAATAAGAATGTCAAATCATAAGGGTTTATTAAGGCATGGTATATGTCCAATGAATTTTTTGATATCCATTTATGGTTAATTCATGATTTTAAGGTCCATTTTTTACTTCGTTCATGCAAAGAAGGGAATTTTACAAGAAATTAATCAAGGTGTCAAGCCAATTTATAACCCCTATACTACATAAAGGGTCAGAACATATTCAAGAGTGAGACACATGGCCTTGGAGATATGATTGGACTATCTCATAACTCCCTTTCCTATTGTAACTCATGGACACTTATCAATTTTATTCCATTATGCCCCTATCTTTCTCTCTTCACACTTCTCTATATAAGCAACCACTTTTGGCTAAGTTGGTAGATTCCACACCTAATATGACAAATCCCTGATGGTTTGATTACTATATTTAAATTTGAATAAATATTTCAAGATGGTTTTCAGTTCATAATTTCTTGTCTAGGTGTGTGAAGTAGTGCATAGTTGAATGACAAGTGATAATCATCTATCCTTGTGTTCATCTTACTCTTTCATGTTTTGTACAAGTAGTTTACTCTTTAATAGGTAATATGAAGTGTATTTAGTGTTATTATATGTCTTTAAGTGTGAGGAAAAGTACTATTGTCTACAATCAAATCTCTTATTCATTTACCTTAAGGAATGCATTTGAATATCACCTCCATCTTGAAATACTTATGTTAGAGAAATCTAGGATGTTGAGATCAGTTTTTGTGAGTCATATTTCATAGTGCAAGTACATAGTAGTATAGTGGATATTAACTCGGTATATCACCTCATTAATATAGTTTTATTTCATATTCTTAAATCTAGAGGTTTACCCCTACTATAGATAACCCATAGGTCTAGGGGTAATCCCATGTTCCTCTAAATTTGGATAAGGATTGAACTACCTCTCTAAGGGTGCAAAATTGAGTGACAATAGGTTATATAGGCAATCTCCACTATAGGCTTTCTAGCCTGGTTGGTAGTGAAACAAAACCATGAATAGGACTAGAGGCATCTCTATCAGGGCTATGGATGTTCATCTAATAGTAGAGCAATGCCTCATCCATTCCATCCAATCCATCAATCCAACAATTCCCTAGATTAATCTTGATAACTATTCCATCCTTAATTCATTAAATAAAATTTGAGATGAAATGGAAAATTAAAATCACTTATTACACATACTAGTGGTTGTCTAAAAGGTGGAAGCTTAGTATGCCACTTGTTATTGTGAGACTTTAGTGTCACATCCTTTATGGTTCAAAAAATATCCCCCTTATAATCTTTGTGTTAATTAAGGAAAGAAAAATAATATGGTCAGGTTCTAAGTGCTTGTCATCTCTTTCCTTGTGGAAGTCACCATTTGTTGTGGCTAACATGCCCCCCTTTTCTTCAAAATGGGGGACCCCTCTAAAAATATCATGAACCAGAGCTTCAAGGTATTTTCTTTTTTTCTCATCGATAACACCTACTTAAACCTTGGAATATACATCACTCTAGTTTCACCAATTAGTAACGGGCCTATTTTATTTTATATGACTAAGGAGTGTTTGTTCTTTTTATGAATCATGGCACTACATTGTAGTTCAAATTTTGTCAAAATCACCTAGAGCCTCATTCCATTTTTGGAGCACCAAACTCATCATCATTCATGGAAAATCGAATTTTCCATAACTAAAAAGTAAGTTTTAATGTATCATGTTCATTTTCATTCTACTACATAGTCTTTTTTATCAATTTCATAGAGCTTGAGAGAGCTTGACCAAATGGGAAGGTGCCACATCATCAAATGTCAAAGTGGCCAGTCCCATAGACCTATCAAATATGTTATATCTTAGGAGATCCCAACCAAATGGGAAGGTACCATGTCATCGAATGTTAAAGAATATAGTCCCTTAAACTTGTCAAAAATATCACAGACCAGAAAAGCCTAACTAAATGGGAAGGCCCCATGTCATTGAATGTTAAAGCAGCTAGTCCTTAAGACTAGTTAGAGATGTTAGATCCTAATAAATATTTTCCAAATGGGAAGGTGACACATTACCTAATGTCAAATCAGCCATCCCCTAGACCTATCACAAATGTCAGAGCTTGGGAAATCCTATCCAAATAAGAAGGCACCATATCACTAAATGTCAGAATAGCTAGTCTCTTGGACCTATCAAAGATGTTAGATCCTGGGAGAGCCTATCCAAATGGGAAGGTGCCACATTGCTAAATGTTAGAGCATCTAGTCCATAAAACCTATCAAATATATTAGAACATGCGAAATCCCAATTGAATGGAAAATTACCACCTAAGCTAGGATGAACTAGCAGCCACCTAAGGACCTAAGAAGGTTAAAATGAGGTATAAATGAGACTATAGATCTAATCAAGATGTGTCATGTATCCCTAAGTGACACATTACCCTTCCTAAAGGAATGACATGGAGTACAAAGTTGTGCCTAGGTGCCAAATATTATTAAGAAGACCAATGAGCAGATAACATGTCTAAAAGTAAGAGTTAACCAAGAAGCCTTTAAGACATGTGAACACATGTCTACCATATTCTAGGTATTAATAAAATTGGACTTTGGGCTTGTTGGATGGTTTTAAAGCATCTCATCACCATTACTATATTTGGCTAGTGATAAAGGATTGTGGGCTCCAAATTCAATTCTAGATTAAGAAATATAGAGATAAAATCTAGGTATCAACTCAAATTCAAATTCATAGCAATTAAGATACCAAATTCAATTAATATAGGAGGGTTATATGCATGTATTTATAAAATCCTAATAAAAGCTTGTTAATGGTTACCATTGCTACCTTCAAAGAAATATATAACTCTTTGATTTCAAATTTACACAAGAGTACCCCTATCTTCTAGGCCTTCTACACTCATAGCTTCCCAATTTCCCCTCCATCCTACTACAATTGCTACATCATCCTTAAACCCAAAGGCCAAAATCAAATACAGTGATATCATATTTTTGACTGGCTTGACCAAATTCAAGCACTATAATGATCTATTTAAAGCAATTGTTCAAGTCCATAGGGATTAAAGCTTAGATGATGAATAATAGATAGAATATGAAGATTCCCTTAGATCCTAAAATAAGTGTAGACTCTATAGATCCATGGCCAAACTAGAGGCATTCCCCTGTACTGACTTATTAACCAACATACTTCACAATGCCATCCATATACAAGATAGGGTTAAAATTTTGATACGATCATCCAACTCTTAGCACCATATTATTGATATCTTTGGGAATGCCTTCAAGGCATAATACTCCCTTATGGACTACACCTTCTATTATTATGTAGTACTTATAATGGTCTAGATGGGAACCTACCAGATATATGACATCTTCCATGACTGGGATGAGAACACATATTCTAAATGGGTTAACAAGGAGGATATCAATGAATACAAAATATATACCTTCTAAGAGGAATTTTGGGTAGGAATGATCTTTCTCAATAATATATTCAAGGTTTAGGACTACTAGCACATTAATGAGCTATGGGTGCCTCTCTTGCACATGATCCTTATACCCTTAGAGGTACTAGACATGGGAGGATTGATCAACTTTAAGTTGGTCAATACCACACATTAATGAGCTATGGGTGCCTCTCCTGCACATGATCCTTATACCCTTAGAGGTACTAGACATGGGAGAAAAGATCAACTTTAAGTTGGTCAATACCATCACAGATGCATGAGCTAAGGGTAATTTATATATGATGAGCTACCTATTAGATGCAGTTTATAGAATACTCTCTTTCAAGCCTTCAACCTTTCTTATGTGGGTTCTCAGGGGTTCAGTGGTCCACATAGTCCTTTACAAGCTATATGGCCACCAGCTTCACCATCACATTCAAAACATATGCAGGCATTTTTACCTAGTGGTCTACCAAGCCATTAATAAATCTCTAGTACCTTGGCTCTCAAATAAAATTAAGGATTCCATCACAACCATTAGAGACTATTGGCTTTACAAAGATGACACTATGATCTAGATCATAGGTTTCCTCAAAGACCCCCTCTACCTATTGTATAACATTTTAAACTATCTAAAATAATATGATATTACCTATCAACTAGTGTAAGAAATCTTAGAGTTTTATATACAATGTCAATAAAAGGATTGCCCATAACTCTCGATCACAATAAGGCACCACATCCACAAGTCTTCCCTTTAATTCATAAAATGGTATCCAAGTGAGACTTCTTCACCCTTTCAAAGTACAAGATCCAAAAAAGTGACCTTAAATGGGTAATCTAAACTCACTCGGTGTGGTACTCAACCTACTTCAACATCAACTATGATCATCAAGTCCAATATGATGATGAATTCTTTATGAATGCCATCGATAACTAGGAGGTGTTATTCTATATCATGTCCAAGAAGAAGAATGTAAATAAGGCTCTAGTGGGGCACTCCCCACCTCCTCTAGCTCATAATTAGTCTATGGAGGACCCATATCTGATAGCTCTAGCTATTTCCTAGAATATATTGCAAGGCATTCTTCCACCTTTTCCTCCTCAAGATCTAAGTCCAGCTCTATTTCTACCATAAGATAATACTCTTCATACCTCAGCTCCCCCTTTGTTTTCACTAATGGCTCTTATTCATCATGCCTTGGCTCCTCTTCTACCTCCTCTAGTCACTCCTCACATTTTTTCTACCTCCTCCATTAACTCTAGTAACTAGGCCATATTAGATCTATACTTGAGCTAAGTGGACCTAAGCAACCCAAGCATAACCCATTCAAAAATTGGCATCTCAACCACAAGCTACATAGACACTAGGGTTTGATGTAGTTGGTATCCTGAGAGTGAGCCTAGAGTGAGGATCTTAATAGGTACCCATTCAAGTTACCCCTCTCACACCTCCATTTCCTCTTATTTCCCTTACACCCCTCACTCATGTCAATCTTCAACTCTTAGTCCTAGTTCCCACTAGTTCTACTCCACCCTAACAAATATTCCAAGTGGTGACTCCTTTGTTCCCCATTACTCCCCCTTTGTCTTTCACCCAAGTACCTTTGTCCTTGGTCCTCCTTAGTGTCCTTACCTATTTTTTCACTTTTTCTCCTTCCTTTTCCCAACTTGAAATCCTCTTGGTGCCTCCCTTGGGTGTGCCTTTAATACTAGGCATGACTATGACTTTTGAGAGCTTACCACTTGCAACAAGGACCATCCTAATGCATACTCCATTAAGTTTAATTCTCCCCTCAGTAGCTCTAAGTCCTCCACCATCAGCCCCTATGGCTCCTATCATCCCATTTGGACCATCTACTAAACCATTTTATAGAAATATTTTGTTTAAATATTTAATTTTTTTCATACTTTCATATACTATAAATACTAACATTTTTTGTATTTTTCCTCCAAAGATCTTCAATTTATAGTAGTACAGTATTCTCAATAGTCATAGTTCCTATTTTGGTCCTTTGATCTATCTTTATTAATTTTATTTAATTTGTGAATTGCATTGTAAGACCGTAGATATGACTTGACCATCTTCATGAATATCTTTTAATCTAGTTTTAATCATTCTCTTTGATCATGAATTTGTCATTTTACAAGTTTATTTCCCTTTTATTTTATGAGTTGTAGTATAATACCTTGGATGAGACTAGGCCTTCCTAAGAATAATATTTTCATATTTTTTACTTACTTTGGTTTATCTTTTATGAGTTGAAGTGTAAGACCTTGAATAGGACCAAGCTTTCTTATCTAAGTGTAAAATATGACAATGTCAGTAAATAAGATCTGACCATCCTCATGAATATATTTTACCTTTTAACCTAGTTTTAATATTTCTCTTTGATCATGAATTTGTCATTTTACAAGTTTATTTCCCTTTTATTTTGTGAGTTGAAGTATAATACCTTGGATAGGAATAGGCCTTCCTCAAAATGACATTTTCATATTTTTTACTACTTTGGTTTATCTTTTATGTTTTGAAGTGTAAGACCTTAGATAGGACCAGGATTTCTTATATTTAATGAGTTTAGGTGTAAGACCTTGGATAGGACTATTATTTCCTCATAAAATCTATATATTTTTCAAACTATCTTTAAATCGTAGTGTTTTTATTATAAATTAAAGCAATGGTTAAAGATTGTGATCTCGTACTTTAAAAATTGTATTTTTTTATTTTATGGTAACACCTTCAAAACAAACTATTTTTGCATGTTTTCCTATACTTACATCATTTCTTATGATATAGAGTTATCTTTATCTATCATTGTATCCTTCTCACATTGTTGCATTTATTTTCAATTTGAGGTTACTCAATCATTTCATGTTCATTCTCATTGTCCCCCCTATTTTCATTTCACTTTGGACACACCAAGGTCAATTTCAAGATAGAATTATTATTTAACATGCAAGTATAATACTCATAGACATCATGTTCTCTAATTTATTTTCCTTAGCTACCAGGTCTAATTTTTCTAGGGATAGTCATTTTTAACACCCATGTTGGTTTTTTGAATCCATATGGAGGAGGAATAGAAAAAACCATAAAAAAGTTAAAATCCAAATCATTTAAAATAAAAGGCATTTACCAAATTTAAAATTAAAAATCACACCAAAAGATGTGATTATTAAGCACATATTATATTATAGTTGAGCTCAAACTCCACAATTGGCCTCATGATAGAGCAGAGATCCATTAGGGTGTGGTAAGCCAGTAGAATAGGATAGAATATTTCAAAATTATCTCTAGTGCTACCTACTTTCTCACATAAGTACCCAATCTTCATAGTTATAAACACCCTAATTTGGTCAAGAAACTGCAAGTACTATGTCTTTTATTGCTCTTTCACACAAAGGGTCTTAATGATGGTTATATTCCTTGTATAAATGGTCACCTTAAGTATTTTGATATTTTTAAGCCTTTTTATCATTGTTTTTACACCCAAAGCAATCACTAGTCACCTTTTCCTAGTCTTAGGGGGCCCTAGCCTATCATCCTTGATTTTTGATCTATTATAAGCCTATGGACATTAACACCATTTTTAGGATAATAGTACCACATTTCACTACTAACCACTTTTTCCTTCAATGTTTGATGGGCCCTTTCACTCGTGTTTGAGTCTTGACCCCTCTGTGACCCTTTTCTTATGTTTTTTATATCTTTTTCATGACTTATCAGCCAACAAATGAGGTATTATATTAAAAACAAAGATCTTACTATATAAATATCCCCACAAGACATTTTACATTTATCACTTACTATTTTGGCACTTATTACATAAAATCAATTGATAGTACAACTCAAATACTATGCATACTACTTAGCATTCACACCTAGACATTTGCATGCTTGACCAAATAAGTGCCTAGGTGAAATTCATCCTAGCATATCATGAAAAATTATGGTACACATTCCCTAAGGGATAACTACATGTGATTTGACACCCCTAAGATTAGTATTAATATAAAAAGTGGTCATGACAACATGGGTTATGTTCTATGTGATTGTAACATCCCATAACCCAATTTTTCCTTTCCTTTTACATTTTATTATTTCATTGTTTCATGTGTAAAGTTATTCATTAGGGTTTTAGAGAAGAATCATCTAAAATATTGACACAAAAGAGCCCATATGTGATAGTAAATCACCTATAGTACCCTTAAGAACTCATTAAACTTCTCTGAAAGTCATAGATAGTCACTACAAGAGGGACACTAATGCCACATGGCACTATTGTCCTAAGGGGGGTATTATTATTCAAATATAGATCTCAAAAAATAGTTTATAAATGAAAGATCCCTCTCTATCTATTCATTCATCTTTAGTTTTAGATCTGTGAAAAACTCTATCTATATCTAGATAAGTCCACTTTCTCCTTGTATTTACTATTTTTGGAAATTTACATAGAATCAATAAGTTCTAATTTTGTTCTAGATTAACAACAGACCCAACCCTTTAATCTAACACTAAGTTTTACATAATTACTAGTTAAAACAAAAAATGTTAAATCATTTGGTAAAATTGTCTTACTTCAAACATAGCTTCAAAAAACCTTAATTTTCTTTAGAGTTTTCCTTCAAAAATTTGCACATTAAATTAGGGTTATATAGATCTAATTTTCTAATTTTTTGGATTGACCTAGCTAATTTAATTAATTTAATATTAGGGTTTTATTTATTTAATTAAATTTAAATATTTACAACACAAATCTAAATCCAAACCCTAGATCCATATACTAGGTCCTTATACACATTAACATTAGCAACTACGATTCCAAAAATAACCCTATTTTCTTTTACAATATCTTTTCAACAAATTCACACATTGCACACATACTTATGTTAGATTATATTATACCTCTTATGTGTTTATTATTCATTATTAACACTATCTTCTTTGGAAAGTTTAAAATGGCATATAAAAATTCTTCTACCCCTCATCCACTTGATGAAATCTTGAATTATTCTCATGATTATAACAATGAATGGACTAATTTTCAAGATTGTAAATTATAACATGATAATAATGACTATTGTTACAATGATTTATATCAGGATTATTATGTACATGATAATACAAATGAACATGATGATATATTATATAAATAATCTTCTCTTTCCTCTTACTCTTTTTATTCCTAATACTCAAATAAGAACATAATGCCAAAAGAACCTCTTGTTGGTAGTGTTTTATTACAATGTGATCCTAATTTTTCAACTACTTTTATTAATTCATTGTTAAAAATAAATCAATATAAGTGCACTACAATAAAATACTTTTACATGCTTAAAATAAAGTAGACAAAAATAATTCATCTTCTTTACCCTTCTCAATTACATTTCAAAATGTAAATACAAAGAATGTTACACCTTTTATAAATGCACAAACTAAGGTAGATGAAATTCCCTTATCACCTTTATTCACATTTCAAGTTCAATGAAATGACTCTTGGCCACAAATAAATAATTCACATGCTTATAACTCTTCTCTCATATGTCATAATGTGCAAAAATAAAACATAGTTGTTACTCCTTCCCTTGATCCTCAAATAGAAAATGACAATCATGATTGCATTTCAAAAATGATTAGTGAACAAAAGCCTTACATTACACTTACACAAGATTATATATTTAATAATAGTGAAAATTTCAAATCTTCTCCTTCTCCTCGTCTTACTGAGCATCTGAATGATACTTCTTCTACTCTTACCTCTTCAAATGAATTAAATTCTAATTTTGAAGAACAATGTAATAATGATGATTATGATGAAGATGATATAGAATATATAAATTCTAATTTTTCTCTTACTTCACATATTTATCTTATTCAACCAAACATTATATCATATTTTAAATGACACACACAAACACATATTCCAATGTGCATAATTTTCATTCACTAGAAAATAAAGTACCTTCTTTTCAAAATAACAATACAAAATATACCAACAAACCCCCCTCAACCCCCCTTACTATAGTAGAACCTAGTTCTAAAACAAACCCAAAAAAGGGTGATAGCTTATTTCCCTCTAAAAAGGTCCAAGATATCACACCTCTATAGGTTATTGAGAGCACACCAACCCTTCCTAAACAATATTTCCAATCTAATATACCAACGGCTAAAATAAACAATAAAATTAAAGCATTAAATGAACCCCTTGATAATGATAATATACCTTCACAAGTGTTGATTTATATAATGCATGTTGTGGGTAATTTATAAAAACAAATACATCATATCACCTTGGACAATGAAGCATACAAATCTCAGGTTGATGTTAATGTTATATATAATCATCCTAATCTATGTAGAATTTCAACTATGAGGTTGCCACATAACTTTTAGATACCGGTGTTACCTATCTTTGATGGATAAGGAGATCCATATTTACATCTTCAAGTTTATGAGAAATCTATGGCTCATGTTACAAATAAGTTAATTCTACTACAAATGTTTCAAAAGTCACTAAAGGAGCACTAGACTCATTCCACTATACATTCATTCCCTAGTGCATCTTTATATAAAGATGAGGAGTTAGAGGTAGTATTCCTCAGGCATTATATATAGAATAAGGGACCTCTAATCACACATGAGAGGTTACCTTCACTACACCAAAATGAGATAGAGACTACCTCAGAGTAAATTCTATAGTTCAAATCTTGTTTTCATTAGTTTATTTATAAAGCAACAAATTTAGAAGTGCAATACATATTTGATAGAGGCTTAATATCTCCTCTCAAGGATAGATTGTTATATCAGACATATAAATCATTTAGACATTTATGCAATGAAACTAAATATTATTAGAGGGACAATTGGGATAAGTTATTACACAATCTGAGGTAAATTTTGATATAGATCCTTCAGAACCTCAATCATAAAGTTTTTAATAAGAGCCTACTCTACTCCCAACTATGAAACCAATAAAACACAAACAACTAATAAAAATAATCATTAGCACACATGATATAAGCAAAAATATTTTACAATTTTTAGATAAGGTTGGGCCTCATGACATTTTACTTACACTACTAGATAATGGGATGATCACACTTCCTTCAAATAATCATCATCTACCTAAACATTTACACTAGATACCACATAAGAATTATTTTCATTTTCACTAGATTAATAGACATTTAGATGATCATTTATATGCACTTAGATATCCCATCGATCAGTATGTTAGCAGAGGCATCATAGAGTTTGCACAAGGTGCATCAGGCCCTCATTCTCCATACTCCCCTAGATCACACTCCTCTACGATAGAGTTATCCTAGGGTGTTCCTTTTAAGTAACCATTGGTTACTCATCGTATAATCCCTATGACTTTTGGGATAGCTATTTATCATTGGTATCCTACATCATATCCTTAGCACCAATGACAATCAGTTCATAGAGTTCACAATGTACCTCCAATGTGTATGTTGATTAAGATATTTAGGAATAACTATAGACACAAAGGCCAATTTTGGTATAGACAAAAATAAAAATCTTTGGAAATAATTATAGATCTCATAATGCACCTCCCATTCATACATTGATTAAGATATTTGGGAATAAATATCAACCCAAGGCCATAGTTTTAGTTCAATAATTGATAAATATTTATGGCAATCAGTACAAAGATCAAAATCCAAATTCAATTTAAACACTAATTAAAACATTTACAAGAATTTAGGCAACTTAGAGTGTAATTTTTGAGTAAAAAACAATCAATATTTTTTCATCAAAGTATACACATTTATCCACTAGCACTGCATCATAAGCAGCTCCACTTTCATACACTACATCTAAACCAACATAACATGAGCATATGTACATTAGTTTTTTGTGCCATCATGGTTCATATAAGGCATATCTCCATCATAGGGTATACACATGGACATATTATGATATATAAAGAATTAATAAACAAACATCATATACCAATACAAAATCTTAAATCTCTAGCACATGTGCTTAAAACATTCATAACACATATCCAAATCAATTAACATTACTCCAATAGTAATAAAATTATAAATATCAAACATTTCAAAAAATTAACTAAACTTAAACATATAAAAATTATATAATATAACTAGATCCAGATGCCAATAAACAATTCTATATTACATAACAATCATCTTTATATGTATATATATAACTCATAACATCATTTCAATACAAATGTGATGCATCATTTAATGATGTGAACATGACTACTAGGACCAGCTCCTTCACTCTCACTCTCAGAATCAAACTTATTCCCACTCAAATGATGTAAATGAATTGTCAACAATTCAAAATGACCTATTTATCACTTACTCAATGCCACCCTATTAAGGTTAATCCTATGTGCCAATTTTACTAGTTAATACAACTATCTTGTTATTTCCATATATCAAGAATTATAGCTCTGATTCATGAACTATTTCTTACACATGGGACTTGATACCAATACACTATATCTGATATTGGTAAAACCAATCTTCTCATCACTTTCAAATCAACAAACTAATAAAAATAATTATATTATATTAACTATGTAATAGACCAAATACCTATCCAACTACATAGTAAATTATCAAACTCTGACACAATCAATCCATTATTCAAACCTCTTACAACATCATAATTACCAAGTAAACACTAGTACAATCAATCCTTACCACTTTAGGTACATATCTTGATCACAACCTTGGCTCTCTCACCAAAAGGGGGGGAAAATATGCATAGTTAACTTTATACATATATAATTACATTCAAATTTTAAGAGAGATAGAAATACAGGTCTACAAAGGTTTACACAGGCATTCAATTGCAAAAAAAATTTAGGTTATATAGACATACAGGTCTACACAAGTTTACAAAGGCATTTAATTGCATATATATTTAGAGAAATAGACATACATGTATACACAAGTTTACATAGGCATTAAGTTACATAGATTATATAGATATACAAATCTACACAGGTTTACATAGGCACTCAGTTGCACATATTTTTTGATACATAGATGCACAGGTCTACACAAGTTTACATAGGCATCTAGAGTTACATATTTTTATATTATATAGCCATACATGTATACACATGCATTTGGTTGGATAGATTTTTAGACATATAGATGCACAGATCTACACATGTTTACACAAGCATTCAAAGTTATAAATTTCTAGATTTATAGATACACATGTATTCAAATATACACTCCACATAGACATACATCTTTGACATAAGTATATAATTTCATTTAGATATTCAGATACATAGCTACATCACTAAGATATTAGGATTAGGGGGCATGATGTATAGTGTATGTTCTTGGTTCCCATTTTTAGATTTATCATATTACACTAGTTTTTCACTAGTTTGAGTCACAGGGCCTTCTACAGTGGTTGGTCCATATAGGTAAACTAGACTTAGTTTACATTACTTAGATTTAAAGTGGGGGAAAGTGAGCCTTGTTTCTCCACACCTTTAATTTACAATACTTATATTTATAGTGGGGGGGAGCAAGATTTATTTATCCACACATTCAATTTATAGTACACATATTTAAAATGGGGGAAAGTGAGTCTTGTTTCTCCACACATTCAACTTACACACTCAATTTTACTATAGGGTAAATTTTTAGCATATTCTTCCTTTCACATATTACACTCCAATTCTCATCGACTTCTCTGGCCAAGAAATGGGCCAAATCTAGATTACATTCACATGGGTAAGTATACGTACACATTTCTATTTTATTTTAATCTAGTACTTCCATTTCATTATATTACTAGAATAAATGGGGGAAAGTGTAAACACCCTAATTAGGTCAAACAACCACAAGTACTATGTCTTTTGTTGCTCTTTCACACAAAAGGTCTTAATGATGGTTATAGTCTCTTTTCACATGGTCATCTTGAATATTTTGATCTTTATTATGCATTTTTCTCACTATTTTCACACCTCCAATAGTCACTTATCACCTTTTCCCAGTCTCAAGGGCCATTAGCCTATCATCTTTGATTTTTGCTCTGTTATGAGCCTTTGGACATTAGCACCATTTTTATGATAGTAATGACACATGACACTACTATCCACTTTTGCCTTTAGTATTTGATGAGCCCTTTAACCTTTGTTTGAGTCTTAACCCCTCTATGACCCTACTTTTATGTTTTTTATATCTTTTTCATGACTTATTAGCTAGTGAACAAGGTACTATATTCCAAACAAATATCCTCCTATATAAATAGACCCACAAGGCATTTTACATATGGAACTTACTATTTTGGAACTTATTATATAAAATAAATCAAGAATAAATCTCAAGTACTCTACATAGTACTCATCATTCACACCTATACATTTTCATTCTTTACCAAAGAAGGTCTTAGGTGGAATTCATCCTAGTATAGCATGCAAGTTGATGGTGCACATTCCCCAAGGGTAAACTACATATGATCTGAGACCCCTAATATTGGGGTTAATGTAAGAAGTGGTCAAGATAATAGGGGTTCTTCTCTATGTGATTATAACATTCCACTACCCAATTTTTCATTTCCTTTTACATTTGATTATTTCTTTTTTTCATGTGTATAATTATTCATTAGGTTTTTAGAGAAGAATTAACTAGAATAGTGACACAAACAAGCCCCCATGTGATAGGAAATCACCTATAAGGCCCTTAAGAACTCTTGTATATTTTTTGAAAGTCATAGATAGTTATTATAAGAGGGGCACTAGCACCAAGTTTGGACACTAGAACCACATAACACTAGTGTCCTCAGGGGGATGCTACTGTTCGGAGCTAGATCTCTAAAAATGGTCTATAGATGAAAGATTCCTCTATGTTTACTCAGTGATCTATAGTATTTAGATCCATTAGAAACTCTGTGTATATCTAAATAAGTCCACATGCTCCTTGTATTTACTAATTTATAAAGTTACATAGAACAAATAAATTCCAATTTTATTCCATATTAATAATAGACCCAGCCCTTTAATCTAACATTAAGTTTTACATAATTATTAGTTAAAATAAAAAAAGGTTAAATCAGTAGTAGATTGGTAGCTCTATAATGGGTCATGAGTAATAGGGAATACATTATGGGAAGGTAGGTCCATTTTACTTTTCATGTTATATCCTTCATGAGATGATATTTATACTTCACTAGATAACCCAAATTTGTGTGGCTAAGGCAAGTTCTCTAGAGTCCTTAGTGTTGAAAGTCCTCTTATTTTTCTAAATTAAATTGAGTATCTCAATTTTGATAAATACTTTATACCCTGGTATCTCCTACATTTCCCCCACCACCCATTTTATTTCCCCCTTGATAGGCAAGTTTGTTTTTTAAATATATTTCCCAACATCTATATTACCTCTTTAGATCTTCTTAAAACATGCTACCAATAGCCTTGTTTTTGTTCTATTTATCTTAATAATAAAAGTATATTTTTGAATGACTATGTATTCCTTCCTTACACCATTAATTTACCCTTCTTGGAATTCCTCATTTTCCTTTAAAATTTATAAAACTTATTTGTCACTCTTTTTGCAGATAGTTTTTGTCTTGTTTCTCTATTTTCACTTTTTCCATTATTGAGTGAGTTTGGATTGTTATTTCTTACTCATAAATGTTGTTTTAATTTATGATCATTTTCCATCTTTTTTAAGTTGGTTTTTTACTTATTTTACATCAATGATTAGATTTATTATTTCACTTTCACATGTCCTTGGTTTAATCTATTTTGTTTCTTTTCTTATTTAAGGAACATTTGAGTTTTTTGGTCATTTAGTATCCTTAGACTTTTAATTTACCCAATTTACTCTCATTTTTCCATATTATTTTTGGATCTAACTTAGCATTCATCACCCTAGCTTACCAATTCACCAAGTGGTTTATTTAGCTATGCAAAGTTTAGTTATTATGATTTCCCTACATTTATTTGTTTTTATTCTTTGGTCTTATTACCTTATTCAATAATTATCTTATATCATTCTTAAAATAATTTTTCATTATTTAAAAATATGTTACTATTCCTGTATCTTGAAACTCCTTCCTAAATAGGGGTAAATTGTAGACACCTAATTCTGGACACAACTAGATTTCGATCAGACTTCAGACTGATTACTATCAACCATTGTAAATTAAGCCTAAGAATCACTAAACATCCCAATTTTAGTTATGCATCATTTATCAAATCTCATAATCATGTTGGGGCTTCCCTATTTGGAATACTATCCTTTATGTAACAATAACCTATCATGGATTCATCCCTGATCACCTTGCAAGATAACAAATATAAATTTAGCCTATGGACCCATTAAGTAGGGTACTTGATCAAATATTGAAAGAGATAAAATGCTAATCAAAATCAATCATATATTAAACATTATTAAATGCTTAATTGAATTATCCATTTAAAATTAATAAATATCTAAAAATCAAAATTTTAAAAATCAAAATATCAAGCCTTTCATCATTGCCTTTATGAGTTGTCAAGATCTTTCAAAATATCCCAAAATATATAAATTTGAGAGCCATGCCTAATAATTAAAAATCATAATTACATGACAAATTCTAAGTCAACTGGAGTTAGTCTCAACTCACCTAGGGTTAATTTGAACCCATTCCATGTTTAGACTCAACCTTAACTCACCTTGGGTGAGAGTTAATTCTTGAGGCTATAAATACAAGGCCATACCCCTTCATTTCTAAGATGGGATATTATAGAGTTATTATGTAGAATTTAATCCATAAGATTTGCAAGTAATGTTACGGTGCCCAAATCTTAAGCCAATCAATCAAATCCAAGGTTCCAAAGAAATTTAAAGCCAACAAAGCTCCATTCATGAAGATTTATTAATGTACAAGCTGAGAAATCTATTTTGAAGCTCCAAAGAAGGTAAAAGAAGGTTTTATTTTATGTTTTACTTATGTTTCATATGCATGCTTATTACATATGATCTCCCTAGTGTCTAGCATGTTTGTGTGTTTATTTGAGTTTATTTCTTGGAATAACACAAGACTAACCTCCCCTTTACGTAATCCTTGTCTATATTATCTACTTAGGCTTGAGTCTTATTTTTTCTTGCCTACTTAATCAAAGGTTATCCATTATATTATACATGATTTTTTATATGCTTTTTCTTAATAACAATTGGTTTTATTCATAGTTGGTTTATTCATTATGTGTATGTTGAAGCACTCATGGTTGTGGTAATGGTGTGTTGGAGAGATATTGGTTGAAGAGTGTTGTGAACTCTTTCAGGACAAGGATCATGATCAGCATACTCCTTTTATTTGATTTTATTTAGAGATATTTATTGTTCCCCAAAATATATAGACTCATTTAGATTGTTAGAGAACCCTTTCTTATGGTCTCCTAATGTCATAATATCTATTGCTCCTAGATATTCAATAATGGCTTCATCATTTTGAAATATTTTAAAAGAAGGCTCATTCTTCTAACCCCAGTCTATAAGTGTGGGATAATATAAGAAAATTTTGATAGTGGAGATGGTGGTGTCAAGGAAGATATTGGTGGCAGCCAAGTCCTCGTAAAGACTATAAATAAAACTTATTTTAACTTCTTCATTAGAGGTAGACTCTTTAAAAACTAAAGAAGTGTCTAAGATGATAGTGTTTTGGTCAATGCCTAGAGGTTTATACCCTAAGCAAAGATTTTTTGGGTGTTCTTAAACCCCTATAGGTTTAATATTGCCTTGTTCATCCCTTCCTATCCATTTACCCTTATAATTTATAATATGAAGCATCTTTTGAAGCTATGGGTACTTCTATTTATGAAATTATAGGGATTCATCTTTAGGAATGAGTCATGAATCATCAGGTTCATAAAAGTATTCTTATGATAGCATGCCTACACTAGTAAATGCCATGGATCCAAACTAAAAAATAATGGGTTTATCTTTCCTTATGGTTGGGGACTTGTAGATGTGTGGGTAAAGCCGTAGGTTTCCAATATAAAGGGTTTTGTATTCATACTCTCTAAAACCCTCAGAAATGATCTTAAGTTGAGTGATGTTTAGGGATTCATTTGAAGTAGGTGGTAGATCATCAAGGTGGATGTATTTTGTGGTTTTGGGATTATAAGTAGAACTATGAGTGTTGGGGCAATAGAAAGTAGGATTAAATTATTCCATTTGATAGCTATGAAAGTCTTGTATTTCCCCTGGGATGGTAACCTTCATTCTTGAATTGGGGAATTTTAAGCATTGATGGAGGGTAGAGGGAAAAACTCTCATTTCATGCATCCATGGGCATCTTAGAAGTAAATTATATGGGAGATAAATGTCTGCTACATGGATTAGGTTCTAATGGACTACGAGTTTCATAACTTTAGGAAGATAAATAGTGACAATAAATGGACTCTCATTATCATCATATACTTTGATCATTTTAAAAGTAAACCCTAATGAAGAATCAAAGTACCTTTACTTTTTGAAAAAATCAAGATTACACAAATTCAAGGTTAACCCTCTATCTATGAGTACCCATGGGATCGGAAATCTCAATGAATAATGGATAGTTATGATGGGGTCCTATAGGTGGCATATCTTGTGTAATGAGATTTATCTATGAGGAAGGAGATAAATTACCCACCAATGCCTAAATTGGATTGTGCCAATATTCTTGGGAACTTTTATTTCATTTAGAACTTAATTGAAAATATCCTAATGTAATGATGACATCTTAAGAAGATCCATAAGAAAGATTTGAGTCAGAGACTTCTCAAGCTATTGTATGATTTCATATGGTTTATTGAAAGAGATAGAGACTTTTTTTAGGATGGTGGCTCTTTGATATGTGGATGTGGATGGGTCTTTTGGTGGTGCTCCAAAAACTAAAATCTTTCCATGTTGTGTAGTTACTACATAATCAGTTATTGCCCTATTAATTTTAAAGAGGGTGGGTGGTGGTCGTGTGGTCTCTTAAGGGTCTCAAATTTTAATGGTATGGAATAAAATGATATTAGGTTCTATTGGAAGTAGAGGATTGAACTTATTCCTTAAGGGGTTATTTTGCCTCTAATCATTCTTAGGCAAAGGGTTTCGATATATTCCTAGTTGTTGATTCTTGGATTGACTATTTGGGATTTCCCCTTCTAATTATATATCTCATTTCTCAATTATATTTTGGATGTAGTACCTTAATTGCATGAATTTATTAGTATCATATCCCTTAACTCTATGATATTGGAAAAAATCATCTTCATGATAGCAATCTAGTCTTAGCTTATTATCATCCAGTGATTGGATTTTAGGGAGATTAATCATATTAGCATCGATTAATTGTTATAAGACCATTTTTATAGGTACACCAAAACTAGTTATAGGCCTCTTTCTTGTTTAAGGCTTTGTATTTTCTCATGGTATCCTTATAATGGATACATTTTGCCTTTTGTTAGTTCACATGTTTAAAATCTATTACACCATCCCCTATGACATTTTTATTTTTATTGAAGACCTTAGGCTTACCCAAAAAAGTATTATCTTGATTCTAACTCTTTTCATTTCAAGTATATAATTTAATTTTCCCCTTCTCAATGAATTCCTTTTCAATTTGGATCCATTTATCTATGGTTTCATCAAAATAATTGGCATACTATAGCTTTAGTTGATATTTTAATTCAACATTGAGATTGTTAATGAATGTTTTGGCCAACTCCTTCTCAAGAACAATGCAATAGAATTGAATAGCAAGGCTTATCCAATGTTGTAATAATGAGGCTAATATTTCCACATTTTTTTGCTTAGTATTATAAATATTTATGATGGAAATATCATGTTTAGTGTTGAAGGAGAAGTGTCACATAAACTTATCTGTTAACTCCCCAAAGCTAGATATGGACTCTTTAGGTAGATGTATGAACCATTCTAGTGTGGGCCCCATAAGACTTTTGGGGAAGAGTTTGAGAAGGTAAACATAATCATAGGAAACCTCATGGCATGCTACATATAATTCCTACATATGGTCTCATGGGTCCCCTTTCCCTTTATAATTGTCAAATTTTAGAATCTCAAAGTGTATTGGGAAAGTACTTGCAAGATACTCATGTCCAAGGGAGACGTAAAAAAATATTCATATCTATATCTCATTGATTGGGTGCTAAGATCAATTTTTTAAAGAGTTTCTTTCATCATTATCCACTCTTGAGTGAATGAGGGGTTGATTAGGGGATTGGAGGCTTGTGGTTGGCTTGTTTTAGGTCTTGAGTGATCGGGATTGGTATTTCTAACATGTCTTGGTGAAGTGGTTCTATGGTTTTGAGCATGAAATTAAGAGGCAAGGGAATTAATTTACTGAGTTAATTGGTCTAATTGATCCTCTAATTTGGTTCTTCTCTTTTTAGCCTCAATGTGATTATTTTATGGGGGTTCTTGTTCTTCATTAAGTTCTTATACATGATCCATAAGATTATCTTCTTCTTATTCTTGGTTGACATTATTTTTATGGGGTGGAGTGTTAAGTATAGTATATGGATGGATGAGATGTTTTAAGAGGATTGGGTCAAAGGTAGGGTTAGTGTACTCCCCATTCTAATGACATGGGCAAGAATTTGATCACTATTCTCATAGATGTATTGGTCAATTGAGCCCTAACCTCATCATTATGGAAGAAGTCATTTGTAAACTGATCTTCCTCTCTAGGGGTATGCATGTCACTATGTGTGTCATCATTATCCTAATTTCATTCACCTAGATTCCCAAGGATGTCATTTTATTGATTATATCCTTGTCCCATTCTTAGAATTTGGGCACCATTTCTAATAGGTATGGAAGATGGTGAAGGTGACACGAAAATAGTGATTAGGTATGACTTTGATATAGTATGATGGGGGAGAAGGTGAATTTAGATATTGATTTTATCTTAACCTTAAGACTAAAAGTGGTTGAGATGGGTAATTATATGTGACTTGGTCTTTAATTTGAGGATAGGAAGACTAAAGTGACCAAATTCTACCAAAGTAAACAACCTATAAAAGTTCATTCTAGTAAGGAGACAAAGAGGATGAGATAATTAAATGAACTTCACACAAATAAGATAATGATTAGATGGGTGTTAGGTATGAATAGGTGAGATAATGAGATGATGGGCGATAGACTAAACATAAAAAGGTGATATACTTTGACAAAGTTTGATCTAGGATAAGTTGAATGAAGTGATGACTAGGATAGAGAATGATAAGTGACCACTAAAATTTCTAGTTACAAGACAAATCTTAAAACCCAAAGGTGTGAATAATGATATGAAGTGATTTGGTTTTGATTCTAAGATGGTATATTTCTTAAATTATCTCTAGGTTTTTTTGATAAAATGGATAGGTTGACTTGGATCTCAAATAATAAGGGCCTTAACACAATACCCACACAACCATACCAAATCACAAGCCCTAATTATAGTCAACCAAATGGGTGTGTAACCTAATGTCTACACCATCTAACGGATTCACAGGTGAGGCTATAGTTTGGTAACCCATTATAGAATATATCTAACCCTCTCAAACCCATCTACACTTGATGATCACATGGGAGCTGATACTAACTCTAGTAGTATAGCACCTTTTATAGCTGATATATCTTATGCCAGGTATACACAAGGGTGTCTAGAGGAGTCTTCAAGATACATGAAGGTACATGGGGACTAAATCCATGTAGAGTGTTTTCTACTGCCTATTTTAGATAATTAGCTCTTCCCCTTCATGGATGATGTCTATGGGGTTAACCACTTTGCCTAATGACAAATATCCTTAATATTTATACTCCATTGGAACACAAAGTTTGGATTAGTGCAAGGTGTTTAAATACATAGTTATTATCCCCCTAAGACTATGGAAAGTGTATAGAGATGAATTTCACATCATGTGTTATTCTAAAACAAAATGGGTTGACATATAGGCAAGTAAAATTGATTTATCTGAATAATTATCTATGTGAGGAAATGAAATTAATAAGTAAAGCACACAAAGATATATGCAAGTTCAAGATCAAAATTCTTAGGCTTCTCATTATTCCTAAAAGAACATAAGTTAGTAAATTAGTCTAATGCCTCCCACTTAGATGGTCTTGTAAAAAATGGATTAGTAGTTTGATAATAGGCAAAACCACTTCTGTTCCTATAAAAATGTAGATACACAATTAGTTTAACACAAAATCACTTCCACAGAGGATAAAATAATAGATCTTAAGTAATATTGTAACTGTATAATATGCAATTTTTTAGGAAGTTAGTTAACCATAACTGTAACCATACAGGTTATGCAAAATCATTAATGCTTAAGTGATGTCATGACTACATATGCAATACCATGATTTATAATTTATAATTTTGTGAGAAAATAAAAACCTTAACAATCTAACACTTAGAATAATCAAGACATTAAAAATGTGACTAAAAATATTTGAACTAATTAAAAATCTTATTTAAATATGATAGAATATAACAAGCCTACAGCTATTTAAGGATAAGAATCTGGTCTTAGGCTAAGTTTATACAAAGACAAGTAATCTTTATCCCTACAAAATTAACCCTTAACCTATAAAAACACAACTGTTAGTCAAAATCACTTTTGTGAATCTATAGTATTGTGTATTGATTGTAGAGCTATCTAGGGCTAGTACCTTTCCTTTTTATACACAAAAAAACCTAGCAGAGACAAAAAACTATTAAAAGGTCAAGGTTATCATATTAACCTATCGATTTTAATCACAAAGGTAAAATCATTGTTCTCAAGGGTAATATCATGACTTTATTTTAATATCACAAATATGTGTTAATGATATTGCTTTAAATAAATTGACTATGAAGGTTAGAGATACTCAGTTTTGACCTATCCCTGCAACACAAAATAAGCTAATATGGACCCCTAGAAGCTTAAAAGTGTATGTTAAGCTGATTATTTTAACTTTAAAGATATGTTCTACAGAATTTCAACTTGGATGTCAAAACCATAGGTTTTTAGAAAAAATGCCTTTTTTGATTTGCAATATTATATAAAGTTTTAAACCTACCAAACCAATAATCTATTAGCAGTCAAAAAGGATGGTTAGTGTAAAATTGCTAATTTTATGGAAAAATCATAAATGCAATATCGTAATTTGTAGAGCAAAATCACTTTTCACTTGTACATGAAAACTTGATCAAATATAGAGCTCTTCTTTCATCTAATCAATCCTATAAGTTATCAAAACACTTATAATAGTGAAAATAGTTAAATTGAAAGGGTTCTCCCACCATGGTCACCAATGTATGATTGTATTTTTGAGTTATTGATCAAAAACTACTATATATAGTAATTAAACCCAACAATAAAATAACATTAAAAGGAGGGAAATAAAGGAATAATCAACAATTAAGAATGAAATCTTACCATCACATTATCTCATATGGATTCTCTCCAAGATCTTCAAACCAATTCCAATGTAAAATTTATTGAATGTGTATTTATTGCTTGTGGCTTCAAAATGACTCTAATGGCTTCCTTAGATAGATGAATGGATTTGTAAGAGTATGAGAATATTTTAGGATGGCAGAGTATGAGAGTATAATAAGGGCTTATGTATTTTTCAAGTTAGTTTTGGCATGACACAAGCATGGATTTAATAAGATGGTAGTGGGGATTTTAAGGGAATTTTAAATTATTTAGAATCTCTAGTTTAGAGACTTATAGAATCTTAGAGGAACTTCTCTAGTTCTAGAGGTTTCTTGGTTAGTTTAGGGGATAATGGGGGATTAGATGAGGATTAAATGAGGTTTAGACTTCATAGGGATGTATAAAAGGCTAGGGTGGTAGGTTAGCTAAGGGGTAGTTGAATAAATAGGAATTTTAAATTTAAAAGTGGGCTAGTGTGTAGTTAATGCAATATGATTAGTAGTTAAGTAAGATTTTTACTAGGTTAATGGGGTAATTAATTGGTCATATGGGTATAGAAAGGTTTATGTGGTGAATAGAATATTGTATAGGAAATAGAATTTTAATTAATTGGTTAGGGTTATGATTATTAGATAAATTAACAAGATTAATAAAATTATTAATGTGGGTGGATTTAGGTGCATACAAACACTATTTTAGGACTAAAATGTCTTATAACTTTTGGCACAATACAGATGAATTTTTAATAATTGTTCATGTGCTTTCATTTTGAAGGTAGGACATTTAAACCTCATGGATTATAGGTAAAATATTCACAATTGATTAGTTCGTACCAAATGACAAAGATTATCAAAACATGGGTTGAAGGATTTTTAGTAGGATTTTTATCTATAAAAGTTTAGTTGACAAAGGCATCTACACATTCTAATCCATAAAGTATTCTTGATAACCACCTAGATATTTTTTGTGGCATGTCAAAATTACTACCACCATGTAGATAACACGATAATTCCATTCAATTACTTTTGGGTAGTCAACCACCTGACAACAGACCATATAGGTATCCATATGCCTAAAAGAGTGAAATTGAAAATATGGTACATGAGATGATGAATATGGGTATTATTAGACATATCCAAAGTTAATATTCATCCCCCATGGCCATGGTTCATAATAAATATGACACTTCGAGGATGTGCCCAAAATATATAGAACTTAACAAGTACACCATCAAAGACAAGTTCCCTATTCTAGTTTTTTATGATCTACTAGATGAATTATAAGGTGTTATTTATTTTTAAAAACTATATCTTTATTCTATGCACCATCAAATTCATATTCGAGATGAGGATATCCCCAAAATAGCTTTCAAAACTCATGAAGGACATTATGAGTTTATGGTCATGCCATTTTGTCTCAAAAATACACCCTCTACATTTCAAGGCTTGATGAACATTATTTTTTGGCCTTTTTTGAGTAAATTTTATTGGTGTTTTTTATGACACCTTAATGTACAACAAAACTTGGAAAGCACATTTTCAACATGTGAAACAGGGGTTCTTAGTTTTGAAACAACATCATATTTATGAAAACCCTTCAAAATGTATTTTTGCAGTACAATATGTGAAATAATTGAGTCATATTTTTTCACATGAAGGATTCAAATTTGATCCTAATAAGATCAAAGATATGATGGAATGGCATGTGTCAAAAACTTTCAAGAATCTTAGGGTTTTTTGGGGATAACAAGGTACTATCATAGTTTTTTGAAAAACTATGGTAGTATAACAACACCACTCAAAAGCCTTGTTGAAGAAATACTCTTTCCATTTGAAAAATGTATCTACCAAATATTTTTATATTTTAAAGGAGGCTATGTGCACCACTCAAGTTTTGGCTACCCATGATTTTTTCAAAAATAATATTGTTGAATGTGAAACATTAGTTTATGGCATGGGAGTAGTAATCATATAATAAGGAAGCCCCATTTCATTTGAGATTTATCAAATCAATGGTAAAAATATGTTGAATATAATATATGAAAAATATATGATGGTTATTCTTCATGCAGTCAAGAAATAGAGACTTTATTTGATGGGTATACACTTTAAGGTAAACACTAAACATGATAGTCTAAAATAGTTTTTAGAATAATGATTGTCATAAAGACAACAAGATAAATGGGTGATAAAAATGTTTGAATATGACTTTTAAATCAAATATAATAAACTAAAAGAGAATGTTGTAGAAGATGCACTATCTAGTAGGGATGAATATACTAAGGCATTTTTATGTGTAATGACCATTTGGCAGGTAGATTGGTTGGAAGAGGCACAAAACAAATGGGAGAAATAAAATCATACCTAGTTTTTAATTCATAATATTTATCATGGTTATAATTCATCAAACAAATTTGATTGTAAAGGTAATGCATTATGGTATAAAGATTTCTTGTACCTATGTAGTAATTCTAGCTAGAAGCACAAGGTCATTAAGGAGATTAATGCATCTCTAAAACGAGGTCACTCAAAAAATATTAAAACCTATCATATAATCAAATAAGATTTATTTTAAGAAGGACTCAAGGGGGATATACATAAATTTTTGGTTGAATTCATGGCGTGTCAACAAAATTATGGTGAAATAATTAAGCCACATAATCTTCTGTAACCTTTATCTATGGATTTCATTATAGGGTTACTGAGGTCTGAAGGTAAAAAATTCATCATGGTAATTATGTATTGGCTCACAACATATACTTATTATTTATGTCACATCTATTTGTATCTAGTATAGTAGTTGTTTTTCTAGATACAATTTAAAAATTGCATGGTACTCCTAATATCATTTTCAGTGATCATGATCCCATATTTACAAATAATATTTAGACTAATTTAATCTCATATTTGGGTACTCAGTTGGCTCATAGCTCATCATATCATCCTCAATCTAATGATCAAATAGAGGTGGTCAATATATTCTTATAAGGTTATCTTCATTATGTTGCATCAATATAAATAAGAATGTTGAATTTATTAGCTCCAACTCATAGAATGGTGGTCTAACACTTCCTTCTATACCTTTTATAAAATGTCTCATTTTTTGTCACATTATGGTTATCAACCCTTGTTTATCACTTATTCCTTAAGGGTGTAGCCCAAGGTTCGCGTTGTTGAATAACACATTAAACAACAATAGGAGGTACTAACTAGTCGAAGAGAGAATTTGTCACTAATAAATAATAAAATGAAGTAGTAAGTGGATCACCACCAAAGTGAGTGGAATTTTTACATAGGTGATTAGAAATTTGTTTAATTTCATCCATATAATCATATGTATTTAAATCAATACAAAAATGAAAAAAAAATTATCCAAATTACTATGACCCTTATCCGATCCTACTAAAAATTAGTATTGTTATATGCAAATTAAAATTACCCCAATCTAATTACATTCATATTATATTTCATGTATCTATCCTAAATAAGTCATTATACAAAGATTTTTTTTCCCAAATTTAGTTAATAAAACATGATGAAGAAGGTTGAGTCATTATAAAACCTAAGGAGATCCTACATACACACACAAAAAGGTTGTGAACAAGAGAGATTAAGTAGTATTTGATCAAGTGGAAGACTTTGAACCATGAATATGTTACATGGGAGGATGAATAATTTTTGCATTATCATTCATAATTTTTTAACATTAAAATAAATGTTTTTTGAATGGGAGTGGTATGTTATGCCCTTAACCTATAGCATGTTTAGGGATATGTGTGGCCAACTTGTGGCTTACATAACCTTTCATAGTATATTATCACTTTTGTCTATGATTCTTATATTTTAAATAGGGTCAGCCTATGGAATAACCATGGTCTAAGTAGGGTATATGTAGGAGGTAGTGGTTAGTATTTGAGAATCATATTTTGAATTCTATTTTTATTGCATTATTGTGAAGGTTGACCCCTCAGAGTGACTAAGTCATATATATCAATTATTTTGCTATTTCATCATTAATTATTGTGTATCTAATTATTATACTCAAATTTATATGATATATTATTCCAATGGTGTGGATTATATAATTAATTTCATTATAACCATGGCCAAACATTAGTGGGATGAATGTTCACTATTTAAGAGAACCATGACATGTGTTTTTATCCAAATGGAGTGTTGTTACTTGAATTAAATTTTTAGGGAAAAAATGAGTATAGACTATGATTAACTAAGTAATTATATTTATTTTCTATATGCAGTGGATTATTTCATCTTAGTCTCTAAGACAAGGTGATATGTATGCCCCCTCTTTTGAGGTGAGTTGTGAAGCTTGTGAAATAACTTAGCTCAAAATAAAAAGTTATGAAAATGGTATTTTAGAATGATTGAAATTTGGAGTAATAATAATAACACTAGATACCATTTCATCATTGTTGCATCCCCTCAAGTTGTACTTAATAAAATGTAAAAAAAAAAAGCAATTAAATAATTAACTTAACATTCATTCCACAAAATGAAATAGTACAACATAACTAAATTATAACTAAGAACAATAGTACTTATACTTTAAATAGTGCATATAATAATAATTTATAACTCCAAGGAAAGTAAATACCACAGGACATAGCTACGACTGGTCTAACAATACAACTATTATGAAAATATACAAATACATAATATAATTACATTCCTTTAGGCATACAACCTAATACAATAATTAGATACCAAGCTCTTCAGAGCTTGAGTCAAACTAAATCATGTATCATTGATAATCTAAAGTGTCATCTCCAGATAGTATTATAGTGGGGAGTGAGAGCATCATCTAAGCACTTTACCAGTCCAACCATAGACCAATGATCCCCTATACAATACTCTATCAAGAAATGGTCCTCTTTTCATGGATATGTAAATATAATGGTGAGATAATCCAATGAGACATTTTAGTACCCCATGTGTTGTAAGATTCCTAAAAACATGCAGTGTACCATGAAAAAATATGTTCTAGCATGATATCACACAACATACAAATCAAACATATGAAATGACAATGTATATCTAACATTACTTTGGCCAAAGTTTTAAAATAACATATGATCATTTAGATTGGTCAATTTCATAACACACCACTTGATCAGATTATATATTAGTGGTACTGCCTAGGCTAATGGAATCCATCTCACTACCTATTAGTATCATCAATATGGTTTCTAAAATAAACATATATAACATAGTATATAACTCAAATACTCATTCATATTTCATCTCCTAGTAATAACATCACATCACATATTAAATAAGGAGAAAGTAAGGTATACACATAATCATCTATGCATGAATAAATCTTATATTAAAATCAATCCCAAAATAGAAATAATGACCACTATTTATATCATCCAAGTAAAACACACCATAAACTATAGACTACTACCATAATAAGATTCAGGTAACTACACCTCATGACAATCCATATCATCATAGTCCAATGTTCTAAGGTACAACTACTAGCTTTCTCACATTTAGTCATACTAAGTACTCATAGGTACATGGAAGCATATGTTTTTAATCAAATAAATATATAACAAATTAACTCATACAAATGCATATAATTATATCTTAACATTTGTTTACACTTTTAAGATTGTATGTACACATAAATGATATCCAAATGTTACAACACAAACTATTTGAATAAAAATCAACACCTATATATTTATGTAAATGTGGTTCTAGATATAAAAAATATAGTATGCACCATTTGGGTACCTTCTATAATATAAAACTCTATGACATCCCATAATATCATAGCTCATCGTGCATGAGTTCCTTACTCAAATATGAACACACAATCTTACACTTTAATTATTTAACAAATAAGTAAAGGACTATACCATCTAGATATATCCTAAATTTTTATGCTAGTAAAGCAATTATAACTTCTAGGCACACAACTCGAGACTCTATTTTATGTGTGTGTGTGTGTGTGTGTGTGTAAAATCCTTCATTCTAATAACTTAATATAATTCACCTCATTCATCTTATGCAAGGTCTAATTTAATTTTAGATATTCTAACCATACTAACTCCATTTAAAGAATATTTATAAATCTTTGTTCAACATGTACTATTCACATCTTATTCATTTACTATTTTATACCAAACTGAGTATAACGTTCTACAATCCTTGATATAGAAATCTGAGGCAAAAATAGAGTTATACTAAACATTTGAGCTTGTATTAAAGAGAAACATCTTTTCTTATTAAATAAATCAATAGTTCTACTTAAGACTAGATGTTTCAAAAAATTGATGGTGTCTAAATAAAATGACATGGCATTTAATAAAGTGACTTCCTATTCCAAAGAGGTGGCTCAACTCTTTAATATATCTACTTAGCATAGTATTATTTTACTAGGCATTCATTTAATTGACTTTGTGCTTAATAATTAAATATTAATCCAATATTTTAATATTTAAACTCATAAATATACACTCAGTGATTGACTATTTAAATTACAATTACTACTTTAATACTAGATACTCAGCCAATCATAAACCATATCAGGGCATTTTAAATAACTAAAAATTTTATTGACCATATTTTGTGATCAATCAATTTTATTAATTTACTACTTGTAATATTTAAACTCACTAATTATAATTAAAAGTAGTATTTTTATAGTGTCTTGGAATCTCAAAATAGCGACTTCATTATTAGGCTTCAGCACTCTAATTTGTAGTGATGACTCATCCATAAACACATAGAGTTTAAATAAAGATACACTCAGTGATTGACTATTTAAATTATAAATAATGCTTTGATATTAGATACTCAGCCAATCATAAACCATATCAGGGCATTTTAAATAACTAACAATTTTATCAACCAGATTTTGTGATCAATCAATTTTATTAATTTACTACTTGTAATATTTAAACTCGTCATAATTACAAGTAGTGTTTTTACAGTGTCTTGGCATCTCAAAATAGCGACTTCATTATTAGGCTTTAGCATTCAAATTTTTAGTGATGACTCATCCATAAACACATAGAGTTTAAATAAAGATACACACAGTGATTGACTATTTAAATTATAATTAATGCTTTGATACTAGATACTCAGCCAATCATAAACCATATCAGGGCATTTTAAATAACTAACAATTTTATTTACCATATTTTGTGATCAATCAACTTTATTAATTTATTACTTGTAATATTTAAACTCACTAATCATAATTACAAGTAATCTTTTTATAGTGTCTTAGCATCTTAAAATAGCAACTTCATTATTAGGCTTTAGTACTCTAATTTGTAGTGATGACTCATCCATAAACACACAGATTTTAAATAAAGATACACTCAGTGATTAACTATTTAAATTACAATTACTTCTTTAATACTAGATACTTAGCCAATCATAAACCATATCAGTGAATTTTAAATAAATAACAATTTTATTTTTAGGTTTGGCTTTCCAATTCACATGCACAGTGACTTCACTTTAGTGAATTCAAAATATCCAAAGATTTTGCAATAAAGACACAACCTTTCTAAATGAAGACTTAGAATCAAAGACTCAACTAGTTTAGGTTAAAACTTAGCGTTCCATAATGAAGACTGGGGTTTTTGTTTGAACTTAGTATTTCAAATTTAACTTTGTCATTATAAATTTATAGCCATGACACACCAGTAATAAAAGTAATAAGGTATCTCAATTATATAGGGTGTTTTAATCTGGGGATGGGTG
This sequence comes from Torreya grandis, assembly GCA_037957365.1. Classification (NCBI taxonomy): domain Eukaryota; kingdom Viridiplantae; phylum Streptophyta; class Pinopsida; order Cupressales; family Taxaceae; genus Torreya; species Torreya grandis. Next base: position 3,510,523 of record JARHVA010000574.1, on the reverse strand, counting down.
ATTTACTATTGAATTCAAAAATTTAATCTTTACTTCTGTGTTTATCCAAAATTCTAGGTTTCACTTTATTTATCCAATAATTTACTTTATTATGCATGGCATTTTCAATAAAAGAATTCAGCATTCAATTGACTTAGTGACTTCCTATATAAACATGAAATGTTTAAATTTATACTAGAATTTTCATTTTACAAACAATCTTTAATATAAATATACATACACAAAAAATTCCATCTTCTTCTTTTTTAATGGATATATTCATAGCTATTACCAATTTTATATTAGTGTCCTAATAGGTGACTAAGCATCTTAGTAGTTATGACTTCGATTTAGGATTGTAGCATTTTATTTTATGACTTCAAATATATGAATGTAGCAATTACAAAATATGATATATTCATAATGTTTTAAATACATAAGCACAATGATTTATAATTCATATATATGTGTCTCTATTAATAACTTCTCTCATTTTCCTTATATACTTTTATGATTTTGAATATATAATTCTACATTTATCCAAGTGAATTTGAGTTTCACTTCATTTACTAAGCGTTTCATACATTGACTCCTCTAAATTGAATAAAGTTATATTACAAGTCCCATTTCTTTATCCATGCAAGTACTCATTGATTAAAGTCTCTCTTGTTTGGATAATTTAATATATAAATAGTTTTGCCTACATTATAAATTCAACTAGTTAGTTTTTTCCTAATCATCTCCATGAATGGTGTGGTAGTGTTTCAATGAATTTCAACTTATATTTTGAAAGGAAGAAGAAGAAGAAATTAAATATGGGTATGGTTGAAAAACCTATTTGATTTTATGCATTTTGAATCATAATATTATGAAGAACTCCTCTTTGACTTGGGAGGATGACCTGTAAATAAGATAACACTAAAGCAAATGGTTGGTTAGATAGATAGCTAAGTAGATTGCCTAGCATTAACTAGGTCCCAAAAGCAAGAGCTTTCTCGATGGCTATCAATCTACATATTTTAAATAATTAAGTTTATAAAAATAATAGAAAGTAATTGCATCAATAATCAAAAGGTACTAAAATTGAACACAAGAAATGCTTGCTAAAGAAATAGACTAGAAATGACTAATATAGTGATAACCAAGTCAATACTAGTGCTCAATGTCTAAGATAGATTTTAAAAAATCAGACAGGGGTCTATGAATAGGTAGGGAAATAAGAAAATATATTTGTTTAAGGGTAAGTAGGTGGAAATAACTTGTTATTTCCTATCATAGTGACCATCGATAATTGGTATGATCATCGGTAGTTAAGGTGACTATCATTGATCAAGGTGACTATCGATGGTTGGGAAGACTATCGATGGTTGAGACATCTATTGATGGTTATTGTGTATAGATCTAGGTTAGTAAATGGTCAAATTGACAAGATCATAAAGTTATATTTAAATAGATGGGTTGGTGATGGGTTGAGTGTGAAAGGTAAATAAACTAATTGAATACTAAAAAATAAATACTTATCTTGTAGAAAGCTAATTAGGTGGGTTCTTGAGGTGGTTGACTTATTGGTGGAGTCTAATGTGATTTCAATAGAGTAATGATACTTGGTGCTTTGGTAGAGCAGTTATGGTAAGTTAGCTTTCTAACATGATGGTTGGATCACTATATTGTTGATGATGATTGACCTACAAAATATAAGAAATTTGGATGCACAAGCTCTTGATAATAATTATAGATGCATTTCACCTTCTTTCTCCTCTTTTCTTATAGGTAAGGAAAGAGAGTTGAAATAAGATGTTAACTAGGCCTTCTAATTATAATTTATGCATGCAATAGCTTGTACGTGGATTGAGATGAGTTATTTTAAAAAAATCAAGGTAGATGGTTTGCATGTTAGTAGTTAATGAGGTGCACCTTGACCGTCAATAATCAAGGTGATTGTGGATGGTCATTTTGACCGTCAATGATAGAGGGTGAAGGTAATAAAGTGGGTAAAATTTAAGTTAATTCAGTTAGACAAACTGACCATGGGTTAAGCTCAGTTAATGACTAAAGGGTTAAATTAGTCCCAAGGGGGCCCTAAGGTAGTCCAGGGGAATTTTGACATTTAGAATCATGGTGTATGGATTTTTGTGTCTACATTTTTCCCCTTTTTATTATGAAGCTTTGAATCAATAAGCTATAAAACAACAATGGATTGCTAGTTGTAGGTTTGGTTACCTTGAGTATGGGAGGAGGTGTTCCCCCTCAAACCAAGAGTTGATGAGGTAAAAAAAATTAGGTATGGGTTTTAGAAGGTAAAAAAAGGTGATGATGAAGGTAGATGTCCTAAAGGTGTGTGATAGGTTGGGCACTAAAGTATAAATAAATGCACAAGGTGTGATAAAAAGTGTGATCTCCAAGATTATGCATTAACTAGGTTACTAAATCTAGTAAAAATAAATGTCCATAATAAGACAAATAACAAGTGGATCATGTGACTACATTTAGGTGTGGCATTTGGGAACACTCACAAGTCTCCTAAGCAATGTATGTGTTTTGGTGGGTATCCAAGGTAGGAAGTACTCCTAGTAAAATCACAAATTGGTCAAGTGTTGTGGGTATTTAAGGTAGGAAGTGATCCTATAAAGACACAAGTGGGTTAGGTAAGTGAAAGGTGGCACAAGTTCAAAAGGGTCATCATGGCAATTTTTTCACTATGCTCAAAATGACCAGGCAAAAATCATCATAAAATACATGCTAATTAGGCCAAAATAGACCAATGGTGAGATGATGAGGAGGTCAAGTTGGGTGGAGAAGGTAGTCTCCATGGGTGGGTATAATTTGGTTATACTAAGAAAAAAGGGTCCACTTATAAGTGATTGTAAAAAGGTGAGCCTCCTGACCATTGATGGTTAGGGTGCTCAAGGGTGACCATCGATGATCAAGGTGGAAACCCTAAAGGTTCACAAGTTAAAAGTGAAAAGTGAGTGTTATTTTAACTCATTTTCACTTTTGACTATGGAGCTCTATATTTTGGCATTTTTAGGTGAAAATTTTACTAATGGTGACTGTTAAGGTGGACCTACTACATGGATATGAGCGAGGATGGGTAGCTTTATGGCTGATTCTATGATGGTGGTCACAAAATGAGGTAGAGGATGCTTTAAAATTGGTATCTTAGTTTTATTTTGGTAATTACATTGGGGTTTGAGTGTAGGTTAGGCTTGAATGCTTGGGTTTGAATAACTATGCTCTACTTAGGGTTTTCATAAATTTGGGTAAATTTTTGGGTAAATGGTAAAATTGAATGGGTGGGTAGGTAAATTAGGGTGGGTAGGTACATTATGGTGGAAATCTAGGAAGTTTGGATATTGATTGGGTTAGCTTTGGGGTAGTGTAGGTTTTGGGTGTTCTACTCATAGAACACCCATAGTGACTAACCATCAATGATCAACATCCTTAAGAAAATAGATGTCTGACCATCAGTGGTCACCATGACCATTAGCAGTCAACTAGTGAAAAATATAGGCTTTGGAAATTATTTTTAAAAATATAAGTCAAACTAGATGTTAGTTTCTAGCTATAGGTTGACCTTGTAGGTTGGAGTGTTAAAATGGGTCAGATGGGTAGAGAAATAGGTCATTATGGAAAGTTGAAGTGTAAGGTAGGGTATGTGTTAATAGTAAATAATGGTGTAATTTATTAATCTATGTTTTGGAATGAATTATTGTAGGTTAGGGAGTAGATACATATGTGTAATCGAGTGATACTCATCTTCATAAAGATCCACTAGGGGATGACCCCAGTTGATTGGGCCCATATGGAGGAGGTTAAGGTGGAAGTGATGAGGCATTATCAACATGTGCCTTAGGATACATTTATGATTTTAGTGCTCATCACAATATGGGATCTAGCTATGAACACCTTCTTACTTTGATCAGTGAGATGATGATCTTCCCCAAAGATGTATATAGGATCACATAGCTACCTCTTTAGGGTGATCAGATCTATCATATAGATTGAGAAGAGTGGGAGGATAAAATTGAGTTATTGTATGAATATGATATTCATTGGGTTAGATGGCATGTTGGGGGTTTAGCTATAGCACATTATACGAGAGGGCTCCAGGTGAGAGGAGACTCATGATGATGATTATGATGGACATCTCATGTTTTACCCTTCTCGAATCAAGTAGCAGGAGGTCCTCATACTTACTACTAGGGGTACTAGTCAAATTACTACTAGGGAAGATTATGCTCAGTTGGGTACCTATTCTCTTGGTATAAATATACAGGGAGTTATGGGGGTATAGGTCTTATAAGAGGTATGGTATCAATTTCAGCCTAAATCTACACTATTGAGATTATGAGTGCATTCAAGTGATAAGGCCAATGGGATTTTTGTGGGTAGGTATATGCATATTGAGTTCCTTAATGGGTTCAATTAGTGGAGAGGTGATTTTTCCACTTTAGGTGTAGGGGGAGGAGCCCATAATGTTGATTGGTTTAAGGGTTCACTGGGTGTGCTAGTGACTGGTGACATTATTTGGAGACCCTATATCTAATTTATAGTATGGTTTGGCTACAAGAGGTAGACCTTATCCTTATAGAGTTATAGGTAGATTCTTAGTTAGAGGGGGGAAAGGTGAATCTCATCCCATTTAATAGAGTAAAAAGGTAGTTTGGTCTAATATAGGGTATTCTAGGTGTATTTCATAGGTACATATGTGAGGACTCAAAGATTTTATTGCCAGAGCCACATCCCATACTGACATTGTTAGATCATGAAGAGCCACTATCCAAGATACATATAGATGATGTAGGCTTTGTAGATGACTACATGGTATGGTACAAGTAATTATATGCAACAATATATTTTTATGATGGTGATGGTGGTAGGGGGCCTATCGATGTGGACCGAGCTAGGAGAGGGGGCCAAAGGGCATAGGTTTAGGGGGTTAGCCCTAATGGATAGGTAAGAGTGGTGTTAGCCACTACATAGGCATAGGTCACAATGTTATAGGGTCAGGTGCCTAGTCTACAATGTCAAGTTACAACTCTTACAGGTGACAGGGACCAAGTAAGGGCTTTACTAGCCTTGGTTATACAAGAGGACTCCTTAAGGTAGAGAGGATGAGGAGAAGTAGCATATATAGGAACACTAGGAACCATCCTCATGGCATGATATCTGGATACAATAGAGGAAATATGGTATTATGAGGCTATAGTTTTGATTTAGTGCCTTGATAAGCCCTAATGGGGTGAGTACAAAGCAAGCTTGGTAGGCAATGTTAGTGTGGCAACACTAGGTTAGTGGGTAGCATCTATAAGTGGATAGATAAGTACTATTATTGAATAGGTACCAAGACCTAGTGGTACACCAAGAGATAGTGGTTCCATAGGGGCATAGGCATGACATAGTTTATATATTTTATATATTAATGTATATCATTTTGATTTAGACCTACAAACTGATGTGATGAGATATACATTGTGAGAGAGAGACACATGATACATTTATGATGTTATTTGATTCATTAGTTATATATATAATCTTTGATTATTACTTACACTCATGGTATATGATTTACGTTGATGTTTAATGCTTATGATGTGATGCTATATTGCTTATGGATTATGCTTATGTTGTAGATGTTAGACATTGATGTAGACTCGCCTAACTAGGTATGAGATGGACTTGATTTATGACATGTTAGTTTTTAATGAATATATGCTTCATTATGTATATTTAGACATGGTGGAAAATGGTTGATTGCTTTATTTCTCATGGGTGTTATGTTTTTATTATGCTTGTTATGGTTATGAGTATGGTTATGTTGTTGCTTATGACACATGTGCATATGCTTGTTATGAAATTTTTTTAAGATAAAACACATGAGGTAGGTTAATTAACAACACTAGGTGTGAGAACAAATAATATAATCAAGAGATAAATGTCTTAGTGAAAATCTCAACTAGTCATGATAGGATAAGAGGAGGGCACGATGCTTCTTCTTTGATAAGGACTAGAACGAAACCCAAGCTAGATTGGCTTAATGAACATAAACCATTTGAATGCTTCATATTAGCACTCTTTAATTGGTAAAAAGGTGTCTTTTAAGTAAGCTCAAAATCCCTTACTTATAGTGTATAAAAGGGAGATAGATGAAAATGGAACCTTCTTGTAAGACTAGCATTCCTCTTCTATAGGTTTATGAAGAGTTAATATAAACAAGTCTATGTCATACAAAGTGTAGACTAATTGATGCGAGAAGTATACTTATGAAAACTAATTGTAGTTTCTACCTTATTTTACTCTGTGAGAGTTGATTTTGGATTTTAGGATTAGTTTTCTTTTGTTGTGATTTTGATAATGGGTCCTAACTTACTTTGTTGCTATATATGGGAAGTTGATCGATGTAGGAAGCTTCCAAGAAATTATTATTCTTTTGATAAATACTTTATCCATCCTTCAAGGGAGTGGTCTAAGTTTTTGTGCTTTGTTCAAGGATTTGTGATAGTTGTCCTTTAAAGGAGCAGTCTATCTTATATTTGTGCAATTTTAGTATGCTTATGCATCTGTCCTTCAAGGGAGTAGTCTGCAAATGTTTAGTAATGACCCATGATTTCTATTGGTTTAGATTTTTCTTTTTTCTTTTTTGATTGTTCTTGACATAGGCATGCTTATATAGGCTTAAGGGTACACCTTTATGAAGGCAAAACTAAAATCACAAAAAAGTTTGATTAGGTGTAAAGAGAGGTGACAACAATCATAGGAATCCATCCTAGAAGAGGGGTAGAAAGTACCATGAGAATCATGTCATGGGTAGAGAAATCATACCCATTATTCAATATTAGGCTATGACTATGATGGATAATCACATGATTCAATTTTAATTGATTGCCCCTAAAATAGGGAGATGAATGTGGTTGAAATAAATGGATGAGCTTAAGTTAAAATAAAAGGTAAACTTGATCCTTCTTAGCAAAATAATGGATGTAGATGTGAAGCATTGAGGGGCTCAATTTCTAGGTTTTCTTTAAGAGAAGATGACCTATAATTTCCTGATCCATACTTGTGGGTTATGATATAGGGCCCAAGCCAATTGAAAGTAAACTTTCCCTACTTGTTTTTATCCATATTGGTGACATGTTGATTTCCTTTAAAGATGAGGTCTTTGATGTTGAATTATTTTACTTTAAGGTGTTTTTTATAGGCATGCTTTCCATTATCTTGATATACATGAATATGTGTAAAGGTTGTTAAGCGACATTCACCAAGTAGCTCAAGCTAAGCTAAATTATATTGATGATAATCATCTTCAAAAATTAGGTCCTGAAAATATATGCGAAGGGAGGGTATTTGGAATTCAAGAGGAAAGACAGCCTCCACTCCAAACATAAGAGAAAATGGTGTAGGACATGTAGGGTTTCTAATGCTAGTATGATATACCCATAAGGCAAATGGGATGTGTGAATGCCAATCTTGACCAGATGTATTAAACATTTTAGTTAACATGTTGTTAAGAGTTTTGTTAGAGGCCTCTGCCTATCCATTTGCTTGAGGGTGATAGGGCAAGGAGAAGCTTAGCTTAATGTTGAAATCATCACATAGACCTTAGACTTGCTTATTTTTAAAATACTTACCATTGTTGGTGATAATATTATGAGGAACACTGAAGTGGCAGATGATATGATGGTTGATAAAATATACAATCTTTTTTGCTTTGGTTGAGACTAGAGGAATGGGCTCTACCCACTTGGTAAAATATTTAGTCACAATGATGATAAAATGGTGTCATTGTGAATAATTGGGATTAATTTCACCAATAAGTTCTAGACCCCATTGTGAGAAGGGATAAAAATCAATGGAAACATGAAGACTATGACTAGGTGTATGGTGAAAATTGGTATGCTATTGACACTTAACACACTTTTTCACATGATCATAGTAGTCTTTGTTAAGGTTAGGTGAGTAATAGCTGAGGAAAATGATCTATTTAGATATAATGAGGACACTAAAGTTTCCCCCATATATAACATCATGTGTTTCCTTGATAGTGTGAGAGGCTTCATGACCATGTAGGCAATGGAAGAGGAGGCCATCAAAGCTATGTTTATTAATAATTCCTCCCATAATGGTGTAGCATGAGGTACTATGGATAAATTATCTTTGAGCATTCTTAGAAAGGCTAGAAGGAATGATGGTAAGGTTGAGGTAGTCAAATGTCTACTGATACCAAAGGTTGGGTTGGGTCTCCTCTACATTAAAAATGGTGGGAGAATCCTATTTGACATAGGAAGGTTGGGTAATCTTATGGATAATGATAGATAGGTTACATTAAGAAGGTGTAGACAAGGTCTGAGAGGTGAGGGAAGCCATGGTTTCGATAAACTTATTAGTAGATTGCAGGGTTGATTGGATGTGGTAGTATTCAAATGATGCTAAGAGTTCATCAACTAGTTATTTTTAATATTGTAAAACATCATTCTTACACTAGTAAGATCCATTGATTTGATTGACTACAAGTTGGAAGTCATCAAAGCTATTGATTATTTTGACTCATAAGGCTAAGGCAGTTTGAAGGCCTATGATGAGGGCTTCATACACAGCCATATTGTTGGTACATTCAAAATCAATATTGAAGGACAAATAAATGGGTTCACTATCAAAAGGGATAAGTATGATACCTAATCCCCCACTATGTTGACATTTTTATCCATCAAATAACATGGTGACTTGATAGGTAAATTTTGCCTAAGAGAGGGTCACGATGGACTCATTAGGGAACTCAAGAGGAGGAGGATGGTTACCTGCTACTAGTGCCTTAGCCAATTAATCAAAAATGACTTTCCCCTTAATTGACCTTTTTTAAAGTAACTCAAGGTCAAACTCTCCTAAGATCATGAGCCACTTGGTCATACATTGGTTTTGGTATGGTTTGGAGTGCATGTACTTAAGTGGGTCAGTATTGGTTATGACATAAGTTTTGTGGTTAAGAAGGTAGTGGTGAATTTTGGTGGCCACAAAGACTAAATCTAAGCAAAGATTCTTAGTATGGGTATATCAAGTCTCATACTCTACAAGCATGTGGCTAATGTAGTAGATAAATTAATCTCTATGTTGTTCATCACGATGAACAAACATTGCCCCTAAGGAGTGGTTGGTGGTAGAGATATAAAGGTATAAAGTTTGGTCATCCTTGGGATGGGTGAGGATATGTACAGAGAAAAGGTAATTTTTAAGTGAATCAAAGGCCTTTTAACATTTTTTATTCCACTTAAAATAGACATCCTTCTTTAGAAGGTAGTGGAAGGGTTGGCATCAGTTTGAAAGCTGGGAGATAAAATGATGAATGGATTAGATCTTCCCCTAAAAACTATGGAGTTTCTTGAGGTTAATTAGAGGAATCATGTCGAGGATTACTTTGATCTTTGTGAGATCAACTTTGAATCCATGAAGGGATATAATAAAAATAAGAAGCTTTCTTGATAAGACCCCAAAAATTCACTTCTTAAGGTTGAAGCGAACATGATAATGGATAAATCACTCAAAGATGATCTTGAGAATGGCCAAATGATCCTTTCAGAGTTTGGAATTTTTGAGATGGTTGTCCACATAGTCCTCTAGTATCTTATGGATAAAGTCATGGAAGATATAAATCACGGTACATTGGTAGATTACACCAGCATTCTTTAATTTGTAAGGCATGACTCTATAGAAAAAATTCCCCCATGGGGTGTGAAGTTGGTCTTGTGATAATATTTGGGGGCAAATAAGATTTGATTTTAACCCAAGAATCCATCCATAAGAGATAACATCTCATGTCTAGCCATTAGATCAACTAGTTGGTCGATGCTTAGTAGAGGAAAGTAATCTTTGGGGCAAGTGAGGTTGATGTCATGAAAGTCCACACAAATGTGTATTCCCCCTATGTCTTTGGTGATAGGTATGACATTTGAGACCCATTGGGGATAGTCTATGGGTTGAATGAAATTGATAGATAGAAGACAATGAGCTCTTCTTTGATGAGAAGGGCTATGTGAGGGTACATGCATCAAAGTTTTTGCTTCATGGGCTTGGAATCATGGTGGGTGACTATGTTATGGGTAGCAATGGTGGGGTTAATTCTAGGCATGTAACTATAATACCAAGAAAATGTTATTCTACAGTCTTAGAGGAAGGAGGAGAAGTCCCAAAGTTCATCAATATTTAATGATTAGTTGATTTTGATACTACAAGGGTTATTTAGAGTACCCAAGTCGATATCCATGGTGGATTCATTCAACATGTTCTAAGTCTCAAGAGTAATGGATTTGTGGATGGAATAATACAAGGTACCAAGGTAGGTGAGAATGGAATCATCATCTTGGCACTAAATAGTGTTAATGGTAGGGGAGCATATCTTATCATCTCCAAATGGGTTAAATGGATGGTTATAGTTTCCCCTTCCTTTTGATAATTCAAGTGTTTGATCTTGATCATGTTGATAAAAAAATTAGGTGGGATTATGTCATCATCTGCACATGTAGGTGTAGGAGAGGTCAATGAGGAAGGGATGTCTTCCTCAATAATAGTGGTGGTAGGTGGTTTGGCTTACTTCCTGGTAGGTAGAATGAAACCAAGGCCATGCTTCTCATGAGGCTTTTTGATCTTAATGGAGACTAACTCATATGGGTTATGCTCAAATCATTCAAGATCAAATCCTTACCAAGCACACTTATGAAGGTATGTTTTGCCAAAACATGGCTTGTCTAGGTAAGAGAAGCTAGAGGTGAATGGTCAAGGTGGAGGGGAGGTGGTGTAAGCACTAAATGGTTTGTCAAATCCCCCATAAATGGAATGGGTTTGATAATATTAAGGTCCAAATGGAACAATGGCCTCAACATTAGGGTCATACACAGGTTGGTGGTAAAGTTTTCCATACTCTTAAGGAGTAGGGAAAGTGTCAAGGGTAAAGAGGCAATATTACCCTAGTGAAATATGATGGAATGTGGATTATAAATTATTTGAGGTGGGAATATGATCAGAGGAGATGGATGATCTATTGGATGCCTCATTTGTAGGAGGTAGGGATTCCTCTTTCATGGTGGGAGTCTTGTCCTTGGTTAAGGAGGGTGTGCTATATGGGGTTAAGAGGACATCATTGGGTTGGTAGGTCATGTTGCATGTCAAGAAGGTATTTGGGTTAAATTAGATAGTGAAAACCTATCCCTATTTATTTAATTTAATGTAATGATGAAGGGTAGAGTGGATGCAACCCATGAAGTGGATTCAACACCATCCTAGCAAAACATTGTATTGGAATTCACCTTCTACTACATAAAAGAGTTCAGGGACCATGCAAGGTCATACATAGATATGAAGGACAACCATTCTTAGGGTAGTGGTCATGGTGTTGTTAAAGGAATGGAGGATGGGTGAGGTTTTAGACATGACATTGTCTGAAATGTTTAGTTGGTTATAGGCATGGGAGGAAATGATATTAATACTAGATTCCCCATCAATCATGACCCATTTGATGTGGGTTTGGTTGATGTAAGTAGTAATAAAGAGAGGGGGATCTAGGTTTTTTGGATGGATAAAAGGTATTTATAAATCCTTAAATGTGACAAGGTTAAAAATTTGGAGAGCATCGATAAAGGATGTTATAGGTTGAGGGTCTTCAATTTTTACCTCTACCAATTAAAATGCCTCTATCATTACTTGGTGATGATGAGGTGAAGTGGTAATCAACTCATATAAGCTCATCTTTTTTAGGGTTTGGTGAAGCTATTTGAGCACCACTCTCTTGATGGACTCAAAAGAGTTAGATTGAGAGGTACCTAAGATAGAAACCTTGGGTTTGGGTGAAGGTGAGATGTTTGGGTAGGGTTTGGTTGGGAGGTAGAAGATGGGTATGTCCATAGGATGGAAACACTAGCCTTCCCTTTATCCTTCTATTGTGCTCTCATGACCACATGAATGGTATGGATAGAGGGAAAAATTAAGGTAGGAGATTTTTTTGGCTCTTCATCACTTTGAGGTGAGAGTGGAGGAATAGGTAGGTTTTGGCTAGTAGTTATTGGTTGTTGGATTGGTAGTGAGCCCATAGGAGGTTCATTTTTTAATAGATCATCCTCATCATAGATCTGATGTATAATAGTTTGGAGAGCTTTACAATTCTCCCTATCATGGCTTGGTGTCATATGATATGATCACATAAGGTGGTTGTTATACCAAATGGGTTTTGAATTGAGAAGGGTTGAATGGCCTGATAGGGGGTAAGGTCAAGCAAGAATATCACAATAAACTATAGAAGATGGAGGAGTATGACTCAGATAAAGGTGAAGAAGGTTTAGGCATTTTGGTTTTGGTCAGTAAGGTGGAAGTCCTTTTGGGAGTGGGTTTGGCGATGGAAGGTTTGGGTAAGGTAGTGTGTCTAATTGGTGGTTTTGATTTTGGTAAGGTGGAGTTATGAGGTTTTAATATAGGTAGTTGGGTTATTGATAGTTTTGGAAAAATAGGTGTGTCTAAAATTAAGTGTGTTTTTGTAACCAATAATGGTGGTTGAGTCTTAGTTGGGACAACTTGCTTTCTAATCAGAGTGGAGGGATGAGTCCCCAAGATAGAGGTCAAAGTGGAGGGAGGTAGGAGTTTGGTTCTCAAGCCTTTTGTTATTTTTACTCCCCTAGTTGATCTGGGTTAGTGCTTGGTTGTTGGGTTTGACAAGGTAAGCTCAACCTTCACAAATGTATGAGTAAGATTTTATGTAAGGAAGGTACCAAGGTTCTTAGTTAGTTTGGTCATTTTGGTTGGAGAGGGTGATTTGGTTTCTTGGGGTTTAGGTGCCTTGGATGTCTAAGGAATTATTGAGTTTGTATAGGTCTTCATCAGTTCAGTCGATAAGATAAGGGTTTGGATAATAGTAGTGATGGGTTGGTCTACTATAGGTGTGGTTAGAAGTTAGTTTTTAGTAATATAAGGTAGCCCCAATTATTACCAGAAGGTGGCTTGGTCCATGTTAGGGTTAGAGATAAATTCTAATTTCTACATTAACCTAGAGAATGGTTGTAGGTTGGTTCTATTCCCTAGATAATGTACCTAAAAGATAAGCCCATAGGTTGAGATAGAGGGGTGGTAACCTCATCCTTTTCCTCAATCAAAGGATGTAATGTTTTAGTGGCTGACTCCTTTGTGGGAGGTGCAAAAATCAGGGATTCATCTTTGGGAACAATTTTTGAAGAGGCAATAAGTTGCTTGGTGGTTGAGGGAGAAGGTAAAATGGGTTCTTATTCTGGTATGTTATTCGAAGGAGGGATTGATGGCTCTACTACCTTAATAAGTGAAGGGAGAGAGAGGAGTAATTCCTCAATTTGGGTCTCCAAAAGAGGAGAAGGTAACTCTACTATCTCAATAAGTGGAGGAGAGAGGGGTACTTCCTTAGTTTGGGTCTCTAAAAGAGGAGAAAGTATCTCTACTACCTCAATCAGTGGAGAGAGTGAGGAAAAGATAGGTTGGGAAATAGGTTCTTCAGTAATGAGGGTATAAAGAACCATGTTAATAGTATGGGCATCATGAAAGCACTCAATTATGTTTCTCTCATTCTTTATAGGTACATGATTGGGGAAAGGTTTCCTAAAGATGTCAAGGGCCTATTTTTGAGGTGCACTGGAGTTATCCAACACAAATTCCCATTTATTAATGAGGGATTAGACAACTCTCTAAAAGGTGTTATACCTACTAACATCATGCCCTATTACTTAATAGAAGGCACATAGATTTTTATAATTATACCAGGTAGGTGTGAGATGAGAAGAATTAAATTTTGGAGGTGTTTGGATATGGGAAGTTGTATGGTATTAGCTTTCAATAGCTTCTCTAGGATTGAAGCATAAGATTCTCCCAATGGATTAAATTATTTTAGGGTGTTCTAGTTTTTGTTTCTCATGTTTTGCTTTGAGGAACCATAGGAATTTGGTTGGTTGGTGGATGATGGAGAAATAGATTTAAGGATAACTGCATTCTTAGTGCCCTTAATATTGGTCTCAAAGTTGGTTTGGTTTTTTAGTTTGGAGAAGGAAGCCTCATTGGTTTTATAGGTAGAGTTCTTATTTTTTAGTCTTAGCTTTCTTTCATCGATGGCTCTACTTTCTAATTTGTGCACCATGGTGAAAGCTTCATCAAAATTTTAGAAGATCTAAACACATAATTTGGAAGAGATGTGCTTGGCACACACTCAAGTAAAGAGTTTGATCAATTCCATTTGGGTTAAGGAAAAGGAGAATTGGTTGATTAGGCTTCATCAATGAACTACAAAATTGGAAATATATTCATCATCAAACTACTAAATATAGTAGAGGTCAGTGATGGAAACCTTCTTGGATATATTAATTTAAAAGTGACCTAAGAAAGTTTAAGCTAGCTAAGTGAAGGACAAGATTGAATGCTTGGTTAAGGAACTATACCAAACCAATGTCAGACCTGACAAAGACATAGGAAAATTATAGAGAAGGAGGGCATCATCATAGGTAATCAAATAACATGAATGATTGAATGACCTATGGTGCTACTAGGGATCCTCCTTACTCTAAAACTTGGAGAACTTGGGAAGTTCCCATTGAGGAAGATATGCCCTGATAGGCACAAATGGATGGATGGGCTTATTACAGGCCTAGTCATACAATAGAATGTTATGAGCTCTAGATATGGATGACTCAAGATTTTTCATCTTATCCATGAGCATTTTCATTAGGTCTATTTTTGGTAGTGCACCTGAACGGTTATAAGGTGTGTACTGTGGTTGGGGTTGAGTGACATATTGATAATTTTTTGGAGGTTGAGAAGATGCCACATATGGGTAAGTGGTCACAAGTGGCTAGGTTGAAGCCACATCTGAATATGTGGTCAATGGTGGTTGGGTAGAGGGTATGTACTGTTGAGTGGGCACGGGTGGTTGAGTCCAAGGTAAGGGATAAGTGGTAACCCTAGTAGTGATAGGTGGTAAGGTAGAGGGTATTAGTGTTACTATGTTTTGATATGAAGTGGGGGTAGCCAAAGAAATGTTAGTGATGGTGGTAGTGGGTACTCCTATATTAATTGGGGTATGGGTAGGTAAAGGTTAAGTAGTGGCTATGTTGGAAGAATTATTAGTTAGACTAGGAGGTGTTTGAGTGTGAGAAGGTTGAGATGGTTGGTTCTAAAAGGTTGTGTTAGATGAGTTACTCGCTAAGGTAGATTCTTGAGAATCTAAAAATTGGGTGGTGAAAGTGGCAACAAAAAATTTGCCTAAAAATCCTAATGGCATGCCATAAGGTAGATCAGTAGGTGGTACCAAAATGGGTGTATGGTGAGCTACTATGCTAAGATAATGTTGTAAGGCTATTAGGTTATTATCTAAAAAGGTAGCAAAGTCTGGTTCACCTTGGGAAACTTTCTAAGGCACACTAGAAGCATCAAAATGATGAGGAGAACTCTCAACATTTGATATATACCCCATAGATGAAGAGGTGAGAAAGATTGGGTAATCTATAGATGGGTCATGACTTGCTAAGTCTTTTCATTATTGATGAGTAAGAATCATACAAGTAGGATGAGAGGAAAACACAAAAAATATTACAACTCAAATAGAGAAAAAGCAAGAAAATAATCAAGGAAATCCATCACACACTAGAGTACATTAAAATCTTGTTGTTAATTTTAATCTTGCTTTTAGCTTATGCCTTAAGTTATGAGAATGTGTGATAGAAGTCAGCTTGTAGATCAAGTACTATAGAATCAATCTATGGTTGGTTTCAATTTGTTTAGGTGCTTAAAAGGATATATATTGGGAATCAATATGTGGCTTTGTATTGGGGCCTACCCCCTCACTTCACACACCACAGTGATAAGTGTGTCAGGTGCTTAGCCAATATATATTTATTTCCATAGTTTATACTCAACTAGAGAGCTAAGTTGGTTCTCCCCTTGGTCATGACCTCCAAGTAGGATTGTCGAGAAAGGGTAAGGTTACTCCTAGGTGATGAAATCCTAGTTAGGCCTTGTCTCAAGTTTGTTTGATGTTTAATTGATGAAGGTGGTTTGGTTTAGTGTATGCAAAAAAGGTGATGCTATGATAAGATTATTTTGTTGTAATTCAAAGTGATCTAAAATTAGAATCAAGTAATGAATGCACTTGATTTTAAACCCAAAAGATATTTTAGTTTCATTAATGAGCACATATAGAGAGAAGAGCATACAAATGCAAAGGAAAGAAACCCAAAGTAAAGACTCAAGGTCTCACCAAGTGTGCCAAAAAAAATTAGTGAATTTTAACTTATATTTTGAAAGGAAGAAAAATTAAATAAATATAAGTATGGGTGAAAAACCTATTTGATTGTACACGCATTGAATAATAATATTGTGAATAATTCCTCTTTGCCTTGGGAAGATGACCTACAAATAAGATAGCACTAAAAAAAATGGTTGGTTAGATAGATAGTTGAGTGGATTGATTAGCATTATCTAGGTCTTAGAAGCAAGATCTTCCTCAGGGGCTATCAATCTACACATTTTAAACAATTAAGTTTATAAATATAATAGAAAGTACTTGTATCAATAATCAAAAGGTACTAAAATTGAACACAAGAAATGCTTGCTAAAAAAATAGACTATAAATGACTAATATAGAAATAAGCAAGTCAATACTAACGATAAATGGCTAAGGTCTATTTTAAAAAATTAGACAGGGGTCTATGAACAGGCAAGGACATAGGAAACTAGATTTGGTTGAGGGTAGGTAAGTGGAAATAACTTGCTTTTATTTCCTACCACAATGACCATTGATGGTTGGGATGATCATCAGTAGTTAAGGTGACCATTGGTAGTTAAGGTGATCATCAGTGGTTGGGTAGATTTTTGGTAGTTGAGACAATCATCGATGGTTACTATGTGTGGATCTGGGTTGGTAAATGGTTAGATTGACATGATCACAAAGTTGGATTATGAGAGATGGGTTGGTGCTAGGCTAAGTGAGAAAGGCAAATAAAGTAATTGAATACTAGAAAATAAATACTTATCTTGTAAAAATTTGTTCAGGTGGGTGCTTAAGGTGGTTGACTCATTGGTGGAGTCTGACATGATTTTGGTAGAGCAACGGTGTTTGGTGCTTTGGTGAAATGGTGATGACAAGTTGGCTCTTTGACGTGATGGTTGGACTATTGGATTACTAATGATGATTGACCTACAAAATAAATAACTTTGGATGCACAAGCTCTTGATAACAATTGTAGATGGATTTCACCTTCCTACTCCTCTCTTCTTATAGGCAAGTCAAGAGAGTTATAACAAGACATTAACTAGGCCTTCTAATTATAACTTGTGCATGAAATGGCTCGCATGTTGATTTAGATGAGCTATTTTTAGAAAATCAAGGTGTATGGTTTTTATGTTAGTGGTTAAGGAGGTGTAGCTTGACTGTCGATGGTCAAGGTGACTGTTGGTGGTCATCCTGACCATTAGCAGTCAAGGGTGAAGGTAAGAAAGTGGGTAAAAGCTAGGTTAAGTCAATTGAGAAAAGTAACCATGGTTTATGATCGATTAGTGTTGAAGGGTTAAATTTGTCCCAAGGGGGTCCTAAGGCAATCTAGGGGAATTTCAACATTTAGAATCATGATGTGTGGATTTTTGGTGTCTACAAGTAGTCCACTAAGGATTCTAGTTTCTTATATTTTTATTAACCCTGAGTTTTCATTTAATGTTATAATATATATATATATATATATATATATATATATATATATATATATATATATATATATCACTTCATTTAATGCTTCCTAATATAAAATCATTACTCAATGCTTCATATTATATTACTGCATTTCAATTTAAAAGCTTAGCACTTCAAAAATAATAAACTCAACCTTTACTTTATAAATTCAATGATAATATACATAGATTTTTCAAGTATATACTTGGTTATTTCAGCTATATATATGGCTATTCACAAATTCTTTAAATGTATACTCAACATTATAATAAACTCATCATTTCTTTTAATTAATATGCATCACCATAAAGGTTTGACGTAGACCTATTTATGTCAAACATAGCCTATGTAATTTTTATGTTGGATATGTGGGGTAAGATGCATTCTACCTAAAAAGGGATGTATTCCTCCTATTTATAAATGCATACCTCTTGATTTATGATATGTAACATTACTATGATAAAACATTGGCTTACGCATTTAAATCCTTACCTAAATATAAAAATAATATGTAGTCCATAAAATAGTGAAACACAACACTAGTATAAGAAACACAGGTCTCATAGAATGGTGTATAGGTTTTATAAAAATCTAATATATGGGATTATATAAAATAATTATGCCAAAAAATGCTCACATAAACCTATCATCTTATCTAAAGTACCCACATAGAAAATAATAATAAAACCAACCTGGATATTTGTTGAAGACTTTTCCTATCTCTTCTTTTCGTCCAAAATCCTTAATCCAAATTCTCCTCTCCGCTTTCTATCTTTATTTTCCCATGTGTTTTATTTCCACAAATTCTTCTTTATTTATAAGACCTATTTTCCTTCTAATTTCTATGCTACCCTCTTGCATGAAAACTTTGTTTTCTTTTCATACTAAATTCTACCTAAATTTTACCTCATGCATGTTAATTTTTTCAACTATAGTTAAGCTTTTCTTCATGTCTTAGTCAACTCAACTTTAGTTTTCTTTAATCATAAACAAAAACATGCCATTTAATTTACCATGCCTATTTCCATGTTCTCTAAATATAAACTTAAGTTGACTCAATAATTACAAAAATCTATTTGTTGAAGTATTGTTAGTGATGTTATGGTGATGTCATGGAGGTGTCCTGGTGAGTGGATGAAGTTCTTTGATAACTTAAGTAACAATGATAAAGTTAGATATGTGCTTATCCTAGTGTGCTTAAAAGAGGCTTGGTTGATCTTCAATTTTGGCATGATTAAATGTGTTCAGGGATGAGTATGGTGTTCAAGTGTGTGTAAAAGGTCCCTCATATGTTATCTATACTTTGCGAGATTGTGTGTATAAGTGGAATTCATCTGGTAGTCCATAGTTTTCATCTAGATAATTTAGGTCTAGTGGCAGAAAATTTGAGTAGGCAGTTTGATGACATCACCATTACCACATGGGAATGAGTCAAGGGGATTTGATCATATGTTTGTGATCACATTAGTCCATAGTTGTTATGAACTAGATCTCAAGTCATGCATTGAAGCATGATCAAATTTATGAGGGTGCAAAGTTGGATTCTTAGTTAGAATTCATTATTTTCCCATACTTAGCCAAATTTACAATGTGGCCAAAAAGAGGCAAGTAAGCATTTTGATGATGGAATATATCACACATGTGGACATTTCAAGAGAAGATGGTCATGTGGGTTTATTTAGTCTTTGACCTAGATGATTTGTGCTAAATTTTAGGTCATGATTTGAAGCACGACAAAAGTTATGAAGGAGAAAAGTTAGTCTCCTAGATAAAATCTAGATATAGTTGGCTCTGTGACAAGATTTTGAGAAGGCATTTTAAAGGCATTATATCTCACATGCATGAAGGTTTTAGGATAATTTTGTCACGTGGTTATATTTTCCTATATGAGGATATCAACTGGTCTAAATTTGAGATCATGCATCAAAGAATAGAAGAAGTTATTAAGGTTTAAAAATGGCTACTTGGGCATATTGAAAGGGTCCCCATAGTCAATTTTGAAAGAGTTAAAGCTCAAGCAAGATCAATGGTGCATGTTGCTCCAAGAAATCAATAAGAAATAAGATGAGGAAAGTTGCATGATGTTTAATGATTAAGCAAAGGTACAGGATAAGGATATAATGGTGAATGGGTGTTTATATAGATCGATTGAATGGTAAGTGTTGATAGTTAAAAAACTGACTGATCCATAGAGATTGATAGAGTGCATTGAATCAAAGTTTTTAGATTGCATGAGATGAGTTCAAATTGATAGATGTTTAACATTTGTCTTTGGTAGACTATGAGTTAAAGATAGACTAGTATTTATGGTTTATATTGGAACTAAGCTCAGAAGACATAAGATGCAAGCATGGTGTTCAAGGTTTAATCATGATTGTTTGAATTTGAATATCTGAATGTTGCAAAGGAAAGACCAATTTTTAGCTTTTGGACCATAATTTTTGATCTAGATATAATTTGATCATGTAGTAAAAATAAAAGTGGTAGAGGACTCCAAGGTACATCTGAAAATATATATTTAAAGATCTAGAAGTGCGCACAAATAAATATATTGAGCTCCAAAGTTGACTATGTTTTCATATATGTTCTACAAGTGACCTAAGAAGGATATTCAAGCTTAAATAGATATTATTTTGATGTTTCATGATTAATTGGCTATTAGGGAGTGTTGTATACTCCATGAGGATACTCTATGAGTATTTTAGAGGTGTGATCAATCTATCTTGAGTATGAACAATGCTTAAGAAGTTAACTATATGTTCAGTAATGGTGTTCCTATGTATAAGGTCTCTGTTGGAGTTGTTTGAGCATATGTAGAGGTGAGATAATATGATTTTGATCATTTGAGGATGTCTAATGAGACATAAGGAATGAATCCATGTATTTTAAAGTGTTCATGTGTTATTATTTTGTTTGATGGTGTGTTAAGTAGGTGAATAGGTCTCCATAAGACCTATAAGAGCTATATGGGCCTTATTAAAAGGTGTAGCTTATTAAGTATGTGAGATGCTTTAAGGGTGAAGACATGTATTATGGCCAACAAGGATTAATGTGTACTTGGTAATTCATGATATATCTATATATAGTAAAATCAAAGATGGTGATTTTTAGACTTTATGTGTGGAAGATTTGAGAGAGTTTGAGAATGAGGGAAAGTAGAGGAGAGTGAGAGTACCCACCTATTAGGTTGATGAGTAGAGGAGATTAAAAACTATGTGTATGATGTATAGATCATGTTTTTGATGATAGTATAGAGTTCTTATAGCTTGAATTTATGTGAAGAAATGTGAGTATGCATATGAGGACTATTTGAGTGAAGAATGAGAGAGATTGTGGCATGCCTATGTGAGAGGCTTGTTTGAAAAATGGAGAGAGTTTGTACAAGGGTCAGATAATAAAGAGATCCATCATTAGGTATTAAAGACATCAATTCTAAGATGGAAGTGTTCTTTTAAAGGAGGGTTTGAAGGACTTGATCTTCTTTAGGGGCAGTTTTTCCTTATGAAAAAGGATTTCACTAAATACCTTTGGTTAGAAGGACTTGATCAAGGTTGTAGGTTGGAAGGACTTGATTGAAGGCTCTTGATCAGAAGGACTTGATTAGTCTCTTATTTTTTATCATCTTATAGGATAGTGGTCCATTATTTTTAGGCTTGGCAGTGGGTTTTATTCCCCAAGAGGGTTTCCCATGTAGATCTTGTGTTGTGTATATGATCTTGAATTATATTCATTATTCACTGCTATGAATGATCTATATGCTTCATGAATGATTATATTTAATGCTTAAGTATTTTCAAGGGTTTGGAAATTGAATTGGATTATTTTCCATCATTGATTCACCCCCCCCCTCTTAGTGTATTTTACCTCTAATAATTGGTATCAAAGTGAGGTCCTTTTGTAAAATCTTGACAACTTGAAGGTGATTTAAGGTATAATGGCTAGTCAGAATGGGCAAGGTGGTTTCTCTACTAAGTAAAAATTCATGTTCAATGGATCTAATTATGCATTTTGGAGTGATAAGATGAGGACATACATTATGTCCTTAGGCTTTGATGTATGGAAATCTATTATGGATGGTTATGTTGTTCCTACTACTCCTCTATCTAGTGTTACAAACAAGAAGCTATTTGAGAATAATTATAAGGAAATCAATGGCATCACCTATGGTCTTACAAAAACTAAGTTCACCAAATTAATTCATTACACATCTACCAAGTAAATATGTTATAAATTGAAGACTATTTTTGAATGATATTCAAAGGTTAAGTAGGCAAAGTTAAAGACTCATAGAAGGCAATTTGAAAGTCTCAAGATGAATGAAGAAGCTAATGTGGCATCCTTTTGACAGAGAGTTGATGAGATTGTGAACATCATCAGAGGTCTTGGAGATAACCTTGAAGAAGATACTATTATTTAAAAGGTATTTAGGTCTCTATCCCCAAAGTTTGACTTGAAAGTATCTGTTATAGAAGAGAGTCATGATCTTACTCAATTGAAGATGGATCAATTGCATGGCACCCTTACTACCTATGAGTTGAGGAAGAATGATGATATAGCACTGAAGAAGGAAGAAATTTTAAGGATTGAAATGAATATGAAGAAGTTCCAAGGTAATAAACTCAAGGAATATGACATTATTGATATATATAAGAATGAACTAATTAATTTAATTTCAAATGCTTCAAGTATATAGGACATTTTGATAATAAGTGCCCTCATAAGTATAAGAAGGATGATGGTGAAGAGCATGATCAAGGTCATGATGATGGAAAGAGATCTTTTAGGTCTAATAAAATCAAAAATAGATTCAAAAGTTTTGATAACAAGAAGTAATTCAAGGACAAGAAGAGTCTCTACACTAAAGAAGATTGTAGCTCATCAAATAAGAGTAAATTTAGTGATTCAGAATATGATCATGAAGATGATGGTCCTATTGAAGATGAAGATCTATTCATGGATGAGTAAGGAAGTTACTCACATCAAAAGGGGTCTACTTGGAGTGATTCAGATGATGATGAAGATGAGGTAGAATATGAGATTACATTGACTAATGCACATGAATAACTGAATATTGAGAAGAATATCAATAACAAGATGAAATCTAAACTCAAGGACTTTGAGGATAAATTTAGTGTGTTTGAGGAAAGAATGGATGAAGATGCCAAGGAGCATGAAGATATGGTCAAACATCTTAGTTGTCAATTGGAAGTCTTATCTATAAGATTAAAATCTAAAGAAGATGAATGTGTAAGGTATATAACTAAAAATGATTTATTGAGATATGAGTTAGAGAAATCTACAAGAAAGGTAAAATTATTTGTCAGGTTTGATAAAAGTTCTAATGGTTTGGATGATCTCTTAAAGAGTCAAAAGTTAGATAATGATAGATATGGATTAGGTTTTAATGAAGATCCTAAATTTACTTCTCAATTTGACCTGAATATCAATAAGATCAAGGTGGATCAGCCTTTGAAGATAAATCATCAGATAAAGAATGAAGGTGCTGGTAGAATGAATACAAAATAGATTAAACAACCAAATGCCATGAGGTGTGAAAATTTCAATGGTTACTACTATACTTGTAATCAGTTTAGGCATAGAGCTAGAGAATGTAGAATACCAATTAGAAATTAATTTGCTTAGAACTATAATGGGGGTCATTATTCAAAAGGTGTAAGCAAGGTTGAGTGTCTCAATTGTCATGTTGTGGGACACTTTATAAAACATTAACCATTTAAGGTAAGACAAGTTGATTTTCCTTCAAGAGATATTGAGTGCTACAGGTTTTATGCACTATGACACATTTCTATATTTTTTCCAAATTTGGTAAGGTATAATGAGCTTTTATAAAAAACATGGTGTGCTTTAATTTTGAATAGAGAGGTCACATTGATAGGTTTTGCAAAAAAATGCCTACAAGTCAGAAAAGGTTCAATCAGGCTCCAAGAATGCAAGGAAGAAGACAAGTTAATACATGGAAACCAAAGGTGGTAAGTATGAGTCATGATGAGACTACAGGTCCAAGTAATATTTTTACTATAGTGGAGAATGCTTCTAAAGTTGAAGAGTCCCAAGAGGTCTCATTGTCTGCTCATGTTGAGAATAAAGAGACTAAGCTTAAGGAGAATACCAAGGTACTTGTTGAGGCTACTTATGAGTAAGTATGGATCCAAGTGAACATCCTAATGTTATTGAACAAGTACCTAGTGATGACGATCCTAGCTATAATGAAGATTATTTAGATGAAAAGGTATTCCATGAATCTATGTTGTCTCCATGTATTGATAATCCAATCATAGAAGAAAATGAGAATGTTGTAGTAGTTGACTAAGTTGTTTCTCTAAAGCCAAAGAAGAAGAATAATAACTTTTATTATCATTTGAGAAAGAAAGAGGAGGAATATGAGGAGCTATTTTTATTTTAGAGCATTAAGGTATAGAGGGTGTCTCTGTATATGCTTCTTAAGAGACTCCTTTCAAGTGGAGAAGCAAGTGTTGCTATGGTATTCTTGAGATGGTCCTAGAAGACTATAATTGAGTGTTCTTAGTTGGAATAGGTATATCCAAATGGAAAATATGTTGAGGTAATGTCATGATATTGTTAATTATATATAAAAGTAGTTTGTTGGGTCAGATTGAAGGTTTCTAGATGACAAAGGAGGATTTATGATTTATTAAGGTAATATTTTGAATATAAAGGTCTATTGACCTTATTCTAGCATGATTTGGGTGGTTTTGTAATCTAAATGTATGTTGAAGTCAAATTAAATATTTTTTTTTGCTCTCAGGTTTCCTAGTTTGTGTTTATGAGTATGTAGGTCCTAAAATGGGTTATAGAAATTCAAGGTTCCAAATGGTTTTAAAGATAAAATCTTGGTTTAGAAGTGTGTGATTATTGTCTCTAGGTGTACAAAAAGTTTCAGAGTTGGATGTTGACTTGAAGGGGCTTTATTGACTTTGTTTTAAGATTTTAAGGTTTTGGTCTCTACCCAAAAAAAAGTGGTCTTATTTATGATTTGAGGTCTAAGGATTCTTAATATATTTAATGGGCCAAATGGGTTGTCAAAACAATCTCTATATAATTTTGAAGGTTTGTGATTCTTAATTTATTCAAGTTTTTGTCAAATTGGAGGCCTAATTGGGCAATAGGTTTGTGAAGGAAGTATGTTGCATAAGATGAGATTATTGTTGTAATTTGGTGTGCTTAAGGGGGCATATTATAGTGTTATATGTGAGGTTTTAGGTCTTGAAGTTATTTTTAGGTTGTGGAGCTAAAATCTTCACTGATGCAGACATGGAGGAGGTTGTTGAGGTTGCAGAGGGTTGTTGAGTTCTAGGGAGACCGGCGTCGGCATAGTATAGTGCAGAGAGCAACTGACATCGGCAGGTGTGAACTGAAAGACAACCAAAATTGGTAGGATATCAGTTGACATCGGTCACCTCCAGGTAGATAGGGACCGACGTTGATCGCCTGTGGCGGTTCTAGAACTGTTCATTGCACAGACAGTTAATTCGTTAAACTGAGAGTTTGCATGTAAAGGCTAATTATAGTCTTGATTTGCATGTCTAATTATTGTAATTAAGAAAGTCTAATTATTATATGCATGAGATCTATATAATAGACTCATGGGTTGTATTGTAAAAGTGTGCTAGAAAGCCATTGAGCTTGAAGAGAGAGCTAAAGTAGCTCCTCCTAGTTCCAAAGGGGTGTTGAGTGTGTATGATTAGGGAGAGTTACAGGTTGTGCAAGTTCTACTAGGAGATCCACTGGGGTACTGGTTGAAGAATCATAAGGACTTGGTGAGGTAAGGACAAGGGTTCTTCAAGGGTGTAGAGACATCTACATGGTAAGTAAGGTTTATTGATTTGCAGGTGGCAGCAAGGAAAGGGAGGTCTACTTGAAGTACGATTGTGTACTTGGTGTACTGGCAGCATTATTATTGACTAGTGGAGGTGAACACCAACTCTATATTTGAGTTGTGTGTTGGGACCATAAGAGAGAGAGGGAAGAAGTCCTTGAGGTGTGGCAAGCCTTAGATGTGGAAGAAGAAGTGGCATCTTCTTTATTATATTTTCTTCTGAGTGATTATTAATACAATTGTGTATTATCTCTCATATCCTGTGTTGTTTCATATTTCTAGTTACTTGTTCATTCTGGTTAAATTCTGTGTTTAGTTGCTTATAAAAGAGGTAATCATATATACTCTCATTGGTGGAGTAGGATCCTAACAGTTGGTATCAGAGCTAAGGTTGCAGGGAGCAAGTTTTGTGTTTGGTTACAGGTCACTCTCAAGGGTTTTTGATGGAGTGGGAGTATAGCAATGGTAGAAGAAAGTAAGCTATGAATGGAGAAACTGAATAGCATGAATGATCACTTACGGTGTTATGGAAAGAAAGAGTAGGTAAATAAAGATTGTTGGTTGGTAGCAGATCAGCATGAAGAAGCAGATGTTGCAGGTGTTGTTGCATAGGATGCTCTGGATAAAGTTGAATCTTGGTTAATAGATTATGTTGCCTCTTTCCATGCAGCCCCAAGTAGAGGCGTTGGTGAGCCTTGTCATAGTATTGGCAAAGGGGAAGTGTTGCTGAAATTTTAGGCAGCCAACACATGGGTGTTGAAGAAGGTCATGCAGGTCCCAGTCTTGAAGATGCGGCTAATTGCTTCAGGAAAGTTGGGTGATGAGAGATGCACAAGAACTCTCACAGTGAATGCACTTGAATTAGCTGGTGGTAAGAAATTAGGTATCCTTTATCTATCTACTTATATTATTGTTTCCACTTCTGTTATACAAGTGTGGCTTTATAGGCTTGGTCACATAAGTGAGAAGGGAATGGATGTTCTTAAGACAAATGGTAATAGTTCAACTTTAGAGAGCATAGATCGAGATTTTTGTGAGTAGTGGGATGCTACAAGAAAAGATTGTGTTTATTGCAGGAAAAGGAAGACTGATGTATTTGATAAACTTAAGAACTGGAAAGCCTTGGTGTTCTTAGAGGAGATGACGGATAGAGACCAGTGGATGGGGCTGGATACATCTAAGTAGGGCAATTTGGACATGGGTTTTGATTCAAAGGAGTTCGTAGGTAAAAAGTCATCACTCACACGCATACACAGGTATCGGTGTTGGTCAAGGGTAACTAACATTGAACAGACAAGCACCGATGTCGGTCATGTGCAGACCAGAGAAGTCAGTGGTGTCAGGCAGGTGGAGACTGACATCGGTAGGATAACCAGCGTCGATGACCTGGACAATCACATGGAACTAATGTCGGTTAGATGCAGACTGTGTAGTGACTGAGGTCGGTCACTGAGATGGATTTTGGGCAGACAGCAAGATGTCAAGGAGTCTTAAATGCCCATGGGGAGGACTGAAAGTGTAAGTAAGCCTCAAATTCGTTGTTCCTCTTCTTTATACAAGTTACTTACTCCAGAGCAAGAAGGATTTAGGAAATAGTGGGAGCATGGCATGAACAAGATGCAGGACCAAATGAGAGATTTGGTAGGGTTGCCAGCCAGTATGAAAGCACTGAGATGAATGGATACCTTGGTTAAAGAATAGAGATAATAGACACGTGAGATGGAAGGCTAGGTCATATGGTCTTGAGGAAGCTACAGGACAGTGGTACAGGACTGATAGGTGGTACCAAGTGGATGACAAAGTAGGGCTTTAGTCAATGTCAGTATAACCATTGTGTTTGTCTTACCAGGTGGATGATGGTTGCAACATTATCCTATTACTGTATGTGGAGGATGAGCTTGGTGCAGGTTCAGACATACAGGGTTTTGCTGAGTTAAGGTTAAGGTTAGTTCAGTGGCATGTCATGAGAAATTTGGAGCAGCAAAATTCTTTAGCATGAGAGACATGGAAGATCACAAGTTGATTTTTTCTCCAGTGGGAGCTGATGTGAATCAAGTGTTGGTGAGGTTCATTATGCAGGATGCAAAACTGGAGCACACCAAGGGCTGGATAGTTCAATGTCTAAAATCACATGAGGTCTGGTATAGACCTGAGTTTGCCCAAGCAGTGGGTGATGTCAGAGAGTTAGGAGCCAATTCAGGGAAGTGGGTTCTCAGGTATTTGAGAGGGACCAGCAGCAGGGATTCATGCTATGTAGGGTTAGGACTTCACTACATGGTTTTGTAGGTTTGGATGTGGCAGGTTACTTAGATGACAGGAGGTGCACCACAGGTTGTGTGGTGGGTGGTCTTCAGGATTGATCTTGAAGAGGGATACAAGCCAAGAAACAAATTAGATAGTGTATAGGTACAGATACACTACAGCTATTTATCTCCAAGTGGAAGATTGTTAGGTTGTGGAGCTAAAATCTTCACTAATGCAGACATGGAGGAGGTTGCTGAGGTTGCAGAGGGTTGATGAGTTCCAAGGAGACTAGCATTGGCATAGTATAGTGCAGAGAGCAACCAACATCAACAGGTGTGAACTGAAAGACAACCAGCATCGGCAGGAGATCAGCCAATGTTAGTCACCTCCAGGCAGATAGGGACCAATGTCAGTCACCTGTGGCAGTTCTAAAATTGTTCATTGCACAGACAGTTAGTTCATTAAACTAAGAGTTTACATGTAAAGGCTAATTATAGTCTTGAGTTGCATGTCTAATTATTGTAATTAAGAAAGTCTAATTATTGTATGCATGAGATCTATATAATAGACTCATGGGCTATATTGTAAAAGTGTCCTAGAAAGCCATTGAGCTTGAAGAGAGAGCTAGAGTAGCTCCTCCTAGTTCCAAAGGGGTGCTGAGTGTGTATGATCAGGGAGAGTTGCAGGTTGTGCAAGTTCTACTAGGAGATCCACCGGGGTACTGGTTGAAGAATCATAAGGACTTGGTGAGGCAAGGATAAGGGTTCTTCAAGGGTGTAGAGACATCTACATGGTAAGTAAGGTATATTGATTTGTAGGTGGCAGCAAGGAAAGGGAGATCTACTTGGAGTACGGTTGTGTACTTGGTGTACTGGCAGCGTTGTTACTGACTGGTGGAGGTGAACACCAACTCTGTATTTGAGTTGTGTGTTGGGACCATAAGAGAGAGAGGGAAGAAGTCCTTGAGGTGTGGCAAACCTTAGAGGTGGAAGAAGAAGTGGCATCTTCTTTATTGTATTTTCTTCTGAGTGATTATTAATACAATTGTGTATTGTCTCTCATATCCTGTGTTGTTTCATATTTCTAGTTACTTGTTCATTCTGGTTAAATTCCATGTTTAGTTGCTTATACAAGAGGTAATCATATATACTCTTATTGGTGGAGTAGGATCCTGACAGTTATGTATACATAAATTAGTGGGTTTTGCAAGTTTTAGGTAGGGCTATAAGGAGGCTAGACAAGCCTAGTAAGAAGAAGAGTGTTTTTGTTTAGTTCTTCTAAAAAGAGAAAATCATGAATATTTCAAGGTGAGTTCTCAAGTTGGTTTAGAACTTTTTTTTATTAATGTGTGGTATGATTCTTTGTTGGTGGTCATGGAAGTGTCTTTAAGATAAGTCTAGTAAGCCTATGTGGTGGTTCTTCATGGTGTGTGGAGATCTAAAAATGCTCAAATAGAGAAATGGATTATAAATATTAGGGGGAGTCCCTCTCAAATTTTTATTTATTATTTCAATCAATTTTTAGTTTCTTGTGTGTTCTTTCCTCATTGGTTTTAATGCTTGATTAGAGAGAGGGTTGGCATAGAGCAAGAGGATGTTGTCAAGGCAAGCTGAAGTAGGATCAAGGTAAGGTGGAGTTTGTATCATCTTTATAATATGATCCTTTTATATTTTATATTATTTTTAGGTCCTCATAATCAATTGGTGCCCACTTTATCATTGTGTCAAAAGGGGAGAAAGTTCTTGTTATGGGAGTGCTTGAAGAGAGATAAGGTGAGTTGTATATTGCTATATATGATGTTTGTTGACATCAATGACAAAGGGGGATATTGTTTGAGTATTATAAATTATGTCATGGTGATTTCATGGAGGTTTCCTAGTGAGTGGATGAAGTGATTTGATATCCTAAGTAACAATGATAAAGTGAGTAATGTGTTTGTCTTAGTGTGCTTAAAAGAGGCTTGGTTGATCTTCAATTTTGGCATGATTAAAGGTGTTTATGGATGAGTATGGTTATTTTAATGTATGAAATATGTCCTTAAGATTTTATCTATATCTTTAGGGCTTGTGTGCATAATTAGAATTCATATGGTAGTTCATAGTTTTCATCTAGACAGTTTGGGTCTAGTGGCAAAAAATTTGAGTAGGTAATTTGATGATGTCACCATTTCCATGTGGGAATGAGTCAAACTCAAAATTTATAAGAATAATTATTTTCCTCTCAATTTATAGTTAGATAATTCTATAATTTTCAATAATGGTATCCTCTTGCCATCTAGTGAAGAAATGGGTACAAAATGTGTTTATATAGTGGTTTTTGGGGATTTCCTCAAATAAGACTTGAAAAACATGTGAAATGACCTACTATGATGAATTTGAATTTGTGAAATTATTCATTAATTGGTGGGAGTATGAAATTAATAGATCCATACATTGTCAACCAATAACATTTTCCTAAAGGATTGACTTCATATGAGGAGCAAAGATAGCTACAATAGAAGTGTGAGTTAGTCTAATAGTGATTCTAAGCTACTTGGAATAAGGAATATGAAAATAAAATATCAAATTTACCTAAGGTTAAGGATCATCTGCATATAAGTAGAGGAATGAAAATTTAGAATCATGGAATTGAACATAGATTAAGTGTGTATAAGGAGTGGTCACAAGTGCATTACTTTAACATTAAATGTTAATTTTAGTGACTACATTAGGCTAGCATCCCATTCTTAAAAATCATAGTTATTTATTTAACTTTAAATATTTTACACATTTATATTATACTTAATTTATGTCTATAATAATCTAAATATTTTAAACTTTCTTTATTTTTATTTATGTCATGGGCCTAGTGGAAAATCACAATGAGTTTATTACTATATTAGATACAATGTCCACTAATTTAGTTGACATCCCTCTCAATGAGATAAATATTTATGGGTCATTTGAAACTAATGCAGTAGAGACTTATTATCTTTGTATCACTCTAAACCATGTAATCAATATAAATCTCACTTTGGTGTGACCCCATTTTTGATGTAGAAAGTTACACAAATCTAATTATAATTTTAGTAAGTAACCATAATAACAATCTTGAAGTTCATGCCATAATAGATACACATATTCATTTCATATATCAAGTAAAGTTGCTTTTAACTAATGTACCTACATCATGTACAAACATTTTTAAATTGGCATCAATGAATGTATTATAAGAACATATTGTTCATGATAAATAACTTTATTTCATGCTCAACCTTATGGATAAGGTACTGAAACACACATAGAACTCAAGGGTACATAAAAGTTCCTTTATGAGAAAGCATATGACCATTATAGTGGAGGCCTATTTGACTTTAGATTATACATTTCACTAATTATTATCTTTATATCCTATAATTTTTTGAACTCAATAAACTATTGTACTTTGTTGTGTATAGTAAGCTTTGAAAATAATGGCATATTATTCATAATACAATATTCTTACTTTGAAATTAATGGCATATTATTCATGCTATAATATTATTACTTGTTAGTTTTCACTATATTTAAAATGTTACATTTCATATATAATATATTTTAACATGTGCATAAATCAGTGACATGTCATATATCACAATCTAATCATTGGCTTCTGCCAAACTTTTTTAGTTACCTAATACCAGACTATGAAAGTAAATATGCTTTTGTTTTCACATCATATAATATTTGAATATAGTAACACACACACACACACATTATATTACTATAATATTATATTTATTTATACAATATGATATGATAATTTTTATTAGTTTATAATATACTATATTATAATTATATATATTATTTTCTTCTTAATGTACTATACTAAATAAATGAAACATATTTATAAAAAGTAAAAAAACACTTAAGATTGATTTTAAATTAAATAAAATAGTTGTTTTATTATCACTTAAACATATACTTTTAAAAGCTAATAGAAGCGTGATGATTAATAAATATTACTATAAAATAGTATTTTGTATAAATATCAAGGAGGAGACTATATTTCCATATCAAGGTTTTTTATCATGTCAACATCTCCATTCCTTTCTACCCTAATATTATTTGTGCAACAGCTAGGTACACCCAAGGGAAACATTAGAAGGTTCAATATACTTCCCCAATGTAATTTTGGTGGTGTTTATCTTTTGAGCACAATAATAAGATGGAAGTCATACTACAATATTCTTAATTATGACTTTACACCAGATTTAAAATGTTAAATTTTGTATAGAATGTATTTTAACACCATTATAGTTCATATGTAGATATCAAAATCAAAAATAATATTAACATACTACACAATAAAAATACACTTCGGTTATTCAAAATAATAAACAATATGGTAGTATACTTTCATATTCAAATTTCATGCAATACTTTGTATTAATTACACTTAATATGAAGTTAAACTAGTTATTATTTTTTACTCTTTTTTTATATGAAACTATCCATACCAAAAAAATCATCTCTCCTCTATGCCTATATACTAACTTTACATTTTGAAAAATGGAAAGCTATATAAGAACTATTACTATCAACAATGCATCGAGATTGATGCATGAAGTAGAACACATGTAAATTATAGTGCCACACATTATAATTAAAAATTTAAATCTTTATTAAAACCCTAAACTATAGAGGGAATGGTTATTAAAAAGGTAATTCTACATAATTACTAAAGCAATAGTGTTTAGGGTAGGTTTTTAACTTTGACACTATCGACAATGAAGGAGATTACATCACTATTACTTATTTTGTCCAATTATTAATTATTTTATCCAAGAAACATCTCTATTATTCAATAAATAACAAACTCAAAAAATATACTCAATTTCAAATGAACCTTAAAATATGCAAACAAAAAATATAACCACTCACAGAATCCATGGGAAATCATGCTAAACATGGCATCCTCTATTAAACATTGTCTTGAAGAAGATCACACTATCCCACTATACAAATTACAATTCAAAATAATTAAAGAGATCATAGATGCAAATACCAACATAATGGTTGACACTATTGGCATTGATCTATCTATTATTATTGCCTCCACTTTTATTAAACTAGATGGAACTCTAGGCATGAAAAGAACACTAATACTACAAGACAAATCTAGATATAATATCAAAGTAGCCATTTATAATAACCCACAAAATTTTGAATTTTTAAGGTCGCGATTATTGTTTTATAACATCAATCTGCATGCATGCATATTAGATTCCAAAAATCCTTCACAAAGTTATTTATCTTAATATTCTTACTCTCCCATGGTAACTTTAAGTAGGTTTTACTAACCCAAATAGGTTAAGTAATTATCACAAATTACAAAAATAATTGTGTGGTTATTTACTTTTCATGTAAATAACCACTTATTTATTACAATAATTTGTCATGTCCCCTTTCTAAGTAATTTCTATTTAATAATTAATTAATCCAATTTCTAATTATAGGAGAATAAGGGAAAGGAAATTACAAAAATATTTAATTAATTATTTAATGGGAATTGGCAAGTTTAAAGTCTATAAGGAAACTTACCAATTGGGACATGGATTTCTAGGAGGATATAATGATGTGATTTCAATGAAACTTGTTAATTTAGTCTTGAATTCTTATCCTCAAAATAAGTGAATCAAATTCAAGAAAGTTTGGGAAATGGAAACAAAGGAGAAAAAAGGCAAGATCTAAATGTTTTATGGGCAAGAGGATAAATATAGAACTAGTTGACTTTTCTAATTCGTGTCATCTTCTCAAATCAAGGAGAATGGGATTTTGGTGCCAACCTTGGGGCCTCTTGTGTATTTATATGCCAGGATTTCCTTTTGGGCTAAAATTCTTAGATTTTGCAGTTCAATTTTGCTTATAAAGATGAAAACCTTTAGGTGAGGATATTGGTGGATGAAAACCCATTTATTTTAAGATTCATAGGATGCAACCCATTTGATTTAGGGATGTGATCTCATCTATAGATTACATTGGATCTGATTGGATTGTTTGTGTAGATTTTTGTGAGTTGTTAGCAAAATTTCAAGTGTCTTTTGGTGTGGTTTAATTTCCATATTTTAGTTTTTGTGTTGGTTACTATTACAAGGTCTTTAGATTTAAAAAAATTATGTATTGTAAAGTTCTAATATTCCACTATTCAAATTTATGGGAAGTTTGATGTATTTGTTATCAAATTTTCCAAATTTAGGGCATTGGAAGCATCATATTTGTTGCCATTGTGTTGAGTTATGGATTTTAGTTTATAGGGGTGTATTGTGGTGGTTATATTGGCTATATATCATTAATTTTATTCTCCTCAAGCCATCAAGATCAGCTACACAAATTGTGGAATTCATATTTCTATTTGGAGCATAATATAATCATTATTGTGGTGTTTTTTACAAGTTTCTTATGAGGAATAATTCAGAGTTAGTTTCAATTTATTTTTGGTTCTATATATGTTTTTATTTTCTAAAAAAAATCATTATAACATCATATTACGTGTCTAAAAATTAGACTTCAATAATAGAAATAAGACTCAAAATTTTCTATGAAA
The DNA here is from genome assembly GCA_037957365.1 of Torreya grandis. NCBI lineage: Eukaryota > Viridiplantae > Streptophyta > Pinopsida > Cupressales > Taxaceae > Torreya > Torreya grandis. The sequence continues at coordinate 3,476,168 of JARHVA010000574.1, read as the reverse complement.
GAATTATCAAATTTGGGTTCTAACTTGTGAGAAAAATGTTAATTCTATGTGGTTATCTAGTTATATTATCCCAAATTATGTGGAAAGGGTTTGAAAACTAATTTTATGCTTTGGTTTTTATATATTATAAATAAAATTTCAAAATATTTATTTTGGGGACATGATAGTGGTATTAGAGTTACAGTCTTGCCAACTTGTAGGGTTTTAAGAATATATTTTTGAGTGAGAGAGAAACTAAATATTTTAAATAGGTACATTGATTTGTTTATCAGTGAAGGATTCTTGAGATTTTTAAAAGATGAAAAAAATGCATATCTTATTAAAGATAAAATGATGGAAATGTAGTATAGAATTACGAAGGATATTATTAGCTTTCTCTTGTTAGTGGAATTGCAAAAGCCCAATATCAATCAAATCAATGAAAGAAACAACTACTTACCTAAATACTTGGATGAAAAATAACAAAGCTAAGCACAAATATAACTAATAAATAAAGACAAAAAACCACCTTTATCTCCCTTGTCAAATAAAACTTATTTGTTGGCATGTGAGTATGGTCTTGCTCGGCTTATGTGTGGAATGGAGTCTTTTTTGTCAATTTAATTTCCTTGTGGGTAGAACCTCTCCTTTTAAATATTTTACTTGGCTTGGATTGGATTGGCTTGGCATGTGAATTTATCTCTTAACAATTTAACATTATAAATCTACATAAAGAAGCTTTGTCTCTCAACAATTTAACATTACAACTTTGGATTGAAAGCTTGTTAAACTATGGCCTTGGCACTTTGATTTATAGGTTTTCCAATTAACCCTAACTTAAGTGTATTTAGGTTATATTTAACCATGGTTAGGATAGGTAGGGGACAATTAATTAATATTTGGGAAAGACATCATATTTATTAAGCATGACTCTCCATTTCTAAATTTAAGGCTTTAATGGAGATATTTCTAATTCATTGACTTTGAAGATGATGGCATCATCATGACCTCATTTTTATTGGAATTTTACTTTTTTAAATTATATTCACTAATTACATATGGAAATTTCACCTAAGCAGTTAATTGCATTTACTTAGTTAATTCATTATACTTAGGGTTTTTGCATTTTAGGAATTGCTTAAGTGCCCCACTTAATGGGTCTAAAGGCCAATTTGTCAATTTGATAGGTCATAATTTCACTGGAGATGAATCCATGGGAGGTTAATATTGCATATAGGATAATACCATAAATAGGGATGCCTTGACATGATTCAAGGCACTAATGTCTAATGTGTGGATGAAATTAGGACATTTAATGATTCTTAAGCTTAATTTGCATTATTTGGTAGAAATCAATCTGAAGTCCAATTGTGGCAAAAGAAGAGTGTCTATAATTTTCTCCCATTTGAGAAGGAATTGCAATACATATGCACATGAACATATTTTCAAATAATGAAAAATTCATTAAGAATAATAAGAAGATAATGATTGAGGAATGATGCTCCAAATAAAGTTTGTGAAGCCTATAATGCCCCCTCAAGGGAGTGGCTAAAACATACATTTGATGGATGCACCATTGAAAATAAGTAAGAACAATAATATAATTAACCCATAGATGAGATTAATCCAATTGAGTTAATACTTGCATGCATTGATTAAAATATTGATTTATCTAAAGGTAGTTATAATGAATGGCATAGTGATGTGCCCTAATAGTGTGAATGGGTTGAACTATTGATTTGCCCAAAGGTGGTTATAATCAGTGGCATAATTATGTAACCCAGTATGGTGGATTACATGTGGAATAAAAAAAAAATTTCCTCAGTAGGTTGGATTAGAAAACATAACTCAAGGATATAACTTGTCACACAGATTAAAGATAAGCAGTTGTAAATGTAGATGTGATGGTCTAATGACTTTTCAAAGACTGAAGAAGCCATAAATAATTAGCAACACAAGGATGAAAAAAATGATGAAAGAGATGATTGGAAGACAATAATGGAGATGGAAAAATAATGGTGGCCAAGTAGACATGAGCTACATCATGTATCCAAGCATTGCCTATATAGTCCAAATAGACCTCAAGCCCATGTAGTTCTCCCAAAAGTGGGATAAAATGGAATGAGGAATAGAATAGATTAATAATAATTAATCAATGGGGATGATTTAGTTGTACCTGATAATGTGGAAATGTTCATCCTTATTAGCATTGATACAATTAGAATGGTTAATAAACTAGTTTGATTAAGGAGTGGGGGATAATTACCAAAGTGAAGAAGGGGAAGTATTACCCACTGCATTTTTTATAATATCCATTGGCCTAATTTTTATTGTAGCATGTGATGGTATGCACCATTATATAAAATACCATGCTGACCTAGTCATAATATGTATAAGGACTGACTCCCAATCTAATAGATAATTGAAAATAATGTACCAATGATCAAAACTATGATGATAATGTTGATGTATGAATATAGATAAACTCAAGTACAATGCACAAGGAATCTCCTAATGAACACATATACACTAAGTCAAGTCACAATAATGAAAGAAAATAAATAGGCAAACAAACAAATAAACAAGCAATTAAGCAAACAAACACACACAAAGCTTGAAAATAAAAGTAATAGGAAACATAATATCATTAACCATTTCAATAACTACATGTGAAGGCTCAATGTAATGATAAATAGATGGTTCCCCTAAGCAAGGATATTTACAATGGAATAAAATATAGGGATAATATATCTTAGTAAAAGCTACACACTTTGATTTTCCCCCTAGTAAGGCAAAAGTTACAAGGTTGGCCTAAAAGTGTGAATTGGAACCAACCACAAATTTGCCCATGTAGAGAAGATTTGGGAAGGACACATCACAATGGTTTCAAAAATAATTGGATCAAGGAATAAGGTGGCCCAAAGTGGGAAGATTGAGGATTGTTGACTAGCTTTAGGATAAGACAAATGTTTTTAGATTTTGGGGCTTTATATCTCTCTAGGAGATTGTAAGCCATTTTCAAATGTTTAGGTTTTTATGGATTTATATCTCATATGGAGATTGTAAGCCCATTTATAATTTTTAGGCCTTTTTTGGCAATGTTTAAAATGTTTTTGGAATTTTGGGGGTACCTTAACTCATTAGATATTGACAAGATATTGAAGGTGAATGCCCACAAAATGGTGATAGGTGAGACAAACCAAGGGTGCAGTAGTGTATCAATTTCAAATTCACAATGCACATAAAATTGAATCATAAAATAGAGAGAGCATTGGATTAGGTTACTTGTAAAATGGTGATAAAATTAGAATAAGGGTGGCCTAGATAACCCTAGAAAACATTGAACATTTCCTACATAGTCTAAATAAACCTCAAGCCATTGTAGTTCACCCTAAAATGATGAATGTTTGGAAATGTTTCAAATGTTGTGGGGTTTTTTGGTATTTTAACTTAATAGAGGATTATGAGATACATAATGGTTTAACTCATAAAATAGTGAGAGCGTGGAAAAAGGGGTGACCAAGTTGGCCTCAATATAAATTGAGTACTATCTACATAGTCTTGAAGAACCTCTAGTCAATGTAGTTTCTCCCTATAGTAATGAATCCTGACTAAGTAATAGCATGTTATGAATAGGAAAATGGGAAAAGGTATGAAATAATGTTCAGTCAAGGTAAATGGCTAGGAAAGGCAAATGGAAAGGTATGAAATAACGGTCAAGGGCAAGATAAGGTGTGATTATGTTATTCTTGTTAATATGGAGATGTACGTCCTGATTAGCATATGATACAACCAGAATGATCAATGAGTTTTATCTCTAGCCCACACCCACTTTGAATAATTGATCTATCAAGAACCTACTATTGATTTAAAATCCAATAATGATTTTGTTATCTTCGTTGGTCATCAATTTTGTTTCCTCCAAACTTCTAGTCAAGATGTCTTTGTAGCCTTTGTAAAGGAAAGTGTGGCCAAGGATGGTAAATAAGGGTATACATTGGATAAATAGTTTGATTTGGAAATATAATATAAGTCTGGAATGGATAAATAGATCAAAATGGAATGTATAATTATTAGGTAATAAATTAATATTGGGATGTTAAATCATATACAATGTTTTTAATTTTGGATTTGACATAATTTTGGTTATGACAGGGCCAAAGACTTTCAGATATGCTCTCGATAGGACCAATAGATTTTTTTTTGTTTGGGTCTAAGAGATGCTACCATATGATTATGTTGTAGATTATAAGTTGTATTGATGCTATCTTCAATAATTTCTTCATCAAGTAATGAATAGTTATTGTGTTAATCTATTATCACCTCAAAGAGGTTTTTATATACACAATATTTTCAAACTTTATCAATTACTGATGCTTTTTCTCTTGTGTCGAGTCTCAATCTCTCTAAGTGCATGTCTTAAATGGTACGCCGGGTAAGGGGAGGGTAAACCACTAGTGCTTCATAGGGTTGTTGTCCCCTATGCCACCACTTTCTATCTATACAACCTTATCCTATATACTTCCCTAAGCCTTGCCTCATCTTTTTCACACTCCTCCAAGCATTTCACCACATTCATGTTGCACACTCCTCCAAACATTTCACCACATTCTTGTTGGAGTGGAAATGTTCATACTGGCTAGTGGTTTGGAATTTTACCAAACTAGTTTTGTTTCTAGTTGTGTTCACACTGACTTAGGAGTTAAGCTTATTTTTGGGAGTTTATTATTTGGTTTTTTATGAGAAATATTTGCATAAACCATTTTTGGTTGTGAAAAATATTTCATTCCACCTATTTAAAACTTTTTCAATAAATTATTTGTTACACATAACAAACCTTCCTTGACTATTTACTAGGCAATCCTTATACTTCTTTGAGACCAGTGGAGAGAGAAAGCCTACAAATTGTATTATTTATTTTGAGGCAATAATGGAGACTTGATCAGTGTGCATAATTTTTCTAATGGTTTTGATATGGCTATAGTAATGGTATGTAAGAGTAATCTTATAGACGTATGAATGCATATTGCATACTATCAATTATTTAGCACCTACCTAAGCCTAAAACCCTTTTTGATAGTTTACATTACATTATCGATCTGGGTTAACCCTATATTCAAATTGTTAAAAACACATTACGGGTCTAGGTCATCTCTGGCTAACCTAGATTGGGACCTAACTTATTTTTATTAATTAATGATATAGAGTCGATTATGTGGACACTATCAGCTAAACTTTCAAAAAGTTTTAGGGTTATATTAAACTATATATACACATCCATTTCCATTATTTATGAGAGAAGAGAAGAATAAGAAGAAGAATATATTGTGAATCTACTTATCCTCTATTCTACTCAAGGAGCATAGCTTAGGGTTTTAATAATTTTTATGTAGATAAAGATCTTGTCTTGTGGACAAGTCTTATGGATGCATAGAGAAGTTGTGTAGCCTAAAGCTAACTTATCATTGTTATCCTTACATAGCACAATAGCATCTTAAAAAACACCTTGGCCAAGGGAGAGATTGAGGCTTAGTGAGTTCATCTTCAAAAGTAAATATTCTTAACTTTATTCCTCCTTTATAAGAGTAGATAGATTTCCATTTGTACTTCTCTCCCATGCATTAGGGTTTTACCTATGCATAGCTTAATTAAGATTATCCTATGCATGTTTACTTTTTATGTTTATGACCCCCACTTTGTGTCTCAAGTTTTGGTGAGCAATAGATTACATTTTTACTATACGTGTCATTAACTTTGTGAATATGAAAACATAAGACCTAGATAGATTTATTTCATAGTGTTGCTTGACTAGAGGCTTTAGAACCCTCTCTAGTGATGTTATTATGGAAAGATATCCTTTGGTTAGGTCTATATAATCCATCTTGGTCATGTCCCTGAATATCCAATGTATCAATAATCGAAAGTGTAAATAGGATCTATCTTCTTTGAGCTAGGATTGATGAATAGATCAGTTACATTTCTCTTTGTATACATTCTAATGAACTCGACGTGAATCGAACCCTTGTATTTTTTCTTTCCTATTTTCATTTTATAATTATATTATATATTTCTATTTTTTTAGTATTGTATAGAACCTATTGGTATAGTTCTAATAGTTTGTGTGCAAGGTTAACACACAGTCACTCCAAAATGACTCTATTTTATTTGTGTAGATCTTCTCTAAATACAAGTGACTAAATCAATCAACTCAGCATAGTCTTCTTCTTCATTTTCAGATTTTCATATATAGTCAAACAAGTTGACTCTATTTGTAATTTTCCTATTTTAGCATATAGGTCTACAAACATAGTCAAGCCAATTGACTCTATTCATAACTTTTTTTGTAGTATGTAGGCTTTGCAAACTCTATTGAGCTAGTTGAATCTATTAGCATAATTTTTGAATCGACATTTAAGCATCATAGCATAAAAATTTGCAATTTAAACATCTTCAAGCCCACCAAGGTTCATTCTTACCTTCTCTATCATTTTAGTTTTTCTTTTTCACCACTATGTTTCACAATTTTGTATTCTATAAAACTGTAGCCCTACATCCAACTGGGTTAACTAGCTTGACAAAGTTTTGTAGCTTCTTTTCTATCTAGAAGACATAGCTAACCTATTTGACTGTGTTCTTCTAGATCTTACTTTTGTATAAGAATAATGACCCATTCAAATCTATTCTACATTATTTACATACAATATCACTTGAACCAATTTTGTACTCTTCACAATCATGGAATTAACCTCTTTTTTCTATTAATTAGCTTACCTTTCTTTTCAATTGCTTGCATGCTTAGAGTAACAAGCATAGATTAATTAGGTGGTTTTTGAAATTACCGATTTAGTCACACTTTTTATCTCTTTTATACACTTCCAAACCACTTTACATACAAAAAAAATTATACATATTATCTTTCCAAGGTCTACATATGTGGATTTCATCACCAAGGGGGAAGCCAACTTGGTTTTCTAGCCAAGTATAAATAGGTATTTGATGGTATATATTTTCAAAGTACTCAACACCCTTATCACTACGAGTTTTTAAAGTGATGGGGTAAGCCCCAATACTAAGCTAGCATCATCGATAATATAGATCCCTTTTAGCCTAAACTTATTGAAACCATCCTTAGATTGCTTTCTAATTTCTTATTACAGCGAACTTCCAATCACATTATATTAAAAATTCATTATAACTTAATAACACTTAGTAATGACTAATTAGATAGAATTTATTTTAAAGTTATTTCTTGTTCTTTGATCATTGTATTTTGTATTACAAAACTTTCATTAGTCAGCATTGGTGCAAGGTTTGTTTTGTGTATTCCAATTATATCAATCACAATGACCCAATTACTTGTGTGCTTAATTTCATTTACTTATATATTATATTATAAAACCTTTATCTATTTTCAGAACATTATTATCCTTATTGACACAGTCTTTTATAGACTGTTCAAACTATCTACCTGTAGTACATAGTCAACCTATCTGGTTGTCTCTTTATCTTCATGTTCAGTCCCTTATCTAAGTAGTACATAGTCAACCTATCTAGATGTGTCTTTTTTATTTCTTGCCCTATTTCTTATTCATCAATACACAATTGACCTACATGACTGTGTCTCTTTTTTCTTTATTTTATTCCATGTTTTATAGAATAATGTCAACTAGTTCAATTATATATCCTCTTTCCTGATTATTCTTTTCATCAACTCTTTAGACTTATTTTCTCATTATGAGTTTCATGTTTGAGGACAATACAGATTTAAATCCAATAAACATGATGGTATTTACCAATCCTAATAGGTTTCCCAAAAAATAGATTATGCTATGTACCGAGGGATATGATATATTAATGTATATGGGTTGATGGAGATGCCGACATGTGGCACACATCCCCTTAGTTATATGGATACAATATATTAGGATAATAGAGTAACTTGTGGAAGTAGTACATTGGGTAATGGTTGGCCTACATTGGGACTAGGAGGTTACCCATCCATGGGTTAGATAAATGTATATATATAGGAGATGATTATCATGGTAAAGATATCAAGTAAGCATTGAGTCTTCTATGGATATTGGAGGTTGTCCCCTCGAAGAGACATTGTGAAGTTATTCCTTCCTAAAGGAGTATTATATGGTGTTTCCCTACCTTAAGGGTATTTCTAAATATATTGAATATCAAGATCATATCAAGTGGTTTCAGAGCTTCAATTTGGGTAATTTGAGTGGAGCGAAGTCCTAGTTTTTTTAATTGAAAATAAATTTTGATTGGTTTCGAATTTTTTCAAAAAAAAATTGGAAATGGAGAATATTTTAAATAAGTCACAGTAGAAAAATAGAGATTTTTTTATTATTTTTGAGGGAGTTATTTTGATTTTAGGGTTTATAAAAATTTAGCTATATATTTCAAAAAATAAACAATTTTTATTCAAAATTTTTACTGAAGATATAAGAGAATGACAGTCAAAATTTTAGAATTTTTTGAGTTGTTTTGAGTGAATTGTTGTGATTTTATGGTTTTTCATATATTCAATCTATAAATCAAAATTTGTGAGATTTTTTCACAAAATCTTGATTGATGTTCCAATATCATAAGAGGAAGATACAGTAAAAATTTGGAACTTTTTTGATTAGTTTTGTATGATTTATTGACATTTTAGGGTTTCATGAACCCTAATTTTTTTGTGGATCGTGGAGTTGCAAAAAATTTTAGGGGAAGATGATATTGATGCTAGAGAATGGTGGCTAATTTTGGAGAATCATTTTTTTAAAAATTTGGGCAAAGATGATTACTTCCTTTGTTGTTTGGGCCTACACTACATTGGTTTGATCAGTTGAGCTGTACAGAAAGGTTTTCTTCATAGAAATAAATAGAACAGATAAGAAGCAAAAAAAGAAGAAGAAGAAATAGAAGAATTAGAAGAAGAAGAAGAAGAAGAAGAAGAAGAAGTAATAGAATAAGTAGCCAGATGAAGAAGAAGAAGAAGAAGAAGAATTGGATGATAAGGGTTCAAATATTTTGGCTCCAAAGAAATCTGAGTCAATTTTTCATTTTCATGGATGCATTCAAAAGAAAAGGGTTGTTGTGTCCATAAACCCTACCAATAAGTATAAATTCATCAACATGAATGTGTCCAAGCATCTACATGTTCAAGAAAAGAATATCAAAGAGGTTTAAGTAGATGGTAAGAATATTTCAATGTTTGAAGATCTGAAGCTCATTATGGAAAAATATGTTTTGCATTCATATTTTTATGCTTTAGATATGGATGATGTGGATATAGTTCTTGGATATCCATGGTTAGAGACTTTGGAAACAATGAATATTAATGTTCATAAAAATTTCATGAAGTTTTGGTATAAGAAAAAGAAGATCACTTTACAAGATATCATAGTGAAAAAGGTACCAATAACAATCCAGGTAGATCATGAGGATGAGATTGAAACATGTGATGAAGATCATGATGAAGATTTAGATGATATAGATAAAGACACACTACAAATGAACACTTCATTTATTCAAGAGACAAAGAAGTAAAATGTGGAAGAGGTAGAAGTAAAGGTACATAAGGTCAAAGTATTGGAAAAGGTTTAGGTATATAGACACCCACATCATCATGAGAGTAAACAATCATGGAACTAGGTGAGGAAGTGTCATAACAACAATCATTTTGTCTATACAGGAAATAAAATTTCCAATCATTATGGATATGCATGGAATCTAAAGAAAAAATAATGTGGCACATGGAATGAATGGGGAAATCACTATGACTATGCATGGAAGAATACCTACTATGGTCATGGTTGGAATCAGAGTAGCACAACAGAATATGGTACATGGAATAAAAAGAGGAATAATTATGCTTAGACACCAAAGCAATATAATTATGATCATGAATGAAATTAGAGGAGCATAATAGAATTTGGAAACAAGCTTGGAGAGCTATCACCTGCCAAGATCACATATGGATGGCTAGATGATCGAGATTGGAGACAAGTGTGCAATGATTTGAAGCACACTCATTATTTGGTTTCTTCTTATGTTTCAGGGATGAAATATGTAAAAGAGGGAAGTAATGATATGTACCTAGGGATATGATATATGAATGTATATGGGTTGATGGAGATGCTGACATGTGGCACACATCCCCTTAGTTAGTTATATGGATACAATATATTAGGATAATAGAGTAACTTGTGGAAGTAGTACATTGGGTAATGGTCAGCCTACATTGGGATTAGGAGGTTACCCATCCATGGGTTAGATAGATGTATATATATAGGAGATGATTATCATGGTAAAGATATCAAGTAAGCATTAAGTCTTCTATTGTAAGAGGATATAGGAGGTTGTCCCCTCGAAGATACATTGTGGACTTATTCCTTCCTAAAGGAGTATTATATGGTGTTTCCCTACCTTAAGGGTATTTCTAAATATATTGAATATCAAGATCATATCATCTTATGGCCTCCACTTTAGATGAAATCAATGTTCACGTAGCCACTCACACTACCAATCATGGGACTCTTCCTCATTCGTCCTCAATTCCTGGTCCTTTATTCTCCTTAGAATATGATCATGAATTAGAGCACACACCTAAAATTATCTTCTTCATTAACAAAATTCCCCAACATAAAGGAAAGGTTCCTTCAACCATTTATAATCTTATGATAGGTTCTCAAGTAGAAGAACCTCTTTCACCTTCCCCTACCTTCTCTCATAGATTTGGGGGAGACACTTTCTTTGCTTCTCAACCCTTTCATTCTATTTTGTCTCCTTCCCACACCATGACATATTCTTTTATGACCTCTTCAAGCTCCATGCCAAATATCTCCACTCATATGGTATGTTCAACCTCTAGTGGGTTTTTTCCAAAGACCCTCCTCCTGAATCATGCCACTAGTGCATCCTTTGCTACCAGTACTAATCATGTTACTAGTGTTTTTTTCCTTCTAATTCTAACCATTCCACTAGTTCATCTTTTGCTACAGATTATAATCATGCTACTAGCAATTCCTTTTCTACAAGTACTTCTCATGCCACTAGTATGGTGCATGCTACTACTCATAGTACAACCCAAGCCATTAATACAAATACCAATGCTTCTCATGTTGCACACACTAGTTAGAATATTTCCCACACACATTAACTTTTATTACAAACAATCAAATGAATACTTTTTAAAACAATAATTTAAATCAGATGATGTAGATGCAAAACCATATCATTAACCTTCAAAATCAACCCCAACTAATTTCATGGGGAGCATAAAATACAAATGCCCCCTACCCCCCTTAGAGATTCCCATGATAACCTTATTCCTCAACCACCCCTCATTAATAAAATGATTAAACATTTCCAAAATGAACCTCTTGTACCTCAAATTATTGATATTAATATAGGAGGTATCACACCTACCATTAGTTACAATGGGTCTACCAATCTCACATTATATTTAAAAACATTTTGTAACCTCTAAAAATATTGGGTCAAACTTAATTCCTTTGTTGATAAAAAGCTATTACATAAAACACTCTCAGGAGATGCTTTAGATTGGTATAACCAACTAAAATCCCATTCTATCACTAGCTTGAAATTTTTGGTTAAGTCCCTAGTACAAGAGTTCCAAACTAATGATCTCCTGGAGAATAACTTAGCTCACTTCATAAATTATAAGCAACTTGAAACTGAAATGGCACAAGATTTTTTAAAACAATGTAATAATTTATCTAATAAATGTGAGCATAATATGGCAAATGATAACTCTTTCATATATTCATAAATTCTCTCTACCCCAAGTTACAATATCAAGTTAGGACTCTCTCTCCAAGCACTTTGGAAGAAGCCCTCAACCAAGCTAAGTGACAATATTTTCTCATGCACAAATTTGTACTATCTCAACCTCTTATGGGCACTCACATGCTCATTAAAAACACAAACCATCATGCTACCAATAATGGTGACATTGATACTTATGAAACTATTCATAATTTTCAAGCCATCACTCCAAATAACACTATGGAGCATGTTCCCTTTCCAAAACAACACTCTTAATCCAAATTATTCCCAAAAAAACATAATCAATGTCCACAAACCATTATCCTTAGCCGAGCTTCAAAATTTTCTTCCAAGCCCTCTACCATTAGATCTTGACCTCACTTATCTAATGAAAACATGGTATGATCTGAACAAATTTTGTTGGTTTCATACAAGTTGGGGGCACTCTCACGATACTTGTAGACAATTAGGTAATCTAGCTCTGTAATTATTTCTTGGCCCAAACTTTGATCATGAATCACTCATTCAAAAATTTCAACAAGCATATGACATAGCTTTTAAAGCCCACAAAACAAAAATACAAAACTAAAGCTTTAAATCAAGCTAATGTTCATCTTGCTATATACAAAAATCCTCTTCCTAATCATCAAGATAGCAATGACAAGCCTACTAATTCCACAAATAATGTTGAAAGTATTATACACCTCACTAATAAATAAAATATGATAAATATTACTAGCATGTTAATGGTAGTTACTTTTATTGATACTAATCCAACACACATGCACCAAACCCCTCAAACATTTTGCATCATTCAAGACTATTCCCCGTCTCATCTCATGGAGTTAGGGTAAGAGGGCCTTATAACTTTCCAAGAACCACCTTCAACATCTCAACTAGATAATACCTCTCACACTATCTCTACTATTCCCCCAACATCTACACACATAGACAACATTCCCCAACCTTCCAATAATATTTTTTCAACTCAATCATAATAAATACCTAAATAAATTAACCCACCACCTAAAGACAATCAACCTATTTATCCCCAAACTAAACCAACTACATCTTACCAACACAAGTTTGATTAGACTTCCAACCCTCCTTCTTAAGAGATCTTACAACATTATGTGCCTTTATCTAGCAATCCCCCCATGGGTTATGATGAATGGGACCCCATTTTAGAACTTTCCCATCTCCCATCTCAAAAACCTTTCCTAGAATTAATGTAAACTTCCCCTTATCATCGCAACCATCTAATGAAATTATTATTTGAAATGAACTTTCCTCGTCCTCCCCTAGTAAGATGTAAAGCTACCTTGTCTAGGTCCAAAGATAATATACATAAACAATGCAAAGATGTGTCCATACATGTTGATGAAATAATGGATGCTTCTCTTTCCCTTAAGTTTCCTATCAATTCTATGATTCTAGATTGGATTATGCTTCATGAAGATGATCTTCCCCTATTTATTAGCATTCAAATTGGAGATATCCAAGTTAAGTGTGATTTGATTGATGAGGGTTTGAGTATTTTTGTTGCCTCCCTTAAATTGATTAAAATTCTTGGATATTTTGAGTGCACTATCAAGACCACACATAACACATGTCAAGGTTATGATAAAAGACAAATGGCTCCTTTAGATTGTGTATGGATTCCTATTACCATCCCTCTTAATATCATATGCATAAAATTTATGATCTTTAAATTTACCCTCTCTTATAAAATCTTTCTCGGTAGACCTTGGACTCATCATATGAGTTTTGTCATTTCATCTCCATGCCAATGAGTCAAATTCCCCCATATTTTTACTATTTACAAGATTCAAAGAGACACAAACCCTTGGAATTTCAAATGATTCCAAGAATGTGGTGTCTTTAAAAGTCCTCTTAAACCCTTATCTATTATCCCATTTAGGGAATATCAACATTTATATAGTTATATATGTGAACATGGCATGTTTTTCCTTCACTTTGTTCTTTATTTTGATTTTGGATTGGACTTGTGATCCAATTTTATATATCTTATATCATTTGATTGTGTGTTAAATATGATTCACCTATCCATTTCACATGGATCTTTATATTATGCATTATGCGTTATATATGGTTTCATTTACTTTCATCTTTTCTTAAAACTTCTTTTTGTTATTTCCATGATTGTATGATCATTTTTACAATTTCATTTCTTTCATGAATGTATTTTTATTTTCTAATTATTATTTGCTACCTTATCTCAACAACTTAGATAATTATTATTGTGACTTGGTTTTACAAACCTTGATCCCATTAGTAATCTTTCATCACGATGTGATTAGTTAGAAAACAAGACATATCATTGTACTTTTATTTACCAATCTACATTGGATCTCATTTTATTCCTTTATTATTTTCACATACTAAACATACATATTGTTGAAAATTGAGATTACATATTGGTTCATAGGTAAGCCTAAGTGTTTAGTCAGTCATATCTTTGGATACTTAGCTTCCTCTAACCAAAGTTTAAGGCTTATTTGTGTGTGTCACTTTTATCACTCATGTTGGTTATTCAAAATCCATATAGAGGAAGAATCATAAAAGCCATAAAAATTAAAATCCAAATCATGTAAAAAAATTCAATGACACAAAAGGTAACATACAAATTTTAAAATTAAATCACACTAAAAGACATGATTTATATCATGTTTCTAATCAAAGATAAAACTCCATAATTGGCCTCATGATAGAGTTGAGGTCCATTGGGGTGTTGTAGGATATTAAATTAAGAAAAGAGAATTAAAAAAATCTTTTAGTGCTACCTATTTTCTCACACAAATACCCAATCTTCACAGTAGACTGATGGATCTGTAAGAAGTCCTAAGGAATGGGGAACACGTTATAGGAAGGTAGGTCCATTTTAATTTTCTTGTTTATATAACTAGCATGAGTCAATCTTAGTATCTCACCTATTTGCCTATATAGATTTGTGCTTATTGTGAGCAGGTATCCTTTATATTTTTATGGTCACTAAACTCTTATTGTCTCTCTTATGTACCTAATATGGATCATGCATCCTAAAGTCTTCTCATAGATGCCTATGTCATGATTTTTACATTCTATCATTCATTACAACATTCCTTATATTTTCCCTTAAACATTATTGTTTTGTTAACTGATCATTCCCCCTAGGGTTCCCCTTTGTGAGTTATAGTGTAAGACCATGGATAGTACTAGGCCCTCCTCACAAATTACCACATTACAAACATATCTTAAATCATTTCCACAATTGTTTCCACCTCATTAGTGTTCCCTTTATGAGTTTTAGTATAATACCATGGATAGGACCAGGCCCTCCTCACAAAATATTACAATACCCAAATCATAATGAAATTTAAATGCATCAAATTTGAGATAAGTAGTGTTCTATTATGACTAACATGTCATTGACATACTTCCCATCTTGATTTAGTATGTTTTATGCTTACTTCATTAATCTTTCACTTTTATCTTCTTATTTTCTGATAGCATGTATGCTTATAACCATTTTATTAAATTTTTCATACTTCTCAGCTTGAATTAGTATGAATAATTTAATCCCTTTTTACATTTTGTATTTCTTTTTATACTTCCCAAAATGATTCAGTATGAACGATTGACTTAATTATTGTGTTTTTTATGCCATTAGTTTTTCATGAGCCTCCCATTTTTATTACAAATTTTTCATACTTCCCAACGTGATATAGTATAATTTTTATTTATTTTAATTTGGTCCAAATCTTTTTCATAGTTTAAAAACATTTCTCCCTTTTTACCATCTTTGGTTTATTACATTTAGTCATCTTTTGTTATTACGCATTTTCCATCATGATATAGTGTGTTTTAAGTTTGTTTTGATTACTTATACTTATTTTTAACTGTGCATGTGTATCACATAATGCTATAAAATAAAACATACATCACAAATTTCTCATAGCATATACAAAAAAATCTAAATACATGAGCTAGAAAGGAAATATGTCCATGCATATCCATCCAAATCCAAGTATAACTCATGAGATCAATACAAATGTCAGCATCAATATATATATATATATATATATATATATATATATATATATATATATATATATATATATATATCATGTGTTTTATGTAATACAAAGTATAAAATACAATACCTACAACTCTAAGGTTGTGCTCCATCATGTCTATCTTGTGGTCTAACCATGTTGCCCATCGATGCCTATGACTGTCCCCTCTTAATAGTGTGTTGTAAAGAGGAAGTATGGGATCTCAATCCAACAACATATCCCTATAGATTCACCACCTGAGAATGTACCTATCCTATATAGATGGTGGTCATCATGTCCACAGCTCTCTTTTGTGCTAGGGCCTACCAACCCTATGCCTCTCCTACTCCAACCCCTACCAGGGGTTGTAACCCATCACCACGTGATTTTAGCTACCTTGTGGCCTCTCCCACCAGTATAAACCAGCCCACCTAGGCTAGGGTAGATAGAACCTCAAGATCATCCAGAGTAGTAGGGTCATGTGGTACCAACACCTCATCCAAAATATCATGATGTGTATCCATTACTAGGGTTCCCCATCTGATATCCTATGTCACAAGATCTACAAAATGAAAACTAGTTAGACATTATATTACACACACACACACACACACACACACACACACACACACACACACACAATTATAATAAAACTAGTTTCATATATTAAAAACTTAAATCAAAATTACAACATTTCTCACCAGTGGTGGTGTCATCAATCATGGTCTCCCCATCTGCTCACCTGCCAAGCACCTCCTCTATTGGCCACCTCTACACTAGTGAAAATCTAGGAGTCACCACTCAATCCTACCATGACCCTCTCCTCAGAGGTGTCTTTATAGACTATGTCCTAGAGTGGTTATTGGATCCCTTTATGCAATAGTTAATGCCTATATCTCCTTAAATTGATGGTGTCTCTATATCTAATGAATATGCAGTGGTATTTTTTGCCTCTATTATGGTCCATGTTCTTGCATCCACATCCATCACATCTCCTCTTGATGGATTTATTACCTCCTACTATCATGCTTGACCAGCCCATGATCTAGCACATTAAGGCCTGATCATTTGTATCTCCATAGGTACCCCTATGCCTCTTTTCTCTATTGGCTCTCTAGCACATCATGCCCAATAAACAATCACTCCTAGAGGAGCCACTAAATGGGGGAGTACCATTTGTTTTAGTATGCATGCCACTAGATTCGGTTTCACCCATGAAGTGTAGTGGCCCATGATCTGCACACATGCCCACCCTATTACAATTATATCCGAACTAGGCCATATAGAAACTATGTGAGTGTAGAGATTCCACATGATCTACCCTTCTATGATAGTCTATAAATTTGACACATGGGCCATGGCATCACCAAATGGTCCTATCTCCATCATAAGACCTAAGGTAACCTATCATTGACTCAATAGGGAAACCTAGCCAACCCATACATAAGGAACCTCATATATATCCATGCACTAAGCAAAATCACTGGTCCCAAGGCCTTCTACCCTCTAGACAGCATCCCATATATATCATTAATGAGTTGGACCTAGATGATAGACTTAAAATCATAAATTACTCACTGATCTAATATGGACTAGCATGAGGCTATCATATAT
This sequence comes from Torreya grandis, assembly GCA_037957365.1. Classification (NCBI taxonomy): domain Eukaryota; kingdom Viridiplantae; phylum Streptophyta; class Pinopsida; order Cupressales; family Taxaceae; genus Torreya; species Torreya grandis. Next base: position 3,458,736 of record JARHVA010000574.1, on the reverse strand, counting down.
AGTGGTACCTTATCATTTGACTTATGATAGAACACTTGTGTTGTCACAAGTCTTATCACTACCTTATGGATGTCTAGAATGGCTATAATGTAAACATCAAACAAGCTAACCCTCAACCCAAGGTGGATCCTATCTTAGTAGATATCCCACTAGGCTAATGTTCATCTCTCATCCTAAGACTCTAGTGTATCAATAATCACTGATGTCTTACCTATTATAAGTCTAAGTAATACATGAACATCTTCTAGAGTAATCCCCACCTCAATGGTGTCCCCATCCACCTCCCATTAGAAAGTGTTGGTCAACCATTCCCATGATTCTAGGAACATGACAATGAGATCAACAGTCATAAATATCCATCTCATCTCCATGATGCTGCCAAAGCTTAAGGTGACCAACTAAGCTCTATCCATGTTAGTCAAACACTTTAATAAATATGGTAGCCATGATGCATCTACCAGGTGCCAATATCTCTAGTGTCTTTGAAAATATCAAATAATAGTAGATATATCAAATCTCCATGTCATAAATAATTAAAATACATTCTCAAAAATTTAAAAATTAACTACTTCATTAATTACTTTGATTTAGTTTCTTATGTTTTCTTATTTTCCTACACCATCGGCCCATTTGATACTAAATCAGTCTTTTTATTTCAAAATTTATCAACTTGTTTGATATTAAATTGGCCCTTTCCTAGCTCTAACATACTACATCAACCCTTTAGTACACATGCAGTCTTCTTTATCAAACTATATAAGCCACTTACTACCAACAACATCATCCAGAAGGTATGTAGTTGGCCATCTTCTCATTTTAGACTACATCAGCCCACTATTACACATTCAGCCACCTTCAACAATACTATATTGGGCCACTGCTATGTAGTCAGCCCCTTATTTTCTTCTCATCTTATGAACTGAGTCAACCAGGTTAACTACATTCTTCTATGCAACAACTTTTCAACCATTTACCATAAATGCCTTAGGCATTTATTGGTCTGACTTTTTCCTACCCAATACCCTGTTATGCCCCTAAACTACCTAAAATTTTCTTAGGGTCAGTTTTGGTGCCTTTAATTTTTATACAAGTTAATTTTCAATATTTAACTCAATTTCAAATAAAATTACTCAAAAAAATCACATGTGATGCAAACATTGCGATCACCAGGTGTCCTACCCATTGTAGTTGTCATCTCCTCACCATGGTTTCTCTCTCATCTTGAAATGGGTCTCTCTAAACTCTATTTTCTCAAAATAGTAAAAATAAAAATGAACTAGTTTTCACCCTATTTATATTTACTATTCAAAATTATTTACCTATCAAATATTTACAATTAGATCCTATTTTTTTACCCATATATTTATTTTTACTATCTATTTTTTCAAACTATAAGATGTTCTGGAATCCTAACATTGTAAAACATCTTTGCACATATTACATGTATATTTCATAAAATTTTTGATTTTTTGCTCTTTTTTTGGCTAATTTCTATAGGTTCACCTAATGTTCCCTACATTGGACACCTTCACATTTTTTTCACTTCATTCCTTATCTACAACACTAAGGTAAGTAAAGGTATGTGTTTTTTAATTTTATCCTTTCATTTATCTTATTTTCTTCTTATTGCAATGTATTTATCTTCAACATTGTGTTTTTCTATGTTCTTTTCTTGAAACACCATCCCCTATTGCACTTACATGACATGTGATGAGCTTCGAGTGGGGCATATATATACACATAATATTTTCAAACTTTATTAATTACTAATGTTTTATCTATTGAAAGAACCTATCGAGTCTCAATCTCTCTAAGTGCATGCCTTAAGAGGTGCATCAAGAAAGGGGTGGGAAGGCCATTGGTGCTTCATACAATTGTTGTCCCCTATACCACCACTTTCTATCTACACAACCTTCTCATATGTACTTCCCTAAGCCTTGCCTCCTTTATTGTACACTCCTTCAAGCATTTCACCACCTTATTTAGCACCCACTTAAGCCTAAAACCCTTTCTGATAGTTTAGATTATACTTTCATCCTAAGTTGACTGTATATTTAAATTTTTAAAAACATATTACAAGTCTAGGTCAACTTTGGCTGACCTAAACTAGGACCTAACTTGTTTTTATCAATTAATGAAATAGAGTTGATTAGGCTAGACTTGTTGGATAAACTTTTGAAAATGTTTAGGGTTATATTTATCTATATATACACATGTATTTATATCATTTATGAGAAGATAAGATAAAGAATAATATAATATGCATCTATTTATCCACCATCTTACTTGAAAAACATAGCTTAGGGTTTCAATACTTTCTTTGGATATACAGATTTTATCTTATGGAGAAGTCTTTTGGATGCATAGAGAAGTTGTGTAGCCTAGAGATAACTTATCCTTATTATCCTTGCATGCCACAACAACCTCTTGCAAATCACCTTGGCCAAATGAGAGATTGAGACTCGATGGGCTCATCTTCAAAGATAAGTATTCCTAACTTTGTTCCTCCTTTGTAAGAGTATATAGATTTGCATTTCTACTTATATCATGTGCATTAGGGTTTTACCTATATATAGTTTAATTAGGATTATCTTATGCATGTTTACTTTTTATATTTATTACCCCCACTTATTTCCATAAGATTTGGTGAGCACTAAATTAGATTTTTGATTTACTTGTCATTTACTTTGTGAATATGAAAACATAAGACCTAGCTAGGGTAATTGCATGGTATTACTTGACAATAGGTTTTGGAACCCTCTCTAGTGATGTTATTATGGTAAGACATCCCTTGGTTAGGTCTAGTGGATCCATCTTGGTCATGACCCAAATATCTAATATATCAACAATCAAAAGTGTAAGTAGGTTATATCTTCTTTGAGCTATGATTCAGTAATAGATCAATTGCATTTCCATTTGTATATAGTTTTCACCAATAAATTTTTCTTGATTATCCCATAGTGATTTCAAGAAGGTTTCACTAAGGAATGTTAACTTTTGAATTTGATTGTATTCTATCACCTCAAACAAGGTTTGACTATAAGATATTGAGTTTGGACTTTGATTTCCCCTAGTGCCTCTAAAAAGGTTTCACTAGGAGATTATTCTTGTTCTGTATGAATGTGTTCTTCATATTCATCATATTCTTTAACTAATATGTCTCCATGGATGAATTTTAATAATCTGTGATTATGTCAGTCCCAAGCAACACTTGTGGGAGGTGGAATGTCAATATAATGTCTAGGTTGATTAGTGTTAATGGAAAGTGAAATGGTAATGGAATGGGAAGAGGCATCAGAATCCTCATAGAAGATACTATGAGAACTTGTGTCAATGCTAAAGTAAACATCCTCAAAAATCATGTAAGGATCAAAAATATATTCAAATTAATCTACAAGGAGCATTTAACTAATGTTGTAACATCCACTAATGTACTTTGATTTTGAAGCTGAGTCTGACTCAAGGGACTATGAATCTAATGCTGAAATTAATGTTGATTCTACTTCTAATGATAAATTTTATATTGGTTCAAAAATAGAACCTAAATTTAAAGTTAATTCTTCTTCTAGTGTGGCAGTAAAGATGTTATGTTGAATGTTTGGTATTAGATGAGTAATAGCCTATAGTTGAAAAATGGGCTCATCAAAAATAGACTCGACTAATAGGACTCCATAAAGACTGGCTTGTCAAAGTGAGGCTTCTCAAAAAAAGGAAATGATCAATAATAAAATCAAAAAAGACTAGCTTATTAAAGTGAGGCTCCTGAAAGATAGGGTAATGGTCGAAGGGTGACTCAACATAGGTTAACTATCACAAATAGGTGTTTCAAATAAAACATCGATGATTGGTTAGTTATTTTAGCCTTGGCTTACACTTAGTTTTAAAATATCATATTTAGACACACTTGGATACTTCATCATGACATATTCTAATGATGGTCTATGGATAGGAAATGATAAACAATGTTATAGCTTAAAGATTGGCTTGACTATTGGATGTTTTTCTTATTTCTCAAGAATATTATTAAATCATTCTTTAGGAAAGTCAGATGGAAATCTAGATCTAGTTCTCAATGATTTTATAATGGTTGCATCTCTATTATCAATAAGCCATTTTTCAAATTATATTTGAAAATAATTTGATGATGCACTAATCAGCTCAAATGGGTGGGCATTATAAGGCAATGATTGGTGTGGTTGTGACCCATTATGACATCCCTACAATCAATCAAGGTTTGGACATGCTGTGTGAACCTCACACATTGATTAAGTGAATGGCCTTGAATCCCATGACACTCATGATATTCATTTATTTAGTACCAGGGAGTTTTGAGATCATTTTCACCAAAAGGTTAAGTATGTGAACCCATAATTATGTTTGTTGTGACTAAATGATAAAATATATCTTGCAAGGCTTCATTGGGTAAATTTTCCAATTGGGGCCTATTGTCACCAAATATTTCACCCTAGAAAATCATGTTCAAGCCTCTTATATATTTTCACATGGGAACACTCCTAGGTATGTGGGTGTACCTATAGTGGAAGTGAGCCTCTATATTTAAGGGTTAGTTCCCTAAATATATCTTGGAATGCTTATCACTAAACTAGTGCTTGCTTATGGGGAAAATAGTTATAATTTACATGAAATGAATTGATTTTAAGTGGTTTATACACCAATATGTATTCCACATGACCATCATACCTCATTCACTAAGAATCAAGACATAAACTAGTTTCAAAGTCCTAGAAGGTTTCTAACATGAGTGTTTCAATATAGAGGTGAGATGTATAAAGAAACACAAGGAAAATGAACCAAAGGGTATATTTAACACTCCAAAGACAATAATACATTTTAAATGAGCAAAACACACTTGAATACACTCTATATGACCTGTTATAATAGGAACCCTTGCACAAACATGAAAGGATAAGGGAAGAAAGGATACCAAATTATCACTTTGCATTACCATACATCACTTGCACACATAGAAAATTATTCATGAACTCAAAAATAAACTTGAATTAATGTTCAAATTTAAAATACAATGTCATTCTAGTAGGGATTTACAAAACATGGTGTGGTATTATCTTACAATGGCCAAAATGGTAGTTACTTATAAAACTTAAGAGAGAAGTGGGAAAAGAGAAGTCCAAAGGTCGCTAGAACACTTGTCATGATAAGAATATGAGTTAAATATGTATGATAATGTATTATGAGATAAATCATGCAATATTTGATATGACAAATGGCCCTCCAAGTCATGAGACTCATGAAATGTGGTGTAAGAGTTCTCATTCTGCATAAGAAAATTACATTCATCATTTACCCTTTTTGGAAAATCTCACAATTAACTATGGATAAGTCTCATGATTTCATTAAGAGGGAGAGTTATACATGCTACCCCATGAAATGGTTGTATCCCTAATGATCTGGATTCTTTTGGAAGTGAGCCATCACTACCTATAGTTAAAGAAACTTCTCTTTCACTCACCCCTCACACTTGGCCTCAAGATTGGCTTCATTTTTCCATGAAAATCCATACAAGGGGGTGAATTAAACTTGTAAATATAATTCATAGCCTTAGAATAATTAGTTAGACCTTAAAAGGCCATCTATTTGAAGTTTTCACCCTTCTCATTGTCTTGCTCACTTTGTCATTTTTGACTAGCTGAGATGAAGTTGCTGGTAGAAAAACTTAGGAGTTTTTATGAGGCATATAATGGTTATAGTGATCTATATTAAGTCTTGATATTACTCCCAAAGTTGATTTATCTTTTTGAAAGTTCCTAGACCCTGCAAAACACCCAAAATAGTTAAATAAATCCAATTTCCCTCCTGTCCATACAAGTAGGGAACACATCAAGTGGATGGGAAAGGTCTCTAGAGAGTCCCCTTCAATTTTAAACCCCTTTCATGGTCATTCTATTCCATATGAATATCTCTTTTCATTTTCTCAATCAGGTCATTTCCAAGGGTTTTGAAGGGATTTAGACCATTTCCACCCTTAAAGATTATTCATGAAGATTTGACATTGTAATTTTTAAAAAATTACACAATATAAATTATTAGGACCCCTTTCAACCTCCCAAAACTCCTTGGACCTCCTTTCACAACCTCAAAAAATATGTGGGCATCTAAAGTTACCCTCTTGAACTTAGTTCCTCATTTAGCACAAGCCTAAGTTATTTCTGAGCCAAAAGTGAATTTATTCTGAACTTATCTACATACATATAGTTCAAAAAAATTATATATTCCTTAATTAACATATTATAATCCATTTTAATTCTCTCCTAAAGTTTAAAGTGAAATTGATTTACTGTTTGGGCTTTAGGCCAAAACCCTGCCTAATAGGCCTATCTGCATCCTTGAAGGTCTAGACCACCCTGTTGATATTTTTGCATATTTTCAAGGTTTATTATGTATATTTAGGTGTAATTTAAATTTAAACACATCCTTGAAATGTCCTATTATCCCCTAGCTCATCTAATCATCTTTTCCCCCAAGACTTGCAGGGTTTGCACTCTAGGAAAGTACCCTTTATCTGAGACAAAACAAAGGGTACTTCCCCTATTTATTCAAACAAATTGGATGTTGGAAGGGATTATCCAAATTTTTTATATTATCTATTAAAAAAAATTCCCTTGATCATATCATCTGACCCTTTAATTCTTTCAAGACCCAAGACAGACCCTCAAGAAGTGACTGTGTGCAGGGTTTAGAACATGGATTGTGTAGTGCATTTGAAAAGGGTTATATGATCTAATCCCTTGATAATAGGGCCTCATGATATGTAGATATACTTTTTAAATCCATTAAAATCATGTTATGCATTATAAAATTTACTAAAACTCCTCAAGTTGTGCCCTTCACTTGACTGGTCAAGGTGCTTGACTGTGTTGTCCTACTTTCAAAGAGTACTTGTAGGTAGTCCTGTATAGTTTAAGTTTCAAACATCATGTATAAGACCTTATTGAATATTTATTATGTCAACCTTAAATAATATATGTCACTCTCTTCATGTTAAATTTATGTCATTCTCAAGAATCATAGTTTCTTACCTCACTGTTATGTCACAGTCAACTATAGTTGACTATGTAGGTAGTCATGTAGGTGAAACTATATGGTTTAAACCTTGTGTGCATGTTTTATGTCCTCCTTGAATTTAAATACACCACACCATAGTTACACTTGTTTAATTTATTCCTTGAGTGAGGCCCGTCATGAAGACTGTCTATCCCAATCTTCATGATAACCCTACAGTCAGCCTATAGGTATCCATTTTATGATGAAGGGAAAGTTGTAGATGGTATTGGGGGGTCATATCCTATATTTGAATCCTATAGATAAACCTTAAACACAATTAGGATAATTTTAAACATTTAATACCTCCTATCTTGAATTCATGTCTATACACTATCACCTTTGGAATGCAAGGTCACTTAGACATTCAAATCTTGTAGATGACAATGAAGAAACTCAGTGAACAAATGGGCATCTTTGGCCCTTTCAAAAACTACCTTACACTAATCATACACCTATAAAATTTTGAAAATATCATCTCTTATGTGTTATATACAAGGTATACTTATTTATATTCTTCAAAGCTCTTGATAACCTTGTCATATGATCTCAACAAAATGGCTAGGTGTTGTATTTTCATGTTTTAGGGAGTTGATCCCTGAATTCATAATCATCACCTTTGAAAGGTTATTCACTCCTTGATTGATAAATAAATGTCTCAAATGTTTCTACCATGCTATAATTAAACCATCAAATACTTCATCAAGACTTTCAAATCATGAAAATACACCATGATTAACATTTTTAACTGTGTGCTAGTACCATATATAGGTAGACTTTACAGGTTATAGGGTAGTGAGGTTGAACTAGTTGGTAGTATGCATGATATATGAGTTCAAAAAGGTTTATATACTCTCAAATAATCTTAATATATCCTTCCAACCTTGAAATGTTTGATTCAGGCTCCAAAAATTCAACTCAATGTTTTCAATCCCCATGTAAGTATTGATAGAAACTGCAAGCCAAGTAGTGAGTGTAAAGAAACATAAAATAAGCATATAATTCATGGATATTCAATAATAACATATTCTCTAAACATCCCCAAATTTAATCCATAATATTATAATACCTAAAAAAATATCAATTACTTTGGTTTTCAATGTGACCTTCTCTCCATGGCACCTGTAGACAAGCATTCATGGTTGACTGACTGTACATGTTTTATATGACTACCACCATAAATATTTTGTGATATTTTGAGGGTCTATTCTGACTAGTCATATGAAAATAACATTTCAAACACCTTTTTGACTCTCCATTTCTCCTCTATAAATGTGATCAGAGCTCAAAACATCATGATTATAGTTGAGAGCAAGAAGAAAGTTGATTGTGAGCTTAGTATGACTGAGTGTTTGATCAAGGTCTGAATTTTTAATGTCAAACATAAAGGTAAGGTGAATTTTATGGGATGGAAACATGGATAACATCATATTATAATCATTTATAGTCCTTGCATAGAAATAAACATTCTATAAATGATGAAACTTGACTTAGATCTCATATGGTGATACCTTTCTGCAACTTGAGTTTTTTTTCCTATCAAAACACTTTGATACATGAAAATAATCATGGGTAACATGAGGTCAATATTTCCATTTCATATAGAGTTAATTCCATCATTTGTATTTTACCTACCTATCCAAACAAGAGTAAAACCTATAAGGTATGGGAAATAGTGAGCAAAAAAACATTGTCAACTTGTAAAGGATGATTCATAAAGCATAATTAACCAATAATTGAAATATTTTAATTAAAATAAATCTATTTGATTTTACTATCACCCCCTAAAATTTTTTGGTCTGAAATTTCTCCAACTAGTCGTACTAAGTATAAACCTGTTGACGAGATATGCGTGTCTAAAAGGGATATGAAGGAGCAAAATGGTTTTTTACCATTTTTTAACACTTTCAAAGATGATCAAATTCTAAGATTAGTCTATGCAATTTTTATATTCACCCCACAAGTTTTTCACACATTTCATCCTCTTTTATAGGCCGTACAAGTGCCAAACTCCTTTTTTAATTATCAATTAGAGAACCTACAAGTTTTAGATGGACTAACATTCTTGATAGGGAATCTGAAAAATTGGATGTTGGGAAGAAAAATAATACACTTATATGCATTAAAAATGATGCCACTTGTATTTGAGACCCCAAAATGACCCTTAGGTGGGTCAAAATGACATATAGACTAATTAAACCATAGGCAGGGCTAAAAACATATGATATTACATTAAATACACCATATAACATTATATTAAACCCCTATAAAAAAATTTACCATAGGGGGGTCGACATATTTTGACTTGTGGTCAAAATGGTCGACAAGACCATGGTTGGTTTGAAAGGTTTGGTCCATGAAGTTAGAATTAGCCCAAAGAGGGAAAAATTGGTCTTAGTAATTGACACAAAGTAGGGTGGTTTTTACATATAACAATTAGCATGGATTAGTTCTATGTTATTGAATGGATTAACTTGGCATGGTCTAAGTGGGATCAGAGTGACTCTAATTGGATTAGAATGTGGTTCAAAAATGAACCTTGATTTGGCATGACTGTGCAAGATGGTTTGAAACATTTGGATTAGACACATGGATTAATCTCAACATATAATATTAAGACAAACTTGACCTTGGCACAAGGATATTTCTCTAGGAACATGTCTAAAACTAAATGGGAAATTCAATTTCAAGTAACAAACTAAGAGAAATGAGTAAACATTCAATCCCAAGTGATAAGCAAGGCTCAAATATAAACTAATTGTGCTTAGAGTTATACTTAAAGAATGAGTTTTGGCCTTAGTTCAAGATGGCAAATTGGTTTGAGACATACAAAAGTAAACCAATCTTAGGTCCACACAAAGGTCAAGAAGTTTATCCAAGTTACACAATCCAAATGTAAAATATGAACACCCAAGCCCAAATTAGGCAAGACTTTGGCATATACCAATCAATTTTGGATCTAAACTTTGCAAGATATATTTTAAACTTGGTATAAAATATTAGGGAAAAAACTAAAACATGTAGCTTATACTAGGATATATTATCCCCACATATTGTTCCCTTGCATATATCCTTACTTGGGGGCACCATCTGTTTATCATTCTATTGAGCCTTCACATGTAGATATTGACTTGGTTAATGACATGATGTCTTCTATTTCTTTTATTTTTAAACTTTATATGTGTTTATTTATTTAGTTAGTTGTTTGTTTGTTTGCCTATTGATTTCCTTTCATTATTGTGCTTTGACTCAGTGTATGTGTGTTCATTAGTTGATTCCTTGCGTATTATATTTGAGTCCATACATATTCATACGTCAACATTGTCATCATGGTTTGTATCATTGGTGCATTATTTTTAATTGTCTATTGGATCAAGAGTTAGTCCTTATGCACATTATGGCCAGGTCATCATGATATTTTATATCATGGTGCATAATGTCATGTACTATAATAAAAATTAGGCTAGTGGATCCTACAAATAATGTAATGGGTAGTACTTCTCCATGTTCACTTTCACAGTTATCCTCTACTCCTTGATCAAATTAACTCATTGACCATTCTAGTTGTATCAATGCTAATTAAGATGACCATCTCTAAATTGGTAGGTACAACTAAATCATCCACATTGATCAATTCTTATTCTTATATTATATTCCTCATTTCATTTTCTCCCTCTTTTAGGAAAACTACATTACCCTGAGGTCCATTTGGACTATGTAGGTAGTACTTGGACACATGACATATCTTAGGTTAGTTCAGCCACCATTATTATTTCATCCCCATGATTGTCTTCTAATCACCTCTTTAATCACTCTGTGCATCCTCTTGTGTATGGTTGTTTGTGGCTTCTTCAATCTTTGAAAAATCATTAGACCATCACACTTACGTTTGTGCCCACTCATCTTTAATCTATGTGATAGGTTATATCCTTGAGTTATGATTTCCAATTCTCCCTATCAGGGAAAAATTGATTTTATTCCACAAGATATTTGATCTATTGGAGTACATCATTATGCCACTGGTTACAACTACCTTTGATAAAATTAGTATTTTAACACACCTGCCCTGCTGGGGCACATCACTGTGCCACTAATTATAATTACCTTTGGGTAAATAATTATTTTAATCAATGCATGAAATAATTGGATCAATTATATTCATCTCATCCATGAGATAGTTACATTATTATTCTTGCTTATTTTTTAGGGACTGTTCATCAATCATATGTTTTGGCCACTCCCTTGAGGGGGCATCGTAGGCTTCCCAAACTTTGTTTGAAGCATCATTCCTCAATCATTATATTTTTTTCCTCTTAATGAATTTTTCATTATTTGAAAAGATGTTACTATGCCTATGTCTTAAAATCCATTCTCAAATAGGGGCAAACTATAGACACTCCTTTTTGGCCGCAATTAGACTTTAGATTGATTTCTACTAAATAATGTGAATTAAGCCTACGAATCGCTAAATATCCCAATTTCATCTTCACATCAAATATTAGTGCCTAAAATCATGTCAATGAAACTCTATTTAAGGTATTATCTTATATGTAATAGTAACCTCCCATGAATTCATCTCCAGTCAAATTGTGATCTAGCAAATTGACAAAATGGCCTTTGGACCAATTAAGCAAGGCACTTAAGCAATTCTTAAAATGTAAAAACCCTAAGCAGAATGAGTTAACTAATCGAATGTAATTAACTGCTTAGATGAAATTTCCATATGAAAATAGTGAATATCAAATTTTTTAAAGGAAATTCCAATAAAAATGAGGTCATGATGATGTCATCATCCTTCAAGTCAAGGAATTGGAAATATCTCTTTAAGGCCTTAAATTCAAAAATGGAGAACCATGCTTAATAAATGGGATCTCTATCCCAAATATTAATTGATTGTCTTCTCCCTAACCTTACCATAATTAAATCTAACCTAATTAAACTTGAGTTAGGGTTAGTTGGAGAACCTATATATACAAGTGCCAAGGCTATTGTTTAACAATCTCTCAAGCCAAAGTTATAATGTTAAATTATTGAGAGATAAAACTTTTTTGTATGGAGTTATAATGCTAAATTATTAAGACATAGATTCACATTCCAAGACAATCCAAGCCAAGCTAAAGGTGGACAAGGAGATGTGATTCCCATAAGGTAATTAGATTGACAAAAAGACTCCATTGCTCACATAAGTTGAGCATGACCATACTCACATGCCAACGAATAATCTCTATTTGAAAATGGAGGTAAAGGTGGTTTTTTGTCTTTATTTATTATTTGTATTTATGTTTAGCCTTATTATTTATCACCCAAGTACTTAGGCAAGTAGTTTCTTTTATTTATTTGTTTGATATTGGGGTTTTACAATTCCATTAACAAGAGAAAACTAACATTTTCCTTCATAATATTATGCTATATTAGTCAGACCCAAAATATGGACATATGGCCAATATTATCATCAAGTATCTATTTTTTAACATACAATAGTAGTTAGCTATTGATACAAAGGAACAATAATATAGTTTGTAGTAGAAGGAGCTTGTTTTTCAAGCTTATCTTTATCTTTAGTAGTAGGAGATGGAAATGAAAGCCAGGTATGAAGAGGATATTTTTTATAGATAGGTTGAATCGAAGGAGTAATAAGTAAATCAAGTTATTTTATAATCACAAAGATAATAAATCCATCTAAACTGGTGTGGAGGAGTTCTTTTATGTCACTAAACCCTTAATCAACCTCTTTATAACCTATTTTGATTTCAAGTCATTTTAGTCCTATTTTGAGAAGACTTGTATTAAATCCATTCAAGAAACTTTATTTAAAATTTAAATCAATTATAAACATTCACTTGCATGAGTCTCAACCCAAACATACCTGGTCTCTTCTTGTATCAACTTAAACAATCAAGAGATTATAAATTATACTTTGTAGCCCTTTCTAGCCTTGTTTTGAATCAAATAGATCTTAATGTGAATATAATAGACTTTTTTAGGTATTGAACATGATTTTTAGGTTAAATATCATGTGTTATAACTTTTATATACCTTTAATTCCTTTGATAAGGTTCAAAACAACAATAAAATTTGTAAAATTCTACCTTTGTAGGCCTAATTAGGTCGAGTTCATTGTGTGACTGTTAGATTTCATATTATATGGTTTTGTACAATCCTAAAACTCCATAATCATTTATATAATTTCAAATTATACAATATTACCAAATTCCAACAAATTTGACCAGTTGGAATTGAAAATATTGACAATTTAGTTTTGGAACCCTAGTTTAGGTTTTATCAGCCCTGTAAGTACCCAAAGCCTTTAAAATGGGTTAATTTTGATTATAAACAATTTCAAACACTTATAAAAATTATTTTAGGTCTGTATTACCTCAATTCATATCTTATAATTATTTTTAACCTTGAAAAATATTTGAAAAGGTATAATTTATTATTTAACAGAGTTTTGGATGATACTTATAGATTTGTGTGTAATCTTCAATGAAATCTTGAACAAGATCTTAACCTCAAGCATCTAAAAATTATTTTACCTACTAATTAGATAATATCTACTATTTTAATGACTCTAATAACTCAAATCCACTTTAATAAATCTTAGAAAACATCACTTACTTATCATTTTGACTATGTATTAGCAGAGTTATTTCACTTTCAATTGTATTATGCATAACACCTTTATAAGATAAGAATTGATTGAATAAAAATATTATTTCAAACAAAAATAATAATATGAATTCATTAACTTGTATTAAGGTCTTATATATTAGATATTATGAAAAATAAAATGACTTTCAAAGCTTTTCTTTCATTCATGAATGAACATTACATCAAAGTTTACACACACAGTCGGAACAGAGTTCTTCCTATTTCTTGATACTTTTCTTAGTTTTATTATTTATACCACTTATGAAAAATTCAAATTCATTATCCTCATGTTCTTTCACACTTTTATCTCTTGAAATTTATTTAACTACTTCTTGATTCCCTCCAACACATGTAAAGGTCTTGACAAATCATTATGCCTAGTCTTTGATCAAAGTTAACATAAGATCCATGAGTAGAGAGTGTTATACAAACAAGAAAACATTATTACACTTAAGTGAACCATATTACATGGAATTACATAAATTGGAATTTATAAAAATATGATAAAACCACTAAAAATAAATTAAAAATTTTGAATTTTCAAATGACTAGTTTTGGTGGGAAAGCTAAAAACTCAATCCTAAGACCTCTTAATGCATCTAAAATTCCATGAATGAATGTTAATTGACCTATAAGTACTTATAAGACTAAAAACACTCTTAAAAAATTCAAAATTAAATTACTTTATACATGTTCCTACATCAAACTACCAGGGTGCAAAAGAAATCTTCATGAGCTCCTGGTCATTGGCTCTCAAATGTTGATGCCATGTTTGATGATCTCTATAGTTGTCATACACATTTATTATTCAATAACATTACCCTTAAATTCTACCAAGTACTAAAATTACTCTTTTTACCTTTATTTTTCACCACTTTCTTCTTAATAATAGCTTCAGGTTGATCTGGTTATGTTCTTAGAAACTGTTGCTCCCACTGAATGGTTTAATTAATTGTGTCTCCAGCTATTTGCTATGATTTATCATATTCCATATAAAAAATTTAAAATAGGATGAATCCAAATATAAAATTTTATTTCTAAATCATAGGCATTTTTTAAAAATCTCCTTATAACCTTATAAGGTCCAATTTTCTTTACTTTTAGCTTGTTTTATTCCCCCTTCGGGAATCTTTCCTTCCTAAGGTGTGCCAACACTATGTAAACTTCAAAATTGACCTCTCTCTTTTATAAATCATAATTTGTCTTATACTTACCTATGTGATCAATGAATCCAATAAGGGAGGTTAGATCAAGTGTTAGAACAAGTAACAAAACTTGAATAAAAACACACTAACATGCTAACACTTACTTGCCTGGATCATAGAGGGAGCATAATGAAAAAAACTAATGGAAAACACAACTAAAATACAAAGAATACCAAATTATTTACCTTGAATGATTCCAAAATATTTTTTGTTTGGCTCACTCGGCTTATGCTCAAAGAGTCTTTGGAAATGGAGCTTGGCTATCTCCTTCTCTCCTTGGCACCATAGTCGGCTTGTGACTTATGCTTGATTGATGAATTAGCTTATGATTTTGGCATTATAAAACTATTTATTTTAATCTTGATATAAAATCATCATTATAACTTTACTCTATCTAATCTCTCATAAATGAGAGGCAAATGTGTGTATTTATAGGTTTAGAAACTAACCCCAACTCAAGGTGAGTTATAGTGTAGTTAAAGATTATAATGGGTTCAAACCTAACCTTAGTGAGTTAATTAACCCCAGTATAGTTAAAATTTGTCAAAACCTCATGGTTTTCAATGAATAATCATGGGTGAGATATGTTTAGATATTTTGAAAAGCTTGACAACTCATAAAAGGTAATCATGAAAACCTAGAATATTCTTGATTTTTTAATTTCCTTTTTTAGAATTTCATTAATTGCACATGGATAATTCAACTAGGCATTTGATTCGGTTTAAAATTTTAATTAAATATAATTAATATTTTATCATTTCTAATATTTTATTTTATTTCATGTGTGCACTTGCCCCATTTAATAGGTTTATAGGGCAAATTGCATGTTATGATGTCATAGGATACTTAGAGATGAATCCATAAGAGGTTTTTATTGTTTATGGTAGAATACCCCAATTAGGGATGTCTCAATAGGATTATAAGCTTTTATGATTAATTCATAAGCAAATTTAGGATGTTCAGTTATTCTTAAGCTTAATTTGCAAAGGTTGGTAGGAATTAGTCTAAATTCTAGTATGAAGCCATTGATGGCCAATTTTAGGTGTTTACCATTTGCCCTTATTTGGGAAGATGTTTCAATCCATAAGCACAGTAATGTCTTCTCAAATAATGAAAAAGGCCTATATACCTAAAAAATGATGATTAAATAAAAATATCCAAATAATGTTTAGGAAGCCTATAATGATGCCCCCTCGAGGGAGTGGTTTTCATATGTTTGATGGACAGTCCCTCAAAAAGAAGCAAGAAAAAGGATGAAATTAGCCCATATGTAGGATTAATCCAAATTGTAAAATGCTTACATGAATTGATTTAAAAATAAGTATTGATTTTCCCAAAGGTGGTTATAATCAGTAAGAAAGGTTAAGACATTGATTTGCCCACAAGTGGTTATAATCAATGGTAATGGCATATGCCCTAGTTAGGGTTGATGAGTCAAAATAATGATTTGCCCATAGGTAGTTATAATTAGTAAGATGACCTAGATTAAAAAATCATGTTTTGATTGTGTCTTAGTAGGGTGGATTGGCAAGCATAACTCAAGGATATAACCTATCATACAGATTAAAGATGAGTGAGCACAAATGTAGATGCAATGGTCTAATAACTGAAGAAGATGCAAACAACTAGGCACACGAGGATACATAAAGTGATGAAAGAGAGAAATAGAAGAATAATAATGATTGATGTGAATGACTTAATTATACCTGGCAATATAGAGATGTTCATCCTTATTAGCATTAATATAACTAAAATGGACAATGGGTTGATTTGATCAAAGAGAGTGGGAGGATTTGCTAAGGGTACCAAGGAGAAAATTTTGTGGCTCTATTTCTTGTAAGACTTCCCAAGATGATTTTTGCTATAACATGTGATAGTATTCCTCATGATATAACACCATGAGAACTTTACCAAAATATGCATAAGGACTAACTATCAATCCAATAATCAATTTAAAATAATGCACCAATGATAAAAACCATGATAATAATGTTGACATATGAATATGGATAGACTCAAGAATAAAGCACAAGGAATTACCTGATGAATGCATATAGACTGATTCAAGGCAGTAGTATTAAAAGTAAACAAATAAGAAAGTGAATAAATAAATAAATAACACAGAGAAAGTAAACAAAGAGGAAAACAAATAAACACACAAAAACCCTGAAAGTAATAGCAAAAGAAAGCATCCTAGCACTGGATTTATCCCATTAGGGTAGATCGAGGATGACTAACTAGGCTTAGACAAGATAAATGTTTTTGGATTTTAAATTTTAGAATGTTTTTGGAATTTTATAGACATCTCAACTCGATTGGAAAATATGAGATACTAAATGGTCCAAGCTCGTAAAATTGTGAGAGCATTCACTTAGGTTACTCATAAAATGGTGAGAGTGTATGAAAAAGGGGGACTTAGTTAACCTCTAAGAGAATCGAGCATGTCTTACATAGTCCCAAAATGACCTCAAGTCATAGTAGTTCTATCTACACAAAAGGCGGGGAGAACCGACTAGGTCACAATATGTTCTCAAATTGAGGTAAATGGCTAGGCAAATGAGAATAGTAATGGCAAGGTGATATAGCAATACATGGTAAAAGGTGTTGTTCCTAATTTGCCCATAGGCAAATATAATCAGGAAACAATGGCATAGGTTTATGATATTAATTTTCCCATAGGCAATTATAATTAGCAACACAATATGGACTACGGATTTGCCCATAGGTATTTATAATTAATATCACCAATCAAACATGAATGAAAGATATCTTGACAAATCCCCTGTCACACTACTTTCATAAACTATCATTTAAACATAGAATTTTGAAACTACTAAAACTAGATAAAAATCCTCTTGTGGAAGGTGTGGGAAAAAACAAATGAACCAAGATGAAAATAGGCTTGGGTAAGATGGTTGAAAATAGGCTTTGGTATAATAGGAATGGCATGGTAGAATAGTATAAGGTATCCCACAGGTTTAGGATTATGATGGTATGATAATTAGATAGAATGGTAAGAAGGTTGCCCCAAAGTGATAAGGCAAGGGTAAATGGTAGGGTATGGAATAATGGCAAGAGGAATGGAAAAATGAAAATGGAAAGGTATATGGCAAATGGCAATGACATGGTAAATGTTTTTGGCCTAAATATGGTAAATGATTCTATTGTTCCTATTGATGTAGAGATACACAACCTGATCAGCAAATGATACAACCAGAATAATCAATCATGTAAATTGTTGTCCCATACCTCCTTTAAATAGCTGATCTATTAAGAACTAGCTACATATTTGGATGTAAATGGTGTTTTTGTGATCTTTATTGGTTGTTGATTCTATTTCCTTCAAACATCAAGATAAGACATCTTTGTAGCCTCTATAAAATAAAGTGAAGCCAAGAATGGTAAATATGGATAAATGTTGGAGATAGGTCTGATTTGGTAATGTATAGGTGGATGATAATGGAATGTATAATGGTTGGGAAACAAATTAATATTGGGTTTTTTAGGCACACATAATGTTGTTAATTTTGGATTTGATAGAACTTTTGATGTGGTGGGGCTGAAGACTTTTGAATATGCTCTCAATAGGACCACTAGATTTTTTTATTATTTGGGCCTAAGAGTAGTTGCCATATGATTATAATGTAGATTGGAAGCTATGTTGATTTCATATTTGATAATGTCTTAATTAAGAAGTGAAGGACTATTATGCTCAGTTGTTGGCACCTCGAAGAGGTTTTCACCAATGAAGTTGTCTTGATTATCTCATAGCACCTCTAAGAAGGTTTCACTAAGGAACATTGAATTTTGACTTTGATTATTGTCTAGCACCTCTGAAGAGGTTTCACTAGAAGATGTTGAGTTTGAACTTTGATTGTTCCCTAGTGCCTCTAAAAAGGTTTCACTAGGAGATTGTTCTTCTTCTACATGAATTTGGTCTTGGATTCCCTAATTTTCTTCAATAGATATGTCACCATAGAAGTAGTTCAACAAGGTGTGATTATGTTGGTCTCAATCAACACTTGTGGGGGATGGAATTTCAATATAATGGCTATGTTAGTTGGTATCAATAGCATGTGGAATGGTAAGGGGATGGGGGGAGGTACCATAATCCTCATAAAAGATACTAAGAGAACTTATGTTAAATCTAAAATAATCATCTTGAAAAACCATAGAAAGATCACAAATATATTCAAATTGATCTACAAGGCATGCATAACTAATTTTTTAATGGCCACGAGCATATTTTGATTCTAAATCTAATTCCAACTCAAGGGACTCTAAATCTGATGTTGAGACTAATGTTGCTTCTAATTTTTATGCTAAATCTAATGTCAGTAAAAGAAATGACCCTAATTCTAATTTTGATTCTTCATCTAATGTGGATGCTACTACAATGATGTTTTGTTAAATGTTTGGTATTAGACAAGTAATGGACTGTGATGGCATAATGAGATTCACAGAGACTAGTTTGTTAAATTGAGACTCATTAGTGAGTGGAAAAAGGTTAAGAGACAACTCTTTAGAGATTGGCTTGTTAAATTGAGGATCTTGAAAAATAGGCATATAGTCAAGTTAATGATTTTCCCAAAGGTAGTTATAATCATTAAGAAGTGATTCAGTAAAGACTGGCTTGTCAGAGTGAGACTCTTTGACAATAGGTATAATATTAAGAGGTGATTCATCATAATTTGACTCATCATAAATGTTTGGCTTAACAAAAACATTGCATTTTGGTTGGTTGTCTTGGCCTTGGTTTACAAACAGTTGTAAAATACCAATTTTGAATATAATTTGGTCCTCAAATGATTGGGTCAGTTGGAGAGGTATTGATTAGCTCAGTTTTGGTTGGATGATTGCCAAGGGTTTTCTAAAGTGGGTAATGGTTGGCAATGGATGAAGGATGATTGGTGATTGGATAATGATAGGGTATTTCAAAGCTTGGTCGTTCACACAAATGAAAGGATGAGGTCATAGAATGGTAATGGTAGGGTGTCATGGAGTTTGGTTACTCTTATGAGCCAAAGGATGAGGTCCTAGAATGGTAATGGTAGGGTGTTATAGATCTTGAGTGATTTCATAAGCCAAACGATAGGGTCCTAAAATGGTAATGTTAGGGAATTTTTGAGCTTGGTTGCTTGTATAAGCCAAAGGACGAGGTCATGAAATGGTAATGGTAAGATGTTGTGGAGCGTGGTTGCTCACACAAGCCAAAGGATAAGGTCCTAAAATAGAAATGGTAGAGTGTTGTGGAGCTTGGTTTCTCACACAAACTAAAATACAAGGTCCTTGAATAGAAATGGTAGGGATTATGGATTTTGGTTACTCTCACAAGCTAAAGGATGAGGTACTAGTATAAAAATGGTAGTCTTTGGATGCAGTGGAGCTTGGTGGCTTGTGCAATCTGAAGGAGGGTTAACAGTATAGGTGGAGGATTGGGTGGTTTTGAAATGATGAGAATTATATGTCAACCTACCAAAATAAGGTATCACCAAATCTAGTGCTTGGCCTTCTTCCCAAAATTGAGGATTGTAAGAAGGATAGGGATTTGTCTCACAAACCACTTCTTTACCATAGGGGTCTTAAACAAAGATAATTTGTGCAACTCTTTTATCATAACTTGGATTATATGTCACTCCACCATAAGTGTAGTTAGACACATTCACATCAATAAAGAAAGCTTCACAAAAAAGCATCGAGTTATACAAACTCCTAAAAATTATGTTCAAAGAATAGATGGTTCAAACTTGGTCTAACTTGGTCTATGGGAGTTGTATCTAAAAAATGGTCTATGTTAAAACTTGGTATAAAAAAAATCTAACAACATATGTATAATTTCAAATGTCTCACACAAAATTCCAAGTGATTGATTAAAAACTAACATGCTAAACTCTAGGTACAAAGTGTTCTAAATAGGTTTAATCTAGGAAAATAAAAGTTACTAGGTAATTTGTCCAAACACGATGTCAAAATCTAGGCTCAAACAAGGCATGTGCTAAGACTTTTGGCAAAATGCAATTTCAAAAGCTAGACTTAAAACAAAGGTGAGATTTGAATCTAACAAACTTAGAACACTTTAGCATAGAATAGGCATACATAATTCAAACATGAACTTGGTTAGTTGACATAAGGCATTAGGCAAAAGGCATATGGAGAGATAGACTATTTTCTCCCAAATAAAAGGTAGAAACAATGATGAAAACTAGGCTCCTTTAAACAAACAAGCTAAACAAAATTGAATGGCATAATCACACTAAACAAAGATCCAAGTAATATTTTTCAAAGTTGGGTAACAAATGAACCTAAGTTTCACAACCCAAAAGAGAAATATCAGTGTCTTAGCCCTAATTTAGCAAGGCATAAATAGAAATCAATCAATTTTTGAATTTGAACTTGGCAAGGTTAATTAAAAACTCAACTTGGGAAACTAGGCATCTTCAAACAACCAGTAAGCTAGAAAAAATGGAATGGCATAATGACACAAGATAAAGATTCAAAAGACATACATGGCATAGGTTCTAAAAAATGGCATAAGTCACAAAACAAACAAGTCTATAAAATAAATTTGAGCAACTTAACAGTGTTATTACTCTCTAAAGATGTAAACAATGGTATGTTTCAAAGACTCCAAGGCATAAACTTGAAATTATTTGGGTAGTGTAACATTACCCATTTCAATAAATTGACACACACAAACAAGTTTGGTAAAAGTTTTTAAGGCAAAGGTGTGTAATAAAATGGCCAGCATAACACCTCGTCAAATAAAGGAGTGACGTATAAACAAAACTTGGTATGACATGGCATAACAAATAAATGGTTTTAGACTCAAAAAGAACAAGCAATAAAAGGATGAAATGACATAGCATCTAAATGTAACATCCTAGATCCTATAACTGACAAGGTTAGTCAAATCGGGTTAAATAAAACTATAGTTTTTGAACATCTAGATTGGTCCCAAGTATGGCTACTGCTAGATATGCAACACATCAATTGAGTTCACACCGATTAACTTACTATGCAAGGGTATATTCCTTTGCATAATGATTCCATCCATGGACTGCTTAGTGGAATCCCTTGGTTAACTAGACCTGACTTGAGTTTTTGTTACAAAAGGAGAGGTTAGTTGCTCAACCCCTAGCTCTCATAGTATGTGTACCTTGATTTATATACCCCATAATGGAGCAAGGTTGAAACACTATCAAGAGATGAAACCTTGGGTCAATACTTCCCTAAATAACTTGTGAATAAGCTATTAACTCCCCTTCACAAGCCAAATTACATTAAAATAAATGACTAAGTGGAAAGACTTTAGAGGTTTTTTTTAGATCACCCAGACCATATGGTTTTTAGGGAGAGCCTAGACAACATTCTTTCCATGCCTTGGACTAGGCACAAAATACAAGTAAAAAGGTGTTTTTGGTCACCCAAGTTCCTTATAGGGGATGTGAGAAGAGCATACACACACACTTCATTTTGCACAAAAAAACACACAAGTAATAAACACTTTCAATAAATTACAATCTAAGTAAATATTCATTTTAGGAACCAAATTAAGATGTGTGATTAAGTTATTTGGCCCCTTGGCTTATTTGAAAAATCTTGAAATAATGTTCACAAATCAACTTAACACAAATTACCTAGGTTTATTTTAATCCCTAAAATCAAATATTCAAGACTTAGAAATTTGTTTTAGGCACCAAAATGAACTGTTAAACCATTTAGACTTAAAAATTCATGTTTAATCCCACATTCAACCTGCAAGGGTTAGAGAGTCTCCTTTTTCTTTGAATCATTTTCAATGATGAGCAAACAATGTTTGGAAATATAGCTCTCTGGTTTCTTGTTTTAAAAACATAAAGACTGATATCGGTCACCTATGATTGATGCTAGTTACTAGGTAACCGATGTTGGTTTGTAATAATTGATACCAGTCGATAAAGACCGAGATCGGTTGCCTATGAACCCAAAGGAAAAACCAACATGAGATAAAAAAAAAATTATTTAGCTCAAATTTAGATAAAAACTTATCAAAACCTATAAGGAGATGATTATACAGGGACTATAAACGTCAATAAAACCAAGAAATCACAAGTAAGAATGCTAAAAAGATTCAAAATGTATGTTTTTAACCTATTTATTCCCCTATAATCTAATTAATGATGGTCACCAAGAATTTATCTAAATTAGGGAGAATTGATGACAATTACAAAAATTGATGTTGGTTATGCTTGACCGATGTCGATCTCTATGTAGATCCAAATGAACACAAAAATTAGAAATATGGAAAAAATAAGGTTAAAACTACAATTTTGAAGATATTTAAACATTCATTTGACAATTTATGAATTGCATCTTGGTCTCCTTAATACATGGGGTACTTAGGGTCCCATCGGGCATGCCAATTGTGATCAATGAATCCAAGAAGGGAGGTTAGATCAACTATTAGAATAAGTAACAAAACTTGAATAAAAACACACTAACATGCTAACAGTTACTTGCCTGGATCATAGGGGGAGCATAATGAACAAAACTAATGGAAAACACAAATAAAATGGAAAGAATATAAAATTCCTTACCTTCCTTGAATGCTTCCAAAAGATTTGTTGTGTGGCTTGCTCGGCTTGTGCTCAAAGATTCTTTATCAATAGAGCTTGGCTATCTCCTTCTCTCCTTGGCACCATAGTTGGCTTATGACTTATGCTTGCTTGGTGGCTTCACTTATGATTATGGCATTATAACACTATTGATTTCAATCTTGCTATAAAACTATCATTATAACTTTACTCTACCCAAGCTCTCATAAATGAGAGGCAAATGCTTATATTTATAGGTTTCGAAACTAACCCCAATTAAAGGTGAGTTAGAGTGTAGTTAAATCTTGGAATGGGTTCAAACCTAACCTTAGTGAGTTAATTAACCCCATTAGAGTTAAAAGGTGTCAAAACCTCATGATTTTCTATGAATAGGCATGGGTGAGATATTTTTAGATATTTACAAAGGCTTGACAACTCACAAAAGGTAATCATGAAAACTTAAGATATTCTTAATATTTTAATTTCCTTTTTTAGAATTTCATCAATTACACATGGATAATTCAGCTAGGCATTTGATTTGGTTTAGCATTTTAATTAATTATGATTACACTTTTATCATTTCCAATATTTGATTTAATTTCATGTGTGCACTTTCCCAATTTAATTTGTCTATAGGCCAAATTACATGTTATGATGTCGTAGGTTGCTTAGAGATGAATCCATGAGAGGTTTTTGTTATTTATGATAGGATACCCCAATTAAAGATGTCTCAATGTGATTCTGACCTTTCATGATTGATGCACAAGAAAATTTGGGATGTTTAGTGATTCTTAGGCTTAATTTGCAATGGTTGGTAAGAATCGGTCTGAAGTCCAGTATGAATCCATTGATGGCCAATTTTAGGTGTCTACAACCCGAACTTGCTTTTATCCTTTATTTTACTTATTCATGCAACTTCTACATAGCTACTATAAAATCTTCACCTTCTATACTTATCCTTTTCTATTTTTCCAAGTTCCTTAATTCATAAAACCCTTTTGGGTGAATACCATACACAATACATAATAGACTAAGTCTTTTAATCCTATTTGTGGAGTCATTATAAGCAAATTATATTAATGTCAATACTTGATCCAACTAATCTGGATGGTTACTTACCAAACTCCTAAGAATGTTTCCCAAGATCTAGTTAACTACTTCAGACAAACCATTAGTTTGAGGATTATATGTTTAACTAAAGTTTAGAGTAGTTCCCAAATTCATCCAAAGAGTCCTCCAAAAGTGACCAACAAACTTAGTATCCCTATCAGATACAATGCTTTTATGAAGCCTATGTGGTCTCACAACCTCTTTAAAGAATAAGTTAGCAATATGAGTTTCATCACTAGTTTTTGTGCAAGGAATGAAGAGATCCATTTTGGAAAATCCTTCAAATACCATAAAGATATAATCATTACCTTTTTGGGCCTTTGTCAATCCAAGCACAAATTCCATACTAATGGAATCCCATGGACTTTTAAGAATTAGCAAAGGCTGATATAAACCTACATTTTGACTTATTCCTTTGGCATACAAACATATCCTACATTTCTAAACAAAAAAATTCACATCCCTTTTCATTCTAGGCCAATAATAATGTGCACTCAACTAGGATAAAGTCTTAAATTGATTGAAGTGTCCTACCAAGCTATCACTATACTTTTCCTTTAGTAGACTATCTCTCATGGAACTTTCTGGAACACATAGTTGGTTACCATTAAATAACAAACTTTATTGTAGCAAGTAGTCCATTAATGGGTTCCTATTTATGTTCATTGGGTCCTCACATGCCTCATATATCTCCTTGAATTCAGCATCTTCTTTGTATAAGTCCTTCAATGATTCAAATCCCAAGATATTTATGTGTCTCCTATAAAATCAAACTCCTCATGCTTAAAGCCTCTGCAACCTTATTGATTTATCCGCTTTTATGCTTAATAATAAAATATAAACTTTGAAAATATTCAACCCACTTAATATGCCTTTTATTAAGCTTATTGTGACTACTTATGAACTATAAATCATGGTTATCAGTGTACAATACAAACTCTTTAGGCATCAAGTAATGACTCCATTCCTTCAAAGCTTGAATGGTGGCATATAACTCTTAATCATATGTTGATTATATATTTTTGGCTTTGTTAATTTTTTCACTAAAATAGGCAATTTGTTTCCCCTCTTGACTCAGAACATCCCCTATGTTAGCTCCATTAGCATCACACTTCACTTAGAAAAGTTTACCAAAATTAGGCAATGCAAGAATAGGTTGTTATGTGATCTTTTTCTTAAAAATATAAAAAATATTTTCAGATACCTTAGTCCATCTAAATGGTTGTTTTCTTCCCTTGATTGTCTCTACTAAAATTTCTTATAAACTTTCTATAAAAGCTAGCTAATCCATGGAAACTTCTTACCTCAAATCCATTCCTTGGAATAGGCCACTCCATTATTTCTTTGACATTTTCTTTGTCAATTTTTAGTCCATCTTTAGATATAACAAACCCTAAATTATCTAACTTTGTTTGCAAGAAACTACATTTCTTGAGATTGATTAGTAATCTCTCTTCTTGCAACTGACGCAATATCATCCTAATGTGCTCAAGGTGCTCTTATTTTTATTGTCTATAAATCAAGATATCATCCAAATATATAATTAAAAACTAACCTATAAAATCCTTAAGTACCTCATTTGTAAGTCTCATAAATTTACTCGAAGTGTTTGTTAGTCCAAATGGCATAACTAGCCATTCATAGGTCCCATCATTTATTTTGAAGGTTGTCTTCCACTCATCCTCTTCTCTAATTTTGATT
This sequence comes from Torreya grandis, assembly GCA_037957365.1. NCBI lineage: Eukaryota > Viridiplantae > Streptophyta > Pinopsida > Cupressales > Taxaceae > Torreya > Torreya grandis. The sequence continues at coordinate 3,432,416 of JARHVA010000574.1, read as the reverse complement.
TGATGGTATCTAATTTTCAATTATATCTTAGAAAATTACTTAGCACCACTCAAACAATCCATAAGGTCATCAATTCTAGGTAATGTAAACCTATACCCGATTGTGATTTTGTTTATAGCTCTTGAATTAGTGCACATTCTCCAACCTCCATCCTTTTTTAGTGACAACACTATTGGGATAACACAAGGGCTTAAACTCTCTCTAACCAACCCATTATCCAATAATTCTTGAACCTATTTCTTTATTTATACATTATCCCTTGGAGTCATCCTGTATGCTACCTTGTTTAGTAGGCTAGCTCTTAAAATAAGGTCTCTATGATGACTAATATTTCTGCTTGGACGTAACTCATTAGACAAGTCATCTACAACTATGTCCACAAACTCCTTAAGAATATTTTGAAATTCTATGGGTAAATCGGTCAAATGAGTAGTTATAATTACTATTTGGGTTTACCAACTAAAGCATAACATCCCTCTTCTTCCTTGATAAGCTATAATAATTGTTGGTGTCCTAGATTGCACCCTAGCTGAGTAAGGAGATTGTTTAAGTCCTCTTACACAAATCTAGTCCAACATGGGACTGACCCTAGGTTGTGGGTCACCTAAACTTGGGTCAAACCTCTGGAAAAGGTCGGCTCCTTTCTAGATCTATCACCTAAACTAGACCTAATATAATAATTGATTTGAAAATGGGAGAAAGAGTAACAACAATATATGAAAGCATATAAAATGAGGTGATGCACCAGTAATTGGAACACTTATACTTTACACAAGACACACTATGAGATATATTCAAGACCAAATAAGATCAGTCCCACATAATTATTTCATAGTAAGGCACTGATCAGTTATCAAACTAGCATGAGAGGGCAGATAACCAATTTCAAGCTAAACAACAAACTCTAAATTGCACTTATAATGACCTATGAGAACTTCCAATAATTTCATGAAGGTGAGAAAACTTAGAAATAGACAAAGAACATACATTCACTTAACTACAGTACATGAATTTCAAGGACACACTTCAATCTAGCTTGCAAAATGATGGAATTCAATCTTTATTGCATCAAAATGTGTTACAGTGTAAATTTTGGCATACCTTAAGCAAGCCAAAACATGTGAGTATGTTCTCTAAAATGTCATATATTTCTTGTCTAAAACTTTTATAGATTTAAAATGTGGTAGAATTTGGAACATATATAGGAAAAAGTAAGAGAGAGAGGGAACTATGATGTATTAGCACAAGTTCAAGGATGTTGACTCATGACCTTATCAATAAGGAATAAAATATGTAAAATAAGTGAATGACCATTGTCCTTATAAATATTCTAGGTCTCCTTATTAGAACCGCATGGCATTATCTATCTGATCTACTGATAAGGACCATGTCTTGGAATTGATATAATTATGCCACATCTACTTTGGGTGGCCATAGGTACCATCTTATCAAAAATGTGACCCTAATGATAGGTGAAACACCTCTCCATGATCATGTTTGCATTTGTATTTGCTCTAATATCAAACAAAGGTCCATTATAGGTGAAAACCAATCTAATTATTGGTTTTCACACAGTCACAATATCTATGAAAACCTGCAAACTACTTGACTTTGCTTCACAATTACTAGTCCATCTTTGATCTTTGTATTAGGCCCTAAGAGACATGTTTTACATCTAAACCCTGTTAGAGCCAAGAAGCTATTATATACGAGGATCCTCTATCTAAAATCAATGATCATGTTAATGGAATGACCCTGCAATAGGGTTGATAGGTTCTAAATTATCAATTAGAGGTCTTATTTAAAATTTAATGGCGATGAAGCCTTATCCTTAACCATCTTGCCTATATGACTATGCCTGTTATTTACCAAGATCTAATGGTGATATGGGTCTTTAATATTTCTTTTTCCTAGGTCAAAAACTAGTTCATCAACCTTCAATAGAAGTTCTTTAGATTTGTTGTTTGTTTATTAGTTGTTGATTGCCAATTTAGACCATTTAGACTGTGCCTAATTGTCTTTGTTATTATTAGTCTCACAGATCCCTGCTATTAGATCTTAACACTTTGACATCCTACACACTATTAGATCTAGATGTACAAATTCATGTGAACCCTTGATTTCCTTTTGGCCAAGATCCTTTGACATATTGACTTGATCTCACACTATTGGATCTAGATGTATGAGTGAATGCAGGGCCTTTATCTTGCTGGGACCCACCATTTGCACTCAAATATCTAACTCATGAGGTCTAAATTTGACATTTTCATGCCCGTATTTGATGTCTGCATGAATGTATTTGACATCTGCATGAACATCATTAGGATTTTTGAACCTCAATGGTTATTTATTGTGGCCTAAATTTGATGTTTATGTGACTGTCAATATTTTAGAACCCAATAGTTATTATTGAGATTTATTTTGATGTCTACACAGATGTCTCCATCTATAATTCAATCTTTGAAAGTTGATAAATTGGGCTAGAAGACTTGCACAGGCATGAAATTTATAGGATATGATCTTTGCATGAAGAATAATGTGGCATTGAAATCCTTTTTCTCATGAGGCTCCCTAAGGTGCATTTATTAAATGCACAAGTAAACTAGTCTATTCCTTTTTGTATGGTGTCTTGGTGATGGTTTGGTTATTTAAACTTTCACATTCCATATTTTGCTTAATCTTTCAACGCTCTGATGATCTTCTAAGGCTCGTGCAACCTAGTTCATGCTCTTGAATGCTTAGACACCATAAAACCTGTTTGAATCCTTCATCTAAAATTATAGACTTGTCCCTTGAAGATCAATTAGATCACACTTTAATCTTATTTAAAGTGTTTCAAAAAAATTTCAATTAGCATGAGATCTTTGGACCACTCATTCCATCCATAAAATATATTCATTTGCTCAAACCATTTCTAGGCAAAGTATATTTATGTGGGCCAAATTTGGTCAATATATTTGGCAACATGGCTGGGCAATATGCCTACTATGATTGAGAACCCAACCATTATTCCTTATGCAATCTATTGGGCATGGAATCTCTACTTTTGCTTCAACATATTGACCTAGATCTAAAACTAGCTACCAATCTTCAGATAACCTCTCTTAAAACAAACAAAGGAACCAAAAAGTAACAAAACAAGATAGATTACCCAAGGCACTTATTGAAGGGAAATATATAATATAAGGTAAAATAACCTATAAAAAGTAAGGACAAAAAATAAATGTGCTAAAATAGCACTTGGAGAAATTTTAACAAAACCATCCTAATATATGTATCGTAAAACTATATGTACCTTTCCTCCAGGATCAAAAAGAAAGTTTGAGAATCCTCCTATAATATGGGATGGGGAATTGAATGAGTCAAACAAATTTTCAACCCTTGGTCTTGATGCCTCCTTCTTCTCTATTGTATTTGCCAACTTCATTGGCATGATATTTGGTGAAAACTAGGTAGCTCCAACTAGGTCAGTTATGGAAATGAACTTTTTTTGCATCCAAATAGCCTCAAATTTATCATATGTCTCCTCAACTACAACCTATAATGGTGGTTCAACAAGACACACCTTCTTAATTTCCATAGTGTCTTCAAAAATACTAGGCTTCTTTTTAGCTAAAATTTCTTCAAGTTCATCCATGAGTTCTACATATTTTGCCCAATTTTAGTCATTGCCTTCCATGGGAAACCTCTTCTCTACCTTCTTAGCTACTTGATCCTTGATCTACAAACTTAAAGATTTGGTAGCCTTTTCAGCCTTAGATAGAGCTCTTGACTAATTGTGAGGAACTTCAACCTCTACCTTAGCCTCATCTTCTGTGTTCACAACTTCTTGGGCACAAAGTACATTAAGATCCTTCATGACTACAGGCTCATGACCAGCAGAAATATATTCACCTTCATGTTCCAATTTTCCAAATTCCTTGCATATGGCATCAAACATTTGACATAAGCCATATTCCTCATGAATGGCACCTTCAAGAGCTATATCTTCATGGATAACAAGTAAGAGGTCTTCATCAAGTATGTCCTCTTCCATATCAAAATCTGCACTAGTAGCTATGGTAGGATCTTTAATGTTCTTTTTTAAAGAACATTAAAGATCCTACCATGACTTGTTCTATGCTTCATTAATGTTATTATTTTCTTCATCCAAGAAGGTAGAGTTACACTTTTTCTCACCAAGGGGAGTTCCTATATTGATTTCTTCTTCATATTCACTCATGATATCCTCTTGATTAGTTATATCTTGAGTTATTTCTTCATCACTTACTTCTATTAAGACAGGCTCCTTCTCAAGAAGGGATAGGGTGGGAGGTTTATGGATAGGTTCATGGGTTTGAGGTGAAGGGTAAGAAGTGATGGGGGAATGATAATTTAGATATGGAGCATGAGGTGTGATGTATTTTTTATGGATGGATCTAGGAATGGAGGGAGCCTTCTTACAACTTGGAACCTTGGGAATGGTTGACTCTCGAAGAAACTTTTATAGGGAAAGCAAGTTGAGTTGGGTAATAGAAAGGGAATCTTATTTTACCAGATCTTCATTTTCTTGATAGCCTTCTTGAGACTCTTCAATAGTAGTAGACTGATCTTCATCCTTCATAATTTAAGTCTCCTTATTATTTTGAGAACATCTTTGGATGGATTTCCAATATGGAAATGTTAGAGATTCCTGATTAACCTTCAAATTTCGGTCCTCCTCCTTTGTCTTTAGCTCCAATTCTTTGATTTTCCTAACTATATTGTCTTGGAATAGCTCCTATTTAAGAAGGTCAGTGGCTTCATGAAGATAGGGAACATAATAGGATTCTTAAGGAAGGATGAAAGAGACTTTCATAAGTTTAGCTTCTCCTTTAACTAGGGCTCCCCAATCTAGGTTTGTCTTACCTTTCCCACTCCATGACTTCACCACTTGATTCTAGTTTGGAACCTTGAAGGACTTCCTAAGGGGTTCTTGAGGAAGATAAGTGGGACCTTGGATCTTAATAGTAGGTTGTTCAGCAACAGTCCCCTCCTTTCTTTGACAATTCTCTTGGATTGAATTCCAAGAAGGGAAAGTTTGAAGAACATATGAAGAACTTGGAACACCAAAAGGGTCACTTGGAATGGTGTCTTATGGAAGAATGGGTAGCACATATGAAGGCTAAGGTGGTATTTATGAAGATACATATGGTTAGAGTTTGACCTATTATTCTTTAAGGCATTTTAGCTTATCCTCAATGTTTTGAATGTAACCACTTACATCCATCATCTTACCTATGAAATTCTTCCAATTTACTCTCTCAAAAGGTGCCCATTTTTCTTTCACTTGCTACAATGACTCCCTCACATGATGAATCAGGTGAGTAGGGACATCTTGACCACAATACTTTTATGAGCACAATCTTAGTACATGCTTTTCAAGGCTCACTAAAATCTACTTAAGTACTATTATGGATGGCTCATGATAGGGTTGGAAAGGGGTAATATTATGATGGGTTTGTTGATATAGGTCCTCATACTACTAGTGAGGATCATAATGTGGTTGATAATGCTCATCATAAGGCTAGTACATATCTTGGTAGGGATGATATGGATCATGAGGAAGGTAAGAGCCATACCCTTGATAATAAGGATCATGAGAAGCTTGACAAGTCTCATCATAGATTTGATAGGGCTCTTGGTAAGGTTGGTTAGACTCATATGGATCATGAGGACCATATTGGGAGTGTTGATACGGAGGTGAATGATATGGGTATTTACCATAGTTATCCATAGCAAATTCATATATCAAATGAGATGTAATAACTGATTATAAACTTCATTAAGACATGCTAACATACTCATAACAAGAAGCTTTATTTGGAGTCACCATTGGTGCTAACTGCTTACTTCCAAAAGATGATCAGAGGAAAGACAGACCAAAAATCTTCCCACTCTTTTAGATTTGGTCCCACTAGGCATGCCAAAACTATTAGTGTCCTAGATTATACTGTAGCTGAGTAAGGAGATTGTTCAAGTCCTCTTACACAAATCTAGTCCAATATGGGATTGACCCTAGGATGTGGGTCACCTAAACTTGGGTCAGACCTCCAGATAAGGTTGGTTTCCTTTTGGATGTATCACCTAAACTAGACCTAATCTAATAATTTCTTTGAAAATGGAGAGAGAGTAATAATAATATATAAAGGCATATAAAATGAGGTGATGCACCAGTAATTAGAACAATTATACTTTACACAAGACACACTATGGGATATATTCAATACCAAAGAAGATCAGTCCCACATAAGTATTTCACAATAAGGCACTAATCAATTATCAAACTAGCATGAGAGGGTAGATAAACACTTTCAAGCCAAACAAAAAACTCTAAATTACACTTATAATGACCTCTGAGAACTACCAAGCATTTCATGAAGGTGAGAAAACTCAAACATAGACAAGGAACATACATTCAATTAATTATAGTACATGAATTTATAGGACACACTTCAATCTAGCTTACAAAATGATGGAATTCAATATTTATTACATCAAAAGGTGTTATAGTGAAAATTTTGGCATAGCCTAAGCAAGCCAAAGTATAAGACTTTACTCTCTAAAATGTCAAAGATTTCTTATCTAAAACTTTCAAAGAGTTAAAATGTGGAAGAAGTTGGAACATATATAGAAAAAAGGAAGAAAGAGAGGGAACTATGATGTATTAGCACAAGTTCAAGGATGTTAACTCATGACCTTATCAATAAGGAATAAATTATATAAAATAGTTGAATGCCCATTATCCTTATCAATCTACCAGGTCACCTTATTGGAACCGCATGTCATTATCTATATGATTTGCTGACGAGGACCGTGTCTTGGAATTGATAGAATTATGCCACATCTGCTTTGGGTGGCCATAGATACCTACTTATCAAAAATATGACCCTAATGATAATCAAGACACCTCTCCATGATCATGTTTAAATTTATATTTTCTCTAATATCAAATATAGGTCCATTACAAGTTAAAACCAATCTAATTATTGGTTTTCACATAGTCACAATATCCATGGAAACTTGCAAATTGCTTGACCTTGCTTCACAATCAGTAGTCCATCTTCAATCTTTGTATTAGTCCCTAAGAGACCTATTCTACATCTAAACCCTATAAGATCTAAGAATTTATTTTATATGAGGATCCTCCATCTAAAAACAATGATCATGTCAATGGAATGACCTTACAACAGGGTCGACAGGTTTCAAACTATCGACCGGAGGTCCTATTTAAACTTTAATGGTAATGGAGCCTTATGCTTAACCATTTTTCCTATATGACTATGCCTATCATTGATCAATTTCTAATGGAAATATGGGTCTTTAATATTTTTCTCACTTGGGTCAAGAACTGGTTCATCAAGCTTCAATGGAAGCTCTTTGGATTTGTCATTTATTCATCAGTTATTGATTTCCAACTCAAACCATCTACACTATGCCCAACTATCTTTATTCCTATTGGTTTCATAGATCTCTACTATTAGATCTTGAATATTTAACCTCCTATGCACCATTATATATAGATGTATGAATGCACATGATCCCTTGATTTCCTTCTAGCTAAGATCTTTTGACATGTTGACTCGATCTCTCACAATTGGATCTAGATGTGCAAGTGAACGTAGGCCCTTGATCTTGTTGGGACCCACCATTTGAACCCAAATCGATGACTCACGACATCCAACTTTTATGTTTTTGTGCCTATATTTGATGTCTACATGAATGTATTTGATGTATACATGACCATCATTAGGATTTTTGAACCCCAATGGTTATTTGTTGTAACCTAAATCCAATATCTACACACCCATCATTTGATGTTCAAGTGATCGTCATTGATGTCTATTTGACCATTAATATTTTATACCCTAATATTTATTGATGAGCTTTATTTTGATGTCTGCATGGATGTCTCCATCTACAAGTCAATCTTTGAAAACTCATAACTTGGTATAAAAGACTCACGTAGGCATGAAATTTGTAGGATATGATCCTAGCATGAAGAACAATGTGGCATTGCAATCCTTTTGCTCATAAGGCTCCCAAATGTGAATTTATTAAATGCATAAGTGAACTGGTCCTTTCTTTTTTAGATGACATCCTAGTGATGGTCTAGTTATTTAAACTTACACAGTCTATCTTTTGCTCAATCTTTCAAGGCTCTGATAATCTTCTAAGGCTTGTGTAATTTAGTTCATGCTCCTAAATGCTCAAACACCATGAAACCTGCTTGGACCCTTCATCTATAATTGTAGACCTATCCCTTGAATATCAATTATATCACACTTTAATCTTACTTAAAGTGTTTCAAAAGCTTTACAGTCAACATGAGATCTTTGGACCACTCATTCCATCCAAAAACTTTGTTCATCTACTCAAACCATTTCTAGGCAAAATATCTTTATGTGGGCCAAATTTGGTCAACAATAACTCCTTGCCACTGGTTAGCAACACTTTAGTATGGTCTTTAGTTACTATAATTTCATATCTTAGTGGAATAAGTGTGTGTTTCTTATCATCCATTTCAAAGGTATAAGTATTAGTCCTCATATTATAAATAGCTCTTTTATCATATTGCCAAGGTCTACCTAATAGAATCTGACAAACATCCATAGGCATTACATCATAAATAAATTCATATCTATAGCTAACTATTTTGAATTCCACCTTGAATTATTCATTCACTAGCTTTTGATGTCCTTTCTATAGCCATGAAACCTTGTAGGGTGTGGGATGAACTAGCTTCTTTAGATTTAAATTTTCTACCATTTTAGAAGAAACTATATTATCAGTGTTCCCACTATCAATTATTACCTTGTATCACTTATTTTTTGTCTTATAATTAGTCCTAAATAAGGTCTTTCTTTGTGATGGTTCCTTGATTTCCTTAGCTAGTTTGATTATCACACCATTAACAATGATTCTCCTACCTCAGGTACATCCTTATGAGATGCACACCCAAAACTCTCTTCCTCTGCTTGAGTAATTTGATTCCTACCCTCTATCTTTGTATAAGTTATTTGAGGGTCTTTGGGCACTCATAAGACCTGTCCTACATACTTATTTCATTTAAAACACTTACCCTATAATCCTCTATATTTTCCTCTAGTGTAAGGTCTTCTACCTCTGAATGTATAACCCAATCTTGTAGCTTGATTTGAGGTTTGAGAGATACTATTAGATACTTTACCATGAGTTTTTATTTGATTTATACCTCTATGTTGCATTCTTCCTCTAAAAGTTTTGCCCCTTCTTCTAAAATTCAAATTTTACCTTCTAGATAGTTTTTCCTCTATCTTAAGTGCATCTTGATATTCCTCCTCTACTATCCTTGGAGACAAGATATTGATCTCATATAAGATATTAAAGTTTATCTCATTGATATACCTAGTAACCTTTTCATCATCCTCCTCAATGTGACCTACTCTAATAGTCAATTTGTAAAATTCTTTTATATACTCTTTCACTATCAAGTCTTTTGTTTCATATTTTTAAGCCTCCTGAATAGATTGGTTTGTTAATCCTTGGGAATTAATTTTCCCTTTAGTTTTGACACCATCCTATCCCATAACTTTATCTTTTCCTTTCCTCTTCTTCTCCTTTCCTCATATACTCCATCTCACCAAAGGGATACATGCCTCTTTAATCTTGTGATCGTAAACTTAACCTTTTTTACATTATCCATTTCCTCATAATAAAATTATTTATCCATAACTTTAATCTAGTCATCTATATCTTCAACATTAAGGTTGACCTCATACATAGGCACCACAAACTTGGGTTTTGAAGTAATCCCCATGATTGCTCTTATAATCCTCTCTTATGCTTTATATTTTTCTCTCTCTTTTGCAACCTCTTATTTAGGAGATTATTAATCTCTATCACTCACATCTTCTATATTAATAACTCTCATTTGATCTAATTCCATAGCTTAAATTCTTGCCTACAATTATTTTACCTCTGCCAGTAATGTATCCATTGCTTGTAACCTCCTATGAGCTGTTGCAACTCCACATCCTCTAGTTGCCATCTTGTTCAAGGTTATTTTAACAACCTTTTAATGTCATTACTGATGTATTCACTCTTTAATCTTTCCTTCTTTTGGTACTGGTACCAAAAATTGGTTTGGAGGAATCCTTCAATGTCACTAAACCCTTAATCAACCTCTTTATACCCTATTTTGAGTTCAAGTCTTTGTAGTCCTATTTTGAGAAGCCTTGTCTTAAAAATAATAAATAAATTTTATTTATAAGTTAAATCAATTATAAACATTCACTTACATAAGTCTCATCCCAAACATACCTAGTCTCTTCTTGTATCAACTCGAACAATCAAGAGATTACAAATTCTACCTATTAGCCTTATAGCCCTTTCTAGCCCTATTTTGAATCAATTTGCTCTTAATGTGAATCTAATAAACTTGTTTAGGTATTTGACATGATTATTAGGTTCAATATCATGTTCTCCAACCACTTTATACTTTGAATTCCTTTGACAAAGTTCAAAACAACAAGAAAATATGTAAAATTCTACCTTTGTAGGCCTAATTAGGTCTAGTTCATTTTGTGACTATTAGATTTTGTACTATATGGTATTTTACCATATTAAAACCTGAATAATCCTTTATATCATTTCAAATTATACAATATTACCAAATTTCAATAAATTTTATTGGTTAAAATTGAAAATATTCACAACTTAGTTTTGAAACCCTAGTTCTGGTTTTATCAGGCCTATAGGTACCCAAGAGCCTTTAAAATGGGATAATTTGAATTATAAAAAAATTAAAACACTTATAAAACTTATTTTAGGTACCTATTACCTTAATTAATATCATATAATGATTTTTTAACCTTTAACAATATTGACAAAGGTATAATATGATTTAGTAGAGTTTTGGATGATACAGGTTTGTATGTAATCTTCAATGAAATCTTGAGCAAGATCTTAACTTTAGGCATTTAAAATTTGTTTTCCATAAAAATTAAAGACTCTATATTATTTTTATGACTCTAATAACTCAATTCCATTTGAATAAATCTCAGAAAACATCACTTGTCATTTTAACTGTGTATTAGCAGAGTTGTTTCACCTTCAGTTTTATTATGCATAACACCTTTATAAGCTAAGAATTGATTGAAGAAAAATATTATCTAAACCAATAATAAAAATATAACTTCATTAACATGTATTGAGGTCTCATATATTCTTTAAAAAATACTTTCAAATCTTCTTTCTATCATTCATGGATGAACGTTACATCAAAGTTTAAACACACATTTAGAGCAGAGTTCCTCCTGTTTCTTGATACTTTTATTAGTTTTCTTCTCTATACCACCTATGAAAAATTTTAATTGATCCCTCTCCTCATGTTATTTCACACTTTTATCTCCTAAATTTTCTCTAACTACTTATTTATTTCCTCTAATGCATGTAAAGGTCTTGACAAATCATTCTGCCTAGTCTTTGATCAAAGTTAACATAAGAACCATGAGTAGAGAATGTTATATAGCCAAGAAAACATTCCTACACTTAGGTGAACCCTATTACATGGAATTATGTAAATTTTTATTTACAAAAACATGATAAAACCACTAAAGAGAAAGAACAAAAAGTAAATTTTCAAATGACTGGTTTTGGCAAGAAAGCCAAAAACATAGTCTAAGCCTCTTAATGCATCCAAAAGTCTATGAATAGATGTCTATTGACCTCTAAGGATTTATAAGACTCAAAAAACTCCTAAATAAATCCAAAATTTAACTATTTTATACATGTTCCTACATCATAAACCCATTTATTATCACATTCAAAATCCTAAGCTTCAAGCAAAGAAAACCTTCTAAACTTTCAAATAAGCCTCCTTGTTTCAAAATTTTAGTTTTTAGAGGTCTGCATCCTTTGGAGATCCTATACCTTTTCAAACTTAGTATATTATCCCTCAATAATAGCCCTCTCAAAATCCTATTCTTTTACAAAAAAAGTAACCATGATAGCCTTCTTGGACCAAGCATCCCAATTTCAAGATGCCCAACCTTGTTAAGGCCACTCCTACTTCATCAGTTGAACCCTCTTGCCCTCCCACCATATCCCTTTTCAAAGGAGGTTCTAGTGTATGGAGATAAAATGAAGACCATTTAGGTGAAGAGGAGGATATCTCAAGTTAATATGATGAGGAAATAACTATTGACACCCCTCTTTATGTCACTAAACCAGAAAAAATCAGACTTCGAACAATAGAAAGAAGATAGTCTTGATGAAGAGAAGTCAATTCTCTCTAGTCAAAAATGCATTTAGGGGCATGATCAAGATGTTTTTTGGTAAAATAAACTTCCATTCATCATGGAAGAGGAATAAAACCAATCTATTTGGCATGAATTTGATCTCAATGAGGAAGAAGTGGTCCCTGAAGATGAAGGGTTAAAATCTCTTCATGAGGTAGATTTTAAAACTTCTAACATGCTCAAGGAACTCTCTCTCTCTCTCTCTCTCTCTCTCTCTCTCTCTCTCTCTCTCTCTCTCTCTCTCCCTCTCTCTCTCTCTCTCTCTCTCTCTCTCTCTCTCTCTCTCTCTCTCTCTCTCTCTCTCTCTCTCTCTCTCTCTCTCTCTCTCTCTCTCTCTCTCTCTCTCTCTCTCTCCATTGAATAAGAAGCAAATGCATTTCCTCCTACTCAAAAGGAAGAGTTCAAGCAGGGGAGAGAGGTTGGGACTGTCAACTTATTTGATGAGATGCCACTTTCCATGATGGAGGAAGACTTTGAAGATGAACAAAGCATCAAAAAGGAGCATGTGCTTCAATAAGAAGATTCTAATCATCTCAAGATCAGTTTACAGACATCAACAAGTGATGGGGACTTACAGGTACTGTTTGAGATCTTGGAAGTAGGTTATGTTCCTCTTAAAGGGGACTGTAGTCTGACTAAGACTGAGGAGTTCAACTTTGGAAAACAAATCAATAAATAAGAGAGGGTAAGTCCATTAATTCTATCATCCCAAGAGTCAGGTTTAGTTAGTACTAACTTGTTTGATATTTTCAATGTTGGCTATCAACTCCTAGATAAGCCTGTAGACACTTGTACACTCTTGGAAGATAATGCAAGCCTATTTTGGTATTAACCTTTTAATAATCAAGATTCATCTCCTTTTGATGCCAATCACTCAAGCATACCATGAGATTCACATTAATTAATTTAGTTTAGTCAACCAATTTGTGCAAAAATGATAATTTATCATAAGGTTGAGGTTGTTGATATGAATACCACTATAGAGGGATGTCCTATCAGGTATCTAGTCCATTTTAAAACTAAAAAAGAGAATCTACTAGTAGTCATGTTCATTACAGAGCATGAAGATGAACCCAAACACATCCAAAGCCAACACAAGCATTTACTTCCAATCAGGTTCAACATTGAAAATGTGGGCAAGACTAATTTTGAAGAGGATGAGTCCACCAGGTTTAGCATATAATTATTCTCCTTATATTTTCTCATAGTTATCACCAAGATTGTTGAATATATAAGCTTGGTAAGGAAAGGTAGCTACTTTGATCTACCAATTAATGGGTTTGTCTAGCGCATTCATTTAAATTGGTTAGACTAGGTTAGTTTAGGATAGTTGTTCTTTTATTCTTCCAAGTGTTGTTACACAATCTTCCTTTATAAATTTTTCTCACCTCTCCAAGTATTATTGGACATTATCATTAGGTAGTTTAGTTATCTATCTTTCCCTATAAGTGATGTTAGCATAATTATTATTGTTTATTTTCTTCCCCTACTGTGTGTTGAGAGTATTTTTAGAACTATTAGTTTTTTATTTCAAGGCATTGAAGCTATGATTTCACTTTCAAATCTGATTTATAATGAAGCTCATATGACTCCATTCCCAATGGACTTCACAAGCCAACTAGTATCTTTACTTTATAGGTAAGTAAACCCTATAAGTCACTAGAAATGTTGATATTTTTGGCCTCTTAGGCCAAATATCAACCTCTATCCTTTAAATTTTCATTATTGCAACATTTCATCAGTGTAATAATTTAAAAGTCATTATTTGTTTGTGTCAAAAGGGGAAGTCATGCAAGGGTGTCAGGAGTCTTTGTTTTAATGTCACATTAACCTTTATGGGGGATTGCTTGAGTGCTAAAGGAACACCTTCTAATCTAATATTATCCTTCTAGAGGCCTATTTGGGTATGATTTAAATGGGTAGTGTGTCTATAAGAGGTTACACATAATCATTAGTGTGATGTTCAAAAAGAAATTCAGATTTTCATGTCATGTCTTGCATTGGCCTATGCACTAGCCTTGTTTGGTTTTATTGCCTAGAATAGTTTATGTGTTACTCCTAATGTACATTCTGTTCATTGAACCCTAAATACCTTTCACAATGCTCAAGAACTAAAGTAGACTCAGTCCTCATTCACCCTTCATCCCCTCATGATTCCATATGGACCTCTTATGAGAATGATGAGCCACTATCAAGTCATGAATGGATCCCCACCATGTTTTTAGATTTATAGTTCATTCTAACATTCAAGAGTGTTTCAAGGGTATGTGTTGTTGATTACATCCATGGAAATTGTGCTTGATGCTCAAAATTAGAACATAAAAGTGAGTTTAGGTTTAAGTTAAAGCATATAAGGGCAAAGTTGTAATTTTCAATGCCTCAAAGGGAGATATTACAGAGTTATGGGGTCTTCAAAAGCATAAAGGGGGTCTGTAATTAGTGTTAAGTGAAAATAAATTATGAAATCATGGCTTTAAAATGGTCTAAGGTGCCAAAAAATTACATTACATTGAGTGGAAAAAATATGGGTTTAGACTTGGGCTTCTTCTTATCTTTCTAGGAATGCTCTATGTTTTCCTCCTTATTTATCCATTTTGACATGTGTATGAATGCCCATGTATGATTGGGGCCCCTTTTTTAGAGGAAGGGGCCCCTGTTGCCTTCTTCACATTGCATTGGAGGTATGATTATATTTGAACACTTTAAGGAGTGTCAACATGCTACATGTGGGATATTAATCCTAGTGTTTTTAAAGTTCTTATTGAGCCCAAGCTCCAAGCATCCAATTTCCAAGAATGAGCTACAATTTCATGACCCAAGTCAAGATCAGATATCCTACACATCTACCAATCTCACTCTTGAGCTATCTGACTGAAGCATTGGGCATAGATTGTTTTTATGACTAAGTTGAGATGGAAGTGCATTTATATATAAATATCTCAAGAGCTCTCCCTACCATCGATGTGGGACTAATGTCCTTAAGCTCATTGAGCTCGATCAAGCTCAAGAATTCCATATTATAACTTCAAATTCATGAATTAAATATCCCTAAAGCTTGTACAAAGAATGTCCTTTACCATTTATAAATATCCAACCATCAGTACATTGAATGTTAATGAGCTCACAATAAGAAAGATAATGGGTCGAACTCATCAAGCCTAAGTTCGATCATCCATAAGCAAATTTGGGTATGTTCAAATTATTTGTCACATATAGACTATACAAATAGGCAAATGAATATTTGTATGCTAAAAGTCTATATTGTTACTTGGTCTTGTATGGATCATTTTAATTGATTGAAGGTTAAGCATGAAGGCTTGCAATGGGGAGAAAGCAATGCATAAGACTCATGTCAAGTAATATAGAAGAAGCCTAAGACTTTGATTCAAGCTCGATTCAAACACCAAAGTTGAAAAACATGCATAAGATTCATCTCAAGTCGGGTATCCAATTCGACTCAAGCACGAATGTGAACTTGAGCTCATCCTCAAGCTTAACTTTTAGTTTTCATACTATGTCATTCCTACCTAAAACCCTAAACTTGAGGTTATCTTGTTGAAGGCCTACCAAGGTTAAGGTTTATCACAAAGGATATGGGATGAGTAACTCCTAAACAACTATCCCAAAATTACTATGTGATCTAGATTCAAAAGGTAATGGCAAGGTTAAGGTTTATCACAAAGGCTATAGACCTATGTATGAACAAAATGGAAGACACAAACTTATTTGTAAAGTTCGTGGAGGCTAAGCATGAAAGTTACAGATCTAGAGAGGTCCAAACATGGAATTTATAAGTTTAAGAGCATTTAAGCATTAAATTTGTAGGTTTTATAGCCCCTTAAGAGCCCCAAGATTAAGCATAACCTTAAATGTATAAAACAAGCTTGTAACATGTTTTGTAGCTCCAATAATATTCTAAGGATGGTAGTTTTTCCTTCAAATGCACATTTAATGGGACATTAGGGGCCAAATGTGGTATAGTAGGTTTTGTGGGGGTTGAATGGGATAATAAATGCAATTTATAAATTTTTATGAGGGTTGAGACATGTTTCTTCATGACATTTAAGGGTGGAGGGAAATTTTGGCCTACCTGCTCCCAATCATTATAAGCATGAGAGAGTGATTGATGAATTAGTGTCTTATGGAGGTAAATATGGACCTTGACTACAAGAATGTAACTACCAAATGGGAGGTGGTTGGCTAAAACAAGCGTACATAAGATCCCTAAAAGTCAAACAAGATTAGTAACAACCCTTCTACACCACACTCCCATTGAGGATCTTATGCAAGCAGGCCAAAGAATGTTGAGGGAGGCTAAATAGATGGATCTCCATTATCTTTTTGTAGTTTTAAATTTAAAATAAATTTAACAGTTATATTGGTGAGCTTTAGTTCTCTTTTCCTTCCTCTCTCCTCTTATTCTCCTACATGTAGGTTTGTAATTGACATTGTAAAAATCCCTCTGCTTGGTTGTAGCAATATTTTTCCATTTTGAGTTCTATTGTACCAATTCAAATGACTTGGAAATAATAAATATTGACATTTCCTTCTTCAATAAATCTTGAATTCTATGTGAAACTTCTATGGGTTGTTGATCTTCTTTGTGGTAAAGTTTTCTCCTTTGATTGTTGTCCAACTTGCCTCACCTTCATGTAAGAACCCACTCTTTTTTAGGTCATACATTGTGTTATGTCTATTCTATGTGTGTATTAGATATGGATAGGCCTTCTTCCCTTATGAACCACACTAGGTTGAAAACCTTTATATGAAACACTGATGCAAGAGAGATTAAACTTTAAGATTATGCACATAAGTCAATTTTATAGGTTTCATTGTGCAATTTTGAATAAGTAGAGGAGATATACTTTATAATGCATCACCCCCATTTTCAGCTTTGTTTAGTTGTGTTTCTCTCTCTCTCTCCGTTTCCCTCATTATAATGGTAGAGTAGTTTAGCTTAGGTGATTCACTAGGGGAACTAGTCTTATCTGGAGACTCACCTTTCATACAATGTCACCCTTAGCCTAAGGGGTGTTTTTATTTTTTCAATTGGAAGGAGGATCCTTGAAACCACTCCCCCAAAGGGTGCATTCCAACTTGACAACTACCTATCATGTTGGACAAAATATCTATGCATCTTAGTGTTAGTAAGAATTGGCTTAGAAAACAAACTATATGAATGTTTTGTAAGTATAGAGTATGTCATGCAAGCCCTACAATACAAAATGGAAAACATCCCCTATTATAGAGACATCCAACTTGACCATCAATCACTTGATGCACTACCATCTGAACCTATGGATATCTCCTCTACTCTTGGCCATATCATTATGGAGATTGTAGACATGAAAATCAACAATCTAGACTTGGATGAAGACATGAATGCATCTATAACTTTACATGATAATCAAACATTATATTTTATAGCTTCTCTTCCAAATTAATTAAGAGAGGTATACCAAATAATAAATTATGTAAACAAAACCAATAATAGCCTCCCATCTTCAATCAATTAGCCAAATATTAGTAGCTCACCCATCAATGAATAAAACACAAAGGGTTTCTTTTTTCTATGGCATTTCCTTCTATTTTCCCAATAGTAATTACCATGTATTAACAACCCCATATTAATAAATTCGAACTACATGAGTATGTTATGAACTTATTCAGGTATCAGGACAACTGTTTTGGAAGCCATCCATGTTTTCACTAGTTCTTGTTAAACATAATAATGCACACTGAAGATAAACAACATCTACAATATTTATAAATAAATATTGAGGATAACTTGTCAATCACAATTTTAGACTTGTGCCAACATCTAACACACTTGATTCAATTATTATAGATCAATTAATTCATTTTCGATTAATGTTTGTAGGTACACATTCATTTTGGTCCAACTGTAGAAATGAAGTGATGTATGTGATCACACAATTGGATTCCCAACACTATTATTCAAGTTGAGTGCAATAAGCACTAAGATCCTAGATCTACATAACATCATGCCAAGGGCCCCTCTTATATCTCCCAAGTAACAACTATCATTTTAGAATTCAAAACCTGATTGTAAACCCACATCTTGCATCTTCATACATGGATAAAAGATTTGAAATCTTTCATGAAGAAATCCTAGATAAACATCTGCAAATCAAGGACTATTGGTATAGGTATTGATATTTAAATTTTCTTTCATTAGTCTCAATACATAAAAACAATCCCTACAAAATAATAATTCTTTAGTTTATTTTTTGTAAAGATGTACGAATGACAACACAAAAGATCTTCACACATCCATGGATTTATATGTATAGAAAAAGCATTCAACATTGATACATTATATTGGGAAGACCCTTTTCAAGTAGATTATCAAAGTTATTCTTTGATCACTACACAAAAACATGGAATCTACATGACACTAACATAATAGAGTACATCATTCTAGTCTTGATGACCCATGCTTGCTCACCATAAATTAAATATTTAATGCCAGTACTCAAAAACAATATGAAGATCTTGTAAATTTGGTTCAACATCACAAAAACACAGTGATTCTACATGTTTATGGAAAAGAGGCACTACTCTATAATGCCAAATATAAATTCCCATGGCCATTACAAGAAAATTCAAACATCTTAATCAATTATGAAGGCTGTAAAACTTACCATCTAACTAGTAATTATGAAAGAGTGAACATCCACAATGCAAACATGATTTCAATATGGTGTGAAAACATTGATTGTCAACAAGTTGTCTTTCGTCACATTGTGATCAAATATGTATCAAAGTATGCAACAACATCTGAAAAAAATATGAAAGTTACCACCATGTATTAACTAGAATACTAACTATAATTGAAATTGAAAACCCTACAATGGTTGTATATTGTAAGCTCCTCATAACATCAATTATCTACCATGATAGAGGGGCATAAGAGACATGTCACATGTTTCAAAAGCTCCCTCTAATACTTTGTAACCAAAAAATTGATACCCTATTTGTTGGAAAAAAATATTGAAATGTGTTTTTCAAAACACATCTAAAGAAGGAAAACTACCATCCTTCATTGACGCATATATAAATCACCCTTGTTTTCTAGACACATTGCCTCTCATTGAGACCACACGAACATGATATTTTAACAATCAAAGGAAAACTACTCAGTGGAGAAATGGAACAATTTAAACAATTATTCACATATTCCCTCATTTCTCTTTTATTCCTCTTATTGATTCACCATCATATGAAGTTTTCTATTAGGCAGAGCTCTTAATTTATAAACCATTCTATAACATTACATTTGGAATTGGTTTAACTTGGCAAGACATTATTACACATTGGGAATAAATCAAAGATTCCCACACTTCATGGCATATTGAGTGAATAACTACAGAAGAAAATAACACTGTTGAATCAAATTATGATGATAGTGGCATATAAGAAGATTTACAAATGGAAATGGACATGCATGAATGAGAACTCTTGTCCTACATGCACCCATTAAGCAACACTAAAATAGATGGTGTTGATGTGTTTAGGCTTCATGACTTCGGAAAAAACCACAATTGGAACCATTCTTAGGTATTAATCAACCTACACATAACAACATCACAATTTATAGATCATTAATGTAGAATCACCCAAATTATAGATGTTGAGTGCTCAAGAAAGCCATTTCGAAATGAGTTGTAAAGTAACCAACAAATAACCTTCAAAATTGTTCTACACCATGCCCATAAAAACAAGTGATTATTTAAGTAACAACAGGTAGAGGTAAATCATACTTGATTAGAAACATCAAATGTGGCCTAAACAAACTTGTAGGCAGAAACAACTCTCCCCTACTTCTCCTTGCTCCAATTGGCATCACAACATTTAACATAAATACATCAACAATATATTCAAGCCTTCACATTCTTATCTAAGAAATTAAGGCACTTGAGGGACAAGCACTAAAAAATTTTCAATAATAAATGAGACTTATTTAATATGTGTTCATTAATGAAATGGGCTTCATAAGCCCAAAGATGCTTGACAATATAAATAGTTGATTGTGTGAGGCATTCCCTCAAAATAACAATAAATATTTTGGTAGTTGCTCAATTATACTTGATGGGGACCTAAGAAGTTTCCCGCTATAAATGACATACCAAGGTATGCATGGAAGTCATTTGGTCACACGATGTGGCAAACATTTCACACAAATGTAACATTACACACAAATTTTCATCAGCAAGGATGCACAACAAATCAATGACTATTCAAAAATTTAGTAACCAACATCAAAAATGTAAACCCAATAAAAGAAGACTTAAATATGTTCATGTCAAGCATAGAGTGCTTCATGTATCATGTTGGTGTGAAAATTTGTTAGGGGGATAAATTAATGACTTCATGTCAATAGTGTGGGAACAAATTTTCTCTCTTATTAGTAGGCAGAGCTACCTTTATTGAAAGCCAAAATAGGAAAACAAGAAATATTTACCAACAAAGAAATGTAAATCATGTGGGTAGTACTTCTAACTTGAAAGTATGAAAATGAGTTTTTAGAAAGGAATGTGTAAAGAGAGAGAGATATAAAATGGATAAGTTTTATGCAACAAATTCGCCAAGTTAAAAAATGAGACTAGATGAAAGTGTTGAAAGAAAATTTGACTTTCAAAGGGAGGAAATATCTTTCATTCAATGGGTTGAAAAGACATAATCATATCCATAGGGATATGAAACATACACCAGAAATATACTTAACTCTGATAACATAAATGAATAGCCCTATGTATTTTCTAATAGAAATAACAAAGATGTTGCCTTTATTCCCACCAAGATTTCATGTGTTGAAAATATAAATCACAAATCTAGATAAAAAATTTACAAATTAATTTCTTATTTAAAACAGTTTGAAGTTGATAGCAATATCAATGAGAATCAAATACGTTGAATTAATCAAAAAGACATAATCTAAAAGAGATTACTAACACAAAGTTTAGGAACACCTCTTTGTATTGATTTATGAAGATTAAAATATTTGATCTCCCTTTACAAAGCTTTGCTCAAAAATATATCTATTTTAACCTTGAATATGAAGGCCTAACTTTTATTTATAGTCTAAAATGGGTGCTTATGTTGTAAAATAAACATGAGAGGAAAACATAGAAACACTGAAAATAATTCCTCTTTCTTCTTGTTGCTTCGTTGATAGTTTTTTCCCTTTCAAAAAATTATAAAATATTTTGAAAAATACTCTTATCAAATATTCATCTGGTCCATCTGTGTACTTGTAGGCAATGTCCTTCAAGTAGGCTAACTCTTTCATTTCCTAAAGATTGCTTTGGAGACTGTTTATCTTTATGATAAGATTATTCGCATTTACTTGGCATTTGGCTAACTGATGAAGTTCTTGATGACCAAATGCTGATGTGGAATTGAAAATGTCTTGAATTTACTCTTTGAATTCTCCAATCATAGCTTCAATTGAAAACATATTCCTATTTTAATCTTTGTCATTGACAAAAGGACAATTTAATTTCTTGACCTCAGTGTCAATTTCTATCATCACCTCACTTCCAAGTGACCTTGTATTGTTGAATTTCTGAAGACACTCTTGAAGATACTAGATACTAAATTTTGTAGCCCAAAGGAATTCAATTTGATAAAATATTTCTTCTTTATTGATAATTCCTTTTTCAATAAGGTCAGCAGAAGGAAATTTTGAAAATTTAACCAACCTAAGAAAGAAGTCTTCCCAATATTGTTTTTCTTCTGTGTATCCACTTTCCTTCATCATTAGTTGGTCACATTGTGACCAAATTTCAGATATCATTGTTATCATGGAGAGAATTGCTAAGGTTCTTTGATCAGTAACCATTTCAATCCAATATTTCACTATGTTGCCCATTTGACCTAATTTCTCCAATGTCTCAGCATGAAGACTTGATGACGAAATAATTAGTTGAATTGGTCTAATCAATCTTTGTATCATTGAATTCAATTGTTCTACATTTTCCTTCAGATCATCTTTCATTGCTTCATCTTTAACCATTTTTTAAAAAATGGTACCAATCATCAATTGTATGTCTATTTTCATCCCTTCTCTAGTAGACTTTCCCAAATAAACCTTGGATACCTGATAGTCTTCAATTTTGATTTCTGACTTATCTATTTCGACAATAGGAATTGCCACTTCTACATACTTCTCTCCCTTTTTATCTGTTACCATTCATGAAATTATTCTCATTTTCTTTGGCCTCTTTGAGAAAGGAATTATTAAAGTTTCAAAATATATCTCCTTGGATTAAATAACTTTTCTTGTTTTCTTCACCATCGTGGACAACCAATCTAAAGTTTTTGTACTTGAAAAAGTAGGTGGGATAGAAGTTGAGACTAGTGGAACAAGCTTAGCTAGATTTGAATAAGGTGATTTCTTAGTTGTGGCATCTTGAAAAGATGTTCCTACTTTTTCTTATTTACTAATTTTATCAATAGGATTTCTTGGAGAGGAGATGAGAGGCAATTAAAGATTCTAAGGAGAAGATGAAGAGATATGAGTGATCTCTTGTAATGGAAAAGTAGATGACATAGGGAACATCATATCATTTGAATCTAAAAATTGTTAGGTCGTATTCTCTATAAATTCTTGAAAATGTAGGAAAATATCAACAGGAATCTCTTAAAGAATTAAAAGACTAGGAGAAGAAGAGACATTTTCACCTAACCTCTTTATTTTGAGCTTGAGAATCTTTTGTGGTTGAACGTCATGTAAAATAGCTTCTGGTTTAGGTGCCTCTTCTATCATTTAGGGTTCTCCACTCAGACCTATTTCATCTACATTTTTTATTCATCATGTTGATTGTAGAAGTTACAAATTCATCTTCCTCAGGAGGTGTAGGGAAATCAACATTCCCAACATCTATTCCTTTTCTCTTCAACCACCTAAGAGTTTTGTCAAGTATTGTTCTTGTTCTACTTCTGAGAGAAGTATATTCCTTCTTATCCTGATGGACTACAGGAAATGGATTTCATGTGATGTTTTCTTTTTCAAATATGGGGTTCAATGTGACCCCATAATCCACCAACTATTTTAGTACTTTCATTATGTCAAATTTGATTGTTTGTTTCACATAAACCATGAATAATATTTAATCCTTATTACTTTCTCATTGTTACAATGCATCCAATAATCCTCAAAATGCCAAAGATGTTGATATGAAGGTCCAAGATTGTGCTCAATCAAGCCCCTAATGTCAAATTCAAACCTGCTCTCAAAGGTCCTGAGATTATTACGAAACATGTATTGTTCAATTATCTTGGCCTTTATCAGTGATGGACAAGTATACCTTCCACTTGAGATTGGAAATTTGACTCCTATTTTTGTATCAACTTGTTAAGAACTTGTGTGTTTTAACAAGTTATATTACCAATTCCATCAATGCCCACTTATCACTAATATATCGTGGAAACATATAAAGAGCAACCTCACAACCACTGATTCTTAAATAACTGAAAGTTGGGAACTACATGAACCAACTTTCCTATCTAGATATCTTTATGGTGGTTGTTACTGGTACTCTCATTTAGAAGAGCTCCTTTTCAAACAATTGAATGACAAATGAACAAAATAAGCATTCACCCTTTTGAAGTGATGAGCATTTTCTTTTAATGTTAGTTGGGGATAGAAGTCATAAACCATTGCTTTTCTGAAATCACTTACTGTGTGCAATCCATCAAAATATCTTCATCTTGCTATAGCATAAATGAGATATGAAGTCATATAAAACTTTGACGTGAATTTCACCTCCATTAGTTGTTTGTAAATTGCATCACTAATTAATTGTCCCCAATTGATATATTGTTTAGTTCTGAAGATGATACAATATGAATATGTACATCCATGTTTAAAAGTTCTTCACTGTTTGTCTTCCCACTATCTTGTACAATAGTGTTATCATTTCATTTATTTTATTTTGAAATCAGACCTTACAGATTTTTTTATAAGTCATGTGGAGGAATGTTTTGGCTTAGTCAACCATGTATGATTGACTTGTTTAGCACAAACCATACTATTATAATCCCAAAAGATTTGAGAGGACTCGAGAGTTAGATGTACAAAAGATTTATGATCTAGATGGCAAAAAACATTGTCAATGTGCTCAATAATAAAACTCGTTATTAATTCTCCCTGTAAATCTCTTACTTCTCTTGTCTATAAGTTATAATTATTTACCATGACCAAGACTAGCTCGGGTGACTATACTGAAATCAAGAATGTTTCCACTTGTACCAATCTACTGTCATAAATACTTTAACCAAAATATGTCTTATGCACTACATTCATCCTTTCCCAAAACTTGTCTAAGTCAATGTGACCTAGATCAGTGTCTGTGATATTTCTAACATTTGACTCCAATGGTGAAAGAAGTGTTATGCTCTGAAATTGATATTTCATGGTTTCTTTGTCTTTGCTCGAAAACACTTTTTCTAGAATAGAGGATGAAGACATCAAATTTTACAAGAAAACTGACAATTGGGAGATATTTGCAAAAATACTTCTTATTTAATAACTTAAATTCAAAATAAATTATTTAATTGCAAAAAGAGTCCGTACTCACAATTTATCTGTACAAATTACTCTAATATTTTTTAACGCTCTATGTATGAAATTTAATTTTTCTCTGACCAACTTCTTTGATTATAACTATTCATATTCAATCTCTTTATGTTACTGTTTGGCAAACTTCCCTAATAAATGAAAATGAAATGAAAAGAAATTTTAAAAAAAATTATCTTTTATTTTAAAATATTATCACTTATTCTTGATTTGGCCAAAACATTTAAAATGAATTACTAATTAATTTTTACTTTTAATTCAAACCCTCTAAGCTTACTAAAAGAAATACATTTTTTTCAATGTTTTGGTGAAAATAATTTAAACCATGATTTTTATTTTTTGTAAATCAAAACCCTATAAAAAATTCTTTTTTGATTTTAACAACTCTCATATTCTTCCAGGGGATATAGTCTTTCAAAATTTCAATCTTCTTTCTTCAAGGGTACCACCTAACGGTATACTTTTCATTTTAAAACAAAAATGATTCAAAATCTGTTCTTTGGATTTTATATTTCTTTTCCTCAAATCCGTATAATTTCAACTTTGATCTAAATTAAAAAATGAATGTCACTTTTTTGTATGATTTGGATATAAGTAAATGAAAACTTTAAAAAAGAACAAAATTTATTTTCATGTTAAAATCCTACTTCCTCCTTCGGCATACAGTTAGCTGTACAATGGCCGCATGGCTCAGTTTTACTCAGAAAAAGCCAAAAAAAAGTTTTTAAACTGCCAGAATTACCTCATGCAAATTAGTATGACTGGGCTTGAAGAAGAGAATAGGAAAAAGAATTAAATTTTTTTGATAAAATTACAATTTTTATGTCCTTGGGCAGGCCATACGGCTGGTCGTACCATTCAATTTGGCAGATGGAAATAAAAAATTGATTTTTAAAATTGATTTGTTGTTCTTTGGCATCGCACTAGGCAAATGCAAAAATAATTAAAAATATTATGTTCTTTATTTTTTATTTTGAAAACTTTTGTGGATTTGTATAGTTTATTTGGTTGGATGAAGACAAAATAAATTAATTTTTTTTAAAACTTTATTCCCCCTCTTCAAATTTGGTATTGTATATTTCATTTGTGTGGATAAAATTGAAATTACGGGTTGCAATTTTAAAATCTCCTTTCTTTCTTTTCCTATAGTGTTTTTGAATGACTTCCTCTAGCTTAAAAAAAAATTAAAATAATTTTTTCTCCTTTTTTATTTTACTCACTTCCCTTTTGTGAGCTTAAGTGAACTTTTTTCAACAGATGGCAGCTAGAACTGCAAATGAAAATTCAATTTTTAATTTGCTAAAAATTACCAGAGTTGAGCATGCGGGTTAAAAAAATTTAGAAGGGAAGACAATTTGTATTTAACATATCTTGAGAAAATAACCAAAAAGGCATGATTAGCGAAAAAAATTAAATGAGATTGCATGCAAGTTAAAAAAAGTAAGTTGAATTTGTAATGACAATTTGCACCATTGAAAAATGCAATTGCAACGTGGAGGTTTGCATTTACATGGCTTGAGGAAGTGTATTTTGCATTTACATGACTTAAAGAAGTGAAATTTCAATTTGCATAATTTACAAAAATAGAATTTGGAATTACATGAGAAAGAGAAATGAAAAACAATTTTACAACTTGCATGAAATCACAAATCAATTTTGCAATTTGTATGGAAATGTAAATCAAATTTATAATTTGTACAGAACAGAGAAATGATTTTACAAATTACACGAAACTACAAAACAAATTTACAAATTATACAGGGATGAAAAAATTTGCAAATTACACGACACACAAAATTAAAAATGCAATTTGCACTAAGCAAAAAAAAGAATTTGAAATTTGCACAACTTTTAGAAAAGTGACATGCATTTAAACAGATTTTGAAAATTACGAAAAATGTTAATGGATTTTTTCACAAAAGGCTCAAATGCATTTTAGAATAGTTCGTGGTAAAAAGTAAGTTTCCTGTAAATTTTTAATTAATCATTTAAATTTAATTAATTAATTAAAAATTTAAATATCTCAAAATTTTGACGATTTCAAGCTCAGGTCAAATTTAGCCATTAAAATTTGAATTTTCATCAATTTTTATATTTTTCAAAAACCATGACAATCGCTGACTCTGACTAGGATTTAGAACTACAAAGAATGAAAAAAATTGAATTCTTTGATTTCATAGGCTAGAATTTTATCCATTAGGCAATGGAGTCTTTAGCAATAACTTTGATAGATTTGAAAAATCTCTGATCTTCAATAAAAAAGATGGGTACTCAAGCCAACGGAGAGCTATCATATGTCAAAAGACCATGTATGTAAGGGTTAGGTACTCATCCTAATAAGTGTTATCATATATTGAAAGATAATGTATGCAAGTATCAGGTACTCAACCTGATGGGTGTTATAACATATCCAAAAGGATAGTGTATGCAAGGGCATTTTAGTTATATATTTTTACACAAATCAAAATACAAAGAAAGAAGTGTCTTTTATATACTCTATGATTAACTCTTGAATACCAGCTTAACCAAATATCAGGGTAAGTGATTATGACATTCTCATTTATGTAAGGCGAATCATCATTTGAAATGAGAGAAGTTTGGGAGTGAACAGGGATATGTGTGTAGCATCATCTCATCTGGCTATGGATTTATTGACCATATTGATTAAGAATAATGGTAGGGATTATTTAAGATAAAAACCCTCAACAGGATGAAATAATAGAGGGGAAAAATAGGAAAGGAGAAAACACAATGACATAAGTCAAAAAGAAAGACCAGAGAAGAAACACAACCAAAACTATATTTACATATGTACAAAAGAGGGCCACCTAGTTCTTAATAAAAACAGTGTTTCAAATATTACCACTGAAGGGTAATGGAATATGAGTTCCATCATGATATTCTAGGTAAAATTTATTATTACTTCAAAAGTGTCTAATATTAAATGGCCCCATCCAAAGTAAATCAAACTTCTTGTGACTTCCTTTTGGTTTTTTGCGACTATCCCAGAGTAGGGCTAGATCTCCTACTTGGAATTATTTTTTCTTTGCCTTCTTATCAAATAGAACTTTGACATGAGCTTGATGTTTTATTCCTTTCAACCACCTATGTCATTTTTTATTCATGTTGTTGTAGGTATAAAATTATTTTATCTAGTGGGCTTTCAAATTGTGGATCCTCAATGGCGCTAGATAATTGCAGGGTAGGTAACTTGAGAATTATGGGAATCACAACATTTATTCCATATATTAATTGGAATGGAGACATATCAATAACTTTGTTTGTGTTTTACGATCTATCTAAAGAGTATCATATACCTTCTTATGCCAAATTTACTAATTCTCATCAACTACCTTGCGCATGATTGTGAACAAATTTTGTTGCTTGAATTAGCCTGACCATTATCTTGTGGATGATAGTTTGATGAGACAAAGAAATGTCATATCTATAAAAAATTTGCAATCATCTTTGAAGAAGAAAAGTTGGAGGTATTATTTCTCACAATCTTCTATGGGATTCTAAATAGTATCAATATATTTTCCTTGATGAAGTTATTTGCTTAACAGGGAACACTTCTACCCATTTAATGAAGTAATATGTTATTATGAGAACATGAGTATGACTTACACTCAAATGAGGGTTTAATGTTCTAACAAAATCCAATACCCATTGCTAAAAAGGATCTTCAACTATCACAGGTTGAAGAAAAAGTGTTGCTAAATTATGTTTGCCTACAAAGTATTGACACGTCTCATACTTTTTCACCTATTCATATGAATCCTTGAAAAGAGTTAGCCAATAATAATGGGCTCTGAGAATTTTCTATGTTGTTACTCTGGCAGAAAAGTGTCCTTCATAGGCTTGATCATGAAAATCTTTTAATAACTTTTTTTGTTATTTTTTATCAACACACCTTAAGAAGAAGTCAATGTTTTTCTTGAAAAGAGTGTCATCCCATATGACATAGTTATTATCATATAGTTTAATCATTTTGCATTGTATAGTATTCAAGTGTGAAGGACATTCTTTGTATGTCAGGGAGAAAGCAATGTTATAAAACCATTCATTAATAGAATCAACAAACAAAACTAGAGGAAGTTCGTGATCATCGTGTTCATATGAAACTATCAAAGACCCTGATTGTAGATTTCTCTGTTCTGCCATGAGTTGACATAGTCTTTTTCCTCGAACTAGTTTTGTAGGTTTTATTTCTAGATCATATTTTTGCACTTTAGTTATCCAATTCTCTCATTTAGAACTAGGTTTTTATTGGGTCAAAATGGATTTGATTGCTATACTTGGGACCATAACCATAGAATACGAGTGTAATATGTAATACCTAAATTTTGTGATTGCTTTCACTACTACATAGGCATGTTTTTTCTCATGAGAATATTTTAATTCATAATCCTTAAGATTATAACTCATGAAGGCAATTAGGGACTTAATACCTTTATTTTTTTTCTGAATCAATATTGTTGAGAGTATGTTATGAAGTGTGGCAATAAATAATGAATTATTTTTTAAAATCGGGATAAACCAATGTTGGTGCATGAGAAATAGCAGTCTTTATCTTTTCAAATGCGTCTTTACCTTCATTGTTCCACTTGAAAGAAGGTTTTACTTTCATCATCTCTATAATATATCTAGTGAGCTCAACAAAATTATGAATGAACCTCTTCAAAAAGTTTACTTTCCCAAAGAAGGAATGCACTCTTAGTTTACTTGTCAGCAAGGAAAGTTTTTGAATTAACTGGACCCTTTCTGGATCAATTCTTATTCTTTTTTTTGAAATGATATGATCTAAAAGTTTGCCTTTAGTCGCTCCAAAAATAGATTCCTTGGGGTTAAGAGATATTCTCTATAAATGACACTTTTCAAAAACTCTCTCCAAATGTCCATAATGATATTCTCACTTTTTTAATAAAACTATTAGGTCATCGAGATACACTACAATGATTTCATTTTTCAATTCTTTAAATGTCATGTCCATTACCCTCTGAAAAGTAGTTCTTGCATTGATAAATTTGAATGGTATATGCCTGTATGCAAAAGTGCCCCAAGGTGTTGTGAAAGTTGTTTTGTGTTGATCTTCCCTGTTCACCTCAATTTGGTTGTATCCTAACAAACTATCAAGCATTGAAAGCAAATCATCACCTGTTACTATCTGGAGAACTTGATCCATCACTGGTAGTGGGTAATTGTCTTTAAGGGATGCTTGGTTGAGGTTCCTGAAATTGACATAGATTTTGATCTCACTATTCTTCTTACGAACTAGTACTGTGTTATCTACCCAAGTCGAATGGCAAGCATCAACCATATTTTACACTTCATCAAGAATTGTTCCTATGATTTTAGGATTATATTATCTTAATTTTTGTCTAAAATATTTTGCATCAGGATTTAAAGGAACTATATGTTGCATCTCTCTGGGATGAAAAGACTTAAAGTATACATATGAATATGTGAGTATATCAATATACCTATGGAGAAGGCTAACCAACTTTTATTTTTATTTAGGTGAGCAACATTTTCTAATATTGATGAACCTAGGATGTTCCTCTAAACCAATATTACTTTTTCATAATCGACAGAATCAATATTTCCTTTTTGCATTTTACTCTTTACAAATTTATTGTGTTTATCAAATAATTCTTTTAAAGAGACTAGGCCTTTAAGAATTTTATTTCCTTTCAAATTGGTAACACCTTCTTCATAATGTTCATTAGCAATTCCCTCTTTTGATGTATGAATTGAAGATTATTTGTATAAAGAATCATTACCTTCAAAGTAGAAATTTCTGAAGATGTTCGCTTTCTCAAGAAAAGAGATAATATGTTGATCATCATTGAAAACTTACCAATTATTTGCATTATCTAGAACACTCGGTCTATATATTAGTTCAATTGTATAATTTTTTGTACCAATATATGCATGAAAAATCATCAAAAAAGTTGGTACTGCCAAAGCATCAGCCTTAGAGTTGTGTTTTTAAGGAATTATATCAATATAAAAAGCATCAAATATTTATATGCTATCACATACTTTATTCCTATAATGTCTTAGATGATCATTCTTAACTAGGTATTTACCTTTGACCTACTTCACAATGAGTTCATCATCACCCAAGACTTTCAAATTCCTGATTCCCATCTCTTCTATTTCGTACATTCCATGTAAAAGTGCTTCATATTCAGCTATGTTGTTGGTATAGTAAAACTATAACTTATAATAAAAAAGAAAGATTTCCTTAGAGAGAGATATCAAGACCACTCCTACACCTTAACTTGTTGATGAACAAATACCATCAAACTCCATCATCCAAACATCATTCAAATTTGATTGCATGATTTTTGGTAACTCTATATCTTTCTTTGTCATCGGGAAGATAATTACCAATTCTTGCATCTTCATACAAAATATCTGCTCTAGGAACACCAAATTTTTGTACTGTGTACTTTATTTTCAATTTAAGATCCAGATGTTATTTTACCCCTTTGATCAAAATCATAGCATGTGATAAATCAAATTGGATTTTGCCTCCCAATTCTTTGTAAAAAATTATACCCAAAAAAAGCCATAAGCTGCTGGAATGTCTGTGACCAAAATATTAATTTTGATTCACTTTTAGAAAAAAGATGTCAAATCCACATGTGCATCTTTAATCTGTCTGATGAGTGAAACTTATTTCGCCATGGAATAACAACATCCAAAGGTCTCAATAAAGGTTAGGCCAAGAGCATGAGCAACTTTGGTAAGCATGACATTGTCTAAGGCTCTTGTGTCGATTATACAATTACTGAATTTGCATCACTTGAGGAAATATAAATGTAGAATGGGTCAAATTTATTAGATTTGTAAATAGTTGTAGCCATGGAGTTGACTTGATTGGAAGTAACATGGTTAGTTAGGATTCATTTGAAATTGACCTTTTTAGCATTTAAATGTTTACCTTTAATAAAATCAACTAACCTATCCAACTGCTCTGTGTATGTTCTCAAGTACTTAACTTGTGACATCTGAATTTTAGTTTTGTTGACATGATGAATTATGTCAAAAGTAGGCAAATATTTAGGAGTCTCAATAGGATGAGAAGCATTGACATTAGACAAACTACCTATTAGTGGTTACTTTCCTTTTGTTTGCACTGGTGGGGTAGTTCTTTATGGGAGAATAACATTTGGAGTTTCCTCCTGTGAGTCACTGGACTAATTTTTCTAATTTTGAGCTATAATGAAAACTATGAAGGATTGACTATTCATATCACCAACACTCTCATCATAGTCATCTTCATCTGAATTATATTATAGAAATGTGTTTACAAAGTCATCACCTAGTTCTTCAATTTCACATTTTTAAAGTTATGGATTCTCTGATTTATTATCTTCTTCAACTTCTTTGTATCCAAATATCTCTTCAGTTTCTAAGACTACATTTACAAGTTCATTAGTGTTTTGTTGAGGAGGGGACTCAAGTGCCAGTTTTGATTGAGGAGCTTGCAATCTAGGGTGGTCTCTTTAAAAAGAATGCAGTTCCTTTTTGGAATATCTTGGTATGGAGCAGTAATAGACTTCTAAGGTATTTACTTTTTGAGGGTCGTTATATCATTATTCATCTTCTACATAAGTTATTTCATTGAATATTGCCCTGAACTCTGAACTTTATTCTTTAAAGGTACCTTTTTAAGTTTTTTAAACATTATCATGTCATCTTTGACATCAATAGCCAATTCTTCGATTGATTTCAAATATGCTACCCTAACTTTCCTCAATTGATAACTTACTTTAGATGAGAGTTGATAAAGAAGCATTTTTTTATTTTTATTTGTTGGTCGTGCAATGGTTGGTATCTTATTTATCAACCTATTGAATTTGACAACAAACTCTTTCATAGGCTCATAAACCTCTTTTTTCATTTGTGTAAGCTAAGCAAGCAAAGTATGGGCATATTTAGCTAGCTTAAATATGTTCTCAAATTTAGTATTCATAGTATTATAATTAGTGACAGATCTTGGATGAGGTGGTAAAACCAATCTTCATCTCCATTGTGTAACATTTCGATAAAATACCTGACGGCAACATCTAAATGCTCGATGCCCAAAATGTCATGCACAACATTGAACATTGTAAGGTGTTTGTCTAGATGTTATTTCATATCTCCATGAAAATTTAGAAATTTATTTCTTGACCCTTTTGGAAGATCGTGTAATTGTCCTAGAGCCAAGGGACCAATCACATTTCCTCATGGTAATGCCATATCTTAAAAAACTGCTTGTAGGGGAATAACAGTTCCTAATAAAATAAGAGCTTAACTTGTCAAAGTTCCTCCTTCAGGTTGTTTATTTTTATTAGAAGTTGAGGGAATACTAGTTGTTCTTTTGACTTTTCTCTAATGTTCAGGGCTCAACTTGAAACTATAATGTTTTTATAACTGATAAAAAGGGTCAATTTGACCTTTTAACTTACTAGCTCTAGTGAATCTCTTTTTTGCCAGTTTGGACGAAAGTTACTAGAATTGAGGTGCAGGTTGAAGTTGAAGAGCTCTCTGAGCTAGCCTTCTTTGTTGTACTCTTCATACAACTAATGCTTCTACTCTTTTTACTAAAATGACATGATCTTCTTCTTCTTTTAAGATTCCAACTATTCTATGAAAATGTGTTGAACTTGTCTTATTATCCCAAGCGAAGGTCCTCAAATTTGATGAGATATATTTCTGAGTTTGTGTTATCCATTCAAGATTAAGTTAAATAACTGGAGCTTTAGGCACCTTAATTATCATGAGAAGAAACTCTAGTTGCAAAAAGTCTTTGATTAGCTATACAAACTACTTTTGTGTTTGTCTCCTTACTTATTTTCTCGAAGTAATGTCAAAATTTATCTAGTTAATGGTAACACGTGTTTCTTATATATCTAGATATACTCTAGCAATATTAAATTGAGCATTACTTATTATATTATCAAAAGTGAATAATCAAAAACTTGAAACTAGGTCTTCTTTTGAAGCTTCATCCTAATCAAACCAGATTGACGGTGTGGATTTTGAAGGCCTAGAATGGTCATGTGTGAGTTTACTGATTCTGAGATACTAGACAAACTCTACAAGATTCTCTTCATGCATGATTTATTTTTTCTCTTTTGGCACATTTTAACTCTTGATTTAAAATGGTTGAGATAACTTGAAACTAAGCTACGGAGATTTCATCAGAATCCCAAAAGATTTGTCTAAGGTTTAACACAATATTTAACTGAGTAGATTATTCCAAGTCTAACTCAAGTTGATGGAGTGGTCCTTGAGATGATGACAGACTCATATGGTCTGGTAAAATATGGGTAGCATGAAAGTTGAAAAAGTGTGCCCTGTGGTGGGTACCAAAAACTATTGGCATGAAAATTTGTCAGGAGAACAAATCGATGACTTTGCATCAACAACATGAGAACAAAGTTCCTCTCCTATTAATAGGAAGAGATACCTTTATTGAAAGACAAAATAGGAAAGCAAAAAATATTTACAAACAAAGAAATGTAAATCATAGGGGTAGTACTTTTAACCTAAAAGTACGAAAAGGAGTATTTAGAAAAGAATGTGTAGAGAGAGAGAAAAGGGAGAAGTTTTAGGCAACAAATTTGTGAAATTAGAAACTGAGACTAAATGAAAGTGTTGAGATAAAAAATTTAATTTTAAAGGGAGGAAATCTCTCTCATTCAATAGGTTGAAAAGACATAATCATATCCATAGGGATATGAAACATACACCAGAAAACTACTTAACTCTGATAACTAGAAATGAACAACCCTCTATATTTTATAACAAAAACAACAAAGATATTCCCCTTATTCCCACTGAGATTTCACATATGTTGAAAATATAAATCACAATTCCAAATAGAAATTTTAAAATTTAATTTCTTATTCTTAAGAGTTTGAAGTTGATAGCAATAGCAATGAAAATCAAATACATTGAATTAAGCAAAAAGACATAATCCAAAAGAGACTACTGACACCAAGTTTAGAATCACCTCTTTGTATTGATTTTTGAAGAGTAGAATGTCTGATCTCTCTTTACAAATATTTGCCAAAAATCTATCTATTTTGAACCTTGAATATGAAGGCCTCACTTGTATTTATAGCCTAAAATGGGTGGTTATGATGCAAAAGAAACACGAGAAGAAAACATAGAAACACTTACTTCATTGATAGTTCTTTTCCTTTCATAAAATTGTCAAATCTTTGGAGAAACACCCTTATCAAATCTTCATTTGGTCTATCTATGTACCTATAGGCAATGTAAATCGACTAGTCTAAATCTTTCATTTTCTGAAGCTTGCTTTGGAGACTATCTATCTTCATGTTCAGATTATCCGTATTCACTTAGCATTTAGTTAAATGGTGAAGTTCTTCATGACCAAATGTAGGGGTGGGATTGAGAATGTTTTGAATTCACTATTTGAATTCTCCAATCATGATTTCAATTGAAAACAGAATCCTATTTTGATCTTTGTAATTGATAAAAGGACAATTTAATTATCGATTTCCATCATCATGTCACTTCCAAGTGACCTTGCATTTTTTAATTTTTGAAGACACTCTTGAAGATATTGGATCCTAAATTTAGTAGCCCAAAGAAATTCAATTTGATAAATGATTTCTTCCTTATTGATAACTTCTTTTTTCAATAAGGTCAATGGAAGGAAATTTTGAGAATTCAACCAACTTGAAAGTGAATTCTTCCCAATTTTGTTTCTCTTCTATATATTCACTTTTCTTCATCGTTAGTTGTTCACAATGTGATTGGATTTTAGAGACCATTGTTACCATAGCAAGAGTTTCTGAAGTTCCTTGATTAGTAACATTTTAAATCCAATCTTTCACTACGTTGATCATTACCTCTCTTATTTTTTCCAATGTCTCATCATGAAGACTTGATGAAGCAATAGTTGGTTGAATTGGTCTGATCAATCTTTGTATCACTGAATTTAATTGTTCTACATTTTCCTTCAGTTCATCTTTTTTTATTTTTTAAAAAATGGTACCAATCACCAAATGTATATCTCCTTTCATCCCTTTTCTAGTAGACTTTTCCAAATGAACCCTAGATACCTGATAGTCTTAAATTCTAACTTTTAATTTATCTTTTTTTACAGCAAGAATTTATAATTCTGCATACTTCTCTCTTTTTTCATCTGTTACCATTCACAAAACTATTCTCGCTTTCTTTGGCCTCTTCAAGAAAAGAATTGTCAAAGTTCCAAAATCTATCTCCTCGGGTTCAATAACTTTTCTTGTTTTCTTCACCACCATGGACAACCAATCTGAAGTTGTCATACTTGAAAAAGAAGATGGAACAAAAGTTGAGATTGGTGGAACAAGCATAACTAGAGTTGAAGAAGGTGTTTTCTTAGTTGTGGCACCTTGAAAAGATGTTCTTACTTGTTCTTGTTTACTGATTGTATCAATAGGAGTTCTCAGAAAGGAGACGGGAGATAATTCAAGATTCGAGGAAAAAGATGAAGAGATATGAGTGATCTCTTTCAATGAAAAAGTAGGTGACATAGGGAACATCATATCATTTAAAGTCATAATTATTAGGTTACATTCTCTACAAGTTCTTGAGAATGCAAGAAACTATTAATAGAAATTGGAAGACTAGGAGAAAAAGAGAAATTTGCACTTAACCTCTTTATTTTGAACCTAAGAATCTTCTATAGTTGAATGTCATGTTGAATAGCTTATAGTTCAGATGCCTCTTCTATCATAGGGGGTTCTCCACTTGGACGTACTTCATCTGCCTTTTTTGATTCATCATGTTTCTTGTAAAAGCTACCAAATTCATTTTCCTTAGAAGGTGTAGGGAAATCAACATTCCCAACATCCACTCCTTTGCTTGTCAACCACCTAAGAGTTTTGTCAAGTACTTCTTTTGTTTTACTTCTGAGATAAGTAGATTCTTTATTATCCCAATAGATTATAGGTAATGGCTTTGTCACGATGTTTTCTTTTTCAAATATGGGCTCCAATGTGACCTCATCATCCACCAACTATTTTGGTACTTTCATTATGCTAAATTTGCCTATTTATTTCATGGTAAATAATGAATAGTCTTTGATCTTTATTGTTTTCTCATCATCACAATCCATCCAATAGTCCTCAAAATGCAAGAGATGTTGATATTAAAGTCCAAAATTGTGCTCAATCAAGCCCTTGATGTCAAATGCAAACCTGCTCTTAAAAGTCCTGAAATTATTATGAGACATGTATTGTTGAACTATCTTGGCCTTTATCAGTGATGAACAAGTATATCTACTAATTGAGATTAAAAATTTGACTCTTGTTTTATATCAACTTGTTAGGAACTTATGTGTTTCAACAAATTGTCTCGTCAATTTCATCAATGCCCACTTATCATGGAAGCATATAAAGAGAAACCTCACAACCACTGATTCTCAAATAACTAGAAGTTGAGAACTATATGAACCAAGTTTCCTATCTAGCTATCTCTATGGTGGATGCTACTAATATTCTTGTATTGAAGAGCTCATTTTCAAACAACTGAATGACAAAATGAATAAAGCAATCATTCACCCTTTTGCAACGATGGGCATTTTTCTTTAATCCTAGTTGAGGATAAAAGTCATAAATCATTGCTTTCTCAAAATCACTTACTATATGCAATCCATCAAAATATCTTTGGCTCGCTACAATGTAAATGAGATATGAAGTCATATAGAACTTTGACGTGACTTTCACTTTCATTAGTTGTTTGTGAATTGCATTGATGATCAACTATCCTCAATTGATATATTATTTGTTTCTAAGGATGATCTAAATGAATTCGTACATTCATGTTTAAAAGTTCTTCGCTATTTGGCTTTCCACTATCTTGTGCAATAGTGTTATCATGTCATTTATTTCATTTTTGAAATCAGACCTTGCAAGATTTTTTGGTGTGGAGAAATATTTTAGCTTAGTCAACCATGAATTGTTAACTTGTTTAGCACATGTCATACTATTGTTATCACAAAAGCTTTGAGATGACTCAGAGGTCAAATGTACAAAGGATTCATGATCTAAAAAGCAAAAAATATTGTCAATGTGCTCATAAACAAAACTTGTTACAAATTCTCCTTGTGAATCTCTTGCTTTCCTTGTCTTTGAGTTATAGTCATTTGCCATGACTAAAACTAGCTCAGGGGACTATTGAAATCAGGTATGCTCTCGCTTGCACCAAAAATACTTTGACTAAAATATGTCTTATGCACTACATTCGTCCTTTCCCAAAACTTGTCTAAGTCAATGTGACCTAGATTAGTGTTTGTGATATTTCTAACATTTGACTTCAATGACGAAAGAGGTGTTAAGCCCTAAAATTGATACTTCATAGTTTCTTTATCTTTACTCGAAATTACTTTTTTTGGAGTACAGGGGAAGACATTAATTTTTACAAAAAAAATGATAATTGAAAGATATTTATGGAAAAACTTTTTATTTACAAAAAAATGATGAAATTAAATAACTTAAAGGCGGAATAAGTTATTTAATTGTAATGGGAATCCGTACTCACAATTTTTTAGTACAAATTGCTCCAATATTTTAAAACCCTATCTGTATGAAATTCAAGTTTTGTTTGACCAACTTTCTCAATTTCAACTATTCATGTTCAATCTCTTTGTGTTGTTATTTGGCAAACTTCCCCGATAAATGGAAATGAACTGAAAAGAAATTTTAAAAATTTTGTTTTTAATTTTAAAATATTATCACATATTTCTGATTCAGTCAAAACATTTAAAATCAATTACCAATTAATTAATTTTTAACTTTAATTCAAACCATCTGAGCTTGTTGAAAGAAATATGATTTTTTCAATTTTTCATGAAAACAATTTAAACTATAATTTTTATTTTCCGTAAATCAAAACCCTGTCAAAAAATTCTTCTATGATTTTAGTAACTCTTAACTTCTTCTAGGTGATATAATTTTTTAAAATTTCATTCTTCTTTCTTAAGGGTGCCACATAATCGTATAATTTTTATTCAAACAAAAATAATTCAAAATCTGTTCTTTGGATTTTATATTTCTTTTCCCCAAATCCGTACAATTTCAACTTCACTCTTAAAAAAATAATGTCATTTTTTTTTACCATTTTCCCCAACTCATCTGACCTTAAGATTTGGATATAAGCGAATAAAAACTTTAAAAAAAAGAACAAAGTTTGTTTTTATATTAAAATTCTACTTCCTCCTTTGACGTACGGCTGGTCGTATGATGGCCATATGACTCAATTTTTACTCAGAAAAATTCATTTTTTTAAAACTAACAGAATTATCTCATGCAAAGTTGTACGACTAAGGTTGAAAAAGATAATTTGGAAAAAGAAGTAAATTTTTTGATAAAACCGTAGGTTTTACTTGGGCAGGGTGTACGACTAGCCGTACCATTTGAATTGGCGTATGGAAATAAAAAAATGATTTTTAACACCACTTTGTTGCTCTTTGGCGTCGCTCCAGGGAAAAGCAAAAATAATTAAAAATATTCTGTCCTCTTCAAGTTTGACGCTGTATATTCCATTTGTGTGGATAAAATTGAAATTGTGTGTTGGAATTTTAAAATCTCGTTTCTTTTTTTTCATAGGCTTTCTTGTATAGTTTCTTCTAATTGAAAAAAAATTAAAATAGCTTCTCTTTTTTTAATCTTATTTGCCTCTTTTGTGACCTTGAGTGAACTTCTTTTGGCCGATGACAGCTTGAACTGCAAATGGAAATTTAATTTTTAATTTGTTAAAAATTCTCATAGTTGAGCATGCAGATTAAAAAAAAATTAGAAGAGAAAAAAAATTATTTGACATGGCTTTTAAAAAAAACCAAATATACATGATTAACAGAAAAAATAAATGAAATTGTACACATATTGGAAAATCAGAGTTGAATATGCAACAACATTTTGCACCATTGTTAAACGTAATTACAATGTGGATGTTTGCATCTACACAGTGCGGGGAAGTGTATTTTACATTTACATGACTTAGGAAAGTGTAACTTTAATTTGCATGATTTGCGAAAATAAATTTTGGAATTGCATAAGGAAGAAAAATGCAAAACAATTTTGCAACTTGCACATAATCACAAATTAAATTTGCACGGAAATGCAAATCGAATTTGTTATTTGCACGGAATGGAGAAATAATTTTACAAATTGCATGAAACTGCAAAACCAATTTGCAAATTACACGGGGATAAACAAATTTGTAAATTGCATGAAACACAAAATTAAAAATACAATTTACACCAAGCGGAAAAAAAGAATTTGCAATTTGTACAACTTTTAAAAAAGTGACGTGCATTTGCACAACTTATAAAAAGTTGAATGGATTTTACAAATTGTTAGAAATGTTAGCGTTTTTTGTACGGGAGGCTCAAATGCATTTTAAAACAGTTTGGAATAAAAAACAATTTGTCAATGAATTTTTAATTAATCAATTAAATTTAATTAATTAATTGAAAAAAATAAATTTCTTAAAATTTTGACAATTTTGAGTTCAGGGCAAATTTCGTCGTTAAAAATTAAATTTTCACTTATTTTTTTTTCCAAAAATTGTGACAACACAGCGACAAGAACAAGAAGATTTTAAAATCTCGACATATTTGTATGCAACTAACAAATTGGCTACAATGCTTAACAAATAAATATTAAAATTACTAAACATTCCAATTGCAATATGCAAAGTAGGCAATAAGTCACACCAAACCACAATGACATTTAACTTGAGCCCCCTGTGCTTCTATATAAAGGACAAAAGATTATTTTGGCATCCAATCTATGGATGAAAACAAGATTAGTTAATGGAGCCATCGAGGAAATTGGTCAAACTGTTTACAATTCATATTCAAAACCACCTTCCTTAACTATATATGTGGTTGTTGCCTTCAAAAAATACTCTGGTCCCCATGAGATATTTGCAATCCAACACATCCTCTGAGTCCTCATGTTATGCACCTTACATAAAGCACAATAAATGACTTTCGATATAACAACAATTGATATTGGCAACATTAATCGTCAATTCCTGCGAATGATTATAAATATATAATCTCTATGTTTAATGTTAATCATTACATGATTGTAAAATTTCAATTTTAAAAAATAATAATAAATTCACACATCTACAACAGTACTAAGTTTTTCGTGATTTTTTCCTTTAGACCAAGGATACACAACCATAGTTTGTGCACATTAAAATGTATTTAGCATATTTTACTTATTGATTAATTTGATACATCAAGACAAAAGGTATATTGAGGTTCTCTTTATAATTAAAAGATTAATATTTTTAAAATTAAATTGAGAAAGAAATTTAATATTGGAATGTTTTATATTATATTAAAAAATCAAAATACAATACATAAGGTTACATAGTAATGTCGTTGGACAAATCACGATTTAAACTTTATGTTGGGTTAAAAACCGACTCAAAATATTAACAAATTTTTGGATAAAACACAACAGCAGAAAAAATATAAAAAATCATCCTTAAGAAACATAGACCAAACAAAAAATTCCACATCGAAATCTCCACAACAATCCAACCATCTTTAAAATTATCGTATATAATGATACAGCAACCATCAATACACTAAAAAGGAACAACAGTACTTACCTAAAACCACTGAGGAGAACCAGCATTAATATTTGTACTTTAAAAAAGGAAAATTACTACTCGTCGGTGAACAAATCAATGGTGCAGGTTGTGCACACTACGACGTATTTGGCACATTTTATTTATTAATTGCTTTGCTGCATCACACAAAAAAGGCATAGGGCATTTCGAGGTTCGCTTTCAAGATGAAAGATTAGTTTTTTAAAAGTTAATACTGAGGAGGAAATTTACTGCGGGTAGGGGAACAATCAATGGTGCAGGTCCAGAGAGGACAAAAGCGGAGCACAAATGGCCGTGGAGCCTGGAGCAGATGCACTCCAACCTCAATTTCAAAAAACAAATAAATAAAAAACCATTGCAAGGAATCTCAAACGAGATTCATATGCAACTGTTGCGGTGCCGTTAGCTGACAAAACTAAGATCATTGTACAAATTCGTACACAATTTATTCTAGAAACTCCCATATTGATTTATGTGTCCTCATTTGAAAATGGCCCTCCTCATTTCGAACTGTTCCGCTTACACTCCACACAAGACAATTTACCCCTCTGCGAGCACCTTGCTGAAGATCTCCCCTGCCAAATTATTGTAGACATATAGGTCTTGGATGCTTAGACCTTCTTTAATCAGACAATATAGTGGGCATTCAAGAAGTTTTAGTGGGTCACTACTAAAAACTGGGCAGAGTCTTGTTATGGGGGTCTCTCAAGTGTGTTGCTCTCAAAGTGGAGGATGACAGGAAACATGCTCTGTCAAACCTGAGAGTTTCATGACTTTTGCTGGGCTGTCCATTCCCATGTTCTCCACACAGGGCCAGATTGTACATGACATCATAGTATCAACTCTTACAGCTTGTGTAGCTCTGGGGTGCCTCAGATTCTGGGATGAAATGGCCAAATGTGATATATTTGATCAGGTATTTTTGTGGAATTATTTGGAATCATTGTATTTTTCCCCCTGTTTTTTTTTTGGTTTTATTTTTGTGGCTCCCTGAGAATCAAACCTGTCATTATCTATTGCTAAAGTCCATCTTATAACCACTAGATGGATCAGATCTAATGGCAATGGGGATTGTCTTTTTACAAATAAAAATAAGAAATCCAAATGTTGGTGTCCATAAGGGGGTACTGTGTGAAGGTCTAACTTCTTTTTTTCTATTGGGAAGCACTGTTGTAAGTTTTTTATACGGTCTTTCCTATCCCATAATGAAAGACAAAAAACAAATTGTCCTTCAAGTCTAAGCCCTTTGTTACTGCCATATTTGATTTGGTTTGAAATATAAGTGCATTTATTAATCTTGATGTATAAAAATTCCACGCAGTTTTTATCCAAAAGTTTTCTGTAATTATTAGGGGGTGTTGTAGGAACTCGACGAGCTGTTAAGCAGTGGGTTAATGAGGCCATTAATTACTGAGTGGACCTCCTTCCTACAGCTCTATCTGGTTTGAAATCTAAATGCATTGACTAAGTTTGAATCTGCAGTGTTATTAGTGGACATTTTAGGAATTCTACGCAGCTATGGGTAAATGGGAGCATTAATAATTGGGAATTTTAGAAATTCTACAGGGTTTAAAGCTGTGGGTAAATGGGCCCATTAATTACTGAGGA
The DNA here is from genome assembly GCA_037957365.1 of Torreya grandis. Lineage (NCBI taxonomy): Eukaryota > Viridiplantae > Streptophyta > Pinopsida > Cupressales > Taxaceae > Torreya > Torreya grandis. The sequence goes on along the minus strand of JARHVA010000574.1, from coordinate 3,389,258 downwards.
GTGGACGTTCTTCTCACCAGCAGGCTCTGAAGTTAAGACTGAAGGTAGTCATAATCACAATGATACTTATAGTCCTAATACAACACCACTAACGTGGTCATCAGAATTGTATGTCAGTGAGCTAATGATCTTAAAAAAAAGACTCCAGTCCCTTGAAAAAAGAAGCCAAGTCGAGGATAACAAGTGGAATGAAGTAATAGAAACTAAGAGGATACTAATCAGGGAAAATGAGATGCTTAAAGAGTAGGTAAATAAGCTTCAACATTCCATGGCAACAGGTGAACTAGAGCTGAGAGAAATAAGGCAGCTACTAGACCAAAGGAAAACAAAAGAGGAATATAAGATACAAGTAGTGGAAGGAAGCAAGGACTGTCACTTAAAAGAGATTCAATCAGCGATGGCCAGCATGGAAATAAGAGAAAAACAGCTAAGAGAACAAATAGATGAAGCTAAATCCTAGTCTCAAGTGGTGAAAGGACCCTTGGACACGCAAAGAGAACTCATAGAAAAATAGGTCAGAAACCAGATAAGGAAAGAGAAGGATAGAAATGACAGGGCTGTCAATATCGTTATAAAAGGACTAAAAGACTATGGCGAGAAGGAAATCATGAAGGAGGTGGCAAGAGACTTTCTTAACGATCAAATTCAATGGACAGGAGTCATACAACAAGCAAGTAGGATAGGAAGATGGATAGGAGGCAAAAACAAAGATGTGAGAGTCACCTTGAAGAACATTGAGGACAAAAACATGGTACTAAGGAATAAAAGATTCCTTAAAGGCACGCAAAATTTACATTGATGAGGACCTTACTATAATACAACAGAAAGAAAGGAGGAAAGAGTGGGAGAAAGTAAAGACGGCAAGAAATGCAAGAAAATGGGCTTGGCTACAAAACGACAAAGCTCAAATAGGTGACAAAGCGTCACATAAGAAATAGGAATTCGGGGCCCCCCAGGAGTATTTAACAGTGATAAGTTGGAACTGCAGAGAGTATCCATGGAAAAGAGGACTTGAATTGGGGCCCATAGCAGAGGGAAAGGATGTCATCATCTTTATTGAGACTCATGAACATGATGGGTGAAGGATTCCAGATTTTGAAGGGTACAAAAAGACTTCAGTGTGGAATGAAAAAACTGATAGTGGTAAGGGACACGGTGGAGTGGCAGTCTTAATTAAAGAGGAATGGGACAGTTTCGTAAAGTGGAGAAAGGAGATCCAAACAAGCAGTTCATATGGCTTAAAATTATAGAAAATCAAGTCACAACAAGGATGGCAGCATGCTACTTTGCTCCAAATGGATCAAAATTTTATAAGAAAAAGAATCTAGACCGTGAAGATCCATTTGCAGCTCTAAAAAAAGACATTTTTGTTTTTAGTAACATGGGAGAAATAGTAATAATTGGGGACTTTAATGCAAGAACTGCAAACAATCAAGCTCTCAATCTGAAAAACAACAACATAGAGAAAGATAACCCCCTATGGTTAGAGGAAGAGAACGACCAACTTTGGGACAGGGTCTCACAAGACAGCAAAGGTGCAGTCTCACATTTCGGGGCTGAACTCTTAGGGCTTTGTAGCTCTTACAGCATGGTCATCTACAACGGTATGAGAGCATGGCCCGAATCAGGGAAAATCACATGCAAAACGTACAATGGCCAAAGTGTAGTAGATTATGTCATTTGCTCGCAGAGCTACACCTCGAAGTTGATGGAGGTTATGATTGGGGACAATGTCTTAGAGCTGAAATCATACCATAATCCAATTTATATTAAAGTTCACATTCTCATAAGGAAACAACAGGAAGAACAAGTCCACTTTGGCTGAAAGAAGGATACTCTCCAAGGTAAAATCCTTCTAAATCGTGAGAATCAGGGAATTTTTAGAGCTGCAATCAAACAACTGTTCAGAGATCACGAAAAAAAAAAACGAACATAAAGAATCAGTTTCTCAGAGAGAACATGCTGATTCCCCTAATGCACAAAGCCTTAAATGGTTGTAAGAGAGCTAGACCCAAGAGAGGAACAAGAAATACTTTCCCGACAAATCCATGGTTCAACAAGGAATGCAAGATAGCAAAAAGAAATCTGCGAAAGAGAGGTATGGACAAAGAGCATAAGGAGTACGAAAAGATGCTATGGAATAAGAAAGAGAAGTATGTAAACAACAAAAGAATAGAGCTGATTGCCCTCGGAAAAAATAGTCCTAAAAGCTTTTGGAAAGAGCTACGTCAAAAGAAGAAACAAACAAAAAACAATATCACCAGAAACCAATGGCTTGAGTATGCGAAGTTGCTATATGAGAGGGACCAAGATAAAAATAGGCCCCCAATAGTCTATGCGAATGCAAAACTTTTCAACACCGAAGACGTCATTCAAGGCATAAAACAATTAGCAAGTGGGAAAGCTCAGGATATTGATGGGCTACAAGCGGAGCACTTAAAGTGGAGTGCTGAAGTACTGGCACCTCGTATCAAACACATCTTCAATAGGGTCATCCAAGAGGGCTTCCCGAAAGAGTGGACGACTAGTGTGGTTATCCCTATCTTCAAAAGCGGGGATACCAATAACCCGTCAAATTATCGTACTATCATGGTTAATCCCTTTCTTGGTAAACTCTTCGGAAGCATGATAGAGCGCAGAATCAGCAGGTGGGCAGAAAAAGAAGGAAAATGAGCTAAGGGCCAAGCTGGATTTAGACCGAAGCACTCTACTATTGATCATGGGGCTACACTTAGGTTCTTGATTGAAAAAATATGGAACACTCAGGCAGACGAGGCCTTTTGCCGCTTTGTCGACTTCAAAAAAGCCTTTGACATGGTCCCCCGTGACAAACTATGGAATAGGATGAAGGAGCTGGGGGTTCCGGATGAGCTTAGAGCTGCTATCCATAGATTATATGAGCAAGTAAAGGCTAAAATCAGAACTAGTGATGGAAAGTCAGAGTGTTTTGACAGCGATATAGGCGTCAAGCAGGGCTGTCCACTTTCACCAATTTTATTTGGACTGTACATTGATAAATTAGAAGAATGGTTAAATAAAGATAGTGGGAAGGGGATTCAACTAGCTAAGTATGTTATAAAACTGCTTCTTTATGCGGATGACCTCATTTTAATCGCCAAAACAGCCAGCAGCTTGAGGGAACATTTGAGCACTTGAAACTTTTTGTCAAGAAGTTGGAATGTAGGTGAACACAAGCAAAACCAAAGTAATGATCTTCTCTTTGGAAAAAAAAAAGAAACAATATACTTTTACCTTTGAAGGCAGCGCGTTAGAGATAGTTGAGGAGTACAAGTACCTCGGGCTTGATTTTCACCACAAGCTCAGCTGGGAAACGTGTAAAGCAAAAAGAATTCAAGGAGGATGGAAAGCGTTGTACTCTCTTCAAAATAGATGCAGGATTGCAGAGGTATGGGATTGGAAAACCAAGAGAACACTCTTCGGTTTGTTGGTTATCCCAATGATTCTCTACAGGTGTGAAATTTGAGGCAGCAGTATGTCAGATCAGAAATGAAAACAAATAGAGAGAATCCAGAAACACTTCATCATAAGCAGTCTCAAAGTCAAGAATTCAGTGTTGTATGAGATCTTACTCGCTGAAACGGGGTCCTTCCCTCTAGAGGCATCGGCGATGATACGGTTACTAAGCTACCTCAAGAAGATTCAAAACATGAAGAAACACAGGTGGCCTAGACTAATTATGGAGGAAGAGCTAACTAGAAGAAAGAACACTTCGAGGAAGCAAAATGACAAATGGGTAAAGAGGTGGGATATTAGCATGCAGAAGTGCCCAAATACTAATGAAGAAATAAAAAAATATGTGAGAAGAAAATTCAAGTGCATCATGTGGACAAAACAAATGGGTCGTAAAAAGGAATACTACCTCAAAGAATTTAACCCCACAGATGATTTTGAAGAAAAAGCCTATATAGGAGCAAACATTAAGTGGAAAGCGAAAATGTTGATTGCCCAACTTAGGATGAGCTCTCATCATCTTAGGTGTGAAACAGGTAGATGGCTAACTCCTAAAGAGGATTGGGAGGAGAGAATATGCCTCTTTTACAACAAAGGCGTGGTGGAGACGGAACGACACTTCCTCTTGGAGTGCGAGGCATACAACGACATCCGATATAGTTATGGTGAAATTTTGAAAATCGCCAACCTTGACACCCTGTTTGAAGCGACAAGGCTGGGTAATACGGCGAACCTCATGATCAAACTTCACAACAGAAGGGAAGATCTCAAGAAGGAAGTTCAGGCAACTTAGAGAACGTTTTGTGGCTGATGTCCCGTTTTGAAGGGGATGTGCGCAACTGATGGGTCCCATAGGCTGCTGCCGCCTCGTGGACGTTATTAAAATCCTTCATTCATTCATTCATTCTCACGGTCAATATTCCTTAGGTGAGAAGCTAAGGAACTCTTTTAGTTTTGAACCTGGGCCATTGTGGTGATAACCGTCCCACCTTACAGGTAGACCACAACTCAAGGGATATTGGCTCTGTGTTTGCTGGATCCATTTGAAGCACTTTGTCAGAGAAAATATCCTCGCCTAACCTTTTTATACAATGGTAGATAATGGATAGCGCACCTGCTTATTGTACGTTTTTCGCAGGAGGCAAGCAGGGCAAAGGGTAAAATGCTTCCCTTCGTAAATCCTGATTGTAAGATGAACTTATGGAACATCACCTGCCTGCTAATTGTTACATTAGGTTGTTTTTTCTCCAATCACCAAGCAAACCTAGCACTTCTGACATGTGTCATTACTCATATCTTCTTCTTCCAAGAGCTTTTTACTTCTTCTCTTAGGGAAGTTATGTATTAGCTGTTTGGCAAAATTTGTGACATCACGATCACTTGCTTTACGTTTCTTGAAAATGCTAGCAACATTACTCCCACACGTCACACAAACTCATTTATGATGTTTGAGTTGAAAGTATTTGTTAAGGTTAGTGCTAAATCCATTGTCTTTTATATGTATGTTTAACTAATCTGCAACGTAGTATGAGATTGTAGTAAACATGGTAACTGAGAAAGAGTCTAGACAGGGATCAAACTTGTAAAAGCTATAATAAGTAATATTAGTAATCTGTAAAGGACTTTGAGATATCTTATGAGAGCCATAGCATGGGAATGATAAGATTTTGTAGTTTTGAATTTTTCCCTTGAACATTGCAGATTGTACGAGAAAACCTGTAGATGGAAAATCAAATCTCTGATCAAAGTTTTAGCTATGTGAAATGTGAATTGTTAAGTTGCAAATGATTGTAAATGTTATGTATTTTCTTCACAGGTGTTTTCTAGCTAGGGTTGGTTCTATCAAATTTTCACCTCTGTTCACCTGCAATGATTGCAGTTACAGTTTGATGCACAAAACCTACAATTACTGGAAATGTCTTCTTATTACTTGTTTTCTCATGGCTAATTGCATTTATCCTTCCAAGTTTTAACATTTGCTATTAATATAACCAAACATAAGTCACTTGATGTCTTGGATAAGCTAACAGAAACTATAGGAGTTGGTATTTACATTTACTTTTGTAAAATGATACCTACGGTACTTAACCCCTCCAATTATTATTTGCATTTCCTTATAAGACCTTCCTTGTCCACTTGCATCTATAATGTCGGTAAAAGAATTACATGAATTTAGTTTTGTATTCTTTCTAGGTCAATTAAAGTTGTTAAGTTCTATGACTGATAGAAGGTTAGGTTACCAACGGCTTTCATGTTTAGAGTGGAGTCTTGTGCTATTTTATTTGAGGGCCACTTCCTCCACTTTTAGTTCTCACTCTTTTGTGTAATTTAATAGTCTTCTTGATCTTACAATTCACCAATTACTATCAGATGATTGTGCCCTTACTTTGATTGTAGTTCTTGCTTTCTTACTGTCTAAATAATCTTCTAGCTCTAAAATTTCTGGTATCAAATTAGATTAGTCTACCCCATTATAAAATGTGCTTCTTATTGTCACACTCCTAATCTTCCTTTGTTGTTGCTAAATTGTGCCTTTGAATCATTTCTGTCGCAAGATGTCTTTTTTGTCTAATCTTGTGGGTTGAGTTTTTTTTCAATTTCATTTGATTTTTATTATTTTCTGTTAATCAGTATGAGTTCAAAACAAGATATTTGTATCATATGGGGCTTAACTTCTAGTTGACTCCTATTGTTAATACTTGGGTAATTCTTGGTATGCTTGAATTTGAAATATGCATGGTGTCCTTTGGTGACCATATACTCAATATTGTGACGTCTGAAACACAGGCTCAGTTGTCGTTGATTACTAATTCTTTCACTTGTATCATAAAGCACAAGAACAAGAAAGGTTATAAGATTATTATGAATGGACATCTTACCGAAGCATGAGGTTATGTAGCAGTGTCCAGATATTTCTTCAATAATTTCCATAAGCAAAAATTTCCTTATGGGACATGTTATATATCTAATCAAGGTCATGAGGTCTCAAAATGATTCAATCACCAATGTGATGAGGTCTCGGAACCATTGCCTCTAGCAACTAGCCCATAGGGCAATAATTTTTCACTTATCCAAGTGGCAGCTAAACGCAGACGCCTTCTCTGCACACGCTGACCCCAACCATGTTTTCTTCTATGTTGTGCCGTAGCCCTGTAGGTGCGGGGTAGCACCCCACTGACAGAGGAGCTAATCATGCATTGGGAACATACAGTGAGCATTTTTGCCATTTTCTGCTGCATCATGACAGTTACTTATCACTTTTGGATCAACACTTGTTTGATGGCTCTTCGGATTCTTGAGACAAGTTGGTTTGCCTTTGCTTACAAGACTCTTCCTTATGGTAGGGCAGAAAGGGGGTTTTCTATAGTAAGTTGTCCCCACACCATACTGTCTAATTATTTCAGTCATCTCCCCCTTCTCTCACAAGAATCTTCCTCTGGTAGAGAAAATTAGACATTCAGCATACAGCTCGATGCCATGGCCATCACACATGCAGCCCACTCTTGCATATAGGGAGTTCATGCAAAACCCTTGAGGCACATCTGAGGGTTGGAGTACAGGGGGTCCATGCACATCCCCTTGGCACCTGTAAACTTTTATATATCATACTGACTGAACACATCCAAGGCATCATACAAGTTAATATATCAAGCTGTAATATTAAGCACTCATATCATGTACAGGGTTTATATTAGTATATACACTCACAATTACAATATGTTTCCCTTGTTCTTGTATACTATTTTACTATATTCTACAGACTACTCTTGATTCATTTGGTGGCCATTTTAGCAATTATCTTTGTACTACAATTTCTATTATGATTTGTTTCCATTTATAACACATTTAAGTTCCATCAATTTAGAGTGTTGTTCGCTGAATAACTTGTGGGGTCTTAAATGGCATGTCGAATGTCAAAGGGTGCTGTTGTTGCAGGTCTTCCCATACCCAGCATTGTACTTTACACTGCTTATGCGGTAAAGATATCATTCTCTTCTATTCTTCTGTGTTATGTTCATTGTATGTGCTTATAATTCTGCAAATAGTATTCTTTGCTAGTGTAGCTTTTAATAGCAAACATACATCATATGAACAAAAGGAGCACGAAAATACTACTGCTTTTGTAGATCATTTAGTACAAGTGCATGCCAAAGTCAAGGATAGACAGAGTCTTGCCATTCAGGCTCAGGCAAAATATACGATTCCCAATCTTACTGGTAGGTGATAGAGAGAGTCTTGTTATGCTTGGTACCAACAGAGATTCGAAAACCTCATAAACTAAATCCTATTATATATAAGTATATAACCCATTTAATGACCTACTTGCCATTAATCCAAACACTTTATGCTTAGAAGTTAGAACTTCTTGCTCAATAGGGTTGTCATGTTATTGTAAACACCAGCAACTTCAAATTATATGAATCATCGCAATTAGTAGAATAGATACTGGTACTCCATCCGCAAATATGTTTCTGAACTCCCAACCTCCCCTTTTAGAAGACACACTACTTGATACCAGGACAAGAGCCATTTGTGACACATTCTGCAACCAAAATGCAGTGGAAAAGTCGGCTTTCGTTTGCAAGCTAAGTGGATCTCCCAAGACATATTTGAAAAGCAGTTTCTGCACTTACACCAGAAATTGGGGACGAATCCTCCTAAGCTGGGAGGAAATGATGAGCAAATTAATGTTGTTTCATGCTCATCACGTATTGTAGATTATGTTGTGCAAAGAGCCCAGCCTTATAAAGAGCCCATCTCCTCTTGGGTATGATACAAAGGGCCCCACTCCTCTCATGTATCATACAAAGAGCCCCACTCGTCTAATGTATCATACAAAGAGCCCAGGTCTATAAAGAGCTCGTCTCCTCGTGTATGATATCTTCAGTATTACTAAATACAAAAGTGCAGTTTTTTCAAGCAAGTTCCTTGTGTCTCCTTTTTGCACACTGTAAATTCTAGTTAGGATCTCCTACCTTACTCCACTTGAGCGCATGCCACCTTTAATAATTCTTGTAAAGCTGACTCTAATAAGATAATTTGGGTTTGAGAGTTTTTGTTTTCTTATTATTTTCTCTGGTCCTTCCATCTTACACTTTTGCATTTCAACATTTCATGATATAGTTTGGTGTCAAGAGAATTTCATTTTCATTCTACCTTATTTACACTCAACAATGTAGGATGAAACCATATAACATAAAACAACAATAACTCTAGAACATAGATTTTCGGAGTACGACATTTTCCATGGCTCCTGGGAAAAAGTTTCTACGCAGGTTATTCAGGAGAGCTTTGACAAACAATAATTCTCCATTCTGTCTTCTTAAGCTCCAAGAATCTAAGTCATTGTTGGTGCTATAGTGTTTAAGATTTATCAATTTCCCTTTTCTTGTCAACATTGTGGTATTGAACCCTATAACACAATTCCATAATAACAATAGCTCTCCATTTTGTTTCCTCATGCCACAAGAATGTCAGTCGATGTTGCTTCCATACTGTTTATGTTATCTTGAATGAAGAATTTAGCTATATCATAAATTAGTTGATGGATAAATGTTTACAAAATCAAAATATCTCACCATTCTCACCCATCTTAGATCAAATTTTAGAGATATTCCCTTTCTATGGTTGGTTAGTTTTGGCATTTCTATAATCTTGTTGGCTGCACTGTTTCCTGTAAAATTATTAATATGAACATAAATTCAATTTGATTCAGCTCTCTCTGCTTCCCATAATTTATTGTGTTCATGCATATATACATTCAATTCAGGAACACTCATCTTCATATTGAATTTTTGTCGTATGAAAAGCATTTTGGTTTTTTGAAGACCAGTAAATGTCATTTGAATTTCCTAACGTGTACTTTCTCTTTATAGAAACTGAACCGCAAGTTTGTGCATATAAGCATAGGACTTATATTCATGCTCTTCTGGCCTCTTTTCAGGTATGCCAATTTTTTTCTACTGAATTCAACATCATCATGTGTAAGGAGTGTTTATGGCTCAAGTTGCTAAAATTTAATTTAGTATTGGTAAAAAACCTAAAAGAGAGCTATTGTTACTCTTAATTGCAATATTTTTTAACATTAAAGAAACCAACATTTGATCTTATTGCAGATTGTTTAATAAACTTTATTTACTCTTTTTTAGTACTAGTCCTCAGGCACCATATTTGGCAGCATTAGCTCCCGGAGTCAATATTCTCCGGATGATTGGGCTGGGACTGAGAATATTGAAAAATGAAGCTATGGTTAAATCCATGAGCAGAAACGGAAACCCCAGGTTAGATTAATGAAACTTCGTTAGCTGGTGATCCATCTAACTGGAGAAGTATAGTACGTAATCTTTGTATATTTCTGCTTGTCTAGTGGAAATATGATTAGATTTTAGAGAGAAACTTATGGATAAAACTGTGCATGTATTTTTATTAGTTGGCATTCCCGATCATACTCCATGATTCATCATCAGGGAGAGGATGACAGTTTTTAATCCTCTTCATGATAATGAATCATGGAGTATGATTGGGAATGTCAACTAATAAAAGTACTTACACAATTTTATCCAGAAGTTCATATCTAACTGTTATGGACTGTAGAAATACTATATCTCTTCTGATTAGATTTGTATAGAGGCACATAAAACTTCATTACTATATGATTAGATTTGTTATGGACTGTGAAAATAGTATTATTATGATTAGAATTGTTACGGACTCTGGGAATACTATATGAGGTTGAAATTGGTAAGTTCCTTTCTCAACAGCTAAATTGGTTCACCTCCCAGGGAGCTTTTAAAGGGACCACTGTGCTATGCGTGCACACTAACATTCATTACTATTCTATTTTGGCGGACCTCGCCTATTGGGCCTGTGGCAATAGCCAACTTATGTGCTGGAGATGGTACACATTATCTCGGTTTCAGTTTTTGCTCTCCTTTTTACATGCTTGAGAATAGAGACTGCAGTGTTTGCTATCTTTCAGAGGATTGAAATGCTTTTCACACAGGCTTTGCAGATATAGCTGGAAGAAGGCTAGGCAACACAAAGCTTCCTTACAACAGGAACAAATCATTTGCTGGTAGCTTTGCAATGCTTGTCATGGGATTTACTGTTTCTGTAGGGTGGGTATATATATGGCAAATAAGTTATTCATATTCAATCATTGTTTTTGTATTATATTATCTCAAAACATCTCATAGTAGTTGTGCTTTTCCTGCAGGTATTTGTTTTACTTTGCATCTTTTGGATATTATAAAGTTAGCCTAAAGATGCTTTTCGCAGCGCTCTTTGTCTCCACAGCAGCAACTATTGTAGAGTCTTTGCCTATCAGTACAGAACTTGATGATAATCTTACTGTTTCATTAGTTTCTGCAGTAGTTGGTTATCTTTTTTTCTAATCTTGTTAGTTCACTGGAAATTGAATAATGCATTGTGTGCATGCCCAGGATAGATGCTCAAACAGGATGCAATTTTGTGCTAGTGTGACATGCTATAGTATCCGGTTAAGGATTTGCGAATGCAAAAATAAAAAATGCTTGGCCAGTTCCTAACAGCAAAATCTTTTAACTTGAATAGCTATTTTTAATATATGATGGTTATTTTTTATTAGATAATTTTTCACACCCATTTAATGTAAACCAGAACAAAGTGGTTACAAAAGTCAATAATGTTGTACATCATTAAAAACATAATCACCTAAGTCTCTTAGCGAAATGAAACAACACTTAATTTAACAAATAGCTTGAACTACATTCCAAATCATCTTCAAAAGATGGCTAGACCAAGAAACTTAGAAACAAACCACAAACTTTTAACAACAAATAAAACAAACTAGGAACCGTTTCATAGGAGTGACATCCCCAATGAACCATCAAACAAGCACAACTCTACTAATGGGGTCGATAAATCCTAAAGTGTTCTGCCTCCCAAAGCTAATGCTACAATGGCATCAACCATATCATTTTAATGGTGAAAGGAAATACTGAAACTTCTGTTAGAATTTCCTTGCTTTTCTACTTGTACATTCATGAACTAGAAATAGTAGAGGACTGCCAATTGTTGAGTCAGTCTCATTTGTTGTTGTTATAGTATACTAGATCATCTTTCACCAAATATGCTTAACCCTGAAGCCCATAGGACATACCCGTTAACAAGTGGGCATATCACCACATTTCAGGTAAGATGTTCAAATAAACAAAGTTGCGAGACAAAACATTACTCATTTAAACCAGTAGATGACCATGTATATGTTATTATAGGGCAAGTGTGCACAACTTAAATGCTTTTGAAGTACTACTTACAGGTGGGTGTACATATGCCAGGTTTGAGGTTTGATGGGCACTGTTCTTGTCAATGGAAAATTTGGCGAGGGTTAAACCTGTCTTGCAGCTTTTCAACAGTTATCAGGCAACATGATAAAATGCATCAATTAGTATGTTAAAAATTGGAGATAGACAAGGTATGTTACAAATTTAGGTTAAGGGCATGAAAACTAGGACCTGCTTCTATATAATAATCTCAAAACAATTTAATACTGTACCCTGACACTATTAAAATATTATAAAGTACAAACAAATTTGATTGATTTTGAAAATTAGCAAACATTGTTGGAGACTGCAGAGCTTCTGCAACACATCAAATACGTTCAAAACCATTAAGAACAGACATGACAGATGTCAAATCTCATCATTGCATACGACATGACCAAATGTTGACATTACTTCCATCAATTAGTTGCCCAAATCTTGGCACATATACAGGCTCTTGCTTCACTTAGGCATTGGCTCCATTAAAGGCAATTTCCTGAATACCAACTCCATTGCTGCTACAGGCAAGGTTAACCTCACCCTATCCTTTCCAGAAGCACAGTTCAAGTCAAAAAAACTTGTGTCCAATGTCAAAAATAGAGTATGCCACAAATAAACAGCCTACAACCTCTGTGTGCCTCTTTAAGGCCAGGGAGAGAGGTCCCCTTTTAATCAATAGAGGTAGGCACAAGCCCATTATGACAGTGCAGGTGCTTGAATCAGGGACCTGCTGGAAACAACAGTTGTGGTCCTCCTACCGATGCACCCTAGTGCACACCAAACTTCCCATAAAAACTTTCTTTAGTATTCACTAATTAGTGCAGACCGAGTCATTTTCTTCAATCTATAAATTGTTGTCATATTTTCTTCAAAGAGAATTTATAAAACAAGAAGTGAAATTTCAAAGAGAAAGTTGTGAGTTGCTATTAGATTTCTTGTGAAAGTCTTCAGTTACTTAACACAAAATATATGATTGCATGGTTTTAATCAAGTTAATTTCATGTTGGTAAGAATTTTGAGATATGTATAAGGTATAAAGCTGATGTGTTCCAAAAAGTTGGAAATAAGGAAATAAGTTATTAAGAAGTCGAAAAGGGAGAATTACATTTATTCCTTCGTTTCTCTTTTATTCCTTTTATTGATTCACAATCATATGAAGCTTTATGTTGTGTGGAGCTCTTACTTTACAAACCATTCTGCAACATTACAATGGGCATTGGTTTGACTAGGCAAGACATTGTTACACATTGGGAACAAATCAAAAATTCCTATACTTTATTGCATATTGAGCGAACAACTACAGAAGAAAACATCGTCGAATCAAAATGTGATGATAGTGGCATACAAGAAGATGTACAAATAGAAATGGAAATGCATGAATGAGAACTCTTGTTCCGCATGCACCCAACAAGCAACACTAAAATAGATGATGTTGACGTGTTTGGGCTTCGTGACTTCAACAACAACCACAATTGGAAGCCTTCTTAGGTATTAATCAACCTACACACAACAACATCACAATTTATATATTCTCAATGCATAACCACCCAAATTACAGATGTTAAGTGCTTAAGAAAGCCATAGCCAAATGAGTTGTCAAGTGACCAACAAACAACTTTCAAAATTGTTCTACACCATACCCAAAAAAACATAGGGTCCACCACTCATGATGATTATTCAAAGAACAACAAATAGAGAGAAATCATATTTGATTAGCAGCATCAAACATGACTTAAATGGACTTGCAAGTAAAAGTAGTTATCCTCTACTTCTCACTACAACTGGGATCACAACATTTAACATGAATGCATCAATAATACATTCAGGGCTTCACATTCCTATCCAAGAAATGAAGGCACTTGAGGGACAAACACAGACAATTTTACAAGAATAAATGAGACATATTGAATGTGTTCATTGATGAAATGGGCTTCATAGGCCCAAAGATGCTCGACAATATAAATCGCTGATTGTGTGAGGTATTCCTTCAAAATAACAAATATTTTCACAGTTGCTCAATTATACTTGTTGGGGCCTTAGGACAATTTTCCCTTGTATATAATACTAATATATGCATGGAATTCATTTGGTCACACAGTGTGGGAAACATTTGACACAATTGTAACATTACACAAAAAAAATTGTCAGCACGGATACACAACAAATCAATGACTATTAAAAAATTTATTAACCAAAATAAAAAATGTAGACCCAAGAAAAGAACACTGAAATATGATCATGTCAAGCACAGAGCCCTTCATGCATCCACACAAACAAGAAGATTTTAAAATCTCAACACATTTGTATGCAACTAACAAATTGGCTACAATGCATAACATATAAATGTTAAAATCATTAAGCATTCTAATTGCAATATGTAGGGTAGAACATAGTAGATAGCAGGGCACACCTAACTATAATGACATTCAACTTGAACCACCTGTGATTCTATGTAAAAGACAAAAGATTATGTTGACATCCAATCTATGGGTGAAAGCAGGGTAAGTTAATGGAGCCATAGGGGAAATTGTTCGCATTGTCTATAATCCATATTCAAAACCACCTTCCTTAACCATATATGTGGTTGTTGCCATCAGAAAATACTCTGGTCTCTCATGGAATATTTACAATCCAACACATCTTCTGATTCCTTATGTTACATGGGGTAATGGTAGCCAAATGCTTATCAAAATGGCATGGGCTCTGACCTTACATAAAGCACAATGAATGACTCTCAATAAGACAACAATTGATATTAGCAACATTAATCATCAAGAATTAACTTTTCTTATTGTATCAAGAGTATGTTCACTGTATGACATGCAATCTCCCCTTCATTTACAATTGACCACGAAGGATAATAAATATGTAAACCTTACAAAAGGAGAGGAAACAAGACTCAATGTAATACCTATTCCACAACATTTACAAAAAATATAACTTTTCTCAATAAACACAAAAAAATACATTTAACAAAATTTGTCTCATTCATTACTTTTATTCCACTTTTAACTCATAAACACTTTAAAAAAAGAAAAAATTCCTAAAAGTTAAAGAGACATCCCTTCTGAGATAACTTACACCTTCATGAATCCTATTCATTTGATATGCATATAACAAGAAAAAGGTATAAACTTTTTTCTTAATGATAATTTAAATCTTAACGTATAGAAGTTTTAGACAGAATTCAAATTAATATACTCAATTTTTTAAATAAATATATTATATTCTTTGATATTAACATTTTCATATCTTTTTATATGCAAAAAGTTACCGTTATGTGAGTCTCTGAGATTGATTTTGTTGCTCGCACCATTCTCCCATGGAACAGACCAAGCAGAGGGAAGCATAAATTCAGCATCATATCTCTTGCTCACTCTCGGTGCAATGGTAATCGAAAATCTTCTGATTTGGTTTTAGATGATGGCCACTGGTCTCTACCCTCCAAGCAAGAAGAGGTTGATGCATTCGGCAAAGCACTTGAAGGAGAGCCAAAGGGTGCGTTTTATGGCCTACAAAGAGGCTTCTTGTGTTTGGTTAGTGCTAAACAAACTAGTTTAGCTCAAGCGATGACATTGAAAGCGGCCTAGGACGTGCCTCACTATACCTGCGCAGGGATCTCCCTCTGGCATCCGATGTTGTAGCTTCTTTTGCGGCAGTGACTGTGGCTCCCCGTCCCACGTCCCCCTGTGCTCAAGCAACCCATGTCTGCTTCTGGCAAATTGCCCCGACCCAAGCTATTGTGGGGGATGTAAGTCCCATTAACCTGATGGGCGGTGGCACTCAAATCGTTGCTAATGACATTCCCGTTGTCTCTCCTCTTCCAATGATTGTTGCTAACTCTTCACCCCTCAAAGTGTGTCTTGTTTTTGCCCTAGCTCTAATCCCCTAGTGAATGACCTTTTTGTTGTTGGCTCTAAGGCTCAATGGGTTCATGCTAAATGCATACATGTTTCGAATTTGTTTTACGAATACAACAACCTCTGCAAGCCCTGGGTCCCGTCTGGGTCCTCCTCAGGGCCCCTACTCTTATAGATGCCTCCAGTCTGTATGAGCTCATTCCTCCTTCCTTGGGTGATGTCCATGTTCAATTCTTTGTCGCTTCTCCCAATCGTTTTCTCCCTGATACCTGTCTTCAAGTGATGGACACTGAGGTTGGTTGCCAATCCCTTTTTGACAAGTGTGTGGGCAAGTTTCTCTCTGTCTCTGCACTTTCTAGTTGGGCTTCTAAGGTTTGGAAGTTTGTTGCGGAACTTGCCTTCACTCTGCTCAATTCTAAGTTCTTCCTTGTCAAATTTCAAAGTTCTGTAGACAAGGACTTTGTCTTTAATTCTGGGCCGTAGTTTTTTAAGAACTTCAATTTTTTTTGGTGCCCTTGGTCCCCTTTCTTCGATCCGATCAGGGCCCAAGTTTTAGTTGCTCTGATGTGGATTACGCTGTATAATCCTTCACATGTTTTACGGAACAAGAAGTTTATTAAGTTGTTGGTGGAATGGATCAGCTCGTTCGTGAGGGTTGACATCTCTTCCTAGAATCTCAAATTTGTTAGGGTTTGGGCCATTATGGATCTCTCTGCTTCACTTTTCCATTCCATTACCTACTCTCTCCACGCTGCTTGTGGACCTAATCACTGAATTATGAAGGACTTCCCTTTTGTTGTTTTCATTGCAACCTTCTTGGACATCGGATCATTGAATGTCCATCAAGACAAGAAGTCACTCTACTCCCTGGTCTTCTCAAGTTGGTTGAGGAAAGTTGGGACTCCTGATCCAGACTTCACATGGCATAATCACGACAAGTTCTTCCTTCCTCCTTTCTTGAGGGAAGTCACAACAGAGGACCATTCAAAGGAGGTGCCTTCTTCCATTCCTCAAACGACTTTTGTGCAAGTCTTGTCTTCCTCCCTTCTTGGGAACCTGATTTCCCTTGTTGCATAAGTTCCTTCCTCTGGACACGGTGGCAATCCGAATGCAATGCGATCTAGTGAAGTTGTTGCGGTTTTGTCCACCCCCCTCTTTTACCCTTCCCCTTTCCTCTATTCATGACTCTCACAACTTTTTCGACATTCCCCCTTTCTTGTGCTCCCCTCCTGCCCCCCCAGCCCCGCCGCTCTCTCGGTACCCTCTCCCCACCTTGTTTCTTTTCCCCCCTCTCCCGTTGTTGACTCTCTGCACATGCATCCCGGGAAACTCAACGCTGACATTGGCACCACTGCGAAGAAGAAGGGCAAGTGCTCGAGGTAGAAACACTGAGGGTAGACGCTGAAACTCTGGTGAGAGAAGGCTCTCAATGGACAATGAAGAACATTTTGTCAAGACACGAGAGAAGACTAGCCCTTCCCTGCAATTGAGGGATGCATCATTGTTGTTTGAGCTCTTTTCGCTGGGTCTTGCATCAATGATGACCAGTGTTGGTTAGAATCGCTGAAGTCTTGTTGAAGGACATCAAATTTGAGTGTTGATGTTTCTTGACAAGGTTTGACGACTTGTTTTTTGCTCTAGTGTGCCTGTCCTTTGTTGTGTCTTCCTCCCTCTTTTTTTTGCTGGTTTTTTTAGTTATTATTGGTCTCTCACTTCTTAATAATTTAACACCTCGTTGTTAAAGACTGGACTGCTTTTGTGTCCCAATACTCTTTCATAACTCCGATTGAAAATATTAAACCGATTCATAACTCCAACTTTAAAAACCTTTACTTATTAAATTTATAAAAAAAAAATCGTATTTTTATATTATATATATTAACTATTACTTCTTACATAAACTATAAAAATACTATATCATTTAATTAAATTATTGAAACATTATATTATTGAATCTTAAGAATCATAATTCTCTTTGTTTAATGTTAACCACTATGCAATCCTTGTTTAATTTAAGCAATCTTTAATTTTAAAAAATAATAATAAATTCCACACATCTAGCGGAGTAGTAAGCTTTTTATTTAGGCCAAGATTACACAACCGTTGGTGCAGAACAAAATGTCTTTGCCATTTTATTTATCAATTATTTTTGCTGCATCACGACAACGCAGATGGAGGTTCTCTTTTAAGCTAAAAGATCAGTATTTTAAAAATTGGGTCGGTGAACAAATCAACGGTGCAGGTGAGCATATTACGACGTATTTGGCACATTTAATTTATCAATTGGTTCGGTTTGCTGCATCACGACAAAAAGGGCATGTTGAGGTTCTCTTTCAAGGCAAAAGAGTAGTTTTTTTAAAGTTAAGCCGAGTACGAAAGTTACTGCTGGCAGGTGAACAATCCACGATCTAGAGAGGACCAAGCGGAGTCCAAATGGCTGGAGCCTGGAGCAGACGCACGCCATCAACCTCAACCTCAAAAAACAAACCAAAAAAAACCTTTGCCGAAAATGTCAAACCAGATTCATATGCGACTGCTACGGTGCCGTTAGGTGACAAAAGCAAGATCACTATACAAATTCGTCCACAATTAATTCTAGAATCTAACATATTGATTTATGTCTCCTCATATGCAAATGGCCCTCCTCATTTCGAACTCTTCCGCTTACACTCCACACAAGACAATTTACACCTCTGGGAGCACCTTGCTGAAGGTCTCCCCTGCCAAATTATTGTATCCATATAGGTCTTGTAAGCTTAGGACTTTTTTAATCCGACAATATAGTGGGCATTCAAGAAATTTTAGTGGGTCACTGCTAAAAACTGGGCAGAGTCTTGTTATGGGGGGCTCTCAAGTATGTTGCTCTCAAAGTGGAGGACAGGAAACATGCTCTGTCAAACCTGAGAATTTCATGACTTTTGCTGGGCTGTCCATTCCCATGTTCTCCACACAGGACCAGATTGTACATGACATCACAGTGTCAGCTCTTACAGCTTGTGTAGCTCTGGGTTGCCTCAGATTCTGGGATGAAATGGCCAAACGTGAT
Source organism: Torreya grandis (assembly GCA_037957365.1). Lineage (NCBI taxonomy): Eukaryota > Viridiplantae > Streptophyta > Pinopsida > Cupressales > Taxaceae > Torreya > Torreya grandis. The sequence goes on along the minus strand of JARHVA010000574.1, from coordinate 3,370,578 downwards.
ATGTTTGATCAGGTATTTTTGTGGAATCCTTTGGAATCATTGTATTTTTTCCCCTGTTTTTTCTTTAGTTTTGTTTTTGTGGCTCCCTGAGAATCAAACCTGTTATCATCTATTGCCAAAGTCCATCTTATAACCACTAGACGGATCAGATCTAATGGCAATGGGGATTGTCTTTTTACAAATAAAAATAAGAAATACAAATGTTGGTGTCCATAAGGGGGTACTATGTGAAGGTCTAACTTCTTTTTTTCTATTGGGAAGCACTGTTGTAAGTTTTTTATATGGTCTTTCCTATCCCATAATGAAAGACGAAAAAAAAAATATATATATATATATATATATCCTTCAAATCTAAGCCCTTTGTTACTGCCATATTTGATTTGGTTTGAAATATAAGTGCATATATTAATCTTGATGTATAAAAATTCCACGCAGTTTTTATCCAGAAGTTTTCTGTAATTATTAAAGGGTGTTGTAGGAACTCGACGAGTTGTTAAGCTGTGGGTTAATGAGAATTACCGAGTGGACCTCCTTCCTACAGCTCTATCTGGTTTGAAATCTAAGTTCATTGACTAGGTTTGAATCTGCATTGTTATTAGTGGACATTTTAGGAATTCTACGCAGCTATGGGTAAATGGGAGCATTAATAATTGGGAATTTTAGGAATTCTACAGGGTTTAAAGCTGTGGGTTAATGGTCCCATTAATTACTGTGGAGTGGACCTTCTTCTCACGGTTCAATATTCCTTAGGTGAGAAGCTAAGGAACTCTTTTTGTTTTGAACCTGGGTCATTGTGGTGATAACTGTCCCACCTTACAAGTAGACCACAGCTCGAGGGATATTAGCTCTGTGTTTGTTGGATCCATTTGAAGCACTTTGTCAGATAAAATCTCCTTGCCTAACCATTTTATACAATGGTAGATAATGGATAGCCCACCTGCTTATTGTACGTTTTTGGCAGGAGGCGATACCTCAGCGAAGGATAAAATGCTTCCCTTCGAAAATCCTGATGGTAAGATGAACTTATGGAACATCACCCGCCTGCTAATTGTTACATTAGGTTGTTTTTTCTCCAATCGCCAAGCAAACCTAGCTCTTCTGATATGTGTCATTACTCATATCTTCTTCTTCCAAGAGCTTTTTACTCTTTTCGCAGGGAAGTTATGTATTAGCTGTTTGGCAAAATCTGTGACATCATGGTCACTTGCTTTACGTTGCTTGAAAATGCTAGCATCATTATTCCCACACCTCACACAAACTCGTTTATGATGTTTGAGTTGAAAGTATTTGTTTAGGTTAGTGCTAAAGCCTTTGTCTTTTATATGTATGTTTAACTAATCTGCAACTTAGTATGAGATTGTAGTAAACATGGTAACTGAGAAAGAGTCCAGACAAGGATCAAACTTGTAAAAGCTATAATAACTTAATAAGTAATATCAGTCTTCATAAATTGCTCTGTAAAAGACTTTGAGATATCTTATGAGAGCCATAGCATGGGAAAGATAAGATTTTGTAGTTTTGAAATTTTCCCTTGAAGATTGCAGATTGTACAAGAAACCCTGAACATGGAAAATCCAATGTCTGATCAAAGTTTTAGCTATCTGAAATGCGAATTGTTAAGGTGCAATTGATTGTAAATGTTATGTATTTTCTTCACAGGTCTGATGCTAGCTAGGGTTGGTTCTATCAAATTTTCACCTCTGTTCACTTGCAATGATTGCAGTTACAGTTTGATGCAAAAAAACCTCCAGTTACTGGAAATGTCTTCTTGTTAGTAATTTGGCCTGTCGAGGCCAAATTACTACCCCTACTATTCGAAACGTTTCCTAGAATGGTCAATTTCTCAATATAGCTGGTCAAACTGGTGAATTATAGTCTAAAGGCATGAACAAAGGGATATGTAGGCAGTCAAAGTATCAAATACAGTCATGATGAAGACCTACAGCAATGTTACACAATCAAGTGTGTTCCAAGGTTAAGACACCTACAGAAAGTTCAAAAGCATATCTACCACTCAAAATGTCACATGCAGTTATAAAGTTAAACTACAGGCCTGTAGGAGGAATAAATTCGTAAGGTAGATAAGAGTGTCATGGAAAAGGTGCAGTTCAAAATCAAGCTACAGCCATTACGCCTATAGAAGATGTTCCCTACAGCAGTCTCCTATAAACATTCTTTGAATGAGAGAACTATGTTGAAGTGAAGGATTGATTGGTGGCTAAAGACACTGTATAGAAATATATGATATCCAATGCATGATGGATTGTGAATAATGCTCACAAGCACTTCTTTGATTAGCTCATCCATCTAAAGGCCACCTACAATTCACAAAGGTACCTACAGTCGAGTTTGATTACCAATCAAACATTTGCTTCAATCTAGGTTTTGAAGGCCACGGTGACAAGTCAACTAATGCATCAGACATTAAGGAATATATATTAAGAATAAGAAGACAGTTTCAAGTAAACTTACTGGTCTATATAGCTACAGCCATCCTTAAAGTTAACCTACAGGCCTATAAGTTCACTTACAGATGAAAGCAAGCGATCAGAGGCATGAGTACAGGTTTACTTTTTCGGATTTTACATCAAGTGTTTTCTTTCCTAGGTGTTTTCTTTCTCAGAATTCTTTCGGGCTAAGTGTGGGAACAATTTCCTCCTACTTTTTGTCCGAGGGAAAGGAGATTTCAAAGGACTTTACAATAAGTCCAAAAGAATTACAATGGACAGTTTGGTGAAGAGAAAAGGACACTTACAGAAAACCCGAAGGGTATGTGCCCTTTGGGAAGGTTCATTGCAAAAATCCTGAAGGGTACCTACCTTTCAGGGAAGTTCAAAAAATAAAAATCCAAAGGACTTTCCAACTTTTTCGAGAGAAAGGGCAGTTCCAAAGAACCCGAAGGGTCTGTGCCCTTCGGGAAAGTACACTTACAAAAAACTTGAAGGGTATGTACCCTTCGGAAAGGTCATTTGCAAGAATCTCAAAGGGTATCTGCCCTTCGGGAAGGTTCACTTCAAAATTTCAAAGGACGTTTTCAAGAAACCCGAAGGGTATGTACCCTTTGGGAATGTCACTTTCCAGAATTCTGAAGGGATGGTTTAATTTTCCGAAGGGTTTTATTGAAGGCTCGAAGGGCTCTTTCTTTCGAAAAGTCCTTAAGACAAGAGGCAAAAGAGAATACAATTCCTTCTGAGTTTTTGTCCGAAGGAAAAAAGGAATTAACAAGATGAAGACTTGGACAATTTGTCCGAAGGAATTCCTTCGGAAAAGGAAAGACAAGCTCAAAAGGAAAAGTCATAGACAATTCCCATGGACATTTTGTCCACAGGGAAATGGAAAAAACAAAAAAAGCCCGAAGGAAATATTTCCTTCAGACTTTTGTCCGAGGCAAACAATTGGCTGAAAATGACTATGCAGAAAAGCCCAAAGGAAATTAACAATTTTCCTACGGGAAAATAGCCAAGCAAAAGTCCCGAGAAAAGTCTAAAGGAAATACAATTCCTGCAGGAAAGGACCCGAAGGGAATGAACAGAAGCACAGGATAAACACAAAAGATACCAAAGAAAAGTGCATAAGAAAGAAGTCTCGGACATTTTGACCGAGAGAAATAGGCAAACAAATAGACACAGAAAAGCCACAACCAAGCAAATAGTGCCAAAGAAATGCATGCACAGAAACAAGAAACCGAGGACAGAAAGTCGAGAAATAAATTCAATCTGAATATAACTCTCACTCAGCAAGATTCTTGTCCATGCAAGCAAGGGCTATTTATAGTGGACTGGTCAAAGCTTTAGTTGACTGTTTGACCGAAATCACGCTTCTCCTTGGTTTTTATGCAATTCAAAGCTTTCAATGTTTCAGGGAGTTCCAACAAAGTTCTCCGTCTAAGATGTGGCATAGCTTTGCATGTAAGTGGAGACCATTGGAGGTTGACTGGTCTTGAGTTGGAGTTGACTGGACAAGCTTGTTACACATCTTCCTTGTTTTTCATGAAAACAGGATTATTTTTTCCTCCAACCCAGCTTTCAAACAAATCAAATGGAGTTCTTTATTTAGAGATTTGGCGTAGTTTTCCATGCAAATGTGAATTTGACTTTCAATGGGCCCACCGTGATACTTCTATGCCAAAGTTTGGAGAGGCATGCAAATTTTGTAAAGGCAAAAGATTTCATTGAAAATTCTAAATATTGTAAAAGGTGTTAAGTCTTGAGTTAGTTAACCAAGACTAACCCTTTCCCCTTTTAGAACTACACTCAAGGCTATTTCAAGTTTTGGAAAAGCTTATTTATTGGCTTAATCAATCCATTTAGAAGAATCCCTGAAGTTTGAAGAAAGAAATTGTAAGTTGGACCAGTGATCAATAAAGAATTTATGTTTTGAATCTGAGTTTTGGAAAGAAGAATAGTGTCTATTTGATTGTGCATTAACGTGTAAGTAAGATTTTTCTCCTTTTGTAGGTCCCTTCCTCACCTATCTTTCTCTATCTCAACCTTTTGCAGGTCATTTGAAGAGGTTTTCAACCCTTCATTTGAAATATTTATGCTTAAGGACAAAATAATAGATTTCATTTGATTATATGTGTGCATTGATTTCAGTAACTTAAGAGGATTTGAACAATAGGATTTCTTTTTTCAGTTTTCCCTTCCCTTTTCCATACAGAAGTCACAGTAGTCAAATTTATTGAAAAAACCTAAGGGAGCTAGCCCTCTCTAGATGTTCTTTTCATCAAAGAGTCACACTGTAAGAAGTTCTAATTGTATCAGCTGGAGTGAGGGTGTGTTTTACACATCTTCAAGCAAGGTGCACTCCAGAGTGATAACACTTATTAATACTTGTTTTCTCATGGCTAATTGCATTTATCCTTCCAAGTTTTATCATTTGCTATTAATCTAACCAAACATAAGTCACTTTATGTGTTGGTTAAGCTAACAGAAACTATAGGAGTTGGTATTTACATTTAATTTTGGAAAATGATACCTACAGTACTTTGCCCCTCCAATTATTATTTGTATGTCCTTTTAAGACCTTCCTTATCCACTTGCATCTATAATGTCAATAAAAGAATTACATGAATTTAGTTCTGTATTCTTTGTAGGTCAATTAAAGTTTTTAAGTTCTATGACTGATAGAAGGTTAGGTTACCAACGGCTTTCATGTTTAGAGTGGAGTCTTGTGCTATTTGATTTGAGGGCCACTTCCTCCACTTTTAGTTCTTAGTTTTTTGTGTAATCTAATAGTCTTATTGATCTGACAATTCACCAATTACTATTAGATGATTGTGCCCTTACTTTGATTGTAGTTCTTGCTTTCTTACTGTCTAAATAATCTTCTTGCTCTACAATTTCTGGGATCAAAAGTAGATCAGCCTAACCCATTATAAAATGAGCTTCTTATTGTCACCCTCCTAATCTTTCTTTCTTGTTGCTAAATTGTGCCTTTGAATCATTTCCATAACAAGATGTCTTATTTGTCTAATCTTGTGGGTTGTGTTTTTTTTCAATTTCATTTGATTTTTATTATTTTCTGTTAATCATTATGAGTTCAAAACAAGATATTCGGATCATATGGGGCTTAACTTCTACTTGACTGCTATTGTTAATACTTGGGTAATTCTTGGTATGCTTGAATTTGAAATCTGCATGGCGTCCTTTGGTGACCATATACTCAATATTGTGACGTCTAAAACACAGGCTCAGTTGTTGTTGAGTACGAATTCTTTCTCACTTGTATCATAAAGCACAAGAACAAGAAAGGTTTTAAGATTATTATGAACGGACATCTACTGAAGCATGAGGTTACGTAGCAGTGTCAGATATTTCTTCAATAATTCCCATAAGCCAAAAATTCCTTATGGGACATGTTATATATCTAATTAAGGTCATGAGGTCTCAAAATCATTCAATCACCAATGCGAGGTCTCAGAACCATTGCCTCTAGCAACTAGCCCATAGGGCAATAATTTTTCACTTATCCAAGTGGCAGCTAAACACAGACGCCTTCTCTGCACACGCTGACCCCAACCATGTTTTCTTCTACGTTGTGCTGTAGGCCTGTAGGTGCGGGGTAGCACCCCACTGACAGAGGAGCTAATCATACATTGGGAACATGCAGTGAGCATTTTTGCCATTTTCTGCTGCATCATGACAGGTGCTTATCGCTTTTGGATGAACACTTGTATGATGGCCCTTCGGATTCTTGAGACAAGTTGGTTTGCCTTTGCTTACAAGACTCTTCCTTATGGTAGGGCAGAAAGGGTTTTTCCTATAGTAAGTTTTCCCCACATCATACAGTCTAAGTATTTCGGTCATCGCCCCTTTCTCTCACAAGAATCTTCCTCTGGTGGAGAAAAGTAGACATTCAGCATACAGCTCGATGCCATGGCCATCACACATGCAGCCCACTCTTGCATATAGAGAGTTAATGCACAACCCTTGAGGCACATCTGAGGGTTGGAGTACAGGGGGTCCATGCACATCCCCTTGGCACTTGTAGACTTTTATATATCATACTGACTGAACACATCCAAGGCATCATATAAGTTTATACACCAAGCTGTAATATTAAGCATTCATATCATGTACAGGGTTTATATTAGTATATAGACTCACAATTACATTATGTTTCCCTTGTTCTTGTGTACTATTTTACTATATTCTACAGACTACTCTTGATTCATTTGATGGCCATTTTTAGCAATTATCTTTGTACTACAATTTCTATTATGATTTGTTTCCTTTTATAACACATTTAAGTTCCATCAATTTAGAGCGTTGTTTGCTGAATAATTTGTGGGGTCTTAAATGGCATGTCAAATGTCAGAGGAAGGGTGCTGTTGTTGCAGGTCTTCCCATACCAAGCATTGTACTTTACACTACCTATGCAGTAAAGATATCATTCTCTTCTATTCTGCTGTGTTATGTTCATTGTATGTGTTTATAATTCTGCAAATAGTATTCTTTGGTAGTGTAGCTTTTAATAGCAAACATACATCATATGAACAAAAGGAGCAGGAAAATGCTACTGCTTTTGTAGATCATTTAGTACAAGTGCATGCCAAAGTCAAGGATATTCCCATTCAGACTCAGGCAAAATATTCAATTCTACACAACAGTCATGGAGTCCAATTTTACTTGTAGGTGATAGACAGAGTCTTGTTATGCTTAGAACCAACAGAGATTCGAAAACCTCATAAACTAAATTCTATTATATATAAGTATATAACCCATTCAATGGCCTACTTGCCATTAATCCAAACACTTTATGCTTAGAAGTTAGAACTTCTTGCTCAATAGGGTTGTCATGTTATTGTGAACACCAGCAACTTCAAATTATATGAATCGTCGCAATTAGTAGAAGAGATACTGGTACTCCATCCCCAAATATGATTCTGAACTCCCAACCTCCCCTTTTAGAAGACACACTACTTGATACCAGGATGAGATCCATCTGTGACACATTCTGCAACCAAAATGCAGGGGAAAAGTCGGCTTTCCTTTGCAAGCTAAGTGGATCTCCCATGACATCTTTGAAAAGCAGTTTCTGCACTTATGCCAGAAATTGGGGAGGAATCCTCCTAAGCTGGGAGGAAATGATGAGCAATTTAATGTTGTTTCATGCTCATCATGTATTGTAGATTATGTTGTGCAAAGATCCCCGCCTTATAAAGAGCCCATCTCCTCTTGGGTATAATACAAGGGCCCTACTCCTCTCATGTATCATACAAAGAGCCCAGGTCTAAAAGAGCCCGTCTCATCGTGTATGATATCTTAAGTATTACTAAATACAAAAGCACAGTTTTTTCAAGCAAGTTCCTTGTCTCCTTTTTGCACTCTGTAAATTCTAATTAGGATCTCCAACCTTACTCCACTTGAGCGCATGCCACCTTTAATAATTCTTTTAAAGCTGACTCTAATCAGATAATTTGGGTTTGAGAGTTTTTATTTTCTCTGGTCCTTCCATCTTACACTTTTTCATTTCAACATTTCATGTTATAGTTTGGTGTCAATAGAATTTCATTTTCGTCCTACCTTATATACACTCAACAATGTAGGATGAAATCATGTGACATAAAACAACAACTCTAGAACATAGATTTTCGGAGTACGACATTTTCCATGGCTCCTGGAGAGCTTTGACAAACAATAATTCTCCATTCTGTCTCCTTAAGCTACAAGAATCTAAGTCAACGTTGTTGCTATAGTGTTTAAGATTTATCAATTCACCTTTATATTGTCAACATTGTAGTATTGAACCCTATAACACATTTCCATAATAACAATAGCTCTCCATTTTGTTTCCTCACGCCACAAGAATTTCAGTCGATGTTGCTTCCATACTGTTTATGTTATCTTGAATGAAGCATTTAGCTCTATCATAAGTTAGTTGATGGATAAATGTTTACAAAATAAAAATATTTCAAAATCAAAATATCTCACCATTCTCATCCATCTTATATCACATTTTAGAGATATTCCCTTTCTATCCAGTGATTTTGCTGTGGCATCCCACATCAGGTTGGTTAGTTTTGGCATTTCTATAATTTTTTTGGTTGCACTGTTTCCTGTAATATTATGAATATGAACATAAATTCGATTTGATTCAGCTCTCCCTGTTTCCCATAATTTGTTGTGTTCCTGCATATATACATTTAACTCAGGAACACTCATCTTCATATTGATTTTTTGTTGTATGAAAAGCATTTTGGTTTTTTGAAGACCAGTATATATCATTTGAATTTCCTAACGTGTACTTTCTCTTTATAGAAACTGAACCGCAAATTTGTGCATATAAGCATAGGACTTATATTCATGCTCTTTTGGCCTCTTTTCAGGTATGCCAATTTTTTTCTAATGAATTCAACATCATCATGTGTAAAGGAGTGTTTATTGCTCAAGTCGCTAAAATGTACTTTAGTATTGGTCAAAACCTAAAAGAGAGCTATTGTTACTCTTAATTGCAATATTTTTTAACATTAAAGAAACCAACATTTGATCTTATTGCATATTGTTTAACAAACTTTATTTACTCTTTTTTAGTACTGGCCCTCAGGCACCATATTTGGCTGCATTAGCTCCTGGAGTCAATATTCTCCGGATGATTGGACTGGGACTGGGAATATTGAAAAATGAAGCTATGGTTAAATCCATGAGCAGAAATGGAAACGCCAGGTTAGATTCATGAAACTTCGTTAGCTGGTGATCCATATAACTGGAGAAGAATAGTATGTAATCTTTGTATATTTCTGCTTGTCTAGAAGGAAATATGATTAGATTTTAGAGAGAAACTTATGGATAAAACTGTGCATGTGGTTTTATTAGTCGACATTCCCGATCATACTCCATGATCCATCATCAGGGAGAGGATGAGTGTCTTTTATCCTCTTCATGATGATGGATCATGAACTATGATCCAAATTGTCAATCATTAAAAGTACATACACATTTTTATCCAGAAGTTTATATCTAAATGTTATGGACTGTAGAAAACTCTCTCTCTTATGATTAGATTTGTATAGAGGCACATAAAACTTCATTACTATATGATTAGATTTGTTATGGACTGTGGAAATACTATTATTGTGATTAGAATTGTTACAGACTGGAAATACTATATAAGGTTGAAATTGGTAAGTTGCTTTCTCAACAGCTAAATTGCTTTATCTCACAGGGAGCTTTTAAAGGGACCACTGTACTATGCGTGCACACTAACATTCATTACTATTCTATTTTGGCGGACCTCACCTATTGGGCCTGTGGCAGTAGCCAACTTATGTGCTGGAGATGGTACACATTATCTCGGTTTCAGTTTTTGCTCTCCTTTTTACATGCTTGAGAATAGAGACTTCGGTGGTTGCTATCTTTCAGAGGATTGAAATGCTTTTCACACAGGCTTTGCAGATATAGCTGGAAGAAGGCGAGGCACCACAAAGCTTCCTTACAACAGGAACAAATCATTTGTTGGTAGCTTTGCAATGCTTGTCATGGGATTTACTGTTTCTGTAGGGTGGGTATATATATGGCAAATAAGTTATTCATATTCAATCGTTGTTTTTGTATTATATTATCTCAAAACATCTCATAGTAGTTGTGCTTTTCCTGCAGGTATTTGTTTTACTTTGCATCTTTTGGATATTATAAAGTTAGCCTAAAGATGCTTTTGGCAGCTCTCTTTGTCTCCACAGCAGCAACTATTGTAGAGTCTTTGCCTATCAGTACAGAACTTGATGACAATCTTACTGTTTCATTAGCTTCTGCAGTAGTTGGTTCTCTGGTTTTCTAATCTTGTTAGTTCACTGGAAAGTGAGTAATGCATTGTGTGCATGCCCAGGATGGATGTTCAAACAGGATGCAATTTGGTGGTAGTGTGACATGCTATGATATCCAGTTAAGGATTTGAGAATGCAAAAATAAAAAATGCTTGGCCGGTTCCTAACAACAAAAGCTTTTAACTTGAATAGCTATTTTTGATATATGGTGGTTATCTTTTATTATTTTATGATAAATTTTCACAACCGTTTTAATGTATAAACCAGAACAAAGTAGTTACAAAAGTCGATAATGTTGTACATCATTAAAAATAAAATCACCTACTTCTCTCACGGAAATGAAACAACACTTAATTGAACAATTAGTTTGAACTACATTACAGATCATCTTCAAAAGATGGCTAGACCAAGAAACTTAGAAACAAACCACAACTTTCAACAACAAATAAATTAAACTAGGAACCATTTCATAGGAGTGACATCCCCAATGAACCATCAAACAAGCACAACTCTACTAATGGGGTCGATAAACCTACAATGGTAGAAACCATATTGTTTTAATGCTGAAAGGAAATACTGAAACTTCCCGTTAGAATTTCCTTGTTTTTCTACTTGTACATTCTAGAACTAGAACTTGTAGAGGACTGCCAATTGTTGAGTCAGTCTCATTTGTTGCTGTTATAGTATACTAGATCATGTTTCATCAAATATGCTTAACCCTGAAGTCCAAAAGACATACCCATTAACAAGTGGGCATGTAGTAGCCATTCATTTATATGTCTCGACTCTCAATTACCACGTTTCAGGTAAGATGTTTAAAATAAACAAAGTTGTGAGACAAAACATTACTCATTTAAACCAGTAGATGACCATGGATATGTTATCATATGGCAAGTGTGCACAACTTAAATGCTTTTGAAGTACTACTTGCATGTGGGTACATATGACCAGGATTGAGATTTGACGGCACTGTTCTTGTCAGTGGAAAATTTGGCGAGGGTTAAACCTGACTTGCAGCTATCATAGTAAGCTTTTCAACAGTTATCAGGCAACAGAATAAAATGCATCGATTATTATGTTAAAAATTGAATGTAGACAAGGTACGTTACAAATTTAGGTTAAGGACTTGAAAACTGGGACCTGCATCTATATAATAATCTCAAAACAATTTAATACCTTACCTTGACACTATTAAAATATTATAAAGTTTAAACAAATTTGACTGGTTTTGAATTGTTGGAGACTGCAAAGCATCTGCAACACATGTCAAATACGTTCAAAACCATTAAAAACAGACATGACAGATGTGAAATCTCATCATTGCATACGATATGACCAAATGTTGCCATTACTTCTATCAATTAGTTGCCCAAATCTTGACACATATACATGCTCTTGCTTCACTTTGGCATTGGCTCCATTAAAGGCAATTTCCTGAATGCCAACTCCATTGCTGCTACAGGCAAGGTTAACCTCACCCTATCCTTTCCAGAAGCACGGTTCAAGTAAAAAAACTTGTGTCCAATGTCAAAAATAGAGTATGCCACAAATAAACAGGCAAGGTTAACCTCACCCTATCCTTTCCAGAAGCACAGTTCAGGTCAAAAAACTTGCGTCCAGTGTCAAAAATAGAGTATGTCACAAATAAACACAAGGATGAGAGATTTAAATATAAATAATGGGCACAGTTATAGGAATGAAAAGGTAGACATTTTCAGCCATTTAATTTTAGTCTATCTTTTACTGATCGTTGATGAGGCCTATAGACGGATCTTGTTGCAAAAGTTGTTTGGTCTTTGATATCATAAGTTATAACGCATCTGTCAAACTTGCATCAAAAGCTATGACCTCCTCAATTATTAAAAAAAACTTAGTTCATAACATGTACTCCCTGGACGCTACTTGTGTCATAATTTTACAATGTGAGAACTAGACCCAGCAAAGACGGTTAAACACTTGAACAATAATTCTAACAGGACTTCAATTAGATGGTAAGGCACAAAAGAAAATGATAAAATCCAGACTAGACTAGTGGAGAATGACCTTTGTGTGTTGTAATTTGGATATTAAAAGTTAGATAGATTGTATGAGTGTGAATTTGCATGCCAAATAATTGCTTGCAAAGGTAATTGACTGAACTGAATATATCATTAAAGACCTCCCATATTATTAGGTCAACATGTTTTCTTCATTCAAGGAATTAACAAATGTTTGTTTCTAAATACATGTCTTATTATTTCAGATATGTTTCTTCATTATATTTTGAAATTGTTTCTATGATTTTAAAATCTTTATTAATTCAAAAAATAATCTTACATTAATTAAGAAGGGTGGTCTATATTAAAATATAACATGATCCCATAATAAAAATGGCCTACTTATTAATATAGCAGGATAAATATATCTGCTTTCTCGACTTTACTGTGCTATAAAAGACTTTTATTTTCAATAAACACCCTACAACCACTGTGTGCCCCTTTAAGGTCAGGGAGAGATTGTCCCCTTTTAATTAATAGATGTAGGCACAACCCCCTTATGACAGTGCAGCTGCTTGAATCGGGGACCTGCTGGAAACAGCAGGTGTAGTCATCCTACCGATGCAGTCTAGTGCACACCAGGCTTCCCACAAAAACTTTATTTAGTATTTCACTGATTAGTGCGTATTGAGAGAAGTAATATAACATTATATACCAATTATATTTGTCATTTTCTTCGATCTATTAATTGTTATCATATTTTCTTCAAAGACAATATATAAAACAAGAAATCAAATTTCAAAGAGAAAGTTGTTAGTTACTATTAGATTTCTTGTGGAAATCCTCAACACAAGATATGTGATTGCATGGTTTTAATCAAGTGAATTTCATGTTGGTAAGGATTTTGAGATATGAATAAGGTATAAAATTTTATGCGTTCTAAAAAGTTGGAAAGAAAGAAAGAAATTAGAGGTTAAAAAGTTTAAAAGAGAGATTTGCATTTATTGTTCCTCCCCTACTACTAATTATTTTTAGTATTTGTGTTAAAAAAAAAATTCATAAAAATTAATAATTAAAAATATTATTTTTCTCTAAATATAATTGCAAGCAATTCTAACATTAATTAACACATCATGGATCCTTCTCTATGTGATGCTATAAATAATATTGAAAAGTTTCTTCATATAATTCATTTATAAAGGAAGGCCAATATTCATTAATTTATAATAATGCTTCTTACTTTTATTTTATTTTAGTGATATAATTATTTTTATTGTTACTGAAGAACTAAAGTTATTATAAAGTAAAATATTTAAAGTCGTGCTTATAAAGTGAAATGTCTGAAGTGGTGTATTAATTAATATGTCAATAGTCCCCTGCAAATGTTATGCTATAAATAATATCGAAAAGATTCTTCATAAAATTCATTTGCAAAGGAAAAGCTAATATTCATTAACTTGTAATAATGTTTCTTAAAAAATATTTTTTAAAGATACACTCATTTTTATTATTGTTATGAAACTAGAAAAGGTAGAATATGTTTATTATTCCTCTTTACTAACAAATGCTTTAAGATATTTGTGTATTTTGTACGTCTTTTTTGTCTTATAGTTATTAGTAATATATATTTATGAAAGGTCATTGTGATGGTTAATTGTTAGGAACCCATTCTAATCCTCTTTACTTTGTTAGTATATTAGTTGTTATAGGCGCATATGTTTTGTAAGTCGTTCCGTGAGCATTTTACTTTTTCCCACATTCATAAGAAGTAGTGGTTACTTAGATTAGACTTAGTATATAAGTAAGTGTTGAGGTCAATGAAGGCATACACGGATTTATTGTATTGAGCTTACTCAAAGGAGGTTGCCCCCTCGAAGTGCCCTATAATCAATATAATCCTTTCAGTGCTTCTGCTAATTATATAAATATGTTATTTCATGCATTTTTTTTAATTTGTTGCAGGGGGATCCTCTCATCTGGTATCATAGTGATTTTCAGGGCCAATTTTTTTTTCCTTCAGAAAGTATTAACTTTGTTATGTTGCATAATTCGTTTGAGTAATTTTTCAGAAAGTCTTAACTTTGTTCTATTGCATAATTCATTTAAGTATTTTTTTTGTATCACAATAATTTGTTTTGGATCAATGTAAAAATCTATTTGCATAACTGTGGAAAGTGCTTGGGCGAAAGCCCTAAAACCTATTGTGAAGAGCACCACAAGAACCCTGTAGTAGTAGGCCTATTGAGAGGACCTACCAATGAAAAAGGCAATGACCCTATTCTGATTGACTAGTCCCCACCCGTGAGGAAAACCTAGCACTGTCATTTAGGGGTAAATCTATGACCAAATTTTTTCTGGAGAGCGTTACTCGCTCAGATGACATTGGTGGCTAGAGTGATATCTTTAAACCCTTAGGCAACCATTAAAACTTGGATCTCATTTCTATTAGTTTTAGAATATTATCCGCAAAGTATCAGAAAACTTGCCATATCAAATCTTCGTATATTATCATCAGAGTATCAACAAATTTGTCATACCAGTTTCAGTATATTACCAATAGAGTACAAAAAATTGTCATATTAGATCTGTAGACTTGTCATATCAATATCATAATATTCCCAACAAACTATCAAATTTTTTTTAAAGTAATTTTTTTCATTTTTTTGCCATATCTCTCCATCTGTAGCCCTGTTGATTCTCAAACTTTATCTGGACACTTGAAATTTCATTCTTCACATTTTCTTCTTTGAAGTCCCATATCCCAATTCCATTCCTAATTCTTACAAATCTTTTTTTTTTTTTTTTGATTTTACCACAACTTCTATTTTTGTTCGTTGGTCTCAAAAAAAATTCAGTGTTCATCTCCTTTTTCTATTCCTTTGTTCCTATTTGATAGTTTTTTTAGTTTTTTTCATTTTCACTCCTGAAATTGCCCTCACCTTCATCAATCATACTCCCACTATGCAAAAAAATTAGTAAAAGTCTCTTTACCCCATCTGATTTTGCCCAAATTAAAAAATTCCCTTACTAAACGTGTTTTAAGTCTAGTTTTTCTACCCATTGCCAAAAAACATTGTCATTCGGGTCATGGTAGTAACCCGAATATGAGCAAGAAACATGGAGGAAATTACCGCCCTCAAGACCCACATCAAAGATCTTGATGAAAAAATTCTCGGCTTTAGTCTTCAACATACCACCTTCGACAACAGAAGGTATCCAGATTCCTCTTTAGACACTAGGTTTTCTTCTTTCAACAATTTTTGTGAGTTGAAGCTTGATATTTCTCGATTTCATGGTGTAGATCCGACTGGATGGATCTATTGGGCAGAATAATATTTTAGTCTGCATAATAATTTTGATGCCAACAAGGTCCTACTTGCATCCTTTCACTTGGAACTTAAAGCCCTTCAATGGTTTCATTGGTATACCAAGGCTCATGACGAGCCAATATGGATCAATTTTTGCACCCTCATTTTGCAATGGTTTGGCCCTAGTGCTTTTGATGATTTCACTAGAGCACTCATTAAACTTCACCATAGGAACCGTGAGAGAATATCAAACAGAATTTGAAAAATTGGTCAATCACACAGATGGATTGTCTGATGAATTCTTCAAGGGTTGCTTTGCTAGTGGACTGAAAGATGCAATTCGATCTGAGGTCAAAATGTTTTGACCCAACATGATGATGGAAGCCCTAGGGTTGGTTAAGTTGGCAAATGACAAAATCATAGCTCAACAATGATTCAAATCCAATTTTACTCCATTCAGAAATAAAACTCCACAACGATCTTAAACAACACCAGCCCCCAAAACCACTCCTATCAAGTATTTGACCAAAGCAAAGATGTGAGCCCATAGAGAAAAAGGACTATGTTATAATTGCGATGATAACATCACTCAGCGATATCGATGTGTCGAGCAAAAGCTCTACCTATTGGATGTGGACTCTCCACTCGAAACTGAAGTTTTGAAAGATGCTCAAGATACAACAGATGATCTGAAAGAAGCTCCGTCCACTGTGGAACCTATTTCTTAGGAAGACCAATCAGAGATCTCTCTTCATGCCTTAGCAGTTGTCACCACCCCACAAACTATGTGGGTCAGAGGTTACTTTAAGAAGCTCCCTCTCATAATACTCATTGATTCAGGTAGCACTCATAACTTCATTGACCCTCAGATCGCCAAATAGACTGATTGTTTTGTCCATCTGTGCTCCAACTTCAAAGTTATGATTGCCAATGGGGGCACATTACCTTGCAAAGGGAGGTGTCGTAATGTGCATATCTCTATTGGAGATTATAACTTGTGCTCTGACATGTTTGCCTTGCCCTTAGGTGGATGTGATGTTGTTTTGGGAGCCCAATGGTTATGCACACTTAGACCCATCTTATGGGATTTTGTTAAACTTTGGATGCAGTTTTCAGATAATAGGAAAAAACACACATTGAAAGGCTTACAATCAATGTCTCAACATCATAAGTTCACATCATATAGAAAAAATTTTTAAGAAAAATTCACATGACATCTTTGCCCAACTCCATTCTATTCAAATGCCACCATCAATGGTCTCCAATTCTCCTTCTGATCTACAAACCATTCTACAGAGGCATGCATGTGTCTTTGCCAAATCAGTGGGATTGCCACCTTCATGGCTAGAGGACCACCGTAATTAGCTCCTTTCTGAAAGCATTCCTCCCAACATTAGGCCTTACTGCTACCCATTTCAACAAAAGACTGAGATCAAGATGCTCATTCGAGACTTACTGAAGCAAGGCATTATTTGCCCCGGTACTAACCCATATTCTTCACCAGTTCTTCTTGTCTGAAAAAAAGATGGGTCATGGAATCTTTGCATTAATTTTCACACACTTAATCACATCACAATCAAGGATAAGTTCTCGATCCCTGTTATTAATGAGCTTCTTGATGAACTTCATGGCACTCATTTTTTTCTAAGTTGGATCTCCACTCTGGATATCCCCAGATCTAGCTTCATGAGGATGATATCCCTAAGATCACTTTTTGCATGCATAATGGCCACTATGATTTTTTGGTCATGTCCTTTGGCCTCACTAATGCTCCTTAAACATTATAGGCATTGATGAATAAAATATTCCAACCCTACCTACAAAAATTTATTTTGGTCTTCTTCGATGATATCCTCATCTATAGTAAAATATGGTCTGAGCGTCTCCAACATTTGGAGCTCGCACTGTAACTTTTCTTTGATCGTCATCTCTGTGCAAAATAGTCCAAATGTGCTTTTGGCCAAGACAAAGTGGAGTATCTTGAGCACATTATTTCAGCCTAAGGGGTTTGGGTGGATCTCAAAAAAATAGTTGCCATGATAAATTGGCCTCATCCTTACACACTCAAGAGCCTCTGTGATTTTTTAGGGCTGACTAGATACTATCGCAAGTTTGTCAAGGATTATGGGAAGATTGCAACTCCGCTGATAGCGATGTTGAAAAATGATGTTTTTACATCGACATAAGTTGTTGAGTGTATATTTGAAGAATTAAAACAAGCTATGTGTACTACACTTGTTCTAGTTATGCCAAAGTTTGCCAAGAGCTTCACTATCAAGAGTGATGCTTACGGTAATGGACTTGGTGTTGTTCTCCTCCAAGAAGGATGCCCCATTGTGTTCACTAGCAAAGCCCTTTCTGGCAAGAATTTAGTACTCTCTACTTATGAGAAGGAAATAATGGTCATTTTAGATACAGTACGAAAGTGCGGCCATACCTACTAGGGAATCATTTTTGCATCAAAACTAATCACTAGAGTCTGAATTTTTTTTTGGAGCAATGGGTCTATGTCCCACCACAATAGAAATGGATCAGCAAACTCATAGGTTATGACTATGAGATCACTTACAAGAAGGGTAAGGACAATATTGTGGCTAATGCTTTGACTCACACATTTGCAGACCAAGCTTCCCTTTCAGCTATATTTATGCCTATTTTGAATTGGTTGGATGTTGTACAATAAGGGTATATCAATGACTCATCATTATCTCAAATAATTCAACATTTGGACACTAACCCCTTTGTAGTAGCACATTATTCTTGCGATGGTGCTTGTCTATGATACAAGGGTCGTTTGGTGCTTCTTCAGAGCATCGATCTTTAGTAAGTTGTATTCTCTGAACTCTATGCTTCTCTATCCACAGGGCACTCAGGGTTTCTTAAAACTTATGAGTGAGCACACCACAACTTTTGAAAGAGAATGAAAAAGGCAATTTAATAGATGGTGGTTGAATGTGATACATGCCAATGTAACAAGGGTGAAACAATACTCATTCCTAGGTTGCTCAAACCCTTGCCCATTCCTACCCAGATTTGGACAAATATTTCTATGGATTTTATTGAGGGGCTCCCTAAATCTAAAGGAAAAATAGTGATCTTGGTTGTGGTTGATTGCCTCTCCAGATATAGTCATTTTTGTGCCCTTAGCAATCCCTATACCGCCTCCACACTCGCACAATTTTTTTTGAATCAGATTTTTTGTCTTCATGGCATTCCTTCTTTCATTGTCTCAGATTATGATGCAACATTCATCAGCCATTTTTGGATAGAACTATTTCGATGCACTGGCACCCAAATGAAGATGAGTTTTGGACATCATCCACAAACAGATGGCCAAATTAAAATTATCAACAAATACTTAAAAACTTTCCTTTATTGCTTCACCTCATAACAATAACATCAGTGGGCAAAATGGCTCCCTCTCGCAGAATAGTGGTACAATACCTCCTACCATACTTCAACTAAAATGACTCCATATGAAGCAGTCTATGGTCAAGCATTGCTAGTGCTCCTTCTATACACCCCCAGTAGTTCACCAGTTCAAGCGATCGACATGCTTCTCTGAACCTAGGATCAAATCCTCAGCACTCTGCAGGATAATCTTCATATGGCACAAAATAAAATGAAATAATAGGATGACCAGCACCACTCTGAGTGCATCTTTTAAGTATGTGATATGGTTTTTCTTTGCCTGTACCCATACAAACAATCCTCCCTAAAACTCAAAGGGAGTCATAAACTAGCTCCCAAGTTCTATGGGCCATATAAAGTTCTCTAGAAGATTGGGTCAGTTGCTTATAAGTTGGAGCTCCCACTTTATTCCTGAGTTCATCTAATATTTCATGTCTTTTATCTGAAGAAAGTTCTTAGCACAAACATCAGAGTGCAGATTATTTTACCAGAACTTGATAATGAAGGATCCATCCTTATTGAGCTGGAGGCAATCTTGGACATGTGCATGCACCAACTTTGCTCCCACTCCATGACATAAGTATTAATTCGGTGGCACGGAATGCAACCAGAGGATGCAATATGGGAACCACTTTTTCAGATTCAGCACCAATTCCCACATTTGAAGATTTGAGGATAAAGCTTTTTTGAAAGAGGGGATGTTAGGAACCTATTCTACCCCTTCTATTTACTTTGTTATTATATTAGTTGCTATGGACACATATGCTTAGTAAGTCATGCCGTGAGCATTTTTCTTTATCCCACATACATAAGAAGTAGTGGTTGCTTAGATTAGACTTAATATATAAATAAGTGTTGAGGTCAATGAAGGCATCCACGAATTTATTGTATTGAGCTTGTTCAAAGGAGGTTTCCCCCTCGAAGTGGCCTATGATCAATATAATATTTTCGGTGCTTCTACTAATTATATAAATCTATTATTTCATACATTTTCTTTAATTTGTTACAGGTGGATCCTCTCATTAATATTGTGTTGTGTCCCAATTAACGAGTAGATCACATCCCCTAAACAAATACAATCATAATTAATCATGCCATGACTGGTACTATAGATTTCAATCTTGATTAATTAATGATTGATGATTTATTAAATCAACCGATCAAATAAAATTTTGTTGACCCCCTCAATAGTTGTGGGGGGCCCAACGGATACATAATGTTTAAAAAAAATGAGAGTTTTTGTAAAATCAGAATGGCTAGTTCGAATGGCCTTGAAAAAAGTTAAACAAGTTTTTAGTGGTTCCTACAAAAACATTTGATCGAAACAAGAAAAGAGGACTCTAAGAATAATCAAAATGATAACACCTTATACACACACATTTATCCTACTCATTCAACATTTGTAGAATCACACTAATAGAGACAAGAAAAAAGGAGTCTAAGAATAATCAAAATGATAACACCTTATACACACATTTATCCTACTCATTCAACATTTATAGAATCACTTGATTTGATGAAGATTGCTATTCTTGATTTTAAAAGATTTAAAATTTCTCAAGAAATGATGATTAAGAAAATTATGATAGTTTATATTTCGATGGATATGGAGTTTGAGCTGATGTACAATTCCTTAATACATAAAGGGAAATGGTGATAGCAATTTTAAAGTATCAAATGCTTGCAAAATTAATTTTAATGTCAAATCCATTATGACTATTAATTTGTACATATGATATGATTTTGTGCCTGGATGCCTTTAGTTTGATATGTTAAAATATGTTTGATGGAAAATATTTGCCATACTTCCATTTTTTTAAGGGTGGATTAGATTTTAAGAATAATTTATATGTGTAAATTATGACAATGGAGTTCTAAACTACTTTGTACATGGTCATGAATTAAGATAATGGATTTATAAACTATTTTGTACATGGTCATGAACTTTTTGCAACAAAATTATATGTAAATAGAGCATTTGTTGTTTGGATAATTATCTTGGAAGTATAATGCATATAAATGTTTTATAATAAAGCTGAGTTCACATCATGCTATTTAGTATAGGTTGTGATGTTGATTTGATTTTTTATTTACTAATACGTTAATTCCATAATGGAATAGGTTTCTAAATGTTCTCCAAATAAAAGATCTAAAGCTGAATTTTTGCCTTGTGTTTTTTGACTTCATACAGCATGATTACAGACTTGATCTTTTAAAACCTTCTATATATCAACATTTAAATAAAATTGGATTCTATGACATATGCAAAGAAACACAAGTATATTCATTCACTGACAAATTGAAATTACAGTTGCATATAAACTTTAGAGTACAAGTAATCAACAGTAATATGTTGATGTAATGTCCCATTTAGGGTTGAATTAGAAATATTTGGATTTCCAATAAACCCTATAAATAACCCCACAAACCCTAACACAACTTATGTATTTTTAAAATTTTACTTGCAAACCCCAACGTCAAAATTGTAATATGTTGAGTTAAATATTTAAATCCTAGTCAATAATTTTCTAAATGTTGCCAATGAACAATTTGGGCTCCAACACCCTTAAACTATGCCCAATAAGTGCCAATTAATTCTGAAAATTCTGAAATATTCTAATATTTATACTCTATATAATCAACTCTAACTCTTTATTCTCTAAATCCAACTCCAAGGGGGTCACCCAATTGGAAATGAAGAATTTTCCTGATTATCAACTCCATGTAGTCCTAAACGGGGTCTTCAAAATCTGTAAATCCAACACAATCCTTACAAAAAGGGTCTTCAAACTTGAAATCAATTATTATTGCCCTATAAAGGCCTCTAACTCAAGTCACCAACCTCTAGGAGTAAGTCACCACCCTCAAAAGCAATCACCAAACACAAGGGTGAAGTCACCACCCTTCCAAAGATGAAAATATTGAAAAAAATAGAATGTTGAAGCTCAATACAACCCTTGTGTGAAGTCCTACTTTTGAAATTAAGGGTTTTCATCCCTAATTTCACTTATCGAAGAAGGGCTCCATCTTCCAAAGTATCAAGTTAAGCAAACATTTTCAAACTCATAAGTTTTATGCAAAAACATGGTAACCTCTCAAATGATCATCATTCCCCTTCTTATACTGTTATTTTTCATCAACCCCTTCCCAAAAAGGGGCACTCCACTTGGAGGGAGAGTTAGAGTAGTTTTTTAAAATATCATGCCTTATCTCCATTAAGGGTTAAGTTAACCCATGGTCCAAAAGCCCCTTTTTAAGTCAATCAAAAATAGAAAAGGAATGGCTGACATAAAGTCCCTTAGACATATTATTATTTTAAGTATTTAGGAATACTTTTTATTGTAAATAATAATATTATTTTAATCTCAAAAGGGGGACATTAAAATCTGCCCTTCCCAAATTAGCTTGTCATCAAGCAAATACAAGCTCATCCAAATAACTATCTATGTAATACATGGATCCCAATTCATCCTCATGGACTTGCAACTCCAAATACTTGCTTTATAAACATAGCCTTGAGCTCCAATGGGTCCCATATTATTAATGTGGGCAAAACCCAAACTCAGTTTCCCCCACTCATGTTTGTCATGTGTCATGATCATTATATTCTCCTTGGGCATATGCAAACTATACACTCTTTGATTCATAAGAGTCTCTTTATCAAGACTCATATACATTATTCCTAAACCTGCACATAGAATAAACATGTCAATGAAAAAAAAAGATCTCCACATTACTTCTTCATTTGTTTCACCATGCCTTGTAGACAAGTTGTTCAAATCTACTCCCATGCTTGCGTCATATTCATAATTCTCATTTGTGTGATGGACTTCTAAAGGTCCATTCTTGCTGCCCCAAACATGGTTGTAGCTGTATTGTTGCATCTTCTCTCTCATAATCAACATTGTAGTGGTTGAGCACTCCTTTATGATTATTGCAAACCACCCCTTGTTGATGTTAAGCAGAACATCCTTTGACCTTGATACTGAAAACACTCTTGTGTTTGTAAAAAAAATTGTCAAGGTGCTGGTTATGTTGCAAACAATGGCAAAATTCATAGGATGGTAGCCAACATACTCGAATTACATCACCACACTTAGAAGTTTTAGTGATTTATGGGTTGGAAATAACCCTATAGAGACTGAAATTGACTCAATAACCTCTAAAAATAAAAAATTACTCAAGTATGTGATTAGGATTGCTTTAATAGTTGCATACTGAATGTTGAGTTGGTTGGAAATATGAATGACAACACCTTTATAGCCTAGAATAATGATTTTTTTTGCAAAAAATCATCTTCTTTGAGCTATATTTTACGCCATGCAATTGAAAATACCTTTATGATTGACATACAAATGTAGAAGTGGTTGGTACTGCTACTGGCAACATTAAAATTTTTGGTACAACTATGGTCATACATGACGTTCTTCACCAAATTCAGCCATGTGAATGATCTAGATGTGTACCACAACCCTTCTTGGACCAAAATTTCAACAATTATCAACCTACAGATTGATTTCCACTCAACCTTTGAGAGATGGCAATCAATGTTCAATAAGAGTCTTGAGTATTGATTCTTTATCATTGTGTTAGGGTGCCCATCATACTTCCTGGGGATTCTCATGGACCTCCCTTCAATCCAAATGAATGTGTTAAAGAATTCATCTCCAAAAGTAGAATTGGACACTTTTGAAAACTTCTCATTCTTGTATCTCCCCAAAGCACCTAAATCCCAAACTTTCTTGTTTAAGCAATTAAGAACCGGAATGAAAGAATCCATGCAATCCTTACCCTTCAAAGTGATCATCATTCTATCCTCATCTTCATGTTGTTGCCCATGATAATTGCAACCTTGCCATGATGCACAAAAGAACATCAAACTTGACATATGGTCATCCTTTGTCATATGTTGCCCATGATGACAACATACCCCCAATGACATAATAAGAAGAAACAAATTCACAACACTTTCATAGCTTTAGTTGTCCTCAATTTGTTTACTTTCCTTTGCCAGATGAAGATTGGTTAGGATATCTTTAGCACCTCCCACCTTGGGATTTAGAATTACCTCATCTCTAGTTCCTTTCAAATAACAAGTCATGGTTTCTCCATAGTTGCAACCATCTTCCTTCCTATTTTCTTCACCCTTCTTTTTATGTACATATGATCGCTCTTTATTCTCTTTTTATACATGGTTATTTAAAGACTTATCTTTAGCTATGCTTATACACAAGTCAAAAAATAAATAATAAATGGAAGTTAGGATGCCCATTTTCTCCTCCCTTATAATGAATTCAGGTACCCCTTGTTGGTTTGAAATTCTCAGTGCTTCTTCTTTTATATTGGCTCTTTCAAAAACTCCTTCAAGTGCCTTAGTATATGTTGTCTCACCATCTTTTCCATGTCCTTTGAATGACATTCATATATGGAAAACTTGGTTTCAATCTTATTTTCATTGCACTCCAACTTAGGTGCCCTTGGCATGCTTCCATGCTCTTTCCCTTCAACTTCTTTTCTCATATTAGGCTTGCCTCTAACTTCAAATGTATTTGTCTTATTGGTTGCAACTTTATTTTTCAACTCAATTTTGTCCTTAACTTTAATCTGATTGACTTTTATTGCCCTCACATACTCTTCTTGAATATTTTACTTTGCCAACGTGTTCTTTATAATGTCCCCATCATAAATTAAACCAAAATTATAGCTTGTTGATTGCAATATTGTAGGCAAATGTGGATCCTTCATCCTTGGCCACTATAAAAAATTGTTATCTTGTGAGACCCCCTTTTTGTTGTTGGAGTTATCTTGACATGGTACTTGTATGATTGTAAAACATTGTATGGTGGACAAATAGTCACAACAAACAACAAAATGTCTTTTGGCAAAAGATTTCCAATCAATATGTTTATCTCAGTAAACCTTTCTTTTTCATCTTCAGCTAACTTGTGAATATCATCCTACTCCTTACTTGTGTGAAAGAGGTCATTGTGCATTGATTTCATTACGTTGGACTTCATCATTAAGTGTGTCCATATATCATATGGGTCACATATGTCAATATAATTTGGAATTTGAATCAAAGTATCAATATGTCCTTTCTTGTAAGTTTCATCCTTGACCCTATTATCATTTTTAGCATGATGTTTGTGATAATAAGAAATATGAAATGGCATGGTGTAACACAACAAATGTAAAGTATGACTTTATTTTTCATAACTTGGGTTGTAAGCAAATAGCTTACCCTTCTTAAATTCTTTCAATTGTTGTTTTTCTTGATTAACTATTAATTTTTCCTCCTTCGCTCTCCTTAGCCAACCCTCACACCTCTTTTGGGTCCTTATCACGTCTTTCATGTTGGCTTGCAAAGTAGTTGTGTTCCTTCCAACCCTAGGATCCACTTTTATTGTGGATGGAAGAACACTAATTTTTGCGTCACATGTGTGATTTATGTCCTTCTTTTCCACTAAATTATTAGGGCAAGTAGCCAATGGTGCTTCCTCTTTAGCTAGAATATTTCTACCACTACCCTTTTTCATGGTGGATGCCCCCATGAACTTTTCAGTAACCTTTTTCAAGTCTGAACTCTCTTATTTTCTGATTCCTTCCTTGGAATTCATATGAGGGTTTGACTTTCTCTCTTTACAAATTTTTTTTTTAAAAATCATAATTTGATAATTATTCTCCTCTTCCTTTCGCAACCTTATTATGTAAGCACACAACCCTTTTTTACTTCAGTTCATCATTTTGTGTAACTTTAAGAACTCATCAAAGGAGACTAGAGTCTTAAGATGATCAACCATCCCTTGATATTCATCAAGGATTTTGGTGGCTTTGTAATTGTACATTTCTTTGTCCATTTGTATTTTTATCTCCACCTTTTGAATTGGATCAATGTGTTCCTCCTTATGTAAAAACTTGGGTCGTCAATCCATTATAGACAATTCAAAACCCACAGTTGGCTAATAAAAGGCTTTGATACCATTGTAATGTGTCCTTAGGGGTGAATTATAAATATTTAGATTTTCCAACAAACTTTAGAAATAACACTGCAAACCCTAACATAACTTATGTATTTCTAAAATTTCACTTGCAAACCCTAGTGTTAAAATTACAATTTTTTCGATTAAATATTCAAATCCTAGCTAATTATTTTCTAAATGTTTCCAATGAAAACTTTGAGCTCCAACATTCTTAAAACTATGCCCAATAAGCACCAATTAATTCTAAAAATTGCATCAATATAAATACATAATTTTTTCCTATTAAAAATAGAGAATAAATATTAGAATATTTTGCAATATTCCACAATGTGTTTCAGGTTGTGATATCCCTAAAAAACCTCAAATTACACCCCAAAATGGGGTCACCCAATTAGAAACGAATTTTTTTCTTGATTATCAACTCCATGTTGTCCTAAATGGGGTCTTCAAAACTTGTAAATCCAACGCAACCCTTACACAAGGGGTCTTCAAACCTGAAATCAATGATTGTTTCCCTATTAGAGATTATAACCCAAGTTACCAACCTCTAGGAGCAAGTCACCACCTTAAAACAATTACCAAACCCTAAGGTAAAGTCACCACCCTTACAAAAATTAATATACTAAAAAAACCATAATGTTGAAACTCATCACAACTCCTGTGTGAAGCTCTCCTAGTTCTGAAATTAAGGGATTCCGTCCCTAATTTCACTTATCAAATAAGGGTTCATGGCTATTGGGTGAATATTTTGTTGACCAACTAACTGGTGAGCAAAATAGTTCCCATCACCACAGCATAGGGAGATTAGTCATCCAGGTGTGCAGTTTTACTACATCAACAGGGGACAAATCTCTCCTCTCATCAAGGGGAGGTTCCCTATTAAATATTGTAATGACCCTGCTCAAATCTGGTTGAAAACTTTTGATTTTTGGTCTTGGAAATTTTATCAAACACTTCACATACAAGGGTTATATGACTGATATAACATTTTAGTTTGCTTTAATGGCTCTTTCCTTTACTTAACATCAATAAGAATGCTTGCAAGAAGACTCTAGATTGTCTAAACAATGACCTAGCACGAATGTGCAACTAATTTTGGCAATATTCCATGCATATATATGATCTATGCTTGAGAAATGAACACCTACAGCCAACTGACATTTTTACAAACAGTTGGTATGCAAACTAACTAGCTGATAATAAATGATATCGAAATTCTCAAATGACACCAGCAATTATTATCTCTTTAATTGCAATGAAATTTCTAATACAATGCTCATGAAATATGGCCAAGACTCAATGTTAACAATTTCAAAATGAACCTGATTGGAGACGTCTTCAAATGTTATGAATTTCTGAGTTGTCTTCAGACTGGTATATTTCAGATCAGACTTGCATATCTTCCAAATTCCACCTCCAAATGAATATATGTCAATGCCAAAGTGTTAGGAAATGTTGGGTGCCCCTTTTGGATGATATTTGATATTTTTTTGGACTCCTTTAATGCAAAATCGCCCCACTTCAAAGTTGCAGACCTGCCATGGATAAACCTTCAAATCTGAAATAATCTCCACAACCTTTGGATTCTTTGTCATAAACAAAACGTTCCTTGGACTTGGGCACTCCAAATGGCAATATGCTTGATGTTGAAAACCCTCTTAGGTAACCAAAACGAACTTGGAAGTGTGGCTGTCCTCAGAAATTACAGTCATATATTCCTCCTTATTTACAGCTGTAATGGCCTTCCAAAGGTCTCCAAACTAGTCACAAAAACTTCCCCAAGGAAGGGGAATCCCTTTGGTAACACTATCACTTGCAAACACTTCCTTAAATATTGAAATCGAACCATTCCAATGGGACTGAAACAAAATTACAGTCACCCCTAAATATATGCATACTCACCAAAATAGACCTCCATTGTCTTGAGAATGTTCTCCCAGCTAGGGCGCTTCAATTGGATGTTCTTGTTGCTTCAACAAACACCTAGAATGAAAGATTAGAATTCATTGCCATAGCTGCCATGAAAGTCTTCAGATTATGCAATGTAAACCCTTGACCAAAGCTTGTCGATGATGCCCAAATGAAGAAGCTGAATGCTTCCTCCTCAAAGTGCAACCCTTCAGATGTTATTTCACACCCTCAGTTATGCTTCCAATGGAGGTTTTCATCTCCAATGGCTATTCTGCAGAAACCCTAGGCTCCACAAGATGAATCAATCAAAATATTATTCATTCAACTGGATGCCGAGAATGAGCTCTTGCCTTTCCTTTTATTCTTTTTTTTAAGAGAGCTCAATCACCTTCCTGGCCAATGTGGGATAAAAGATTTATTCCCACATTAAATTATTCACTTAACGCACTTTATTATGTTAAAGTGACTTTATTATTATAAAGTTACTTTATAACTTTATAATAATATTAAAATATTAAATAAATCACTTAAGTCACTTAAACTTTAATATCTCACTCATCATTCATCCGATGCACGAGCCGTCTGAAGCTGTCGACTGAGGAAGTGATTCTGAACGCTATCAATCCATACTGCCAAAAATAGCAGGGGTCCCACGCTGAGTGCTGAATACTGCTAAAAATAGCAACTCAGGCTAGAAGTGTCCGAATGAGCCTGAATGAAAGCCAACTGATCAAGTACTGACAAACTGAAGCTGAGCCAAGCTCCATCAAGAGACCCTCTAACCATGCATATTAACCTACGAGGGCTAAGAATAGGCTAAATCCACCGAACTCTAATGCTCGCAAAAATGGGGACATTACAGTCCGCCCTCCCTGAAATTGCTTGTCCTCAAGCAATCTCTACTGCAAAGAAACCCAACTCCCCGGAAGGCCCAAAAATAAGAACTATGAAGTGTCCCACACATCACTAACTGTCTCCTGTAGCATCAACAAAAACACAACTGCGCAAGCTATCCTTGGATCCCAAACCCATAGTGAAAGTCTGTCGTGTCTGTCATCCTCAGGCTGCCACTGCGCTCTTCTGCCTCCAACTTCACCATGTTGTGAGTGGTGAAGTAACACAATGGGACCCATCCAATACTCAGTGCCAAAACTGTCACCCCCTGGATCCCAATACAATCTGAATTCACATCCATCTGTCATGTGGAGATAAGAACTTCTTGAAGCATCTGCTACACTAAATCTCACCCTGTCCTCTGCTAAATCCTCGTGGATGTGATTATTGACCAAGCCATCATGCCAACTGACACCATAGTCATCCTGTAACCATGTACCCATAAGAAAACTCTCTGACATAGAAGTAGCAAACCCTGTTGGATACCTATCAGCATGATGTAAAACTGACAGCTATCCCTGCAAGTAATCCCCTGCAAACAATTGAGTCGGACGCTTGCAGCCGCTAATCCCATCTTCTGAAGATGGTGAATACCCATCCCATAATGGATGGTATAACTCTGGGGCCAATCCACACTGATGCATCATCAAATCCCCCGTGTGTGGACCAATGGAGAAGTGATAAACACTCCTCACTATGCAATCAAGATGAAATGCTCCCACCTCTGTCAATGGCTGACCATCATAGTCCTGGGGAAACAAATCAGCATAAGTACAAATCTCTGTACTGGATGATGCCTCACATATCTCCTGTGACGACGATGAAGTAGTGACGTGATCTATCACACAACTCTCGGAAAAATCAACTATCTCATCACAAGAACTCTCAACCAAAACACTCATCCCATCTGAATTGACTGCACCAATATCTGTGATAAATGTAACCACATCCTCACTACAACTCATGGAGATAAGATCCTCATCAACTGCCTCTGTATATAACTGTACTGTATCTGCAGCAAGTGGAAATTGTGCCAAACTCAACTCCACGATAAGCTCCTCCAACCGTGACTGTGACTCTTGAAGGGCCAACTGAGCACTCTCCAACGAATCCATAGTCACCTCAAGCTCATGAGTGAGCTCATCAACCTGCTCCTCCTTCCTCTGCAATGCATCATAACAAATGCAATCCCACTCGAGAAGAAAATCCCTATCTGCAAGTAGTTTTAAGTAATTTTGTTTCATCATTCCAATTGCTTCTCGAAGTGCATGTATCTCTGCAAGGGAAAAACCACTAGCACCGTGCTCATCTGTCAAAGGAGTACTCCAACCATAGGTAGCTAACATCTGACGAGCAACATCAAAATGCTCAATGGTTGTAGCAATCATATTGTCATTCGCCTTTAGTTGCCCAACCAAATGATGACTCTGTAGCTTATGATCCCCATACAAGTTTTCCGGTTCACAATATGCACTATGATATGAGGCTGATTCGTCACCACTCTCCTCATGATAAGCAGTGTCATGTGTGCTTTCATCCAAGCACACCTCAACATCTGAGGTACTGCTGCTATGTACCTCAAAGGATGGCTCAACTGATAAGGTAGAAGTTGCTGGTATGACAGTATCTTCACACACTTCTACTCCCAAAGTAACTGCATGCACATCCAAAACACGATCCTGGGATTCCATATCAACATATGAATCTTCTAGCTTGTTTTCAAGGGGCTGATCTAGAAAATCAGACTCACCATGACATGAATCATCAACATACAATGCATCATTAGTACCCAATTCCTGAGTACTTTCATGTGACAACTCAATAGTAGCGTCTTGCACCTGTGAAATCACGACTGTCTCATGTTGTTGGAAAGTTTTATCACTGCTGTCATAAAAATCAGAACTGTTAGCAAGGTTGATAACATCCTCTGAAGTGTTGTTACTATCATTTTGTGGCTCCACCGTACCATTTCCTTGATGTAAAATTTCCTTATCAACCACCATTTCATTTTCAACCCCATGTCCATCTGTAGGTTGAAGATCACGATCTGCTAACTTATCTCTTTTTAACCCAAACACATCATAGAGACTCTTAGATACTTCACCAAGTCTCTCATTTTTACTTCGTGATGAGGTTCATCTTGAAAGGGAATCCTCATACTGCTGCGGACTATGGGTTAATCTTCGTTGTGAAAGCTTAAGTTTCCACTGGATATCATTCAACATGCTCTCAACGCTTGGCTGCTCGCATTTCTTTGGTTTTCTTCTTTGCTTGTTATAATCTATCCGATGCTCCATATATTGTTCGAAGTTTAGAAGCTCTTTGATATTATCTGGTGGTGCTTTTTACTCCTCATAAGCGTCCGTTATCTCATCAGCAAATTTAGAAGCTATGACAACCATTTTGCTGTCCAAGATGGCCAATCTGATAAAAAGAACCCTGATTTTCTGTCTCAAGAATTTTGTCAAACAGATTGCTTGCAACTCTCTTCAACTGAAATCTGACTTCACTTTGGATTTCAACTTTATGTATTGTTTCAAATGCATGGAGAATTAATCTGAAACTTGCTAATGATTGAAATGATAATGGGAGTGCAATTAAGTATGCTATCAGATTTTCCAATGCAATTTAAAATCTGAAAAAGACAATAATTGACAGCTACAGCAACCCAGACATTTTTACAAACAATTTGCAAGTAAACTCCAAGCTTCTTAATAGGACTGTATTGACTTGAATAATGCTAATATACCAATGATGGTCGTACTTTTTGTAAGATTAGCTATCAAGTTCATATGACTTTGGTGATGGAACTACCGTTGTTGTAAAAAACAGAGATCTCTTCTACAGTTGCAATACTGCTTAATTGAATACGATCTGAAATAACCCAATCAGGCTGGCAGGAAACCACTCTGATACCACTGTAATGACCCTGCTCAAATCTGGTTGAAAACTTTTGATTTTTGGTCTTGGAAATTTTATCAAACACTTCACATACAAGGGTCATATGACTGATATAACATTTTAGTTTGCTTTAATGGCTCTTTCCTTTACTTAACATCAATAAGAATGCTTGCAAGAAGACTCTAGATTGTCTAAACAATGACCTAGCACGAATGTGCAACTAAGTTTGGCAATATTCCATGCATATATATGATCTATGCTTGAGAAATGAACACCTACAGCCAACTGACATTTTTACAAACAGTTGGTATGCAAACTAACTAGCTGATAATAAATGATATCGAAATTCTCAAATGACACCAGCAATTATTATCTCTTTAATTGCAATGAAATTTCTAATACAATGCTCATGAAATATGGCCAAGACTCAATGTTAACAATTTCAAAATGAACCTAATTGGAGACGTCTTCAAATGTTATGAATTTTTGAGTTGTCTTCAGACTGGTATACTTCAGATCAGACTTGCATATCTTCCAAATTCCACCTCCAAATGAATATATGTCAATGCCAAAGTGTTAGGAAATGTTGGGTGCCCCTTTTGGATGATATTTGATATTTTTTTGGACTCCTTTAATGCAAAATCGCCCCACTTCAAAGTTGCAGACCTGCCATGGATAAACCTTCAAATCTGAAATAATCTCCACAACCTTTGGATTCTTTGTCATAAACAAAACGTTCCTTGGACTTGGGCACTCCAAATGGCAATATGCTTGATGTTGAAAACCCTCTTAGGTAACCAAAACGAACTTGGAAGTGTGGCTGTCCTCAGAAATTATAGTCATATATTCCTCCTTATTTACAGCTGTAATGGCCTTCCAAAGGTCTCCAAACTAGTCACAAAAACTTCCCCAAGGAAGGGGAATCCCTTTGGTAACACTATCACTTGCAAACACTTCCTTAAATATTGAAATCGAACCATTCCAATGGGACTGAAACAAAATTACAGTCACCCCTAAATATATGCATACTCACCAAAATAGACCTCCATTGTCTTGAGAATGTTCTCCCAACTAGGGCGCTTCAATTGGATGTTCTTGTTGCTTCAACAAACACCTAGAATGAAAGATTAGAATTCATTGCCATAGCTGCCATGAAAGTCTTCAGATTATGCAATGTAAACCCTTGACCAAAGCTTGTCGATGATGCCCAAATGAAGAAGCTGAATGCTTCCTCCTCAAAGTGCAACCCTTCAGATGTTATTTCACACCCTCAGTTATGCTTCCAATGGAGGTTTTCGTCTCCAATGGCTATTCTGCAGAAACCCTAGGCTCCACAAGATGAATCAATCAAAATATTATTCATTCAATTGGATGCCGAGAATGAGCTCTTGCCTTTCCTTTTATTCTTTTTTTTAAGAGAGCTCAATCACCTTCCTGGCCAATGTGGGATAAAAGATTTATTCCCACATTAAATTATTCACTTAACGCACTTTATTATGTTAAAGTGACTTTATTATTATAAAGTTACTTTATAACTTTATAATAATATTAAAATATTAAATAAATCACTTAAGTCACTTAAACTTTAATATCTCACTCATCATTCATCCATGCACGAGCCGTCTGAAGCTGTCGACTGAGGAAGTGATTCTGAACGCTATCAATCCATACTGCCAAAAATAGCAGGGGTCCCACGCTGAGTGCTGAATACTGCTAAAAATAGCAACTCAGGCTAGAAGTGTCCGAATGAGCCTGAACGAAAGCCAACTGATCAAGTACTGACAAACTGAAGCTGAGCCAAGCTCCATCAAGAGACCCTCTAACCATGCATATTAACCTACGAGGGCTAAGAATAGGCTAAATCCACCGAACTCTGATGCTCGCAAAAATGGGGACATTACAAATATACAGAGGCTATATACTATACAAATAAGCAGAAAATAACACACAGGGGTAGGATAAACCATCCATCTCTCTTTTTTTAGAGATGATGCTCATAGATCAAAGGAGAAATCTTGGGTGATTGGTGAAGGTACTCTTCTTTCAGAAGTAACATTCAGCCAAGAGCTAGATCCCTTCTTGGATAGTAGAAATCTTAATGAAATGACAGAAGGCACTTCTCTTCTTTCAGAAGTGCTTATTCTTGCAAACAACAAGAATCTTTCTGGTAAGTAACAAGTAACTGTAACCAAAAGGCAGAGTAACCAACAATCTAAGATGTAACACAAAGTCTCCACCTTTACTGCCCAAGAGTGAGATACGAAGAACAATGGGGGCACAAAGTGGTCCCAAGGTCCTTTACACAGAAACAAAAAATAAACACACACTGAAGACAACTATGATAGGACAAAGTCTGAAAGTAGCTGACTTTAGGACATCTTCCTTATCATTTCCACTAGCTCTGCTTGTTAAATTGCATAAACAAGAATACATTTAGGAAATAGACATAAGAACAATCTCCTAGAATGATACAAGATATAATAGCACAATGTCTGAAAGTAACTTGCTTTCTGATTCAAACAAAGAAATATGATAAACAATCTGAGCTCAAAGTCTTAGTGATGCCTTTCAATTTGGGCAGAGTTTTGCTTCTGGTAACATGAAGATCTCCTTTACTAATGAGAGAAATTACAATCTTATAGCAACCACACAAGGCTTGGCGTTCTTTCCCATGGGACGGCCCATGCTGCAGTCAACACCTTCAATGCGCCTTCAATTCTGTCTAGAGGGACCATGTTGGGAACAGTGCATTGCCATAACTATGGCGTGTCCATTCCTCTAATATGTCTCTTCTTAGTATGGACTGTCAGGTCCTTTTCTTGATGTCTGTGCAGCTATCCAATTTGCCATTACTTCATGGAAGAAAAATAGGCTTGTGTCCTTGATTTGGTGCACTCAGAAGTCTACTTGATCCACTGTTTCACCTACTAGAAATAACTCTTTTGAAGATATTTTTGGTCCTTTGGTCTCTCTCCTCTCTCCCTTGTAGAAATTTGAGTCTTCGAGCTCTATTTTCAGCCAATCGCTTGGTTCTCCCTTTAATTTTTGTGCTCTATTTTAATTTCCATAGATATTCCCTCACTTTAAATTTGATGTTCGCGGGACCGTCAATGGTCGCTAGTTGCTTGAACCGTGTTGAACTTTGAACCTATGAACCAGTTGAAAGTTCATTGGTTCGTCGGTTCATTCTGTCTCTTTTGGTCCATCACTTCCCTGCTTAAGCACTTCTTTGCTCTCTGGTTGAACCATCGCATTAATTGAACTTGCCTTTGGAATCATCCATGTTGCTTCTTTGTCCTTTCTAGCCCTTCTTATCTAAGTCTTTGGGGGGTCCTTTCTACATCTTTAACAAGTGGCAAGTTTCATTGTTGTGAAACTCATTAGAAACTTATGGAAAATGGGATCCACGACACGTCTTGCCCGAGCAACTTCAAAAGGGGAATGCAGATGCAAACACTTGTCGACCTCCACTGATCTTTGTAGATGACACATGGCACATTCCACTGTGTCAAGAAAAAGACATTGAAACCTTCGGCAACTACCACTTGGTAGCTTTCGCTCATCCTTTTCTTAGCTGCTCCTTTCCTTCCTTTCTATCGAGCTTTCTTCCTGGGTGAAGTCCTTGAAACAATTTGTCCGAAGGACTCTACTTTGCCTTTTGCCTTGTTCATTTTGGCTCATGGCCCTCCGCAAGGGCACTTGAATTGATTCATGGCCCTCCACAGGGGCATTTGTTCCTTTGGTTGTGGGGCAGCCCCTTGAACTTGCCGATTGAACCGACTGATTGAACCATCTTTGGTTCAATGGTTCAATGGTTCAACCTATTCATTCTTCATTATTTGGATGTCTTTTTGATCTCTTTGAACCAAGCGCATTGAACCAATAGGTCATTGAACCTATTGAACCATTGAACCAACGTGGTTCAAGGTTCAACGATTCAATGGTTCAATGCATCATTTTTCGCTAAGTGTTTTGAATCCATGGAACTTTGAGGCGATTGAACTTTGAACCTTTGACAAATGCACTTAACTCCTACTGATGACATTAAACCTTTGAACTCATTGAACCCATTGAACCAAAATGGTTCAAGGTTTAATGGCTCAATGGTTTGATTCTTGCTTAGAAGCTTGCCGATGGACGCTTTGGTTGAACCTTGGCGTTGAACCAATCCTGAAAATGACTAAGTGCTGGAAACTTCTTCATTTGAGAGCTTGCTTCTTTCCTATAGAGTCTATAGAAATCAACCTACGAAGCTCATAGAACTTGGCCTGCAGAGTCTGTTAGGAACCCCTTATCCAACGGAAGCACAATTGATTACTTTCTTATAAGCAATTAAACACGGAATTATACTAGAATGATTAAGTAACTAGAAACTTGAGACATCAAAGAATTTGAGAGACAATACACACTCTTGTATTAAATACTACTAGAAGAAAATACAATAAGGAAGATGCCACTTCTTCCTCCACCTCAAAGGCTTGCCACACCTCAAGACCTTCTTCCCTCTCTCTCTTGCTCAACACAACCAACTCAACAACCTGAGTTGTTATCCCTCCTTGAATGCTTCAGCTGATCTCCTTGACCTTACACCTGTAGATCTCCTTGACCTTGCTTTAATGCTTCAATACTTTACTTGTTTGCTTGATTTACAATACATGCCTCATGGGTCTTTAAATAGAATCCCATGCATACAAAAATAGAACTCTAATTACAATAATTAGACACGCATCTCGTGACTATAATTAGTCCATAAACATGCAAACACTCGCTTCACTTAACTAACTATTCGTCAACAGCAGTTCTGGAACCACCACAGGCGATCGACATCGGTCCCTATCTGTCTGGTGCTGACCGACGTCGACCGACTTCCTACTGACGCTAGTTGCCTTCTGCACTGGTCATGACCGACGTCGGTCATGCTGCCAACGCCGGTACTTCTGGATCTTCAGCAACCTCCCTTCTTCGTGTCTGTAATAGTTGAAGCTTTTAGCTCCACACCCTAACAATCTCCCACTTGGAGATAAATAGCTGCAACTATACCTGTACCTGTACACCATCTACTTTGTTCCCTTGGCTTTGTATCCCTCTTCAAATTCACTCTTGAAGACCAACCACTACAAAACCTGTGATGCAATACCTGTCACATATGCCAAAAAAAATTTGCTGCTCCCAAATTCTTCATGACATACTTCTGAACCAACTTTACCCTTAGCTCAAAAAACTCCTTATATATGAAACCCTGCAACAAGAAACACAATACAGTAACAGGATAATGTAGCTAATATTATCCAACCTGGTAAAGAAAAATATAATGGTCAAACCTCCATTGTCCTGCAGCCTAATCAAGACCATATACCATAGCCTTCTGTCTCATGTGTCCATCCACTCTCTTCTCTAACATGGGAATCCATCCCTCATCTAGTGTTTTCTTCCAGCTGACAACTCCACCAACAAATACCTGTTTGGTTCTTCTCCAAGGACTCACACTCCTCATCCATGCCAAGCTCCCACTGATTCTAGATTCTACTTGCATTGCTTCTTCACATCTTCCTACTTCTTGACCATCAGTAAGCAATATAAAGAAGGTGAACAACGAATATGAGATTCACTTACCCTTTCTGACCTCCATATAGGTGTTTGAGACACCTTGATAGCTTGTTATACACCCAACATCCATTCCAGTGACCGATCTCGGCCATCTTCCAGTCTGCTCCCGACCGATGTCAGTTCCCTGCACTGACCCTGACTGTTGACGTCATTTCCCTAGCTGACGCCAGTGTCCCCTCTATCGACGTCAGTTCCTTCCTGACAAACGTCAAACTTCTCCTGCCTAACTCTACCGACCCTGCTGGCCTGCACATGACCGATGTCGGTATCTACCTGACTAACGTCGGTTCCAAGTGACCGACGTCAGTGTCTGTGTGTTCCTGTAAGTGATGAAATCTTCATCTGTGAGTTCATCTTGGATCAAACCCCTATCCATACTGCCTTGCTCAGAATCATTCAGCCCCTGTGACTGATCTCTGTCCTTCATCTCCTCCATAAACACCAAGGCTTCTTTATTCTTGTCAAAAGCATCAAATTTCCTTTTCCTGCAATGAACTCTATCTATGCTTTTTGAATATGAACACATACCTTTTGAATCAAGAACGTCCATTCCCTTCCTATTCATGTGACCAAGCCTATTAAGCCACATCTTCGAATCTACAGCTGAAGTAGATAAACCAGAAGTAGAATCAGTAATACAAGTAGATAGATAAAGAGTACCTACTTTCTTACCTCTTGCTATAACAAGTGCACCCTTGGTAACCTTCCAAAAATCCACTGTGAGGGTTATTGTGCATCCCTCATCACCCAACCTTCCTACAAAAACCAAACTCTGCTTCAGAATTGGAACATGCATGACCTCCTTCAACACCCATGTGTTGTCCATCTGCAATCTCAGCTGCACTTTCCCTTTGCCAACTATTTGACAAGGCGTACCATCCCCTAAATAAAGCACTCCAAAGTCTCTCTGGACATACTCATGGAACAAATCTCTGTTTGGGAATGCATGAAAAGAAGAACCAGAATCTAAAACCCATGATCCTACCTGACTATCCAAAGAAAGTATGAGAGCGTCCTGTACCACAATATTTGCATCCTTTGCTTCTTCATTACCTTCATGTTGATTCTCTTTATCCCTCAACCAACACTCCTTTGTGTGTCCTCTCTTTCCACAAAACCAATAGGTGACACCTCTGGATTCGGATCTCCTTCCCACCTTCGACCTTGATTTCCCTTGCTCAACCTTCTCTCTTTGCCTTCTCCTACTTTCTGCACTTAGAGCATTCCCTGATGATTCACTTGTGCTTCTCCTGCGTATTTCTTCATTAAAAATCACACTCACAACATCATCAACTTTTAAGATTTTAGAAGCAGATGCAGAATTACTTACTGCCATAACCAAACTATCCCAACTTTCAAGTAAGGAGCATAAAATTAAAAGAGCCTTTACTTCATCATCAAAAATAATATTGACTGAAGCTAATTGGTTTACCAAACCATGGAAATCAATAAGATGAGTATGTACCGATCCACATTCCTGCATTTGCAAAGTAAATAGCTGCTTCATAAGAAATACCTTATTAGAAGCCGAGGGCTTTTCATATAAATTCGCCAAGGATTTTATCAACTCTTTCGTTGTCTTGCACTGTGATAAGTTGGAAATCACAGACGATGCAAGGCTCAACCTTATGGAACCGAGAGCCTTCCGATCAAGAACACTCCATTATTCATCCTTCATATCTATGGGCTTGCATGCAACCGCACCTAATGGTAAGTACAAATCCTTCTGATACAGATAATCCTCTATCTGCATCCTCCAATGTTGATAATTCTTGTCGTTAAACTTCTCCATTTATAGGTTAATTTCTTCTGCCATTGCTGAACTCCCACTCAATTAGAAACCCTGTGAATGACCTGTAATCAACAAACAATAACCTACTTCCTGCAAATCGTAGCTCTGATACCAACTGTTAGGAACCCCTTATCCAACGGAAGCACAATTGATTACTTTCTTATAAGCAATTAAACACAGAATTATACCAGAATGATTAAGTAATTAGAAACTTGAGACAACAAAGAATTTGAGAGACAATACACACTCTTGTATTAAATACTACTAGAAAAAAATACAATAAGGAAGATGCCACTTCTTCCTCCACCTCAAAGGCTTGCCACACCTCAAGACCTTCTTCCCTCTCTCTCTTGCTCAACACAACCAACTCAACAACTTGAGTTGTTATCCCTCCTTGAATGCTTCAGCTGATCTCCTTGACCTTACACCTGTAGATCTCTTTAACCTTGCTTCAATGCTTCAATACTTTACTTGCTTGCTTGATTCACAATACATGCCTCATGGGTCTTTAAATAGAATCCCATGCATACAAAAATAGAACTCTAATTACAATAATTAGACACGCAGCTCGTGACTATAATTAGTCCATAAACATGCAAACACTCGCTTCACTTAACTGACTGTTCGTCAACAGCAGTTCTGGAACCGCCACAGGCGATCGACGTCGGTCCTTGTCTGTCTGGTGCTGACCGACGTCGGCCGACTTCCTGCCAACGTTGGTTTCCTTCTGCACTGGTCATGACCAACGTAGGTCATGTTGCCGACGCCGATACTTCTGGATCTTCAGCAACCTCCCTTCTTCGTGTCTGCAATAGTTGAAGCTTTTAGCTCCACACCCTAACAGAGTTCGTAGATTCAAGCCTGCAGAGTCTGTATATTTATAAGAAAGCTTTGAAAAATGAAGAACTGAATGATCAGAACAATTTTTGAATGGAAAGAGAGGATATTGGTCTGTAGGACCAAAATAGTTCAAATGTTGTCCCAAAAATAAGCGATATTTTTGGGTAACAACAATGGCAACCTCTCAAATGATCATAATTCCCCTTCTTATACTTTTATTTTTCATCAAATCCTTTCCAAAAAGGGGCACTCCACTTGGATGGAGAGTTAGAGTAGTTTTAAAAATATCATGCCTTATCTTCATTAAGGATTAAGTTAACCCATGCTCTAAAAATTTATTTTTAAGCCATAATAAAAAATAGAAAGGGGGTGTCCAACATTAAATCCCTTATACATATTATTATTTTAAATATTTAGGAATATTTTTTATTGTAAATAATGTTGGGCCCCATATCTGTCTAATATAGATCCATGCCAACAGAGAGGTTACTTGGGCATAAGGCATTCACATTCCATTATTACTATTTTATCATCTAGTAGTGCCAGTTGACAGGTAGCTAACAACTCCTTTTTGAATCAATCATCTTTGGGAAGCGAGTGCACGGGACAATGACTACTCATTAAAGACAAGTGTAGTAAAAATGGTGGGATGACTAATGTTAAGCATGAAATATACTGAGAGGGGGGTGAATCAGTATATTATATATCTTTTACTTAATCTAATTTCTTTTCTTTAACTACTTAATTATGCATTCAAGATATGCAATAAAATTGAAACAATAATATGCACCACACAAGAGAGAGAGAGAGAGAGAGAGAGAGAGAGACCAGATTTTTACGTGGAAACTCAAAGTGGTAAAAACCATAGAAAACAATCTCAAGTATATGAATGAACACCAACTCAAAATACAAAGTTTGCAAGCACCAACTTGCAGGAGCACCAACCCCTTTGTTGAGCACCAACACAATAACTATTTGTGAGCACCAACCCAAAGGAGCACCAACCCCTCTTGTGTATAAAACACAACTATCTCTCAATGTTGCTTACTCAACAAATCATAGAACTCTATAATATCTCCTGCTTTTCTTTCTTCGAAAACAAATACAAACCATACACTCTCTTGCATATTACAAATGGCTTGTCAAGCCTTTATTTATAGATTTTCAAATGACCTTTGGCATTCACCCTTTGTGACCCTTCAATCATCAGGGAAAATGGTGCCAAACTTGCATGATCCTTCATATCCTTGCATTTGAAAAGTCATATGGTGACCCTTCATAAACAAAAGTGTCCTTTCCTATTTTGTCTTGATCTTGGTGACTTTTTGTATTCTTCAAAGTGCCCATTCATGGAAAAATGTGCCATACCCTCTTTTGTCTTCACATGGTGACTCTTGGAATTCCTCAAGATGACTCTTCATGAGAAAATGTGTCCCATTTCTCTTTTATCTTTTACCCCGTGACTCTTTGATTTCTCTATGGGCCCTATTTTGACTTATATACAATCAAAAATATATTCATTAATATTAAATAAATATTAACATAATTAGCCAAGATATGAATATTAGAAACACCATTAAATGCAATGGGGCCTTTATCACCAATAATGTTAGACCTTTGACATCAATGACAATATTTCCAATAATCTCTCCCTTTATCATTGATGGCAACCTCAAACTAAAACTACCATATCCTAAAACTTCCACATACTACCATATGAAAAACATACTCTAATTCCCCCTTAATGTAGCAACATGTACCTATTCCTTGTACCTATTTTTACACTTGTGCCTGTACCTATACCTGTTCTTCTCTCCCTTTGACATCAATGGAAAAGGGCCTAGCTCTCCCTCAACTGTTGTTGAACCTCAATGGCAAGAACTAAAAGAAATTACTCCCAATTTCTCTCACAGATACTCAAATGTGTCTTTTGGTAGTGCCTTTGTAAAAATATGTGCAATCTACTATGTAGTACTAATATATTCCATCTTAACCTGTTGATCTGAAACTTGCTCTCTCAAAAAGTGATAGCTAATGGCAATATGTATTTTTCTTGAATGGATCACTGGATTCTTCAAAATATTAATAGCACTTGTGTTGTCACAAAATATAGAAATAGGTTCATCATATTTTATCTTGATATATTCTAAAGTTTGATTCATCCAAAGCACTTGAATACAACATAATACCACTGCAATATATTCAGCTTCAGCTGTATAAAGTGATATTGAATTCTACTTTTTGCTTAGCCATGATACTAAGCTATCACCAAGGAAGAAAGCTCCTCCACTTGTGCTTTTTTTATCATCTAAGAAACCTACCTAGTATGAACATGTATAAGCACCCAAAGTGAAATCTCTGTCTGTGGGATACCACAATCCATAATCCAATGTCCTCTTGATATATCTGAATATTCTTTTCACTAACTGAACATGACTATATTTTGGAGTTGATTGATATCTTGCAACCATACCTACTGAATGCATGATGTATGGCCTTGATGCTATTAAATATAAAAGACTACCAATCATAGATTTATATAAAGATTGATCTGTAATAGGTGAATCTTCATCCTTGCCCACCTTATTTCCTATACAAATTGGTGTGCCAACTGGTGCACAATCTTCAAAACTAAATTTCTTCAATATTTCTTTGGCATATTCACTTTGAGATATGAAAATTCCTTTATCTGATTGAAATATTTTCAATCCTAAGAAAAATGACAATTCTCCAAGCATAGACATCTCAAATTCTTTTTGCATATTATCAAAAAATTCTTTTGTCATCTTTTCAATATTCCTCCAAAAATTATGTCATCAACATATACCATAACAATCAATTGATGCTCACCTTTTGTTTTGATGTAGAGATTACTATCAACAAATCCTCTCTTGAAACTTTGATCCTGCAGGTACTTATCAAGTCTTGCATACCAAGCTCTAGGAGCTTGTTTCAATCCATATAATGCTTTCTTCAATCTGCATACATGGCTATTAATATTTGAGAGAATAAATCCCCCAAATTGCTCAATGTAGACCTTTTCTTCTAGATTCCTATTTAGGAAGGTAGATTTGACATCCATCTGAAACACTTTGAAAGTTTTAAACACTGCATATGCAAGAAACATTCTAATAGTCTCTAGCCTTCCTACTGGTGCAAATTTTTTTTCAAAATCTATTCCCTCAATTTGAACATATCCTTTACATACTAATCTTGCTTTATTCTTGGTCACTTCTCTATTTTTATTTAATTTATTCATGTAAACCTATTTTGTTCCTATCACATTGTAATCTTTTGGTCTAGGCACTAATTCCCAAATATCATTCTTTTCTATCTGATTTAATTCTTCATCCATTCCCTTAACCTAATGCTTATCATGTCTAGCTTTTGAAAAAGTTGTAGGCTAAATTTTGGATAACAAAAAAAAAATAACTTGCTCAGATTCACTTACCATCATTCTTTTGGTATGAATTCCTTCATTAATGTCCTTGATGATGTCACTTTCATTATGATTTCTTTGAACATATTTGGATGGAGTTTTGGTGTCCTTTTTCTCCTTCTCATATTCATCTGATTCTTCAAAATCGTCCTCTTTAATGATTTCAAAAATGTCTACTAGATCACTGATTCTTTGTGTTCCATCTTCTTCTATCTTGACACTTGCACTTTCAACAATTTTCTTGGTTCTTTTGTTATAACATTTGTAAGCTTTACTTTTTCAAGAATAACCAAAAAATATACCTTCATCTGCTCTGGATTCAAACTTACCAATTTTTTCATCGGTTATCTTTATGAAGGATCTGTTATCAAAAACTTTGAAATAATCAACTATTTCTAGTTTGTCTTTCCATAGCTCATAAGGAGTTTTGTCACTATTGACTCTTAATAATGCTCTATTATAAATATGCACTATTGTATCAACTGCCTCTCTCCAATATTTATTTGTTATCTTGGATTCATTTAACATTGTCCTCACCATCTCTTAAACTATTCTATTTTTCCATTCAACTACTCCATTTTGTTGTGGAGTTCTGGTTGTTGAATAATGTCTCTTTATTCCATGGTCTTCACAAAACTCAATAAATTGATCTGAAATGAATTCTCCTCCTTGATCTGATCTTAGACACTTAATCTTCAAACTAGTTTCATTCTTAACTAATGCTTTGAATGCTTTGAAATGTTTGAAAGCTTCTGATTTTTTATTTAAAAATATTACCCAAGTCATATGTGAAAAATCA
Organism: Torreya grandis; assembly: GCA_037957365.1. Classification (NCBI taxonomy): domain Eukaryota; kingdom Viridiplantae; phylum Streptophyta; class Pinopsida; order Cupressales; family Taxaceae; genus Torreya; species Torreya grandis. The sequence goes on along the minus strand of JARHVA010000574.1, from coordinate 3,326,456 downwards.
TCAATAAGAAACATAAAATATTTATCACCTTGAGTACTTTGAGTTCTCATAGGTCTACATAGATCAGTGTGAACAAGCTCTCGCGTCTGAGTGATCGAGTACTCTTTTGTTTTGAACCACCTTCTAACCTACTTCTCATACTGACAAGGTTCACAAAGCGTGTCAGATGGCTTTGTAATCTTTGGAAAATTTATCATTGCTTGATTCTTGTTGATATTGACAAAATTTTCAAAATTTATGTGCTCCATTCTCTTGTGCCATAGCCAACTTTCTTCAATCTGGCTCAAACAACATCTTTGACCATTGATGTCTGATAACATATACAAATTATTGCATGTTTTCTAGCATCTGCAACCAACACATCTGAATATTTTTTTCTAATTTCACAACCTTTTACATAAAAATTTAGTGTGTGCCCCTGATCACACATTTGACTTACACTCAAAAGATTATGCTTAAGACCTTCTACATACAAAACATTTTTAGTTTTAGTTCTACCATTATCCAAACTTAGTGTACCTTTTTTTGAAATTATGGCAGTAGCATTGTCTCCAAATTTCACTATGACATTATTGATCTTCTTCAAGGTTATGAACTTGCTCTTGTCTCTTGACATGTGTCTCAAACATCTACTATCAATGAACTATGGCTTTTCTTCATTTCTTGCATGCAAAGTTGTCGCACCAACATAGATTTTTAAGGTTGTTTCTTCTGCCATGAACCTGTCTGAACTTTCTTCTTGATGAATGGAGCCTTGAAACTCTGGTCCTTTTTGACAGACTCAAACACGCTTCCACAGTACCAAGCTATGTGTCTAAAGTTATTGCGCTTGTAACATATTATGGCCTCTTCATTAAAGCCTGATAGAGGAATAAAAGAGTTGTGGCTTCTGTTTGACTCTGTATGACTTTTATTCTCTTTATTTCTAAAATTATTATCCCTTTTTTGACATTCTATTTTCTTATGACCATATCTATTAAAATAAAAATAGTAACCATAAAAATAGGATATGTTTGTGTATCTCTGACCTGATTGCCTTTTGTAGCTTTATTCTTTCCAACCTTCTTTATTTGAAATGTCCTCTGTATTCTTACCTTCTTTCCTTTTTATTTCTTCTTTTGTAAGAGCTTCAACATAGCTCTTTATTTTGGAGATAATGCAACACAATGATATTCGTGGATCTATGATGAAATAATGGAGCTGAAGAAGAAAATGGAAATAATGCAACATAATCAGGAAGCTGACCGGACTAAAATCAACTATTTGGAGATGCAAATGAGAGATATTCCAAATAAACTTAAAAATTATGAGAATAATCTTAGAATGCTCATCAATAAAAGTAGAATGAAGATGGAGCAGGTAACATCAAGCATCTGTGTTGTTGCAGCTAGCCTTGGAAAAAGAGCAAATGAAGAAATAATATCCTTAGAGAGTCCAAGTAAGAGGACCAGGCAGAGTTTGAGAAAGAAAGCCCTGCAAGATGTTGATACTTCGGCTGCTATATCCATACAGGATACTGTTACGATTGGAAAGGAGGTTGTTAAGATGATCCTGAAATTGTAAGAGAAGACTAGGGTCTTCTTTATTGATTTTGTTCTTGTTCAGGTCTTTAGTGCTGGATGTTATAATTGGTTTTTATTTTTGATCCTAATACTTGGTTCTTAGTATTAAACTTATTTTGAGTTTTCAGGTCTCTGTAAAACCTAGGTACTTTTATTGGTTTAGGTTTGTGGTTTCAAGTCCCTGTAAAACCTGATTTTGATGCTGATCTTCAATAGGTTTTAGGACTGTTCTTCCTAGTGGACATAAATGCTTTATCTTTTTATTTCTGTTAAAGGGTTTTGGGGTCCCTTCAAAACTTGCTTTTACCTTAATCTAAAACATAGCTCTTTATTTTTTCCTTGTCTATGAAAGTAGTGGCCTCCCCTTTCTCTTTTTCAAATCTGATACCTATCCTATTTGACATTGATCTTTGACTTTCTAATATCTTATTCAACATATTACTACTATTTTCAAATTTTGAATCATTGGCTACTCTATCATTGATTACTTTATTTATTTTCTCAAGATCTACTTTTAAAGAAGAAATTTCAATAACATACCTTTCACATTCTTTACTTAATTTTTGTAATTGTGTTGTTAGATCTTCTTCATTCATTTTGGCTTCTTCAAAGTGTGCTTGTAGATCTTCAATTGTTTCCTTTGACTCCTTTTCATTTTTCTTGATCTGGAGCTTTAATCTTTGATTCTTCTCTTTAAGAGATTTTAACTCTTTTAAGGCATAATTGAGTTCTTCCAGATTCACTTTAGATTCATCGTGTTCTTCTTCTTGATCATCTATACTTTTGCTTGTGGAGGCATCTTCATGTATGGCCATGAATAGAATCTCTTCTTCTTTTGAATCACTAACTCCACTATTTTCGACTGAGCTAGGATCTTTAGAATACAAACTCTTCTTCTTGAATCCCTTCTTGAATTTTCCTTTGAAATTATTCTAGTATGTAGACTTTCTTTCTTCATTTTCACCATTTCCCTTATCTAGGCACTTAGCTACAAAATGTCCAATCTTTTCACAATTAAAACATTTAAAAGGTAATTTTTCTTGATATTTACCTGTGCCTTTTTTTGGCTTGCAAATGAATAGAGCTCCATTGTCATCTTCATCATCGCTAGAATTGTCACTTGATTCTTGAATCTTAGCCTTCTCTTTCTTTGATGTCTTGAAGGCAACTTCTCTATTTGAGGTTTTCTCTTATTTGATCTGCATCTCATATGTCGTAAGAATACCATGTAGCTCATCCATATTTAGCTTGGCTAAATTCTTCAGAAACTTTTGCATCATATCTCAATGGTAGAGATCTCAAAAAAATTTAAACCATAATTGATTCTTCTAACTTTTTTATAAGACCTTGAATCTGATTAACAATTTGATCAACCCGCAAAAGATAACTTGCTATATTTTCTTCCTCTTTCATCTTCAAAATTTCAAATTGTCTTCTAAAAGTCTGAAGCTTAGCTTATTGAACCTTTCCATCACCTTTATAAATATTCTCAAGTTTTACCCAAGTTTCATGAAAAGATTTACATTGCATAGCTTTAACAAATTTTGATTCACGTAAACCACATAAAATAGCACTTAAAGCTTTAACATTATTTATACTTGTCTTCTTTTCTGCCATAGTAGTTACAAGTATCTGTGGCTCTTCATATTCCTCCACCACTACTTGCCAAATGTCAAATCTAAAGGCCATAAAATAAGTCTTCATCTTTTTGCTCCAAAAAACATAATTCATCCCATCAAACAAAGGTGCCTTATTCGTAGAAAATCCTTCATGTGATCCAGCCATAGTGCTTTCCTGATCTACCTTCAAGCTGTAAAACGTTTTCAAAAAGAACTTGCTTTGATACTCATTGTTAATCACAAAATATACTGAGAGGGGGGGTGAATCAGTATATTATATATCTTTTACTTAATCTAATTTCTTTTCTTTAACCACTTAATTACACATTCAAGATATGCAATAAAATTGAAATAATAATATGCACCACATAAGAGAGAGAGAGAGAGAAAGAGAGAGAGACCATATTTTTATGTGGAAACTCAAAGTGGGAAAAACCATGGAGAATAATCTAAAGTATATGAATGAGCACCAACTCAAAATACAAAGTTCAAAAGCACCAACTTGTAGGAGCACCAACCCCTTTGCCGAGCACCAACCCACAAGAGCACCAACCCCTTACAAAGATTTGTGAGCACCAACCCACAGAAGCACCAACCCCTCTTGTGTATAAAACACAACTATCTCTCAATGTTGCTTACTCAACAAATGATAGAACTCTACAATACCTCCTGATTTTTTCTCTTCAAAAATAAATACAAACCATGCACTCTCTTGCATATTAAAAATGGCTTCTCAAGCCTTTATTTATAGCTTTCCAAATGACCTTTGGCATTCTCCCTTTGTGACCCTTTAATCCTCATAGAAAATGGTGCCAAACTTGCATGACCCTTCATATCCTTGCATTTGAAAAGTCGTATGATGACCCTTCATAAGCAAAAGTGTCATTTCCTCTTTTGTCTTTATCTTGTTGACTTTTCATATTCCTTAAAGTGTCCCTTCATGGAAAAATGCACCATACCCTCTTTTGTCTTCACATGGTGACTCTTGGAATTCCTCAAGATGACTCTTAATGAGAAAATGTGTCCCATTCCTCTTTTGTCTTTTACCTTGTGACTCTTTGACTTCTCCATGGGCCCTATTTTGACTTATATGCAATCAAAAATATATTCATTAATATTAAATAAATATTAACACATATTAGCCAAGATATAAATATTAAAAACACCATTAAAGGTAATGGGTCCTTTATCACCAATAATGCTAGACCTTTGACATCAATGACAATATTTCCAACAAGTACCTCCAGCACTGGCTCACTGATTGGCATGCTCCATTTCCCATGATGTTAGGATGATTTAAAGCTCTATAAAAAGCAAGTTGTGTTCAATTGTAAAGGAGGAGAAGATTAGAGTAGCAAAGCCTTGACAAATTGATTCCAAATACTATGTTCATTATTAGGCTTAGAATTAGTTCAGGGTGTTCTTATTGCTCCTCATTGTAATGCCCACGCTCACCTATGAGCCTCTAGGCCTTTAGTATCTTAAGTCAAGAATTTGTTTAGTTTATATTAACTTATATATGTATTTTTGTTAAGATTAGTTAATGATGAAGCTTTGTGCAATGTTTAATGGATTGAATGTTTGATTATATAGAATGTATGTTGAGATCTTGTGAGCTTCTAATCTAACTTATCTATGGTATTTATGTAGATAGTGAGGACCCCATGCCCAAAATAGGAAATGTTATAAGTATGGATAAGACCTTTTACCTTACAATGATGTTCGTGCCTAAGATCCAACATAAGCCTAAGTCCCTTGACTAGATACCTAGTTTCCCCTCAAGCACATGAATGCCATTAAGCCAAGGTTACCAAAGGATTGCACCCATGAATCCACTATCATTGTTGCACTAACCAAAGCCCAAAAAGATAGATTTGTGTCATGGCACAACTAGCCCAACATAAACCCTAATCCCTTCTCTACGACATTTTGAGTGAGAACATAAGGCTTGTGCCTTATGTAAATTAATGCTAACGTAGTTGAGTGTTAAATGTTGAGCACCATAGGAATAGTCAAGGCTTACACCCCATTAAAACAAGCCTAAATATAACCTAGATAACTATATAAGCACATGACTAGGCCCATGATCGAAACACCTACTTTTTTATAACATTTAGGTTTTGTTGTCAAGATGGTTGATATTTTTTATCGTAATGGTGCACCAAGATGATGCTCTGACTCTTCCTCAAGAAAATCAAGTGTTAGCTAGAATAGGTGGAAGATAGTTTTGTGCTAAGGCATCTAACTTATAGAGGGTAGAACCCAATTATGTGGGTCCAGAACCACTTGTATGATGCCCTGTATGAGGTTTACTTTTATGAACCACCAGAGTAAGTGTATCAATGGTTGGCTGCTTATGCGACCCATAAAAGTTAAATCTATGAGCATTGCCTCGAGTGGATGAAATATTACCTAGAGAGGCTTGAGAACTTAAATGTCACTTGGACTAGAGCCACAAAAAAATGGTGGCAAGGGGTGTTGAACAACTACATGCTTGAGTTCATAGTATTGACATACTCTTACCCTGATAAAGAAGAATATCAATTCTTATGTGAACCCAAAGGCACATTTATGAAAGAACTCAACACTAAACTCAAGAAGCTGATGGTGGATTATGGATTTGAAATAGTGAGAATAAAAGGCTAAAGTCATCTCGTGTATGATCAACATAATGGGGAAGAAGGGGATGTGTAGGTGAGGTGTAATGGAAGGGGATGAGTAGATTGAAAACCAAGAGCTTAGGAGACATGCTTATAATAAGAGGAAGTGTAAACTGATAGAATATCTAGAACCTAAAAGTGTTGAGAGGACCCATAGCAAGTAGGAAGGGCATGGGGAAGGATCTCTTGAATGGCAGTCATGCCCAGAGGAAGGAGCCATTAAAGCCATGGAATAAGCTCCATAGTTAATGGGTGAAGGCTCAGGGTCCCTTTAGGAATTGACCATTGGAGACATGTCGGATGCACCTACCCCCTTTGAACCTATGATGCAAGCTTATGCACTTGATCCCTCTCAGGAAGATATAATATTGACAACTGACCTCATTATTGACTTAGACTTTGATCAGTTTGTAGATCTAGACCAAAAATTTGTGATTGAATAAGGCATCCCTTATGAGGTGGTAAGTGAAGATACCTCTAAACCTCGTAGTGCTAACTTGACTAGATAGAACATGATTGCAAGCAACCCAATTTAGCCAATGTTAGTTGTTAAACTTGGGAAATAGCCCATAAGAAGTGGCCCTATGCTACTAGTTGATAGGATAATGCCATCATCTTCTATGACACCAGTAATAACCATGAGACTAGTACCTGGCCTAGTAGTTAGAGGCCTTAGAGGACCAATGCTAGGAAAAACACCTCAAGCAATGGTTGCTCCTTAGCCCTAGAATTATTATGAAATGGACATGCACCTGCTTGAGTATCGAGGTGTGTAGAATGCCACAAAGCATGTGATCAAGTGTGAATTTTAATGGTACGCTCAAGGAATAACCCAATCTGATTAAAAGGCAACCTACTTTGTAATAACCTTGCTTGATCATGTCCATACTTGGTATATAATTTTGATCCTAACCAAGCTATGGTTGATTATGACACCCTGAAGGAAGCCTTCTTGAAAGAGTTTGATATACTTGAGTTTGAACAGTAGAGCATCATCATGCTCAAGGAGATCAACCAGGGATTATGAAAGAGCATGTGCTTATATGATGCTAGATTTAAGACTCTCTTTTCCAATCTCCCTTATGATATTCACCCCTCTTATCATACACAATGGTTTGTTGGAGGATCACTAGTACCTTTCATAAGGGCATTATCTATGAAACATTCATAGACCCTCGAGAAGTGCTTGAAGTCACGTTCACGATTGAGGTGGTTAGGAGCACCGATATAGGCATTAGCCTATTTATGGAGTTGTAGATTGCATCTATGGCCTCTTAACTAAAAAATTTGATTGCTAGTTTTTCATAATATACTCAAAGCAGGTTGTGGTGTACCAATTGTGAGATGAAGGGTCACAATAGAAATAACTACCCTCAAAGGAATGTGCACACACTACTTCTCAGCTATGAATTTTATCATGAGGCACATTATGTTTTTAACTACCCTTTGTTTCAATGTGCCAATCAAGTTATCACAACCTTCTATTACAAGTTATATGATGCCTATACTCATACCGCAATTGACTGTCGAGTAATTGATGCGATGCATTAAAACATGGAAAGAGGTGCATGACAGGCAACTATAATAGTCAGAGGGTAGGTGAACCAAGGAAATGATGATTATGGCTAATAGAATGTCAGTTATGAGAACCAAAGAGGCACCAAAGGGTGAGGTAAAGGATATGGTGGAAGAATATTCCCACCATAATCATGTTACGAGTGTAGGTCAATCGATCACTATCAGCATGATTTCCTGATGCATCCAACATGTAGGTATTATCGAGGACCACATCTAGTTGAGGAATGCACTAACTTGTACAAAAAGCTAACCCAAGGTAGGCTGAAAGCTAACAAGGGCACAGGGATGATCAGGCATGAGCCTAAAGAGGTGAAATGGGATCCAAAGGTGCAACCAACATGCACAGAGTCAATTAAATTACAAATAACTACTCGAAGTAGACTCACCACTCAACCACCAGTTATGCCAATACTAAAGTTGCACCTAGAATATGGGATGTCAAGCCACACTGAGCACATTATGCAGTTAGAACCCAAAGTTGTGCCTTATCCAAATCCTATGCACCAAAAATATATACTGCAACAAGCTATGAGTGTGATCTAGAGCCTGCAAGGAAAACTCTAATTGGCATACAAATTAGAGGTGTAGGATACTACTTCTCACAAAAAGTAGGATGGCCAGGAGGTTGAAGTGTAAGAGTTAACAGAGATCTTGCACCTCCTATAAATAAAAGGGATGTTTCCCCTATTAAATAACCTACTTTTAGAACATGTAAGACAATAGTTAGTTGAAGTTGTTGTGCCATGCATGAAAAGGGTGTGAGAGGTCAGTAATACATAGAACACAGAGTATAACCAAGAACTCATGGTGAAAGCCTCCATCAATGGATGGTTCATTTGTAAGGTCCTGATTAACATTGATACTGAGTTCAATATCCTAACCAAGAATGCATGGGAAAATATGGGTAGGCCAGCCTTAAGGCCTTCCCCCCATATACTCTTCATGGCCAACAAGATCGAGCACAATTGATCAAAATTCTAAAGGATGTTATTGTAGATATTATGGGTGCCAAATTCTATGATGTTGGGATAAATAACAGAAGCACACAATTGATTACCAAGCAACTTAATATGCAAAAATTAACCAGAATACACAAGTAACTAGAATCCAAAAATAACACATGATATGAGAGACAATACACAACTTGTATTAAAACTCTTTCAGAAGGAAATACAACAAAGAAGGCTGCCACAGTTCTTCTTCCTTACACACCTCTAGGGCTCCCACACCTCTAGGGCATAAACAGTAAATCTTCCCTCAAAGCTCTCTCCCTTAGGTCCCAACACCCAACTCAACACAGAGTTGGTGTTCACCTTACACCTGTGCTCCACACTCTCCACAAGTGCTCCACGCACTCCACAAGTAATCAATGTACTCCAAGTAGATCCCACCTGATTCTGCTCCATGTTGTGTCGCTGTCCTATCTGATCTTGCACACCTACAAATCAATCTAGTTCTGCACACCTGTGAACCTTGACCTTGCACACACATACACCTGCAAATCAATGATCTTACTTACCATGCAGATCTCCTATCATAGCCATGCTCACCTAATGACCAAGATCATACACTTTTGAAGAACCCTGTTGATTCTCCAATCCAGCACCCACACTTGGTACTGTGGCACTAGGAAAAACACACCATTGCTCACCTCACACACAGAAGGAGCTTATATTATTGATCTCTTACTCTCTAGCACAAGTTTACAATACAACCAATGAGTCTCTTAAATAGATCTCATGCAAACAATAATTAGACACCTAATTACAATAATTAGATCCGTAGCTCTTAGTCTAAAAATGGCTCTAAACATGCAAACACTTGGTTCATCAACTAACTGCCCATAAAATACTCACAGCTCAAACCACAGGTGACCGACGTTGGTCCCTGTCTGCCTGGGGGGTGCCGACGCCAGCCGACTTCTAACTGACGTCAGTTGCCTTCCTGTCTCCTCCCTGTCGACATCGGTTGGCCTGACCGATGCCAGCAACAGTAACACTCCACAACCCTTCACAACCTCCTCCATGTTTGCATCAGTGAAGCTTTTAGCTCCACAACCTAACAATCTCCCACTTGGAGATAAACAGCTGCACTGTACCTATACATGTACTCCGTCTAATCTATTTCTTGGCTTGTATCTCTATTCAAGCTCAATCCTGAAGACAACCCACCACACAACCTGTGGTGCACCTCCTGTCATCCGAGTACCCTACCGCATTCAAACTTACAAACCCATGTAGTGAAGTCCTGACCCTGAATAGCATGAATCCCTGCTGCTGGTCCCTCTCACATCCCTGAGAACCCACTTCTCTGAATTGGCTCCTAACTCTCTGACAACACCCACTGCTTGGGCAAACTCAGGTCTATACTATACCTCATGTGATTTCGGACACTGAACTGTCCAGCCCTTGGTGTGCTCTAATTCTGCAACCTGAACCTCACCAACACCTGATTCACATCAGCTCCCACTGGAGACAAAATCAACTTGTGATCTCCCATGTCTCCCATGCCAAAGAATTTCGCTGCTCCAAATTCTTCATAGCAAACCACTGAACTAATCTTACCCTTAGCTCAGCAAAACCCTGTATATACAAACCTGCTAGCAAACATACCATCCGCATATAGTAACAAGATAATGTCATGACCATCATCCCCCTGGTAAGACAAACCATAGTAGTTACCTGACGTTGACTAAAGCCATGCTTTGTCATCCACCTGTCAAAACCTGTACCACTGTCTTGCAGCTTCCTCAAGACCATATGACTTGGTCTTCCGTCTCATGTGTCCGTTCTCTCTATTCTTCAACTAAGGTATCCATTCGTCTCTGTGCTTTCATACTTGCTGGCAACCCTACCAAATCTCCTACTTGGTTCTGCATCATAATCCTGCCATGCTCCCACTGTTTCCTGGATCCTTCTTGCTCTACAGTAAGAAATTGGTATAAAGAAGAGGAAAAATGAATTTGAGGCTTACTTACCACCTTCAGTCCTCCATATGGGCATTTGAGACTCCTTGACAGCTTGCTATCCACCCAAAATCTGTTACAGTGACCGACCTCGGTCACTACACAGTTTGCATCCAACCGAAGTCAATTCCTGTGCCTATTCTGACTACCAACCCTACCGACATCGGTGTCATCCTGCTGCTGACGTCGGTCCTTATGACCAACGTCAGTCTTACCTACTACCGACGTCGATTTTCCTATCGACGCCGGTACCTATGTTTTCCTGTAAGTGATGACTTTTTACCTGCGAGCTCCTTTGAATCAGTCCCATGTCCAAACTTCCCTACTCAGAAGTATCTAGCCCCATCCACTGGTCTCTGTCTGCCATCTCCTCCATAAACACCAAGGCTTTCTAGTTCTTAAGCCTGTCAAATATATCAGTCTTCCGCTTAAGAACATGCATCTCCTTCCTGCTCATGTGACCAAGCCTACGAAGCCACGTCTCCGCAACAAAAGAAGAATCAATAATATAAACAAGTAGATAAAGAGTACCTATTTTCTTACCACCAGCTAATTCAAGTGCATCCGCTGTGAGAGCTCTCGAACATATCTCATCACCCAACTTTTCTGAATAAACTAGCCACATCTCTAAACCTGGGACCTACATGACCTCCTTCAACACCCATGTGTTGTCCACCTGCAATTTCAGCTTCACTTCCCCTTTGCCAATAATCTGACAAGGCTCACCAGCTCCTCTCCCTGGGGCTGCATGGAAAGAGGCAAAAAAATCTATTATCCAAGATTCAACTTTATCCAAGAAACCTCCCAAAGCATCCCGTGTAACAACACCTGCAACATCTGCATCTTCAGTTCCTTCATGTTGATCTGCTACCAACCAACAATATTCTTTTACCTGCTCTTTCTTTCCATAGGACCGTAAGTGACCATCTGTGCTTTTCAAGTCCTCCATTCTTAGCTTACTTTCATCTGCCATTGCTCTACTCCCACTCAATTAGAAACCCCTGAGAGTGACCTGTAACCAAACACAAAACCTGCTCCCTGCAACCTTAGCTCTGATACCACATGTTGGGATAAATAACGAAAGCACACAATTGATTACCAAGCAACTTAATATGTGTAAATTAACCAGAATACACAAGTAACTAGAATCCAGAAATAACACATGATATGAGAGACAATACACAACTTGTATTAAAACTCTTTCAGAAGGAAATACAACAAAGAAGGCTGCCACAATTCTTCTTCCTTACACAACTCTAGGGCTCCCACACCTCTAGGGTATAAACAGTAAATCTTCCCTCAAAGCTCTCTCCCTTAGGTCCCAACACCCAACTCAACACAGAGTTGGTGTTCACCTTACACCTGTGCTCCACGCACTCCACAAGTGCTCCACACAGTCCACAAGTACTCAATGTACTCCAAGTAGATCCCACCTAATTCTGCTCCCTATTGTGTTGCTATCCTATCTAATCTTGCACACCTGCAAATCAATCTGGTTTTGCACACTTGTGAACCTTGACCTTACACACACATACACCTGCAAATCAATGATCTTACTTACCATGCAGATATCCTATTGTAGCCATGCTCACCTGATGACCAAGATCATACACTTCTGAAGAACCCTGTTGATTCTCCAATCCAACACCCACACTTGGTACTGTGGCACTAGGAGGAACACACCATTACTCACCTCACACATAGAAAGAGCTTATATTATTGCTCTCTTACTCTCTAGCACAAGTTTAAAATACAACCAATGAGTCTCTTGAATAGATCTCATGCAAACAATAATTAGACACCTAATTAAAATAATTAGATCCGCAGCTCTTAGTCTAAAAATGGCTCTAAACATGTAAACACTTGGTTTGTCAACTAACTGCCTGTAAAATACTTGTAGCTCGAACCACAAGTGACCAACGTCGGTCTTTATCTGCCTGGGGGGTGCCGATGCCGGCCGACTTCTGACCGACGTCGGTTGCCTTCATGTCTCCTCCTTGCCGACATCGGTTGGCCTAACCGACGCCAGCCACAGTAACACTTCGCAACCCTTTGCAACCTCCTCCATGTCTACATCAGTGAAGCTTTTAGCTCCATAACCTAACATATGCTAACTTTGAGGTTATCAAGTTGGATAAACAAGATAACTACCCAATGCTTCTAAGAAGGCCTTGGTGCTACACCAATAATGTAGATATACACTTCAAGAAGTGATATATGACCTTAAAAAATGGCAAGGAAAGGTTGATTCCCATTTCAAGTGACCAAGGACCCCTTATATGCAAAGCATTGATTTATATGATGAGATCAACCATATATATAACATCATGATGCAAGGCATCGAGAATCTCAACCCTTTTGATCAAAGAGTGCTCTTTTGGAAGGATAAGTAGTCAGCCTCAGACATCATCAGTGTTTCTTTTAATCAATGGGTTGAAGAGGCTTATGAGGCCACTAGTCATAGATGTTGCTTGGTGCACATAAAGGCACCGAAGCCTGTAAAGACTAGTTGGGTCTAGATTGATTGTGCTTTGAAATAATGGGTCCCATACTAGGAGGAGAAAGGAAAGAGGGTACTCTACCTGATTATATTCAAGATTGCAACACTCCCAATATTTGAAAGAAGTAACCCTGTGGAAAGGTATGTCCACGACCTTAAAGCATGCATCCCCAAAGAGATAAATATAATGGGTGCACTATTGTATACCTTGAGAAGCACTATCGTGCATTGGTGGGCAACACAAAGGTCTAATTTTCCAACCTATACAGAGGTAAAATTGACCATTTATACTAGATTTGGGAGGAGTAATGATAACTAGGATATCTCAACATACGCTGGTGACTCTGATCTTATGGTGTATGTGCACCTATATGAAGAGACATGGACTGACTATGGTGCGACTGCCCTAAAAAACTTATGGGTGCACACCTTTTATAAGACTCTGAAGACATGGGCATGAGCATGGTATGTGATCAACAAGATGTACCAAGAGATAACCAATTAGGAGGCCCTTAAGGAGAATTTTGTGCACACCTTCTCCTTTTCCTCATAGAACTTGGAGTTGGTCGAGAAACTATAAGTAATTTGGAGGGCAGTGTTCGAGGACACCACCATCCTTGAGGAGTGCCTAAAAGACATATTCAAGGAAAATGGATTGGCATTCCCAAGTTTATTTGAGGAGAAAATTATTAATAGTGACTCAAGTGAAGAAGAAGATGAAACTTGGAAGGATCATTATTGGAAAACATGGATTGCTAGAAAAAATCCCATGCACCAAGTAGATGATAGTGCTCCTGATAAATAAGATCCCACTCATTTTCATGTAGAGGTAATTGAGAGAACTCTACAATTTGAGTACTCACACCAAGATAAGAATGAACCATACTATACACCATTAAATACCATCAAAGTGAACATCAATGTAGAAGGAGAGCCAAAGATGGTTACTCTAGGTGTTTATTTGTTTGACACAGAGCTGGCATACATCATAGACCTCCTAAAAGAGTTCCAAGATTTATTCCCCATAACTTATCAATATAATGGTACCCACCCATGCCTTGGAAATATGATCATAAAGTTAATTGATGATGCAATACCAGTCAAAAATTACCCCTATAAGATGAATCCCTACCTCCATGCCAAGGTCAAAATATAGATCAACATAATGTTAGTTGTAAGGGTCATTTACCATATGTAGGAGTTTGAATGGGTGAGCTTGATGGTAATAAGCATCAAGAAAGATGAGCGCATTCACATTTGAATTAATTATATAATGTTGAACATCACTTGCATTAATGACCCTTTCCCAACTCCATTCACAGATGAAGTCCTAGAAGGCATCACAAGTTGCAAGATCTACACTTTCACTGATGGGTTCTTTGGTTACCACTAAGTCTAGATTGAGGAAGAGGACAAGCCCAAAATAACCTTGGTAAATAAATGAGGTTGTTTTACTTATAACATGATGTCCTATGGACTCAAGAGCACGTCAATCATGTTCTCTAGAGTGGTGATCACCGTGTTTAAAGACTTCATCCATAGGTTCTTCCAGTTTTACCTAGATGACTAGATGGTGTATGGCCTCATCAAAGACCATTGCAATTTTTAGGAACTATGAGTACAATTGATTACTTTTGTATAACCAAATAAACACAGAATTAAACCAGAAGTAATAAGTAACTAGAAATATGAAATAGCAAATAAGAGGAGATACAAGAAACAACCAATCTATAACAAACTGCTACACCAAAAGCCCAGACTGTTAGTGAATCCACCCACCAGGATCATAACATGCCACCACGCTTCTGCAGCCCAGACTCTGGGCTGGGCTTTGTGCATGTACACAAGATACACTATGTGTACAAGCCCCAGATAAACACTGCAATGCCAGCGTAACCCACCCGCTCTGTGACTCGAACACGAGTGGTTGCTCTGATACCAAATGTAACGAACCACTACACCAAAAGCCCAGACTATTAGTGAATCCGCCCACCAAGATCATAACACAATCTCTATTAAACTCTTACAGACGAAAATACAATGAAGAAATCTCTTTCTCTTCCCACACCTCTTGGGTGTACAATAATTCTCCCTCAAGAGTTCTCTCTCTCTCAATCAATTACAACCAACTCAATAACTGAGTTGTTATTCCCTTCTCTTAATTACAATACTACCCCATGGGTCTCTTAAATAGGATCCAAGGCAAACAATAATTAGAAAAATAGACTCAAGACTAAAATTAGTCTTTACATGCAAACTCACTGTTCGTCTAAAATTAGAACAAATCTAATTCTAAAAACACATGCAAACACACAGATGTCAGTGTCGGTCTATAGATGACCGATGTCGGTCGACCCCTGACTGATGTCGGTCAATTTTGTGTCTATGCCTAATCGATGTCGGCGATACTGTTGATGTCAGTCAACTATGTAACTGATGTCGATTACTAGTTAAGCCCAGCAACCTCCACATGAGCTCAACAGTGAAGCTTTTAGCTCCACAACTCAATAATCTCCCACTTGAAGATAAATAGCTACACCTGTACCTGTACATCAACATCTTTGTCTTGTTTCTCTGGCTTGTTTCTCCATCTTCAAGTTCAATCTTGAAGACCAACAAAAGTTGAATGAAGATTCAACTTCTCCTTTATTACCGACTTTGTTAACATATCTGCAGGGTTCTTATCCGTATGGATCTTATCTAGCTTCAACTGTCCATCTTCCAATACCTATTTAAAGAAATGGTACCTAAGCTGTATATGTTTTGTTCTTGAATGAAAGGCTGAATTCTTTGCCAAATAAATTGCACTTTGACTATCACTGTACAATCTGCAACTCTCTTTCTCCTTTCCCAACTCTTCCATGAACTGAGTCATCCATATCATTTCCTTGCTAGCCTTTGTGACTACAATGTATTCTACCTCTGTAGTAGACAGTGCAACAACCTTCTACAATTTTAAAATCTAGCTAACCACCATTCCACCAACAGTGAACACATATCATGTGGTGCTTCTCCTGCCATCCAAGCCACCTGCCATATCCAAATCTACATACCCATGTAGAGAAGTGTTTGACCCTCCATAGCATAAATGCCTACTACTGGTCCCTCTCAGATATCTGAGAATCCACTGAACTGCTTTCCAGTGTTCCTTTCCTAGATTGGCCATAAACTTGCTGACAACTCTCACTGCTTGGGCAATATCAAGTCTAGTACATACCATTGCATACATCAAGCTCCCAACTACTGAAGCATATTGAACTTTGCTTATGTACTCAACCTCATCATGTGATTTAGGACACTGTTCTTTGCTCAACTTGAAGTGTCCAGCCATAGGTGTGCATACCAATTTTGCATCCTGCATATTGAACCTCTCCAACACCTTATTCACATAATCCTCTTGAGACAAAATCAAACTGTGATTTTTCTTGTCTCTCTTAATACTCATGCTAAGAATTTTCTTTGCTGCTCCTAAATCCTTCATGGCAAATGTGTGAGCAAATTTTACCTTTAGTTCAGTAATTTCCTGCATGTGTGAACCTGCAACAAGCATATCATCTACATACAGCAACAAGATAATATAATTACCATTATCCAATCTGGTAAAATAAACACAATGGTCAAATTGACATTTACTAAAGCCATGCTCTGTCATAAACCTGTCAAACCTCAAATACCATTGTCTTGGAGCTTGCTTAAGACCAAATAAGCTTTTCTTCAACCTGCACACAAGTTTCTCCTTACCTTTGACCTCAAAACCTTTCGGTTGATCCATATATATCTCTTCATCCAAATCTCCATGAAGAAATGTTGTCTTAACATCAAGCTACTCAAGATGCAAATCCTTAATAGCAAATAAAGACAATACAGTCTGAATAGAAGCCATTTTTACTACAAGAGAAATTTTTTTACCAAAATCAATACCTGGTTTCTGTGCAAATCCCTTTACTACCAACTCGGCCTTATGTCTCATTTTTCCATTCTCTCCTTCTTTTAACCTATAAACCCATTTATTTTTTAGTGCTTTTTTTTTTACAAGCAACTCAACCAAATCCCACGTTTGGTTCTTTTCCAAGGAATCAATTTCCTCATTCATGCCATGCTCCCACTGTTTCCTAGATTCTACCTGTATTGCCTCATCAAAACTTTCTGGTTCTTCACCATCAGTGAGCAACACGTAGTATAAAGAAGGGGAATAATGAATTGGAGGTTTACTTACCCTTTTAAACCTCCTTATGGGCGTTTGAGACTCATTTATAGCTTGTTGTCTGCCCAAATTTTTTGACAGTGACTGATCCTGATCATCTCTCAGTCTGCACTCGACCAACGTCAGTTCTACTTGACCGACGTCAATCTCTATCTGACCGATGTTGGTTTTTGCCTAACCGACCTAACCGACGTTGGTTGCCATATGATCACTGTACATCACCCTCTCATTGAAAACTACATCACGGCTTCTAATAATTTTGTTAGTTTCTAAATTCCACAACCGGAATCTAAAATCTCCAAAACCATAACCAATGAAAGTGCACCGCATAGATTTAGCATCCAGCTTCTTTCTATTTTCTTGATCAATGTGCATAAAAGCTTCAAAACCAAAAACTTTGAGAAATGAAAGATCTACTTTTTTACTTGTCCATGCCTCTTCTAGAATTCCACCATCCAGTGCAGTAGAAGGTCCTCTGTTAATCAGGTAAATCATAGTATCTACAACTTCTGCCCAAAACTATAAGGGCAAACCAGCATGCAACCTCATACTCTGTGTACGCTCCATTATTGATCTATTCATCCTTTCAGCAACTCCATTTTGCTGAGGTGTCCTTGGAACTATCCTTTCCCTGCGTATTCCACTCATAGAATAGTAACTATTGAATTTATTGCTGCAGTACTCACCACCATTATCAGATCTAAGGCACTTCAATTTCAAACATGTTTCATTTTCAACCAAAGATTTTTATTTCTTAAATATGTCAAAAACATTAGATTTCTTCTTTATGCAATAAACCCATACCTTTCTTGTAGCATCATCAATGAAAGAAACATAATATTGTGATCCTCCAATAGAAGCTACCTGAGCTGATCCCCACACGTCTATGTGAACAAGCTCCAACTTGTGCTTCTTCTTTATTGACCTAGTTTTGAGAAACCTCACTTTCTTTTGTTTCCCAAAAATACAATGCTCATAGAAATCTAGATCTATGCTTTTCAAATCTGAAAGCTTACCATTTGACTTTAAAACATTCATTTCCTTCTCACTCATGTGACCAAGCCTACAGTGCCACAACTTTGCATCTACATCTGAAGTAGATAAAATAGAAGGAGAATAATCAGTAATACAAGTAGATAGATAAAGTGTACCTACTCTCTTACCTCTTGCTATTACAAGTGCACCCTTGGAAACTTTTCAAGATTCAGTTGTGAGAGTTACTGTGCAACCCTCATCACCCAACTTTCCTGCAGAAATCAGATTCCTCTTTAGGATGGGTACATGCATGACATCCTTCAACACCCGTGTGTTGCCATTCTGCAATTTCAGCTGCACTTTTCCTCTGCCAATAATTTGACAAGGCTCATCATCCCCTAAATAAACTTTTCTAAAATCTCCATGGACATAATCATTGAAAATTTCTCTATTTAAGGTTGCATGGAAAGAGGCACCAGAATCTAAAACCCAAGATTCTATTTGACTATCCAAAGAAAATATAAGAGCATCCTGTGCAACAATACCTGCAATATTTGCTTCCTTATTACCTTCATGTTGATTTTCTTTGTTATCCTTCAACCAAAAATCTTTCTTTGCATGACCTTTCTTTCCACAATTCCAGCAGGTTATTTTTCCATTTCTGGATTTGGATCTCCTTCCCATCTTTGACCTTGATTTTCTTTGCTTGCCCTTCTCTCTTTGCCTTCCCCTGCTTTCAATACTTAAAGCATTACCTGATGTTTTCCATGTGCTTTTCCTATGAATTTCTTCATTCAAGATTACACTAACAACATCATCAACTTTCAAGATATTTGAAGTAGATGCAGTATTACTAACTGCCATTACCAAGTTGTGCCAGCTTTCAAGTAAAGAGTATAAGATTAAGAGAGCCTTAATTTCATCATCAAAAACTATTTTGACTAAATTTAACTGATTTACAATTTCATGGAAATCATTAAGATGACTATATACAGATCCACCTTCTTGCATTTGCAAATTAAATAATTGCTTCATAAGATATACCTTATTCAAAGCTGAGGGTTTTTCATATAAATTTGCCAAAGTATCCAATAACTCTATTGTTGTCTTTGCCTGTGATAAGTTGGATATCACAGAAGATGCCAGGCTCAACCTTATAGATCCAAGAACCTCTCTATCAAGAACATTTCATTCTTCATCTTGCATATCTGTGGGCTTGCTTGAAACCCCACCTAATGGTAAGTACAGATCTTTCTGATACAGATAATCTTCAATCTGCATCCTCCATAATTGATAATTCTTGCCATTGAATTTTTCCATTCTTAGTTTACTTTTTTATGCCATTGCTTTGCTCCCACTCAATCAAAAACCCCTGTGAGTTAATTCTGTAATCAACAAACACTAACCCGCTCTGATACCACTTGTTAGGAACTATGAGTACAATTGATTAGGTTTGTATAAGCGACTAAACACGAAATTAAACCAGAAATAATAAGTAACTAGAAATACGAAATAGCAAATAAGAGGAGATACAAGAAACAACTAATCTCTATTAAACTCTTCCAGAAGGAAATACAATGAAGAAATCTCTTTCTCTTCCCACACCTCTTGGGTGTACAATAATTCTCTCTCAAGAGTTCTCTCTCTCTCAATCAATTACAACCAACTCAATAACCGAGTTGTTATTCCCTTCTCTTAATTACAATACTTCCCCATGGGTCTCTTAAATAGGATCCAAGGCAAACAATAATTATAAAAATAGACTCAAGACTAAAATTAGTCTTTACATGCAAACTCACTGTTCATCTAAAATTAGAACAAATCTAATTCTAGAAATGCATGGAAATGCACAGATGTCAGTGTCGATCTACAGATGACCGATGTCGACCGACCCCTGACCAATGTCGGTCAATTCTATGTTTATGCCTGACTGATGTCAGCGATACTATCGATGCCGGTCGACTGTGTAACCAATGTCGGTTACTGGTTAAGCCCAGCAACCTCCACATGAGCTCAATAGTGAAGCTTTTAGCTCCACAACTCAACAGCAATAACCTATGCCTAATGTTTGAGATGTGCAGATAGATTCAAATATCCTTGAACATAAAAAATTGCATCTTTGCAGCACTGTTTCTGCTCTGGCACATCATATGTAAGGATGGTTTGTTAATTGATCCAATAAAGATTGCCATCATCATTCAACTCTAGACTCCTTCCATATAGAAATATGTTTGCACCTTTCTTGGCCACTGTAGATATTATAAAAAATTCATAAGTAGTTATGTGAAGATTATGATGTTATTAGAAGAGCTCTTTTGAAAATATGGCCCATTCTACTAGGGTGGAGAACAAGAGGATGCCTTTGAGACCCTAAAGCTCAAATTGTCTAGCATGTTTATCTTACAATTTCTTGACCAGATGACCATGTTCCACATCCATGTCGATGCTTTTGGCTCTACAATTGGTGTAATCCTGGCATAGCTTGGTGAAGGTAAAATGGATCATCTCATTTCCTTCACTAGTAAAACATTAACAAAGGCATAGCAGAACAATATTATGACTGAGCGTGAGGCTCTCACCATGGTCTATGCCCTGAAAAAATTTAGATAATATTTTTTGGCAACCCCATTCATCTTTTTCACAGATCACAAGGCACTTAAGTACCTTATTAATAAGCCCATTCTCCTTGGGCACATTTATAGATGGATCATTCTATTTCAATAATTCTAATTCTCCATTATCGTTAAGCCTAGAAAATAAAACTTGGGGCCAGACCATTTATCTCGTATAGACTCTGGTAATGCAATGGTACCAATTGAGGATGATACGCTAGGTGTGAAATTGTATAGGATTTAGCATGCCCCTAAGGAGTTGGCAGAGATAGCCACCTTTCTAACATCTAGATATGTGCCCTAAACAATAACCATAAAAAAGAAGAAATAAATCATAGTTTGCACCGCCCCCTTTCATCTCATTAACAAGAAACTATACAAACTAGGCCAAGATGAAGTTCTACACTGACGTGTTTTGGTGCATGAAAGGGACTCTATCATACATGATGCATATGAGGTAATAACAGGAGGCCATTACACCAAAGATGTAATGATATACAAGGTGTTACAGTCAGGCTTATAATGGCCAAGTCTATTTTAGGATTCAAAAGAATGTGCCAAGGCATGTGATATATTCCAACACATAGGGAAGCCCAACCACTGATATGAGATGCCTCTCATCCCCATTCTTTCCCAAGCATCATTTGATAAATGGGCCATTGACATTTTTGGGCCAATTAGCCCTGTAGCAAGGCGTAAAACCATGAGATATATTGTAATAGCCATAGACTATTTCACCAAGTGGGTTGAGGTCATGCCAACCAAAAATTGCATAGCTTCCATATCCACAAGGTTCATATGGGAGAACATCATAAGTTGGTATGGGTACCCACTCAACTTGACTAGCAACAAGGGCACACACTTTATAAATGAAACTGTGTAGATCTTACTAACATAATACATGGTGGCACACCACAAGACAATGCCTTACCATCCCCAAACAGATGAAAGGGCTAAGGAATTAAATAAGATCTTGGAGACATGCTCATAAATATATGTGATGTTGGTCACAAGGATTAGGATGATCGAGTGTCAGTAGTGTTATGGGCATATCATACAACCTATAAGTACTTGAACAAGGCTACACTATTTTAACTGGTGTTTGGTGCTAAGGTGATTCTATCGATGGAGTTCTTAGTGCCATCATTGTGCATCATTTACATTGGTCTATTAAATGACCAAGATTCATTAAATGAAAGGTTGGAGGACTTGGACCATTTAGATGAGATGTAT
Organism: Torreya grandis; assembly: GCA_037957365.1. NCBI lineage: Eukaryota > Viridiplantae > Streptophyta > Pinopsida > Cupressales > Taxaceae > Torreya > Torreya grandis. The sequence continues at coordinate 3,304,548 of JARHVA010000574.1, read as the reverse complement.
GCCCAAGGAAAGTGGAGTTAATAGATAGAAAAAACATGCCAGAAGCTATGGCATGATAAGCATATAAAGCACAAGGTGCTAAAAAAAGGGGCATTCATTTTGCTCTATAAATCCAAGTATATTAGGCACCTAGAAAAGCTGAAGATAAGGTAGATGGGCCCATATATAATCCACCACATCTGAGAGATTGGCGCATGTAAATTATGCATATTGTTAGGTGAAATACTCCCTAGACATTTCAATGAAAATTGATTGAAGTTGTATCGATAATAGGGTGGCACTAGCTCCATCAAAAACTGACTTCTTAGTCATGATTCTGTTGTATTGAGTGACCAAAATAAATTTTGGTGCAAGTCAAACAAATTATTCTGTTGTTATGGTAGTGAATAAGCAACGCTCTGAAGCTACCATTTAGAATGTTTCTAGCACTTTTACACATATTTCCAGTCAAGTGAGTCAAGAACGGATGCTCTCTAAGTGCTTGAGGCTAGACACCTAAGTTATGGGCACATGAAGTTTCTCAATGCAATACAAGGCACACTTGATCTTTGTGCACAAGGTTCAAAAAGTGAGGTATCCTAGACCCACAGAAGGGATAATTCGGCACTTCCAAGCATAATTCCAGTCAAGTGAGTCGAGAGAGTTTATTTCTTAAGAACCTACGCTAGACAACTAAGTTTTTAGGTGCATAAAACTCACTGAACTTAGAGAAAAGGTGAATCAAGAAGGGTCACACAAGAGAGATTGAAGATACACAAACATGATCATGCATAAGAGATTAGATAAGAATGCCACATTGGAGGACCAACATGAGGGATTTGTATGGAGTAGGAAGGGCCAAGGCAAGAAGATGAAGTAATAGTAAAATCAACCAAGGTAGACAAACATGCTTGAAATAGAAGCGTAGATGGAAAAGGAAATGGGACTAAGGAGGCTGAATCATGCATATGTGAGGCATTGTACCCAAATTACCACAATGAAGGTGAAAGTCATACCAAGAGAACAAAGTGTAGGAGAAGATCATCAGGATAAGCTAGCATCCACTCAAAGTGAGGTGGGAAGTGATTATTTGAACTACACGTCACTTCACCAAAAAGTTATTAGGAGAAGTTAATGTGATGGTAGTGGAGGCATAAATATCTCCATTGAATACACAAATAATAAAATATTTTTGTGGTTTTATGGGGTGTAGCAAATCCCAGGGAGTTTAAGCACCACCACCCCATTAATGAACCACAATTAAGGTGGTAGATGAGAAGTAGAGGTATGAATCAATGAAAAATTTACTGTGTTTGGTTATAAACATCGTGTTTATTTAAATTTTTAAATAGAAAACCATAGCAAATACAATGAACCAAAGAGTCAAACTAGAAAAACCCTATTTTAGTGAGACCATAAGCATCCTTAGACACCAAAAGTGAATGGTTGTGTAGAGAAACAAATTACGTTCTAGTGAGATTGGCAGAGGAAAGAAAGGGGCACAGATTGGGTAAGAGCTAGGCTACTAAAAATAGAAGTGATGCCAAGGCCACTATTTATGACATATGAAGCTCAAGATTCAAACATATAGTCGTAGACCTCATGACTGTGTGAAGTACCACCAAAGATTGAAGGTTTTGACAAGATAAATAGATTGAGGTTCAACACTAGAAGATTAAAAATGGGTAAAAAATGGATGAGTTCAGACCTAAAATAGGCACAAAAAGATGCCAAGAGAGTGCAACTAGCAAAAAAAGTTACCACTACAAAAATAGTAGCACCACTTTTAGAAAGAGTGAGCATCGCCCAAATCAACCCAGAGGCACCCAATAATATTTTATACTAAAACATGTTGTTCTCTAAAGAATTTTTGATGGGATAAATTAGGTGTCATTCATGCATAATTTTTGCCTAAAGGAGTACAACCACATAACCTCCAATAATGCAAATGACCTAGTGCAAGACTGGATGGTAGACATAGGGGAAAATACTGAAGAAGGCATGGTGTTGTTCAATGTATCTATCCAATACAAACTAATGACTACCCAAGTGATGCAACTCTATGAGTTATTGAGTTTTAGAAATCCAAAGAAACTTGTACAGTTATGTCTATGGGGATAGGTTTTACTTTGCAGGGAGGTGCATGAGGCTTTCGTCAAACCTAATCAGCTGAATTATTAGACTCCTAAGCTTTGGTACAGACATCCATCAAATGATGGTGGATGATGCCAAATTTAAAAGGGTTAGGAAGCTCCTAGGTTACTACAAAAGAGGCTTCACATTCATGATTAAGGACATCAATGATATTGGGATGAGGGTAATGGCATACCTGGTGCGTTCCAAACTGTGCCCAGGTGGATGGTGGGTGGATGTGATAAAAACCTACCTGTGTATTACGTACCACATGATGCAGGGGATGAATTTCAACATTTCCAAGTTCATCACAGAGGACATGATTAAGAACATGTTTGAATGCCACATGATGAAGGAGACCTTCTATTGGGGTTCCATGTTGATCTTGATTGTGGGATTTCCCAATGCACAATGACTCCTTGGTGCTCAAGTATCATAACTTCACTTGCCCCCTACTTTCACCTTGAAGTATAAAGCATACATAATGGGATAGTGCACCAGGTACATTGAAGTTTCTAAGAATAATGAAACATCCTGAAGAAACTCCCACAAAATCTATTTGGAATGGCAACTTTCATCATGATGAAACACTTCTATGATGTTCAGTTGGCACTCATAGATGGGAATCACTCAGGTTAGCTGAAACTACGTTATGCATTTTCATCCAAGTACTTTAAGGAGGCATTACGTATAATCCCTAACCTATAATAGGTGGATATCCCAGTAAATATCATGGATGTAGAAATATGCAAGTTGAGGTGGAATATGTGCACCTAGCGATCAAAGCAACTGAGGATGAGGAAGATGATTTAGATGCCATCGACATATATCCCTTGAAGAGAGAAGTCATCTTTGGGAACATATATATTCTCTTCTATGAGATGAAGCCAAGGAAAAAAGGCACGCTCGTGAGCAAATATGATGACCTCCCCTTTAAGTTTAGTGAAGAAGGAGAGTTGGCACCAGTGACACCACAGAAGAAGTGGGCAGAAACCATGGAGGAAATATAGAGGAACATTCATTTCAAGATCACCTTTGAAGATAAAGCATGTGGTATTCATGTTAGGAACTACCTCACCCAAGCTGAGGGAGAATAAAATAATTCCAAGGGGCTAGTGGTGATGGCCAAAATAACCTTGAAATATATGGAGGTGCAAGAGGCACAAGAGGAAGTAGAAGTATAGTGGGCATAATAAGGAGGGGGGGGAAAAGTCTATATCATCCAAGAAAAATAAATTGAGGAAGATCCCAACACCAAAGAAATCCATGAGACTCTCTAAGGTGGCACTGCTATCACACTTGGGGAAACAAAAATGTCAAGTGCCCTAAAATTAGAATCTGTGATGCAACCTCTACAATCTAAGGAGGAGAAGAGGCGATGATGGACAAAATTGGGCCTCAATAAGGAACACATAGAAGTAGCATTAAAGTTGCATCAAATAAAGGAGGCCATGAAGGCTAAGGGCATGACGCAGGTAGAGATCAATAAGGTTGAGACTGAGGAAATAAGGTTCAAAGAGGAAAATACTACCATGCTAGTAAAGAAAAAGAAGGCAAAGAGAAATAAGGCTAAAAAGGAGAAGGCCAAGAGATAAAAATAAGAGAGGGTTGTCGTAAGTGTGAAACCTATAAAGGGAAAAGTAGTAGAGGTGCCTAGAACCCCCACCAAAATAGAGGAGAAAGCCATACCATAGGTGTGCCCAAGTAGTAAAGGGGTGTTTAGAAATAAAGAAGGTGATATTGACACCTTATAAAAATAAATAGAGAACATAGTTGAAATCCAGTGGACTCAAGAGGGAAAATATAACACTGAAGAGAAGGAAGAAGTGGACAAAGGGGAAAAGTCTAAATAAGAACCCCTACTGGAGAAACAAGACACATCAAGAGAAAACACCAAATAAGGTGCTAGCTCTGATGATGAAGAACAAAAGTAGACAACACTGGCCATCTGAGAGGAATAATTTGAGTCAAGCCTATGAGAGAAGGTGAAAAAAGGATTCATAGATGAATATTACTACATGATGGAGTATATGCCCAATGGATCTGCCAAGACACTGATATACTAGTAACTATCCTTTGCCTTCGATAGTTATATGGATGAATATTAATTTGAGGTAATTTAGAAGGTGATCCTCAACACAAACTAATAAAAGGAAGGGCAAGACTCACTTCTTGTCAACCCCCACATAATGAATTCAGTAAGGTTGACTAATGCCCTCTTCTGAATGGATTTTGAGATAGCACACAAGAACATCATCAATGATGTTAGAGCCTCAAGTTGGAATAAGAACATGCTGGAGGAAGAAGAAAAGAATAATTCCATAAGGTTCAAATTGTAGTAACTGATTGAGTGCATAAAAGAAGCCAAGACATCCCTCCCAGATGGCGTCGACACTTTGAATTTTTTGGAGGTCGATAAAGTGTGTGTGCTAGTGGAGTAAATGCTCCCAAGGTTGAAGGTGTAATAATAACTAGAAAAAGAGGAGGACCCTTACACCAACATAAAGTAATAGCTTACTGCAAAACTCAATGAGGTGGAAGACCTCTTTACAAAGCTGGAAGAGGGTGCATAAGTGATGGATAAAATATTTTGCAACTTATCCACCCAAGCATCAATCATCAACACGTACCTCAAAAATTAAAAAAGGGGAGAAGGATTCAATGATGGCACAAGCATACACTATGAGCAGGGCTGAGTGCACTTTGATAATGGTGCATGTCAACACTTTGAGCACCCAGATCAAGACCCAAGAGTAGGACTTGGTTCAAACAAAGCCCTGTGAGTAAGGAGAAATCCTAGATGGAGGCATAGCTAAGGCAAAATAAAGGTTTCAAGCCTTTAGGATAGAATCAGATAAAATAGATATGTTTTCCCTTAGTGCCACCTCCATTGAAGTGGACAAAGTCATATAATAAATCAAGCTCACAATTCAGGGTTTTGAGGACTTTAGGGTAGAACTAAAGGAGTGTGCACCCAAGTTTTGCACACCTAAGGTGTTATATGGATAGTCTGAGGATGGACTAACATTTTTGTATGGGGTAATTTTTGGCCCCATATCTCTCTAATATAGAATCAATGCCAACACATAGGTTACTTAGGTATGAGGCAATCACATTCCATGATTGTTATTTTGTCATCTAGTAGCACCAGCTAACAAGCAGTTAATAACTCCTTTTTAAATCAATCATCATTGGGAAATAGGTGCATAGGATAGTGACTACTCATTAAAAATTAGCATAGTAGAGATAGTGGGATGAGTACCTCCAGTGCCAGCTCAGTGATCAATGTGCCTTGTTTCCAATGATCTTAATATGTTTCAAAGATTTATAAAAGCAAGTTGAGTTCAGTTGGAAATGAGGAGAAGATTGGAGTAGTGAAGCCCTAATAGATTGATTCCAGACACTATGTTCACTATTAGGCTTAGAATTAGTTTGGGATGCTCTTATTGCTCTTCCTTATGATGCCCATGCTCACCTGTGAGCCTCTGGGACCTTAGCAGCTTAATTCAAGCATTTAATCAGTTTGTATTAACTTATGTATTGATGTTAATCTTAGTTAATGATGAAGCTTTATGCAATTTTTAATGAGTTGAATGTTTGATTATATAGAATGTGTAGTCATATAAAATGCAAAAATTGGTAAATTGAGCATGGCTAATGATAGACAATCCATAGGTCCCTCTTGCTTGCTCTCGTGACCCTCATAGACTTATTTTCATTGATTTCCAATCATCCATAACCTTCTAAACCTGATCTTAGCTGAGCTAGGACCCTCTTTTCATAACCAATCCATCCCCCCAGGTCCCATCCACCTAGGACAATAGAGCCACACTAGGACAATAGTGTCATTGCCACTCATATCTACTTTTGGAGCTATTGTCCAAGCTCATTTTTAGCCTCAATGGTCAATTCCTTTTGGTTCCCCATCCTTCTCTTTGTCAGCTTAATGTGAGCAAATTCAATCCATGACCAATACATCCTTATAAAAGCCCATTCAAAGCTCATTTGGAAAGGGTTAGAAAATATCACAAAGCAAACAAGAATATAAGCAAGACTACTCAAGCACATTTCCCTATTCTCTGCATACACCCATTCAATACTATTTATAGCTTATTTGAATCTTTACACTAGTCCTTAGTCATCTAAAGCACACCTAGTTTAGCATTTCTTTGCATTTTCCTATCACAATTACACTGAGCACCTTTAAAGAGAGAACTACATATGGCTTGATCCCTCTTCAAAGTATTGGTATGTAGGCAGTGTGAAGCACATCTAGTGTATCTTCCACACACTAACCACCCCTCTTACTCAAAATTGGTCAAAGAACAATAGAAGATAGGGTTTGAAGAAAGAATCTACTCTACAGGGAGCTCTACAGACTTCTAACTACTAAAACTTTAGAGACATGATCACATAGACCTGTCGAATAAAACCCAAAAAGCTCAGATCCTCAAGACAACAACACTGTACAAGGATTACAATGTTGGTGCTACTCCTATCCACTTTTGGTGCTTCTATCCAATCAAAAAATGAAATTCAAAATCTTATTTGTGATAGTGTTCCAGGCTTGCACAGTGAATATAAGATCTTGTCTCAGTCAGATCAGCACAGTTTAAGCTAATTCTTATTTTCTCCCTTTTATTAATATTTCTAGAAAAGCTCTAATTAAAAATAAATGTCACAAATCAGTAGCCTATTTACTACATGTTATTTACTGATTTATCAATCTAGACCCTTTAACTAAATTAGGAATAATACACTAATATTTCTAAAATTATTAAATTATTTGGTGAACCTGACTTACTTCGTTTGTGCATTAAAACTATAGAAACCCTAGGGTAAAATTCCTACTGATTTTTCCTCAAAATTTTTGAATTTTTACTTGAATATTTAAATCATAAATTCATTTCAAATTTTAAAATTTAGTAGTAAATTTTAAAATAATTTTCTTTCAAACCCTAGTTGCCCATACTAGGTCTTAGTATTTTTCCAGTAATTTTTTGAATTTTTACTAGCATATTAACATAAAAAAATCCATTCAAATTTCAAAATTCAATAGTAATTTCAAAAAAAATTATTTCTCTAGTAACCCTAGTTACACATACTAGGTCCTATTCAATCAAGCATTTTCCAATAATTTTTTGAAATTTTAGTTACATATTTAAATCAGAAATTCACTTTCAATTTTATAATTTCATAGTAAAATTTCAAAATAATTATCTGTCAAACCCTATTTACATATATTAGGTCCCATTGCTTCTTGAGGTATCACCTTATATGTTTGTAACCTTTGTATTCTTTTTATGCACATTCCAGTTCCTTGTTTAGATTATATTTGTCTAGGCTTTTCTACTATTATCCAATTTGTTTTGCTTATGCCACCTAAGTTCTTTGCATTTCTTCCTTTGAGATGAAGTGCAAGACTTAGTGGCAATCCTCTTGAATTCACCCAAATTCCTTTAACTCAACCATATAGTATGGATAAACAACTAGTTCAGACTCTAGGTATAGATTCTACACATCTATATTACATCAATTTCAATGAAAATAATTCAAACAATGAGCAATATGAGAATAACAATGATGATATACACACCGTTGCTCATACTCCACCACATTGGACTACTGATTCGCTTCCATCTATTGTTGACAATGAATTTGTCCTCAACAAAGATTTGATCCTACAAAGTTTTCAAGAAAGACTACAGGACCAACCTTGAGATCACACTCTTATCTTGCAATCTATCATAGAATTTAAAAAGGCTAAGCAAGTTGAATCTTTCATTCATTCAGAGCAAGCAATTGTAAATGACACTACAGGGGCAACTATGTCTCAACAACCCCTATAACAACCCAACCTACCTCTATGCCACTAGCTATAGCTAGTACATCCATATCTCTTGATGTGGTATCCCTTGTGCAAGAGATTAGATCTCTTCAATCCAAGGTACTACATCTTGAGCAAGGTGCCACTAGACCTACACAAGATTTGGATTATTTTTTTCTACTGCATACACCATTGGCAAATCACATTGCTTCCACACCCTCACCACAAGGTTTTGTTCAACCTAAGATTACTCTTTATGATGTCAAGGGTGATCCAGAGATACATTTGAGATATTTTCATGCAGCATGCTTGGACTATATACCAAATGAATGGCTACTTACCAAGCTCTTTCCATGAAGCCTAAAGGATTATGCTTTACAATGGTTCTATAGCTTATCAAATCAGTCAGATAATGCATTCAATCCTTTAGCCAACATGTTCCTAGCTCATTTTAGTATTAACATTGGTGACAAGGTTTTATATGCTCAAGTTGTACAACATAAACAAAGGTCAAATGAGCATCTCATAGATTATGTTCTTCGATATAAGCTATCTTGGCTAAGATAACTATCCCTATGGCTGATCAAGAGTTATAGGGTATCTTCAAATAGAGTCTTCTACCAGCTTTGCATGAATCAATTATGTTTAGAAGATTCTCTTCCTTCACTGAATTATGTCACATACTAAAGGAAAGAGAAGTCAAGTTAATTTCAATAGGCAAACTCAAGTACACAAGTATCTCAGACACCAAAAATAAGAGTAACAACAAAGTTCCATACAAAGTAAATGTTAATGATAACAAGAGTCAAAATCAACCTACAGTTAATGCAGCTTCAAAGCCTCCTTATGAGTGGTTTTACTAGCACCTCCTTAGCGAACCTTCACCAATCTACCAGTTTCTCCAGCTAGATTTTTACAATAGCTATTAGATTGTAACATCATATCTCTCCCTCCTATTTGATAAATTGACCCAATAAATCCTCTTCCATGGGGATATGATCAGCATGCATTTTATGAGTTTCATAGGGCACCAAGCCATACAACAAATAGATGCATCAGTTTGAAACATAAGATACAAGATTTAATAGATGGCAATCATATTGATCTTAGCACTTTAGTTGAGCCTCCTCAGGCAAAGCAAACATAGGATAAAGCATTGAAAATATTTTTAGATCCTTTTCCATAGCATTAAAAATAAGACAGAGGGGACACATCAAGGGTTCACCATGTATATCACACATATCCACCACCAGATATATACATGACACCTTTAGTTGAGACACATCCTTTAAGCAACATGACTGGTGTATACAATTCTAGAGTTTTAGCTAGACCTTCCATCTCCTTCTTAGAGTAAGAGATCATCGAGGATGATTCAGATTATCATGCACTCTTTATTAGAGCTCACATTCATAATCATCCTATTCATAGTGTTCTCATAAAATAATGAATCCAGTGTAAATATGTGCACTATGACATTACTACAACATCTAGGATGTTTAGATCAGGATATTACATCGATAGACACAGTTATCAATGGATTCAGTGGGTATATACAAAGTTCATTGAGTGAGATTGTACTTCCTTTATAGGTTGGCCCAACACACATGGCCACATCATTCACTATAGTACCCAGTGTAGGAGTTTTTGATATGTTATTTGTTCGATCATAGATTCAAAAATATCAAGAAATACCTTTTATAGTTCAAAAATACATAAAATTCATTCACTCTAATTAGGTTATTACAGATGGTGTAGTTTCATATGAGTTACCACTCCCCACTTCAGAGCCATCTTATATAGTACAGTCACCAATTTTAGTTCAGCTTCTAGTTCCAATTTCTCCACTAGTTATAGTTCCTCTTCTAGTTTTGATTCAACCACAATTGAGGCATCCATCACCAGCACATAGAGTTCATACACCTCCATAATTTCAATATTCTAGACAGTTTCTAGCTATAGTGTTCACACCCAAGGTAATATCATTGAGATCTCATGCATCTACTCATAGAACACATGTTTAGAGAGCTTCTCCTACTACCAGATAAGTCCCTAAGAGGCCTACAGTTACATCCACTTCTTAGAGTCATAGGGGGACCCAACACTCAATTTATTCTTCAAAGATTTTAGAGCATATATAGCTATCAGAGCCACAGTCTCAGCATTTCCATCATGTTTCATGATCACGCACGATTCCTCTCCTTGATACAGGACACCATGATAGGGAGTCTCCCATGAGACTCATTGGTTAGTATCATCCTTTCCCAGCTTACTTGTACATAGTTTTTTATGCTTGATTCTACATAGCCCAAATATTACAAAAATTCAAAAATAATTTAACATTTCAAAACACAAAAACAATCAAATATGTAAAAAACAACAAAAACACTTTGATTGTATGCCTCATCCATGCTTTACATTTCTACTATTATGCTTGACTTGTACTTATTTTTTTATGCTTTTTATTTGTCGATTTATATACATTAGTAATGCTTCACTTGATCTTCTTTGAGTGTGTGCAGTAACATCCAGCTTCGTGATTGCTTCACTCTACCCATTGAGGGAGCATCCTACTTCCACATTCGAGACATACATCGATATACATACCACTGGAGGCATTCTCTACATGACTACACCATCCAAGTTATGTCATTCCTACACCACACACTCTAGTTATCATGTTGATTTACATTATTTAATAGATTACATAGATTACTCTATCGACACTCACTAGTATATAGCACTTTTGTATTTCTTAACATATACCTAGTCTTGTACTAACATGTCTTGCATACATTCACTTCTTGTTTTGATTAGTTAGATGCATTTGTATTTCCAATTTTTTACATGCTTTCTTTGCTTTCTTAGTATTAGCTTGATGTGATTGCATTTTCTCACTTCTTGTTTGTCTCCTATATGTGCCTTAGGACATTTGCCAATGTCCTTTGCCTGTACTCCTCTATGTGATTGTGGTTTCCATGCCAACTTGCTTATTTCAACTATATGTGTATGTGGCATTTGAACATGTCTTGTATGCTTGATTTTTAGTTTGAGTGACATGTGCTCATGTCCCTTGTTTGCTTGTCCCCTTGAACACTCTTGTATGCTTCTTGCTTCTTCCCTTGTGTACTTATTGCTTGTTTACTTTTTGATTGTTTGCAATGCCATGATCCATATCATGCATTATTCATATTTTTTTAGATGTCATGATGGACATCATGCTCCATCCCTCCAACTAAAAACTAAAAACTAACCAAAATCTAAATTTTAGTTCAGTATATTGCACATGTTATTACATTATTACATCTATCTAGGCATACCCTTATTGATCTAACAATCTCTCAATACAAATCATGCTATATCTTGAGATATCTTGCCGATTATCATTGATATATCATATATCTTTATAGCATAACACAGTTGAAGGGTTCTTTATTCTAAGGGTAGTCATTTTAGGGTCTTCATTCCTACCCTTAGAAGAGGGGGAAACAAACAGGGATTTTGTCACAGAGATCAAAGCTCCTAATAGTCAAAATAGTTGCATTCAAAACACCCAGAACATCAACCAGACAACAAACCAGTTAGAACAGACCAAGCAGACAATCAAAAATCTAGAAAAATCATAAAATTTAGCCTAGGATAATAGTTCTAAGACTGGACTACATCATCGGTGGTACTATTATCCATTTCTAGCACTCTTATCCAAAAAATAACAAAAATAAATTTTCCAAAAATAGATAGAAAGGTAAGTTCAGTTACAGTTTTGATAGCTATAGTTTAGACCAAAATCAATAGTGTTAGTATAGTTTTATTAGAGAATCCAAATATAGGGGGCATCATGCATGACATGATGGCTCTCGCTCTAGTTTTAGATAGAGAAGTTGGTACAGCTTTCAGATCAAAATCCATATTTCAGACACCAGTGATTAGGGGCAATGTACACAGCACATTTGTTTTCTTTCTTTCTGATTTTAGCATTACCTAGGCATTCTCAGTAGTTGCATGCCTTACTCTACCTATAAGTGGTTGGCATCATTTTGGTTTGGATTTCATACAAACCTAACATTTGAGTTCTCAACTTTTTTAGTGCCTTCCACATAAGCTAGATTCTTAGTTTCAAAGTGGATTTCATATAAGCCTAATCTCCATCTTTTGGAATGGCCAAGAGTGGCCTAGTTTTTAACATACATTCGGCTATCTACACCAACATTGTTAGATCATAGTACATTCATGGGCTTCAGGATCCATCTTATATGACACACATTCTATACCGGTATCAGTTTATGGCTTCACTTCACGAAGCAATGATGGAGCCAAAGGACTAGCTAGCCTTTGTATTCTTGAGCCACCTATTCAGAGGGATTGGACACATATTTCAAACATTGATCAACACATGTATGACCATCTCAATTCACTTAAGGGGTGATGATGGATCCAAAGGGCCAGATTTTGCATTCTTGAACCACCTCTATAGAATTGAGCACTCAGCTCCGTTCGTGATATTACTCTTGGTTCAACATACATCCAACATCACACAGCTTCATGGGCTTCACCTTGGTAGATAAGTTTAGGTACGCTTTATGTTTTTCCTTTATCCTATTATTTTGCTTTGTTGCATCACTAGAATAAAGGGGGGGCAAATGTAGTCATATAAAATGCAAAAATTGGTAACTTGAGCATGGCTAATGACACCTAACCCATAGGTCCCTCTTGCTTGCTCCCATGACCCTCATAGGCTTATTTTTACTGAGTCTCAGTCATCCCTAGCCTTTCAGACTTGATCTTAGCTGAGTCAGGACCCTCTTTTCATATCCAATCCATCCCCCAAGTCCCGTCTACCTAGGACAATAGCACCACACTAGGATAATAGCATCAATGCCACTCTTGTCCACTTTCAATGTTGTTGTCCAAACTCATTTATGTTCCTAATGGTCAATTCCTTCCAATTCCCCATCCTTTTTCTTCTTGACTTAATGCGAGCAAATTCAATCCATGACCAATAGATCCCTATAAAAATCCATTCAAATATCATTTAGAAAGGGTTGGTAAATATCACAAAGCAAGCAAGAATATAAGCAAGACTACTCAAGCATATTTCCCTATTCTCTGCATACACCCATTCAATACTATTCTCAACTTATTTGAATCCTTACACCAATCCCTAGTCATCTCAAGCACACCCAATATCACAATTACACTAAGCACTTTTAAAAGAAGAACTACATATGGCTTGACCCCTCTTCAAAGTATTGGTATGAGGTAGTGTGTCCACACACGAGGTGTGAAGCATATCCAGTGTATCTTACACACACTAACCACCCCTCTTTCTCAAAATTGGTCAACGAATAATAGAAGATAGGGTTTGAAGAAATAATCTGCTCTATGGGGAGCTCTACAGACTTTCAACTGCTAAAACTTTAGACATGGTCACACAAACCTGTCAAATAAAACCCTAAAAGCTCAGATCCTTAGGATAACACTAGACAAGGACTACAATGCTAGTGCCACTCCTATCCACTTTTGGTGCTTCTATCCAATCAAAAAATGAAAGTCAAAATCTTGTTTATGATAGTGTCCCAGGCTACACAGTGAATATCAAATCTTGTCTCAGTCGGATCAGCACAGTTTAAGCTAAGTCTTATTTTCTCCCTTTTATTACTATTTTTAGAAAAGATCTAATTACAAATAAATTTCATAAATCAATAGCCTATTTACTGCATGTTATTTACTGATTTATCAATCTAAACCCTTTAACTAAATTAGGAATAATACACCAATATTCCAAAATTATTAAATCAGAATGTATGTTGACCTCTTGCGAGCTTCTAATCTAACTTGTCTATAGCATCCCTATAGATAATGAGGATCCTGCACCTAAAAAAGGAAATGTTATAAGTATGGCTAAGACCCTGCACCTTGCAATGATGTCCTCACCTAAGAGCCAACGTAAGCTTAAGTCTCTTGAATAGATACTCAGTTGCCCCTCAAGCACATGAATGCCATTAAGCCAAGGTTACCAAAGGCTTGCGTCCATGAATCCACAATCGTCATTGCACTAAGGCCTCGAAAGATAGATTTGTGTCATGGCACAATTAGCCCAACCAAACCCCGGTCCCTTCTCCATTGTGTTTTGGGTGAGAACATAAGGCTTGCATCTTATGTAAAGTGATGCCAACACAGTCGAGTGTTAAATGTTGAGTGCCATAGGAATAATCAAGCCATGTGCCTCATTAGAACAAGCCTAATTCTAACCTGGACAGCTATATAAGTGCATGATTGGGTCCATGACCGAAACACTTACTTTCCTACAACAAATAATAATAATATTCTAATATCGAAAAAGAGACATTATAATTGAGCACAACAATGATGTACAGCAATGCTTTCACAAAAATAATAGGACTATCTATTTTGTGGCCTTATTTCACATATCCAAATGAGAAAAAGTACATAACAAATCTTTTATACCTAGTATCTTTAGACATTGAGGCATGTTGAAGTTGATACACAATACATTAAGTGATCATATAAACAAGATCAAAAAATTGTTATGAATATTTTTGAATCTAATTGTATATATGCTTTTTAATCAACATTTTGAATCACAATCTACAAACCATTATTAAAATGAAAATAAAAATACAATAATTCATAAATTTAAATTTAAATCTATTTATACTATCAATATCAAAATAAGAAAAAATACATTATATAATATTAAAATAATAATAATAAAATTAAATTAAAAAAAATAAATAATAATAATAATAATAAAATGATAGTACCAATAATAATCATAATCAAAAATAAAAATAAATAATATAATAATTAAAATTCAAACAGTCCAAAGCAATAAGCAAATCTACAAATTATGAAGATGCCAAGCATATAAAGGCTACCTTAGAATAAAGTGATCACAACAAAAAAAGTATAAAGAAAGCTAAAAGCTAGAGGAAGGGAAGTATGCATATTGTTAATTGATTGTTGTTAAGTGATCATCTAACATTTAATTAACAACATGCATATTTCCTTTCCTCTTGTTTTTAGCTATCTGTTTATTTTATTTTATTTTTGTTGTGATCATTTCATTCTAAGGTAATTTTTGTATCCTTGGAATTTTTATAATTTGTAGATTTATTTATTGTTTTGGATCATTTGAATTTTTATTATTATATTATTGAATTTATTTTTTTATTATGATTATTATTAATATTATTATTATTATTTTAAATTTATTTTATTATTATTTTTTTAATGTTATATAATATATATTTTTTATTTTGATATTGATAGTATAAATAGATTTAGATTTGTATTTGAGAATTATTTTATTCTCATTTTCATCTTGATGATGATTTATAAAATGTGATCTCAAAATATTGATTAAAAAATACACATAGAATTATATTCAAAAATATAATTATATCCAAAAACATTCACAATAATTTAAATGAACTATAAAAATACTATTACTCTAAAAAATTAAAAAACTCAAACACATAGAATATGGTAATCCCTAATTTATTGTGTGAAGTTACCTTACAAATTAAGTTCTATGAATCAGCTAAATACATATGACATGTAAGGTTCTATCTCCTCTACCACTCTTAATATACCAAGTGGTTACTAGTTATATATATCAGGTTCATAAAATGATTTTGGATGACTTGTATTGAGTGGTAAAGATAAAATATTAAAACAAAGTTTGGTTCAGATAGTAGAAGATAACTTTAAGTGGTTTGTACTAAGGTTTATGTTATTTTTATCATATAATTTTGTGCTTGTTCGCTTTTATTGTACAAGTTCTACACTACTAACTAGAACTAAATTATGCAAGTTCTACAATTGTTAAGAAGTAGTTGTATTGAGATCATGTAATGGTTTGAACAATTTCTCTTGAAAGGATACTGAGAATTCATATACCAAGGATCAATAAATCTTCATTTTCCAAATAAATTACTTGTTAGTTTCAGAGGGATACTTTTGGAATCATTTAGCTTTATCTTGGAATTATTACTAAATATGCTAGTCAATCAGATTCCATTGACTAGCGCATAAAAATATATATAAGCCTTTTACAAAGTGAAATAGCAAATTTTTTAATAGGGTAGATAAAATAATAATATTTGGTGTAAGTTGATTCGTTGAATTCTTCTTATGTAGTTGGCAGCTTCACTTGGATCAAGGTTAGAAATTAACCACATGACAGACAGAGAACAGGTTTGTACAAGGTAGATATGATCTGGCATTCAATGTTGTATTTGTTCGAGTGGTGTGGGCTCCCTGGTTTAAATATTTCACATTGAATGTCGGATTGGATTAATTCATCAAATGTCAGTGTTGTGGATTGTTGTAAGGTACTTCCGAGTCTTTCTTTATATCTTGATAATATTTGGAGCGGGATGAAACAAATATGACACACAATAATGATTTGATTACATTCAATAATATTTCATACAAATATATAAGCATATGATATCCTTGAGATAAGGAATCATGCCTTAACAAACTAACTACCAAATCCCTATAATCTCTCTTATAATCTTCTATTCTCCTCTATATGTGAGTTGTTCTCACAACTCACTAATAAATACAAAATATAGTATAGTCTCACAACTATAATTACGTGAGCACTAACAATATTTTCCAACATTCCCCCCTTAGTGCGAACATGGGGAGGAACTAGCACTCAATAACTAAGCAACATGTTGTTTCAGAGCTTGCACATTGTCTTAATACTCACATTGAATGTGGGAACTCCATCTACCATGAATAGGGGCCCATCAACCGATTCATGTGAATACATGATTTATGAATTGGGACCCATCAACCAAATTTTACAAACACATCTACTGAACCAATCAAGATATCAAGAACACTTCATGCTCTAGTTTTTATGGCTTTTATCTCTACATTCTCATTATAGCAAGGGAAAATATTGATTTCAATACTTTATTTGTAGCACAAAATAAAATATTTGAAGACTATATCCTCCTTGTCTTCTTTTGTAGCCTTTGTTGTTGATCACTACCACTCGATCACAAACAACATAAGCAAACTCCACTACCATTAGTTACTGCACTTGGCTTTAGCTAGTTTGGCACAATTGGTTGTCATTGTATCAATTGGATGTCGATTTCAACCAATAATGCATCAATTACAAATTGAAAATCATCAATCATGATTTATGAGGATTGATGACATAAATGAACATACCAAGACACTTTCGATATATAAAATTGACTCTAACATGACATTTATTAACTATACACTACTAAGCAAACTATAGACTCTTATTTAGATTTCAAAAATAATAAATCAAAAATACCAAATATAGACATCCTAAAAATAAAAAATGATGAGCATTACTAAAATATTTACCTTGACCAAATTACTTGTCAAGGATAAGAAGTACGCGAGGGAGACGACATAGATAAGCCATACAAGGCTTCTAGTTTTGGCTTCCTCTATTAGATCATTAATGTTTTGCATGTGCCGCACCATCTCACTTGTAGAGACTCAAACCCTATGCGAACAACTCTCTGAATGCTCAATTAAATACAAACTAATTCTCAAAAACTTAGTCTCTCATCCACAAGGACAAAGCCCAGTGCAACTGCACTTCCCATGTTCTCACGGGCCCATACCTCCTCTAATAGTAGTGATAATATTTGGAACGGAACGAAACAAATATGACGATTACATTCAATAATATTGCATACAAATATATAGGCATATGATCTCATTGAGATAAGGAATCATGCCTTAACAAACTCACTGCCAAATACATATAATTTCTCTTACAATATTATAGTCTCACAATTATAATTACGTGAGCACTAACAATATTTTCCAACATCTCATTTCATTGTAGGGGTTTCTTTATTATATATCTTATTCTATCTCACTAGCATTCAACTTTAAATCTGGTCCTGCTCCTTTGTCATCTTCTCTTTCATTTGATTCAATCACAGATATCTTCTTCAATTACAATGGCAAAGGCACATTTTAAGTACCTTATATTGGGTGGAGGTGTAGCAGCTATAACTTTAACAAATTCGATCTCATGCATTTGATTTGTATTCAATATTTTTTTAAATCTGAGTAAGAGATTTATACCCATCAATCGGTTTGATCAATTCGTCAAAGACAAAAGGCTTAAAGGAACGAAAAGAACAAAACCCTATGTCTAGTTTAGACTTGTAATAGGCTTGATTTGATTTAGTTGTAGTTGATGATATGGATCTATAAGATATGTTTTTAATTATTATCTTGCAAAACATGCAACATAAACGAGTTCAAAGAAACTCAGGGCTATTTCTGAGATACCTTGTTAATAATAGATACCCAATAATTTTTTTCTTAAACCACTAGAAACTTAAAAATAATCAATGGGTTTAAGAAATGACAAAACCTATAATCACATACACAATAGGGTCTGATGATCTGATGAGGCTTTGGTTGAACGCTATAGTAAAATTAAAGGACCGAAATATCAGATGGTTATAGTTGGAGCCCAGATGGTATACAGATAGATCAGAGTTCACTAAGCCACAATAACCAAGATACAAAACAGAGTTTGTCCTTTTGGTGTGATGGGTATGCTTGATGAAAGGCAGAAATTTAATGGGATCTCATTTACACATGTAGTTTTGTCAACGACGATTGAATTCATTTGTTTGTATTTGTTTTCTATGTATTAATTGGATTAAAATTTTATATGGTATTATTAACTTTGTATAAATCAAGACAAACAAATTCAAATTTTATGTCCACGTTGTTGTCGTTGTTTAATTGTTTTCTTTATTGTTATTTATACCTTGCTCTCTCTCTTTTGTTATTGATGTGATATTTTTTTGGTGAAACGTGATCATTTTTTGACCACTTATCTGATTTGTCCTGAGATCTCTTTGCATGTGAATTTTCCACCCATTTTTTTGGTATAATTAGTATTGTGCCATATCTTATTTGGTTAATACACAAGCTTTTCAATCCAAAAAAAAATAAAATTTTAAAAAAAAGACATGCATATCGAGGTGACAATAATGAATTTGATAGTATTATTTTTGCGACCCAGTTTGATCTTAGTGTTGGCTCGCTCAACTTTAACTCTGATAATCGCAGCCAGCCTGCAATTAATATTCACCTCTCTAGGTGGGAGAGCTCCTTCCACTCGGCCTAGTCAAGCTCTTCGCCATCAACGACCCAATGCTGAGACAATATGGATTTATCTCCTGGATCCAGTGGCCATTTTGAAGGAGCGGGGGGAAAAGGCAGGGTAACGTTTTGTTTTTCACTTTTTTCGTTTTCCAGAAAAAAATCTGTCGTGGAACGCAAAAAGTTCGTGCCTTGTCCTGACGCTTACTGTTACAGAAGCATGTCCATTGGGGCTCACTCTGCCTTCAAAGAAACCTAGACTCTCTTGGTCTCAGGTTCGAAACCCGTAGATACTAAACATGATAAGGGACTGCAGGATTTGCCCAAGCGCAAAGGCAGTCCGAAAAGATTAATGAGAAGCTCTGCTGCAAGAAAGCATGGGCGAGGCAGTCCTGAAAGAGGCAACAACATGTTCGTGGTTCGAATTTCCAAACCCTTGATTCCCCGTGCCC